>CM075854.1:11339100-12047714 GCA_037975125.1 Latrodectus hesperus | reverse complement strand
ACTATAGATACTTTCTTCATTACTAGCATATAATTTTTCATCAGAAGCTGTTGGTTTTTATTAAAATTCTAAATGAAATTTCATTTATTTTGAAATATGTTTGCTTCATTGAAAAGATGTTAACTTTTTGTTTTAAAGTGATCAACAAAAAACTTATAGGGGAAGTCTTATCGATATCCAATAAAAGTGCTAATGTTTTTTTTTTTTTACAGTATAATTGAGAAGAGGTTGTGCATGTGTTTGAGTTCCTAAATTTATAATGCATTCTTAAGTATATGTAAAAATACAATTCCAAATTACTTCCATTTATTGATTCAAATGACAAGAATATTAAAAATTTAAATTCAAACAGTTTTATATTTTTAATAAAGAAAACTGTTAGCATGTATTTTGGATTAACTGAATAATTTTTCAAGCTCTTTTTTTACTTTCACTATTAAAATTTTTGAAAGATAAGTTATTAATTCTCTCAAAATAAGTCTCATTTTTAATCTATTTAAAATTATTTTAATTCAATTTTTTTACATTTTGAAAAGGGCTCAAAGATTTAAAGTGAAAGCATATTTTACTTAATTAATAACCAGTTTATATACATGTCTATCAATAGACTGAAAAATCATTAAAATGTTTCCTCTATATGTATTTTCAGAACCAGTAACCTAATAAAAAATATAATTATTTTTAAAATATTAATTTATATAGAAAAATTAATGATATGAATCTTAAAAATTCATTATATACTTAAATTGAGTTTAAACAGTGTTTTAATCTTCTGCTATGCTCATTGTGTGAGAATAAATTATTTTATGTAGATGGTGTATAATAAAAACTTAATTCAGAATTGATAAATTTTATGTAATGTGAACATTCGTTTCAAATTATTTAAATAATTCTCATCACCCCTTAATCTTTCTGTTTACTCATTAAGTTCCTATTGCGTATCTAGAAATAAAAACAGGAAGTTTCATACATATGCATTTTCTAGATAAAATATAAAATAATGATGTTGTCTGTTAAAAAAATCTTTGATACTATGGAAGAATAAATTAATATGAAGCTGCACAACATAATATCCTCCCATCTTCTCTTTGGCAGCGACAAAATTAAACATAATTAAATAATTATTAGTATGCTATTATATTAAATACTTAGAAAAGTATAGAAAATATAAAAACACAAAATTACACATACATATACTTTTCTAATAATTATATTTTAAGAGTGCTTAAGACTTCATTAAAGAATGTATATCAAAAGAAACTTGATTACATATATATTTTCTTTGTGACATTGAAGACTTACTATTTCAGATTGTTTAATGCAAGGTTATCAGAATTTACAGCTACTAAAGTAATAGCTTTCAGGTAGCTGCTGGTAGGCGTCTGGTGATTTTGATGTACATTATGTGTTCAATAACAAGGTGCAATTTAAATAATATTTGTAGAGAAAATCAGAAAAATGTGTAGAAGAATCAAAGACAATATTAAGGAAGTGTTTGAAGAACTTAGCATTTTTATTAAACCATAAAGATGCATTACAAGGAAGCATATTTCAATAGCCAATTTATCGCTCAAAACAGAAAGTGTTTTTGTCATTAGATAGAATAACTGCTAAAATTCAAGAATTCTAGTTGCTTCAAAATTTGAAAAAATTATCCTGCAATAATAATGGCCATCAAGGAAGAAGAAATCAACCTTGATCAAGCTTTTCCAATATTGACAAACAAGAGTTTAAACATGGGTATGCGCATCTATGCTTTCGTAGCTACAACTGACTGAAGAAAGACTTATTTATTCCACTGGATTTATTTAAGCTTATTTTTGATTCCAAATTTTATGGAGGATTACCAGATGTAGTTATATTGCTAA
Source organism: Latrodectus hesperus (assembly GCA_037975125.1). NCBI lineage: Eukaryota > Metazoa > Arthropoda > Arachnida > Araneae > Theridiidae > Latrodectus > Latrodectus hesperus. Next base: position 12,045,846 of record CM075854.1, on the reverse strand, counting down.
GTAATGCCTGTTTTTGGTATCTCTATATTGAAACTAACTAAAAATTATTTAAGATGTTTATGCATGAAATTTAAATAATTTAGATATTTTAGCAATCAAACAAGAGATGGTAGTTTACATTGATGAATGTATCAAAGAATTTGCATTGCATAAAACACAAAATAAAATTTTAATTTGTAAAATCTCATTTGATTTGAATTTACTTGTAATGTTGGTAGAGTAAGATGTTTTAATTGTGAAGGGTGACAAATTTAGGGTTCACTTTGGGTTGCAAAAATCCACATTGTGTGTTTCAGATGGTAAAATTTTGAATTAAATTCTTTAGAATTTTTTTATATACAACATGAATTTATATTTCCTATTCCTATTTGTCATTTTTAATTTTTTCTGCAGTGAAAACTACAGAAAAAAAATTAATAATTACAAAGTTGAAAATGATACAAATATATTCATACTGCTGAGTGGATGTTTTCTTGTTGCATTAAAAAAAGAAAAGGAGGAACAAATGTAAATCATCTTATTTATAGCTTTAATATTCTATTATTTGTTTTTGTCTTTAATAAGAACATTAAAAATATCCAAAAATATGCTTAAGTGTTATTTTGACACTGCTTTGGGCAACATAAAACCATAAATGTTTAATAAGAAGCTGAATTGTTGCTTTAAGGCATAATCTAACAGTTCATGGATGAGCTTTGAGCTAAAACTTTTTTAATTTAATGTTTAATTCAGCATATTTCACAGTACTATGACATTAGTATTTTCTTATTATGTAAGTGAAGTTACATATATATAAAAATAGCAGTAAGATTGGTTGATTAAAAAATTTATAAATTTTGATTTAGTTAGATTTTTACCAAATACACAAAATTTGAAATTAAGATTTTATAACAAATTATAAAATATTAAGAAATGTAGTATGAAATACATTACACTAAGTCATTCATTCAATTTATATAGAAATTTTTGTAAATGATCTACTCTCAATGGTTATTGAAGACTAATTTTCATGTACTTGTCGTGATTTTCTACGATAAAATATTTCAATTTGATTAATTTTTACCAATAGTAATTCATTTTTATGAAACTTTTTTATTGAAGGTTTTAAAAATTTCATTACAATTTTGTGTATTTGATCTTGAGTATAACAAGTTTTTTATTCACATGCAAAATTTTTATCATTTTGAATTTTTTAAACCCCATCTTACAAAGACTTAATGCTGGAATTGACAGACAAAAGACATGTAACTTGTCTTGGCAACCCAGTGAAAAAATAAGGCCTGTAAATGTTATGTCATGTATTTTGATAAATTTTTAGAAGTTATTTTACATCTTAATAATTGTTAATTATGTTTTGACATCAATTTATTATAGCAAGGTGGTCTTGGATGTATGAAAATACCTCTTGTATCTGATTTAAGTAACCAGATTGCCAAGGATTATGGAGTTCTTTTAGAATCTGGAATAGCATTAAGGTAAGTATAAAACAATTTTTAATATTTTTAATTTTGGGAAATTTTTTGTTAAGAGATCTGGCCCTGTTGTTCGCGCCATTTTTTTGTTGACGAAACCGGCTCCTTAGAGCTTGGTATTTTTGGAAGGGGAGGGAAAGCGATATTGCAAACCTACAAGACTTACACTGAAAAAGGGGCGTGGTCGAAGAAAGAGCGAGAAAGCACAAAATGGAATAACACAACAAAAGAATAAGCATGCATTTTAATTATAATTAAAAAATGTAAAAATAATGATAAATAAAGAATTTGCAGTCACATTTATTTTTTAATAATAACCAGTATACAGAAAATTAAACTTCCACTAGCATACTTTTAAAAAATTATAGTAATTTTATTTAATAAATAATTTTTAATTTTTTAATAACATTTTTTAATAACTATATTTGTTTAATATATTTATTATCTAACAGTAACTAGCACATATATATTTAAACGTCAATTATTACATTTATAACCAATATTAATTTTTTAAATTTTTATTATTGACAAATTAATTTTTTTAATGTTAATAATTTTGGTTACTGCTATAATTTTAATTAATTGCATTATTTCTACTAAAATCTGGAAATTTTAATTTGTATCAGAATTTTAAACTAAGATATGATTAATTTGTTTTAATTATGGTTATAAAAAGTAATTAGAGTTGGATTAAATAATGAAAAAATTTTATTGCTTAAGATTTAAATAAAAACTAAAGAAATAATTACATACATAAATATTATATTATTTTATCAGAAAACAATAAAGGAATTTTAATTGAATAAATAATAATTTAAAAATAAAATTTATAAGCACTAAATAAGTTTTAAATTAAAATTAAAGATATAATTATGTATATAAATGATATTATATTATTTCAAAAAATTCATTAAAATACTATCATTATTTTATTTTATTAGAAAATGATAAAGGAATTCAAGCAATCAAATAAAATTAAAGTTATAGAAGTAATTATGTATATAAATATTTATTAAAACAAAAAATAAATGAAATTAATTCTTTCTTTTATTTTATTTTATTATATTTTGTATTAATATAATATCTTTTATATACATAAATATTTCTTTAATTTTAATTTAAATCTTATTTCACTGCTTAAAAATTTTATTTATTTTTTTAAATGATTATTTATTTAAATAAATTTTTATTTACCTACTTCTAATATTATAATGAAATATAATAAAGCATTATGTTCATGTATTTTTTGTATTATTATAATATTATTGATAAACATAATTAATTCTTTATAACTTTAATTTAAATCCTATTTGATTGCTTAAAAAGATTTTGTATAGGTTAAAAATTAATATTTATTTAATATAAATTTAGGTATTGATTTGAAATATAATAATAAAATAAAATAAACCATTATTTTCTTGTATTTTTTGTACTAATATATTATTTATATACATAATTATTTTGTTCACTTTAATTTAAATCTAATTTGATTCCTTAAAATTCCTTTATCATTTTCTAATAAAATAAAACAAGTAATTGGTATTATTTTAATGAATTTTTGTATTAATATAATATTTATATACATAATTATTTCTTTAATTTTACTATGAGTCTTACTTGGGTGCTTAAAAATTTAATCTTAAATAATCGATTTCTAATATAATAATAAAATAAAATAAAGCATTAATTTCATATTTTTAGTAATATAATATTATTTATATACATAAGTATTTCTCTACTTTTAATTTAAATCTTATTTGATTGCTTAAAAATTTTATGTATTTTTTTTAATTATTATTTATTCAATTAAAAATTATTTATCGTTTTTTAATATAATATTTAAATACATAATTATTTTTTCAAGTTTAATTTAAATAATACTTGATTGATTAAAATTCTTTTGCCATTTTCTAGTAAAATAAAATTAAATTGTATTATTTTAGTGAAGTTTTTGCAATAATATAATATTTATATACATAATTATTTCTTTAACTTTAGTTTAAATATTATTTGATTGCTTAAAATTCCTTTATCGTTTTTTAATAAAATAATTAAATAGTAATATTTTAATGAATTTTTTGTATTAATATAATATTTGTATGCATAATTATTTCTATAATTTCAATTAAAACATTTGATTGCTTAAAAATTTTATTAAATTTTTAAATTATAATTTTTTTAATTAAAATTTATTTTTTGATTTCTAATATAAGAATAAAATAAAATACAGCATTATCTTCATGGATTTTTGTATTAATATAATATTATTTATGTACATAATTATTTTTTCAACTTTAATTTGAATCTTATTTGATTGCTTAAAATTCCTTTATCATTTTTTAGAAAAATAAAATTAAATTGCATGATTTTAATGAATTTTTATGTATTAATATAATATTTATATAAATAATTATTTCTTTAATCTTAATTTAAATCTTATTTGATTGCTTAAAAATTTATTTATCAAATTTTTATATAATAATAAAATAAAATGAAGCATTATTTTCATGTATTTTTTGTATTAATATAATATTAATTATATAATATTTCTTAAATTTTAATTTAAATGTTTTTTGATTGCTTTACCTTTTTCTAGTAAAATAAAATTAAATTGTATTATTTTAATTAATTTTTTGTATTAAAATGTTATTTATATATATAATTATTTCTTACACTTTTTAATTTAAATCTTATTCGATTGCTTAAAATTTTTTTATCGTTTTTTAATAAAATAAAATAAGTAGTTAGTATTCTTTTAAAGCATTTGTTGTATTAATATAATATGTATATACATAATTATTTCTTTAAATTTAAATTTAAACTTATTTGATTGATTAATATTACTTTATTGTTTTCTAATAAAATAAAATAATTATAGCGTTAATTTAATGAATTTTACGTATTAATATAATATTATTTATATGCATAATTATATCTTTAGTTTTAATTTAAACATATTTGATTGCTTAAAAAATTTATTTACTTTTTTAAACTATTATTTAATTAAAATTTATTTATAGATTTCTAATATTATAATAAAATAAAATAAAGTTATTTTCTGTATTTTGGCATTGATAAAGTATTATTTATATACATAATTATTTCTTTAACTTTAATTTAAATGTTAATTGATTGCTTAAAATTGCTTTGTCGTTTTCTAATAAAATAAAATAATTCAATAGTAATACTTTAGAATTTTTTGTATTAATATAATATTTTTGTGCATAATTATTTCGATAACTTTAATTTAAATGTTATTTGATTGATTAAAATTCCTTTATTGTTTCGTAATAAAATGAAATTATTATAGTATTATTTTAATGAGTTTTTTGTACTAATATTGCTTATATTCATAATTATTCCTTTAATTTTATTTAAAACATATTTGATTGCTTAAGAAATTCATAAATTTTTTAAATTATTATTTATTCAAATAAAATTCATTTGTTGATTTCTAATATAATAATAAAATACATAATTAATTTTATGGTTTTTTCTATTAATATAATATTTTTATACATAATTATTTCTTTACCTTTAATATAAATTTTATTTGCTCGCATAAAATTCCTTTATCATTTTCTAATAAAATAAAATAAATAGTATTATTTTAATGAAATTTTTGTATAAATATAATATTTATGTACATAATTATTTCTTGAATTTTGATTTAAATAAAATTTATTTATATTCATTTATAATATAATAATAAAATAAAGCATTGTTTTCATGTATTTTTTTGTCATAATATAATATTATATATGTTCATAAATATTTCTCTAATTTTAATTTAAATCTTATTTTATTGCTTAAAAATTTTATTAAATTTTTAAATTATTATTTATTTAATTAAAATTTATTTGTTGATCTTTAATATAATAATAAAATACAGTATTATTTACATACATTTAATTCAAATTTTAAATGATTCCTTAAAATTCCTTTATCGTTTTTTAATAAAACAAAATAAGTAGTTAGTATTCTTTTAATGTATTTTTTGTATTAATATAATATTTATATACATAATTATTTCTTTAACTTTAAATGTTATTTGCTTTGCTTAAAATTCCTTTATTGTTTTCTAATAAAAATATTATATAGTATTTTAATTAATTTTTTGTTTTAATATAATAATTTATATAAATAATATTTTCTTTAATTTTAATTTAAATCTTATTTGATTGCTTAATAATTTTATAAATTTTTTTAAATTATTATTTATTCAATTAAAATTTATTTATAGGTTTCTATTATAATAAAATAAAATGAGGCATTTTTTTATGTATTTTTTATTAATATAATATTATTTATATACATTATTATTTCTTCAACTTCAATTAAAATGTTATTTGATTGCTTGAAGATTTATACATCGTTTTCTAATAAAATAATTACATAGTAATATTTTAATGAATTTTTTGTATTTATTAAGTATTATTTATATGCATAATTATTTCTTTGACTTTAATTTAAATCGCATTTGATGGCTAAAATATCCTTTTGTAATAAAATAAAATTATTATAGTATTATTTTAATGAGTTTTTAGTATTAATATTATATATATATGATTATTTCTTTAATTTAATTCAAACATATTTGATTGCTTAAAAATTTTATTTTTTTAAACTATTATTTAATTATATAAAATTGTAATTAATTATTTTCTTGTATTTTTTCTATTAACATAATATTATTTATGTATGTAAATATTTCTCTAATTTCAAATTAAATTTTATTTGATTGCTTAAAAAATTTTCTTATTTTTTAAATTGTAATTTATTCAATTAAAATTTATTTATTGATTCCTAATATAATAATAAAATAAAGCATTATCTTCAAGTATTTTTGTAGTAATATAATATTTATATACATAATTATTTTTTCAACTTTAATTTATTATTTGATTGCTTTACCTTTTTCTAATGAAATAAAATTAAATTAAATTGTATTTTTTAATGAATTTTTTGTAATAAAATATTATTTATAATTATTTCTTTCAATTTAATTTAAACTTATTTGATTGCTTAAAATTTCATTATGATTTTCTAATAAAATAAAATAATTAGTATTTATTTAATAAATTCTTAGTTTTAATATAATATTATTTATATGCATAATTATTTCTTTAACTTTAATTTAAATGTTATTTGATTTCTTAAAATTCCTTTATCATTTTTTAATAAAAAGAAATAATTAAATAGTATTATTTTAATGAATTTTTTTATTAATATAATATTTTCATACATAATTAATTCTTTAATTGTAATTTTTAAAATTATTTGAGTGCTTAAAAATTTTATTTTTTTAAATAATAGATTTCTAATATAATTATAAAATAAAGCATTATTTTCATATATTTTCAGCATTAATATAATAATATTTATGTACATAAATACTTCTTTTATTTTAATTTAAATATCATTTGATTGCTTAAATTTTTTTAATTTTATAACTTTTTTTTTTATAAAATTTATGTATTGATTTCCAGTATAATAATAAAATATAATAAAACATTATATTCATTAATTTTTGGTATAAATATTATTTTATTTATCGATTTCTAATATAATAATGAAATAAAATAAAGAATTATTTTTTAACTTTAATTTAAATCCTATTTGTCAGCTTAAAATTCCTTTATCTCTTTGTAATAAAATGAAATTATTATAGTATTTTATTGAGTTTTTTGTACTAATATTATTTTTGTTCATAATTATTCCTTTAATTTTATTTTAAACATTTGATTGCTTAAAAATTTTATTAATTTTTTAAATAATTATTTATTCCATAAAAATTCATTTGTTGATTTCTTATATAATAATAAAATACATAATTATTTTTATAGTTTTTTATATTAATATAATATTTATATACATAATTATTTCTTTAATTTTATTTTAAATATTATTTTATTGTTAAAATTTTTTTGATTTTTGATTTAATTAAAATTTATTTAGCAATTTATAATATAATAATAAAATAAAGCTTTATTTTCCTGTATATTTTATCAAAATATTATTTATGTACATAAATATTTTTCTAGTTTTAATTTAAATCTTATTTGATTGCTTTAAAATTTTATTAAATTTTTAAATTATTATTTATTTAATTAAAATTTATTTGTTGTATTTTATTATAATAATAAAATAAAAATAAATACACATATTTTCATTAGTTTTTTATTAATGTAACATTATTTACATACATAATTATTTCTTCCACTTATTTGATTGCTTAAAATTCCTGTATCAGTTTATAATAAAGTAAAACAAGTAGTTAGTATTCTTTTAATGCATGTATTGTATTAATATAAAATTTATATACATAATTATATTTCTTTAATTTTAATTTAAAACTTATTTATTACTTAAATTTTTTGTATACTATAAATTATTATTTAATTAAAATTTATGTAATGATTTCTAATATAATAACAAAATAAACCATTATATTCATGTATCTTTGTATAAATATTTTATTTAAAAACATAAATATTTCTTTAATTTTAATTAAAACATGTTTGATTGGTTTAAAGTTTTACTTTTTTTAAACTATTTTATTTAATTAAAATATATTTATAGATTTTTCAATATAATAATGAAATAAAATAAAGAAAATTATTTTCTTGTATTTTTTGTATTAATATAATATTATTTATATATATAATTAGTTCTGTAACTTTGAAAAAATCATATTTTAGAGCTTACAATTTTTTTATTGTTTTATAATAAAATAAAATTATTATATTATAATTTTAATACTTTTTTTAATTTAATATTATATTGTTTATATACATAATTATTTCTTTAATTTCATTTAAAACATATTTGATTGCTTAAGAGTTTATTAATTTTTTTAAATTATTATTTATTCAATTACAATTCATTTGTTTATTTCTAATATTATAATAAAATACATAATTATTTTTATGGTTTTTTGTATTAAGATAATATTATCTATATACATAAATATTTCTTTAACTTTAAATCTTATTTGATTGCCTTAATATTCTTTTTTTTTCTAATAAAATAATTTAGTAGTACTATTTTCATGTATTTTTGTTTTAATATCATATTATTTATATGCATAATTATTTCTTTAATATTAATGAAATCTTATTTATGTGCTTAAACACTTTATTTTTTAAATTTTTTATTTAATAAAAATTAGTTGATTTCTAATATAATAAAATAAAATACAGCATTATTGTCATGTTTCTTTTGCAATAATGTATTACTATTTACATACATAATGATTTCTTTAATTTTAATTTAAATCTTATTTTATTGCTTAAAAATTTTATTTATTTTTTTAAATAATAATTTATTTAATATTTATTGATCAATTTCTAATGTAATATTATTTATATACATAATTATTTTTTTAACTTTAAATGTTATTTGATTGCTTAAAATTCTTCTATTGTTTTCTAGTAAAATATAATTAAATTGTATAGTTTAAAGAATTTTTGTATTAAAATAATATTATTTATATACATAATTATTTCTTTCACTTAAATTTAAAAGTTATTTGATTGCTTAAAATTCCTTTACAATTTTGTAATAAATTAATTAAATTGTATTATTTTAATGTATTTTTGTATTAATATAATTTGTGTTTATAATTATTTTTTGACTATAATTTAATTCGTATTTGACTGCTTAAAATTCCTTTATCGTTTTCTAATAAAATAAAATAATTCAATACTAATACTTTAGAATTTTTTGTATTAATATAATATTATTTTTATGCATAATTATATCGATAACTTTAATTCAAATGTTATTTGATTGATTAAAATTCCTTTATCGTTTTGTAATAAAATAAAATAATTATATTGTTATTATATTAATGAGTTTTTGTATAATATTTTATTATTTATATACATAATTATTTCTTTAATTTTTATGAAATCTTATTTACGTATTTAATAATTTTATTTTTTAAAATTATTAATTTAAAATTCATTTTTTGATTTCTAATATAATACTAAAATAAAATACATCATTATTTTCATGTGGTTTCTTGTATTAATATAATATTATTTACATTACTAATTATTTCTTTAATTTTAATTAAAACTGATTTGTTTGCGTAAAAATTTTATTTATTTAATTAAAATTTATTTATATATTTCTAATATAATAATAAAATAAAATAAAGCATTTTTTCATTTATTTATTCATTGATATAAAATTATTTACATAGATAATTATTTCTTTAATTTTAAATTAAATTTTTTTTGAGTGCATAAACATTTTTTATTTTTTAATATATTATTTATTTAATTAAAGTTTATTTATTGATTTCTAAAATAAGAAAATAAAATAAATCATTTTTTGTATTAATATAATATTATTTATAAACATAATTATTCCTTTAATTTTAAAATTTTTATTTAGTTGATTAAAATTCACTTATCAATTTCCAGGATAATAATCTAATAAAGAATAAATAAGATTTTTATATTTTTAAGATCTTTTTTTAAATATTACTTATATGATTATAATTATTTCTTTAATTTCAATGCAAACTGATTTAATTCTTTAAAAATTCTTATTTTTTCAATTGATTATCAAATAAAAAAAGATTTTTAAAGTATTAAAATCTTTTTTTATTAAATTACTTATTTGAATAGATTTCTTGCTTTGATTTCAATTATAACTTAATTTATTCTTTAAAATCTTATTTCCTTAAATTTGATTACAATTCATTTATCTATTCATTTTATTAATACAATATTTATAATTATTACTTTTAATTTAAATCTTTCTGGTCTTCTATTATGGGTTAATTTTGTCTTTCATGTCTTCTATTTCATATTAATTGACATGTATCCTTTACTTGTAAAGTGAGAACTCTGAATCATTTGCAATGAAACTATTAAATTTTTGATTAAAATAAAAATCTAAATATAGTATTGAAATTTAAGTTTTTTTTTTTTTTGTTTTAGTGTGATATCTATTTCTATATATTGTTTGGATTTGATACTAGAAGTAAATAATAAAATTAGCTTTATACAATACCTTCAAAATAGTATAGAAAATCAAAATTTAAAGTAAAAAAATTATTGGGTTCCCATATAAAAGTATGTTTCTCAAGGTAAGCACTTTTCTACATGACAGGAAAATAAAATATAAAAAAATTAAAATTTCATCTAGTGTGTTTGCATTAACTATAATTATAGGAATATTTTCTACATAGAAAATTGGCTGTAAAAGTTAATGGTCTTTTCTTTTTAATGTAAAGATTTGTTTTGTCTTCATTTATATTTATTACTTATTGATATTTCATAATTTTTTTTAAATTCGTGAATACCATTAAAGAATATTTGAAGAAAGGAAGTTAAAATCTGACTTTTCTAATATTGCCATGTGTAATTATAATTAATAATTTTAACTTATTAGGAGGTTTTGATATTTATATGTGTAAAGAAAATATATATGTTTAAATTATTTGATGTTTCAAACTTAATTATGATATGGGCATGAATATTTATTACAAATGAATATTGACAGATATGTTTATAAATATGCCTTGGTATTAAACGTTTTTACTTATGGGGAGAAAAAAGAATTATGATATTGTTGACATTACTCTGCTGTGAATCTCATTTTATTCTACAACTTTCATTTATTTTCTTATACTAACTATAAATTTTATTTTTGCTATGAAAGAATATTAGGAAATAAATATTTCTTACTCTATCAATGACATATCACATGTCATTGATATTTATCCCATTCTTTGAAACAAATTATACCAATTTTAGAAATTATTACACTTTCAATTGTTTTACAAAAAAATAAGTGAAATTCATTTGGTATTTAAAAGCTAAATTAAATTGTTTTCTATAGAAAAACTCTTCATTAGGTATTATTTCGGAATTGGGGTGTGTGTCAGGATTAGTTGAAGTCTTATTTATCCTTCAGCGAAAAATATTATCTTTAAAGTTACATAAATTCATTTTAAAATTTTATATTATTATATGAAAGCAAAATTTTTCTATAAAATTACTAGTTTCCTCAAAAGTTGATTCTCACCTTTCCTGTAAGATTTTGAGAGTAATTCATAGTACCGGAAATTAAACTAATTTTAATGCATCTGCTAATAATTTAAAATAGATACAGGCTTAGAGACATGTCATTATCTTCTATTCAACTACTTGATATTGAAAGTGAAACTATGATTTTTTTGATATTATCAACATATTTAAAGGATTTTTAGGATAAGAAATCAGTATGAACTTTAAATTTTTTTAATAATTTGATCAATTATGGCATTTTTATTTACCTAATTCTTATTAGGTTCCCTCTTTACTAAAATTGGAAGAGAAAAACCAAAGAATAATTTTAATTTAAAAGAGCAACTACAAAAATTTAACGGTGAAATCGTTATAATTTTTATGCGAAATTATTTATTTTTTCTTATAAAATAAAAATTTCTAAATTTAAGATTTTTGCTTTATTTACGCATGTACTAGATTAATAATATAAAATGATATAGCATTACAGACCTTGAGCGAAGTATTAAACTTTAGTAGATTATAATTGAAAACCCAATTAAAAGAATTCAATTTTTAAACTAAACTAAATATGTGAAATTATTTGTATAAAAATATAATAAGTTTTTCAATTATAGCAAGCTTCTGAAGCTCTTCTCTCATCCTTTCCATGCACCATTTATTTCTCAACATGACTAGATAATTCCTCACTTTTGATGATCAATTTCGAAGAAGCAAATTGATTAACTTTGTTATCATTGTCTATTAATTTAAATGTTTCTCATTCTCCACTTAAATATACTTAGTCACTTTGCTGATAATATTGGAATCAACATCCACACATAGTTGATCTTAAATGCGTCTGAATTAATTTTAAATAAAAATAAAAGAAATAATTGTATATGAATATTATATTAATGCAAAAAAATTCAATAAAATAATACTATTTAATTATTTTATTAGAAAACGATAAAAGAATTTTAAGCAATCAAATAAGATTTAAATTAAAGTTAAAGAGATAATTATGTACATAAATAATATTATAGTAAGACTAAAAATATTATTATATTAGAAATCGATAATTTAAAAAAATAAATAAAATTTTTAAGCACTCAATAAGTTTTTAATTAAAATTAAGGAAATAATTATGTATATAAATATTATATTAATACCGTTGAGCGACAAACAAACCAACCAAACCAATAATGTTATTGGATCACATTAATCTTAATAGTTTCAGTTAGTATATTTCATACAGTATGTGAATTCAGTGCAATAATTTTTATTTTAGACTTTTTGAATTTTTCATTTCTTCCGTATGTCAAATATTATAATTCCTTAGAAAATGTGAAAATGCTAATGTAAATAAGGAAGATACTATTTGCGAGAATCTTTATGTATAAGTGTTTACTGTCTTAATATCTGACTTAAATTTTTATAATTTTTATTTATCATAACGTAAATTTTTCTTTTATAATACATTTGTTTGCCCAACTGAAATTATTATTTAAACTTATTTGATTGCTTAAATTCTTTCTCTCTATTTTTTTCTTCTATCGTTTTCTAATAAAATAAAATAATTCTATTATTTTAATGTGTTTTTTTTTATTAAAATTCTATTTAAATACATAATTATTTCTGTAACTTTAATATAAATTTTTTTTGATTGCTTAAAATTCCTTTTTTATTTTGTAGTAAAATAAAATTATTAAATAGTAATATTTTCATGTATTGTTGCCGCCTTGAAAAATTGTTCAAAGGGCGATAAAGTGCGCCAATTATGGCAACCTCCTATGCTCTTGTTTCTCTCTGAAAAACTTGATTCCGAAAGAAAAAGGAAGAGATTGTATTTGTAGCGGTATAGTCCGCGTTCTGATTCGAGCTATCGTGCTTAAATAAATATTGTTATTGTTTGTTATCGACGGAATTATTTAATTAAATCCTACCATGTATTTTTTGTAGTAATATAATATTAACATACATTACTATTTCTTTAATTTTAATTTAAAGCTTATTTTATTGCTGAAAAATATTACTTATAAATTATTATTTTCATGTATTTTTGTATTAATGTAATATTATTTATATACATAATTATTTTTTAACTTTAATTTTAATTGATTGCTTAAAATTTCTTTATAGTTCTCTAATAAAATAAAATATAGTATTTTATTAAATGATTTTTTTCTGTTAATATTATATTATTTATATACATAATTATTTATTTCAATAAAGTTTATTTATGGATTTCTAATATAATAATAAAATAAAATAAAGCTTCGTTTTCATGTAATTTTCTATTAATATTATATTATTTATATACATAATTTTATTTTAACTGTAATTTAAATTGTATTTGACTGCTTAAAATTCCTTTATCGTTTTGTAATAAAATAAAATTATTAAATAGTAATATTTTCATGCATTTTTTATATTAATATACATACTTAAATCGTTAATTTTAATTTAAAGCTTATTTTATTGCTTATAAATATTACTAATAACTATATAAATTATTTTCATGTATTCTTTATTTCCTATAATTATATAAAGCATTATTTTCATGAATTTTTCTATTAATGTAATATTATTTATATACATAATTATTTCTTATTTAATTAAAATTCATTTGTTGATTTCTAATATACTAATAAAATAAAATGCAGCATCATTTTCATGGTTTTTTTATGTTTATATAATATTTTTTACATACATAATTATTTCTTTAATTAAAACTTACTTGATTGCTTAATATTTTTTAATTATTATTTATTTAATAGAAATTTATCGATTGCAAATATAATAATAAAATAAAATAAAGCATAATTTAAATTTTATTTGATTCCTTTATTATTTTCTATTAAAGTAAAATATTTATATTAATAACCATTTCTTTAATTTTTATTTAAAACTTTTTGAGTGCTTAGAAATTTATTTTTTGAATTATTATTTATTTAATTAAAATTTATTTATCGATTTTTAATATAACAATAATATAAAAATTAATTATTATTTTCATGTATTTTTTTGTATTAATGTAATATTATTTATATAAATGATTATTTCTTTAACATTCATGTAAATTTAAATTGACTACTTAAAATGTCTTTATTGATTTCTGATAAAATAATTAAATAGTATTATTTTAATGTTTTTTTATTAATGTGTTATTTATAGACATAAATGTTTCTTTAATTTTAATTTATAACTTATTTTAGTGCTTAAAAATTTATTTTTTGAAATTATTGATTTCTAATGTAATAATAAAATAAAATAAAGCATTATTGTTATATATTTTTTGTATTAATATATTATTTATAAGCATAATATTTTTTTATATTAATTTCTATCTTATTTGATTGCTAAAGTTTTTATTTATTTTATAAATTATTTATTTAATTAAAATTTATATATGAATTTAAAATTTAATAATAAAATAAAATAAAGCATTATTTTTAAGAATTTTTAGTATTAATATATTATTATTTATGTGCATAATTCTTTCTTTCATTTTAATTAAAATTTATTCATAGATTCCTATTAAAATAATAAAATAAAGCATTATTTTTTTGTTTTTTCTAATAATATAATATTATTTACATAAATAATTATTTCTTTAATTATAATTTAAAGCTTATTTATTTGCTTAAAAATTTTATTTATTTTTTAAAATTTTTATTTAATTAGAATGTATAGATTTCTTATATTATAACAAAATAAAATATAGCATTATTTTTGTATATTTTTTGTATTAATATAATATTATTTATATACATAAATATTTCTCTTAATTTAAATCTTATTTGATTGCTTAAAAATTTTATTTATATTTTAAAATTATTATTTATTGAATTAAAATTTATTTTTTGATATCTAATATAATAATAAAAAATAAAGCATTATTTTCTTGGTTTTTTGTATTAATATAATATTTTCTATTTACATAATTATTTTTTCAACTTTAAATGTTATTTGATTGCTTAAAATTCCTCTATCGTTTTTTAATAAAATAAAATATGTAGTTAGCATTCTTTCAATGCATTTTTTGTATTTATATAATATTTATATACATAATTATTTCTTTAATTTTAATTTAAGCTGCAATTGAATGCTTAAAATTTATTTATTTTTTAAATTGTATGGATATGAATATTAATACAAAAAAAGTTCTTACAAATAATACTATTAAATTATTTATTTTATCATGAAACGATAAAGGAATTTTAAGCAATCAAATAAGATATAAATTAAAGTTAAAGAAATAATTATGTATAAAAACAAGATATTAATACAAAAAATTCATTAAAATAATACCATTTAATTTCATATTTTTAGAAAACTAGAATGGAATTTTAAGCAATCAAATAACATTTTAATTACAGTTAAAGAAATAATTATGTATATAAATAATATATTATATTAATACAAAAAATTCATTAAAATAATACTATTTAATTTTATTAGAAAATGATAAAGGAATTTTAGGCAATCAAATAAGATATAAATGAAAGTTAAAGAAATAATTATGTATAAAAATAATATTATATTAATACAAAAAATCTGTAAAAATAATGCTTTATTATGTAATTATATTAGAAATCAGTAAATAAATTTTAAATAAGTAATAATTTATAAAATAAAAAATTTTAAGCAATTGTATAAGATTTAAATTAAAATCATAGAAATAATTATGTATATAAATATTATATTAATAAAAAAATTAAATAATACTATTTATTTTATTTTATTAGGAAATAATAAAGGAATTTTAAGCAATCAAATAAGATATAAAATAAAGTTAAAGAAATAATTATGTATATAAATAATAATATATTAATAAAAAAGCATTAAAATTATACTATTTATTTTAATAAAAATTTTTAATTTTTTTATATTTGAAATCAATAAATGAATTTTAATTATAAATTATAATTTAAGAAAATAATATTTTTAAGCAACTAAATAAGTTGCATTTATAAAATATTATTTATTTATTTTATCATTATATTAGATATCAATAAATGAATTTTAATAAAAATAAATAAGGATTTTAAAAAATTAATAAGATGATTAAGCAATCAAATAAGAGAGAGATTTAAATTAAAATTAAACAAATAATTGTGTACATAAATGATACTATATTAATTCAAGAAATTCATTAATATAATATTATTTATTTATTTTATTGTTAGATATCTTAAATTTTTAATAAATAATAATTTAAGAAAATAATTAAAATTTGAACTATTATGAAAATTAAATGAATAATTCCTCCAGATTTTAAGAGTAAAAGAACAAGCGACGAATACCATGACTATCGCCAGTGGCGTTAGAAACCTCCATAGAACTTCCTGGATTGAGAAAACTACGTGACTGTGATGTCATAAAATCACATTCCTCCAGTGACGTAACTAGTAACCATATTTGAATCATTTTCGCTGCTTGGCAAAACTTTAGTGACATATCTCGATATAAGAATATCCCCTTGATTTTAGATTTTATTGGAATACGAATGTCTGTCTGGGCGAGTATTCCAAACACATTAACCTTAAAATAATAATCCTAGGCTTGTCTGCACTGCCATTTATCTATGTATGTTTATTATATTCTTATTGCATACATTTGAAACTGTTCTTCTAGAATAAATTTCAATATTTTTAGTATATCATGCATAATTGTTTGGAAATTATTAGGAATTATTTACTAGTCATTCATCATTTCATATTATTACCAACCTATGAAATTGAGTAAATATCTGATTGTATAAATAAATTAAAACCAATAATATATAATATAAACCATATTATATATTATTGGCCAAGTGAGTGAACGGAGAGCTATTCTGTTCAGGAATTTATAAATTTGTGTATGTTTGTCGTGTATCAGTAGTGATTTGGAATGTATTATATTCTGTAAATTCTCTTTAAAAGAGCCCTCGAGTACAAAAAGTGCACTTAGAGCATCAAACCAATATCTCATGAAATTTTGTATTGTGATGATAAAATGACCATTGTGAACATTTGAATAGCTTAATTCAATTTTTATTTCATTCTTTGAGATACATAATTTTTTACCAAAACTAAATGTTTATTTCAAAAGTCTAAAATTGATTTCTAGACGTTTATTGATAATAAAGTGATAAGTTATTAACTAAATAAAATTTTATGCATTTAACAAAACTTTTATTCAGAAAAGCAAAATAAAAATTAAAAGAAATTGGTTTACAGTTATAAAAAATAATCTTTACTTTG
Source organism: Latrodectus hesperus (assembly GCA_037975125.1). Lineage (NCBI taxonomy): Eukaryota > Metazoa > Arthropoda > Arachnida > Araneae > Theridiidae > Latrodectus > Latrodectus hesperus. Next base: position 12,028,119 of record CM075854.1, on the reverse strand, counting down.
AACAATACATATATTATTTACAAAATTATGCAACTCTCAAGATTAGTTAATCAGATAAGCTGTATATTATTACTGTATGTTCCAGATGAAATTGTATATTCTGAATTGCTAATTAATTTTATTAATGGAGAGTTTCATTAAATATTTTGAGCAATTTAAAATGTGTGAATAAGTCTTCCATTGCTATGATGCTTCTACAGCTGAATAGTTTGCACATTGATTTTCAGTTCTACAGTTTGTGTATTTAATTCTCATCTTGGGTGTGAGCATTTCTAATGTTTTTAGAATTTATTTTAAAATGTTGATCTCATCCTAGTTAGGCTTGTATGAAAAATAACAAAAGTATTTCCAACCTACCAATTTTTCAATTCAATGCTTTGAGGGCTTGTCAATGTCAACCCACCCAGTACCAACTCCATTCATAATTCCATTACTTTTATTTGAATTCCTAGTTTAATACTGATCTATATCATCATATTTATTTTTTCATTTAAAATAACATTAAAATGTTTTTTACTTGTGTTATTTTCAAGTTTGCATTAAAATTGCTTAACGTAATTAAAAAAATGAAATTTTGCTGTTATATTTAGTTATATTTATTTTTCCTATAATACTTAATTAAATTTTACTTATCATTGATCACACATAGTTACTGGTTTGTCAAAGGGGAGCATATCGTAAGTGTTTAAAAATGACAAACTAAAATAATTGTGCTGGTTCTTTAAGTTTTGGATCTGTGATGACTATCCATAATAGTCCTCTTTAATTGTATGCTAAAACAGTTGGTCGTGTGTTCATTTCGATGTCTATCACTTTAGCACTCTTGCCTTCGGTTCAACAGTTCATGGGTTCGAATCCCACCTTGGGCATGTATGTTTGTTGTGGTTCGGAATCCACTTTAAGCCGTAGGTCCCAGTCTAATTAGCCCTTGTGCGCAAAAAATGACCATTGAGACACAAACCAAACCGATGTCTAACACTGTGCATTTTTATTGAACTGTTATAATCAGTGATTATCTAGAGAATGAGATAACATGTATTGAAGTGTGGTTGGTGCACATCCGAATGAAGTACATTAAAAAAATGTTTATTGCTCTTATAGTGTTGTATGTACTTATTTCCATTCCAGCCCTTCCAAGAGTTCTGAATTGCTTTACGAGTGGTGATTATTTGATTCTGCAGTAGATGGTTACCCATAGATAGCTTGGGAAATTCTTTAAACCTTGTATTTAGATGTAGAATGTATGCTTTTTATTACACTTTTTTCTTGGAGTGTTTGTTAATTTCTATGTTGTGTCATCTTGTAATTTATTAAAATACAAATTTGTATATAATTGCTTTGTTTCTTGAATAAACATTTTCAAATTTCTTGTAGCATTTTGTTTCAGGCAGAACTATGCTTGCCTTAATTTTTTTAAACATTTTATTGCTGTGCTAAAATTTTGAGAGAGAGCAAGAATATTATGAGAATTTTTTTTAATTAAGAGTTTTTAAATACTTAATAAGATTCTTATTTTCATTCTTTCTATACCATTTATGCTTTTTTCTATTTTGAAAAAGTGTAATAATTTTCAGAAGCCATTTCAAAAATTGCAATCGGAATAAGGTATATAAAAAGCAATTTTTGATCTTTTATGGCATTTTGATTACCTCACAATATATTAAATATCTCGGGTTTTGCTTAGATTAATGGGAAAAATGTTTTATTCATTTGTACGCAGTATGTAATTTCATAAAGATCTGGATTAAAATTAATTTTTGCAATTTTTTTAGCATAAATTTGAATTATTAAAAAGGGTTTTCTCTTAAATTTTTTTTTAATTTCAATGTATTTTTATTTTAATTTTAAATTCAGCAATAACATTTAACAGAAAGGGGTAACTTTACTTAAAATCAATAATTGAATTGTCTTCTAATAATGGGAAAAGTAAATGTAATGACATTTGTGCGCTTTTGTTAGAAGTATAATCCTTTACTCTGCAAAATGTATATAAATGTGGTTTTATGAGCCTAAATATTCATTGAAAACTAATGTAATATATGATTTGCATTACAGGTTTTATTAGTGATTTGGTAACAAATTATTTTATTTTTCAAGGAAATTGTACTAATGGAAACTAGCATTTTTCATCATGATAAAGTATTTAATTGCAGTATTTTGTAATGGGTATTTTGTTGTCAGTAATTGTATTCTGATGTCTTTCATTTTTCACAGAATTTACAGTTATTTCATTTCCATAGCATACAAAATAATAAATCATTACATATTAATAACTTAGTCACATAATTAATCAAATTAGAGTTTGTGTGGCTGCAATTTTAGGTCTAATTAACCCATTTGTGCAGAGAATTACCCTTGAGCAATAAACAAATTGAACTTAAAATGTGTACTAAGCTGGCAGTTGAATGGGTAGTGCCGTGACCTTATCTCCAATAATTAATTTTTGTCTTCCCATTTTTAGTTCAAATGATAAATAATGTAGCAATAAGAATGTTGTATCTTGTATGAAATTTTGCTTTACTATTTGAGAAGTGAAATATTATTTTGACCTTTTAGTTAATTTGGCATATTTTTTTGATATTTATTTTTTATGCCTGAGCAAAATTACCTATAAATGCAAAAGTTATTAAATAAAAGTGCTAATTTAGCTTGGAAAAATGGAAAAAGTAAAGAGCATTTATAATCTTTGTTTTTTATGAATATTATGCAAGTTTGAAGGTAAAAGAATAAAATATGAAACGTGACATTTTAAGAAATCCAGTACTTTACGATGATTTTTGTTTAATTTTAAATTTTTTTGTTTTTGATCTAAATCATAGTTATCAATTTTCAGAAACTTTCAAGGGTTTTGTAAAAAAAGAATTCAAAGTACAATGTAAGAAGAATAAATATATGTAAATTATATAGAAAAATAATTTATGTTCACCCAAACCAAAATCATAATGTTTTCTTATGAAAATAAGTTGGATTTCAAAACTGTATATAAACTGAAATAATATAAAATACTAAATTTGCCCCTTGATTTTCTTGTTCAGAAAGCCATCTGGTTTGCCTATTTAGATTACGTGTGTTAAATTTAAATGCTTAATTTTAAGAATTCTTATAAATATGTATGAATTATGTGCATTGTCTTTCACTTATGAGTTGTGTCATATGTATTTTCAACTTCTGGATGAGATTTTAGCTAAATAACACCAGCGCTGTTTTAATTTTTATTTTGTTTTTAACTCTAATTGCATGCATAGATAATTTTATAGTTCTGTCTAATATTTTTGACATTTTAAGTTTTTATGACCTGGGATTTATTCTATTGGCACAGAGAAACTTTATATCCATTTGTAAATGTCTGAACTTTGGATTTATAATGATATTTATTTCAATGTTTGTATACTAATATATCATTGTATGTTTCTTGTCAAAATTTGAGTTATCTTAATTGTTTTTAAATGTAGTGAATTAATACAGGAATATTTTGCTGTTTGTATAAATTGTGCTTAATTTAGAATTTAGAATGAATGAATCTAGTGATTTTAAACTGTTTATTTTGTATTTGAGGTCTGTTCATCATTTATCCAAATCAAATAGTTCATCAAATAACTATAAATGATTTACCAATTGGACGCTCTATGGAGGAGACTATTATTATATTAATAAAGGCATTACAATTTCATGAAAAACATAGTGAAGGTAAATAGTTGTTTTGTTATATTTTTATCACTTAAATATTTTATTTGATAAATATTATACCCCATTTAAGATATGCTTATTTTACTATATTTATTATATTTAAGATATGTCATTTAAGATATACTTTACTTAATCATGGGATAGGCTTAAATAAAAAACCTCAGTTGTTAAAAGAAAGCTATGTGCTATAAAGTATTTTAGCAAAACAAAAAGATAATGTCAGTAATATGAGCTTTTAATATTTTTTTTAATAATGGGAGCACTGGTGACTAACCATTCACCACAATAAAGCCAGAAACTGCTGCTCATTAATCATTACCCGTGGTGCTCCTGTGAACCAAGTTACAGAGATGAGTAGCATTACTGGGCACATACCTCTGGAAGCTCATTTATAGGGTGGCCCATATTCATACACCATGTCATAAGACAGAACAGAGGAGCAGAAAGAGAAAGAAACATCCATGCCCAAACCGAGATTTAAATCCAGGACCTTCAGACTATTAGTAAGGAATGCTAACCACTCAGCCATTGGTCGGCTTAGTAAAAGTTAAAAAATATATATTATAGCTTTTAATAATGATGTGACTACAAATATTTTAAACAAAGGAACCTTGTACTGTGCATTTGAAAGATCACCATGAAAATTAATTTGAGGTATGTCATCTGTAAATCTGTATCATTATTTAACAGTTTAGAATTAAGTTTACCCTATGTATGTATATCAATGACCTTTTGTATGTTTATATATCTATGCTTGGGTGGTGAAGGGTACCAAGTCATAGAAACAAGTGAAGGTAAACTTGTTTCTATGATTTTTATTTGAAATTCAACATTTGTCATTGTATTGTTTTCCATTGTTTATCTCTAGTTTGCTATTTGGAGGTGAAGATGTTTTTTGAAAAAAATGTACGAACTGATTTTTACCTCTTGTTACACACACTTATATGTATGAAAGTCATCTTTTAAATATCCAAGGTTACATTCCACTTCACACATCATTTTATACAAAAAGTTATGGAATTTTTTGAGAAAGAGATGACATTATGAGGGCTGCTGAAAGATCATCAACATGTTCTTATGGCAGTTCATTTAATTAGTTTCCACTGAGATGGCAATGCTACATTAAAAGTTGTGTAACTAAATTTGCTAGAAGTAAATCTGTTAGTATTGTTCTTAGATTATTTGATTTTAAATTTGTTTGACCATTGAATATATAGCCTGGGGCCTGAGCAGCTACCAGGCGCGTCGGTAGGTGGTGGATCACCGAACGTCCTGTAGGAATGACAGGATAGCCTTGAATGTAGAATCAGAGGCCGCGAACCAGCTCCCGTAAACCCTGGTGTTATGCGATCCGTGCCTAGGGCTAATTGGCACAGCGGTATTGGTGTCTTAACGGAGCCTCTAGTTGCCTGGCAAACTTCTAGAGTAATTTGCCTTGCCCAGTATCTCAGGCAATGCTGGGTGGACTTATATTACCTGAGTTTATAAATTGCTATCTTGTGGCTGAAAAGACACAAGAAATAACAAACCTTACTGCATCTGCAGGTGATGCCTCTGAAGTAGACCTTGCTGAAAAAGACAAGGGAACTCAGAGGCAGTCATGTAAAGGGGCAGTAATGAATCCTTCACTTGAGGTAGAAATGACCTCCAAACCATCTTCTGGTGAAAGTCAGGAAGCTATCCCTAGTATGAGTGACTCTCTGACCAGATGGGACTGTTTCAGCAAGACTCTATCTGCTGGAAATGTCATACGCAAGAGGAAACGGCAGAACATATCATTTTTTAATTCGAGGCTCTTGCCCTCCCTAGATTAACCTCTTTAGGCATCATCCATACTACAGAGTTACACCTAGACTCCATTAAAGGGTTATCGGACTTTTTAATAAAGTGGGTGACCCGAGCAACTGGAACTAGAAAACATTGGGTTTGGAGTTAATGGTACAAAATGCTGTTAAAAGCAGAGGTGCCCAATGCCATACAAACCCATTTCTAAGAAGAAGAAGAAGAAGATTGAATATATAGTGTATCTTATACTGATTTTGTAAGCTCGTTGAGGAATGGTGCATTAGTGAAATCTAATTAGTCATCACTTTCTCATTTTATTACTTTTTTTAGTGTGCCCTGCAAATTGGAGAAACTAGATTCACCAACAAAGCCGCTATGGAATATTTTGAAAAATTTAATTAAAAAATTCATTTTATAATAAAGAGAATATAAAAAGTAAAAAGTTTTCTATTATACAATAAATCAGTTTGTAACATTCAGTTCATTCTTTTTACAAAATTTAATTCTGGACTATTTACTATTTTCATAGCTTTTTCGAGGATAAAATTACTTTTTATTATCCACATAATTTGTAAAGCTGTAAATCCGTTTCTCCTATTTTTAATATTATATTATCTACACCAAAAAAGAAAGCTCCCTCTAACTTTATTGTATGAGTCACAGCTTTTATAGGGTTTTTCAAAGATGCATTCTATTCAACTTTTAATCAGTTTTAATTGAATAAGATACTGATAGAAAGGAAAAATCTCAATTTTAACACACTTGTAGACAGAAATTGCTAATTTTCTTTGTGCCTGCCACTTCAGTATTTTGAAGTACAAGTCTTTATAGACTTTATTGCTTGACCTGATTTTTGACAAGAAAAGTGATAAAATTTTTGCTGTGAACAGTGTTAGAAAATGATGTAAACAACTCAGACACTCAATTTCAAAGCTCATTATCTATAATCGATAAGAAAAATACCGATGCAGGGAGTTTTGAATTGTGTAATGGACGTATTAGACTGTCCAAAAATGAAAGCATAAAATTTGAATAGAATTTAAGGTTGGGTTATGTTGTGTATGGGAAAAAAAATATTAATTAAATTTAGATGATACACATATTTTATCAGAATAATAGAAACACCTCAGATTAATAAAAAAATCCTGTATTAGTATGGTGTAAGACTGTCTTTGTGGCATATAATACTGCTTGGTTTATCCTAGGAATCAATTCATACAAGTATTGAATAGTGTTTAGAAAAACATTGTATTATTTTTCATGGAGATACTGCAAAAGTTCTGGGAGAGATGCAGGTGGAGGATATTGATTCTGTATTGAACGCTTTAAAAAAGATAGCTGATAAATTATATGGATATTAATTGATTATGCATTTTAGATCAACTTAATCCTAGTGTTCTTCAAATCTTGAGTGGTCAAGTCCCAATACAAGGATGAATACATTATCTTGGAAAATTCTTCTTCTGTAGGACACAGTTTGCATCTATACATATGCCCAATTTATTAAAGTTTCTATCTTATGATTCTATTCCTTATTTAAATATTAATAACTTGCTTTTAAATGTGAAAATCTTTTGGTTATATGTTTATTCTACAGTTTAGATTTCATATAATTTTATGAAATATATTTTTAACATTTTTTTGTGTATCTCAACTATAAATGAAATTTGTAAAAGGTTTAAAATGTTATAAAAATTGTGCTAAATAATTTTAAATTCTATGCTTTATATAATAGACATCAATTATATGACAATAAAACTATTGTTTTAATTTACCCTAGTAAATCACTACTTCAATCATAATGTGACACCAATTTAGTTCTATATAAATCGGAAAATATTCTTATTTAAACCATATTGACTTCATGCGGCTTGCAAAAACGTTGCAAGGGAAGAAATGTATGAATTCTCAAGAACTCTATGTAACGCATGATTTTTATACCGCTGAGCACATAATCTAATAACTGAGAAGCTCATTGTTGCCTGCATTGAAGGTACTAGATTGGACACCGGCCAATATTGAACAATGAGAGATTATCTTTCTTTTGGTTTATACATGTGTTGAGGTGTGGCCCCTGGAATTTTTTTAAGTTTTCCATTTGTGACACACATGTAATAAAAATATCTAAAAAGTTCTAATATATAGGTAAGATGTGTGGTAGATGTCAAAAAAGCAGTGTAATTACTTTCAGCTGTCCACTACATATGAAAGTATAACTGAAGAAAATTGCTATAAAAGTTTTAGTTTAAGCATCCATTGCACAATTCTAGGAGGTTTTTCATGGCTAGGAATCATGCACATGATATAAGGGAGAAAAATCTGGAAAACTTCCTGGCATTAGCACTCAGTGGACTCAGAATAATGAAAGTTTTGTTTTAACAAAACTTTCATTATTCTGTGTGCAAGAATGGCTAAATTGAAACCTAGGTTCTACCTAAATCTTCATGAGCTGTTTCAAATAATTTCAATATTCTATTCTATTGACTTGTTTGGTTATATTTCTGTACAACTATCTTGTGATATAATTAGAAACAATTATCACTGCTTTGTAATATTAAAAGTAATGAATGTTGGGTTAATAAATATTTTTTAATGTTATTATATTGCATATTATTTAAATTTAGATTTCCATAAACATGCAATATTTATTTTCATAGTTTATTTGTTAACATGAAATAAATTTCATTTGTTTTGATTTTTATTACTGCCAGGCTTACATTTATGTAAGTGAGAGATCATAGAGAAGTACTGAATGTGTGATAGGAAGACCAAATTGTTTTAAATTGATATTTGTCCCAAGTTGTATTTTCTATTATATATGCCAAAATGATATTCAGATAAACACTTAAATGATAAATTGCCATTTTGTATGAAATTTTTCTAATGTTTCATTACAAAGGAAAGAAAGTAATATTGAATTTGACCAACACATTTATTACTAAATATTTTACAATATAGAAAATAGATGCTGCTTAAAATTATATATATATGTTTATTTGGCATAAAAAAAACTATTCTTTACTTGTTCCAATAAACAAACATTTATAAAAACTATATGAAATAAAATATATTTATAAATATAAATATACATTTTAAGCTATTTCTATAACCTTTTTCAAACTTAGGTTTAAGGAATAGTAGATGAACATGCAAAAGTACTGAATTTCAGTCATAAGAGTATTATGTATTCTAATTACATTTTAAAAAATTTTTAATATTTTTAAAACTAAGAAAAATAAAATAGATTTTCAAAGGATTGGGTGGGTTACTGGCCTAAAGCAAAACACATTATAATTGTTAACATTTATGATATAAGAACATTAATTATTAGAAAGAAAATTTATACATAAAAACAGATATCTTATTTATTTCCCTGTACGAAAATACTGATGATCCATAGATAAAGTTAAGAGAACAAACAAAAAGCTTAGCTTTATAGTTTCATACATACAAAATGTATAGAGTATTTCGCTAAACTGAAAAATGCTTCAAAAATAATATAATTTAATAACTATTAAATTAGCATTAATTCAATTTTTTTGTAATTATCAGGGTTCGCACAACTCCTGGAAACTCCTTAAATTTCAAAAAAAAAATTTAAGGGCCCTGAAGCTCCTGAAATTTTTTTTCTTTGATGCATTTATTATTTTTTTTCCCCACAAAATATTATAATTTTTTGAATTGTTTTAATATTGCCAATAGATGGCAGCATGATCGATATTAATTTTTTTATTAACTGTTGACTTGTATAATCGTTTTTAGGATCTAGTTCAGCTACAATTATTTCATGATAATTCGATTTAGTAGTATTTAGATTTATGTGAAGTGAAGTAATTACAAAACAAAATAAATGTGTTGTGTGTGCAATTAAGACATTTTAATTTATTCTTTTTCTATTTGCTTCTGTTTTCCTTATATTGTAAAAATTTCTTTGAATATTAATATTTAAATATAAAATTTTTGAGTTAAAACATATTTTCCATGTTTCCCTTGATGAAAATTACGTATAATTCAATTTAATCGGGTAAAATTTGTTCATCAATTAAATAAAGAAAAATTTAGAATTGTTTTTATTAAATAATTGGAAAAACAAGTTAACCTTGAAACTATATCTAATAGCTGTATTTATTTTGAGTAAGCGTATTTATATTTCAAAAGATTGAGTATTTCAAGATGTGTATGACAATTTAATCTTCTTCTTAGAGTATGGTTTGTATAAACAAAATATAAAAATCATCTTTTATTAATTAATTAGCTTTTTTAAAAAAAGCTAGTGATTTAATAATAAACTTTTTATGTGTTTTATAATATTTTTAAAATTATACATACTTAAAAATTATTTTGTTTGATTACTTAAATGTAGTTTTTCTTATTTGAAGGGGTTGCCAAAATTTTTACTTTTGAACATAACATATATATATATATATATATATATATATATATATATATATATATATATATATATATATATATATATATATATATATATATATATTTTTCTATCTTGTGTACATTGAAGTTGCTCTTACTATGTAATATATCATACTAAATAAATGATGAAATTCCTTTTCTATATTTATTAATATTTCTGAGTTTTGAAACTTATTCACTGTATGTTTAGTTTATTCATGGAATAATTTGTTGCTTTGACTTTCTAGTTATTCTTGTAATATGTTTCTTAAATTGGTTTATGGTCTGAATTTCTTGTTTGAATGTGAATAATGTTCTCTGTGAAAAAAAATTTTTTTATTTATTGAACATGTAGATTTTTTCTTTATTTTTAGAATCGTAATGAAAAAAATTGCTCCTGTGTATTATAAACATTAAGTATAATAATTTTATCTATACAATGAATTCATTTATTCAAATTTATTAGAATGAAGTATCTATTATACTTGTCTGGCAGTTACTCTTGTAATCTAGTGAATTTATTCTGCATGGGTTTTGTATCAGTATTACTAGGTTTCCTTCACAGAAGAGAAAGTCATACCATCATTTAAACTGATACAAAGCCAGAGTATTCCAATTAAATCACAAGGTTAACTAAAGAGAAATATAAAAATTATTTCAAAATATTACAAAATTTTGTAATTTGGATTTACCTTGTCTTATTTAATTCACAGTATTTCATTCTTAAATAAAAAAAAGTCATTAAGAAACAACAATTGTTAATATTTCTGAACTGCCGCAAGATTTTAACGATGTCATAAAAAAGAAGCAGAGATAAATACATAGTACAATAGTGAATATTTTAAGAGTTTTATTAGATATATCAGAGAACTTCTTATTTAACTAAATGCCTTATTTTGCTTGAGTTGCTGTTATACATTTTTAAAGTGATTTTGTGAAGTAATGTATTTGGTTTTGTTATTCATAAAAAATATAGCAAAGATTAATTTAAATTACAAGTTTTACCTTTTAAAAAAAATGTTTGACTTTTTGTACTATTTTGAATGATCAAAAAAGTAGTTTTAATTGAATTATATATGTTATAATGTATCCAAATTTTGATTTCTTCATGATTTTTGGAAAAAATAGTGTTTATTGAATTTGACTTATTGCATTACAAACTATTCTTAAGTTACATCTAAAACCATATTTGAAGTAATTCCTACATGTAATTTTAAAGGATACTGTATTTTAATGTTTATTTAAGCAAGAATAATACAAAGTATTTAGGTATGCAAAACTAGTTCTTGTAAAAAAAATTTAATGGATATAAAATTATAGTAAAATAACACATAGCAATTATTTTATTAGAAAAATATATATAAAATTTAATTGTATTAGAAAAATTAATTCTTGTTGAGAGAATAATAGTAAAGTATATAAAATTTTGTGTTCACTATAAAATATATCTACCCAGAGTTATATTAGTGTTAAGAGATATAAAATAAATAATAGAGAGGGTAAAAAAATGAGTAATAAATTTTCTAATTCTGTGTAATCATGTCTATAAAAATAAGTGAAATAAATATTTAAAAAGAAAAAATTTCGATTTGCAGATGATTACGTCAACATGTTTTCCAATTACGAAAGTAATTGGGCACTATTCTGCATGACATTTTCGTAAGTATTACACACGTGACTAATTTGACCAATGAGCGATCACATTTGACTCATGGCTTGGACAATCAGTTGTTCAACTACTATCGCTATCAGGTTAAAGGTGAATACCACTTTCTAATTCTTCGGTTCAGGTGTTGGTGTTTGAACTCCCGGTAAACCTCGTGGTCAAGGTTAATGGTGAATACGGCGGTTACTCTCTGCTGTCTGGAAGCATACGCGATGCTCACTGCCAAATAGCGACATCTGTTAACAATTTTGGGTCCTACATATATATATATATATAGAGAGAGAGAGAGAGCATCAAAGAATCGTAAAGTTCTAATTGTGGATAACTTGCGCAGCTCACGTACGTCCTGGATTTCAAATTGATTTGTGTGTAGTTTCTCTCGCCTAATTTCTGCTTTGCAGCCCATGGTTCAGGGCATGATAAACAACTTCAAGAGCAAATATCATAGGGTATTTTTTAAAAAGGTGATTATGGGCTTGGAACGGCCTTATGAAGTTGACTTTTTAGGAGCAATATCGAGGAGCTATTCATCGAGAGTATATTTCAACTTGCAGGATTTATTAAAGAAGCCATCATAATCGAATAAAGCCAAAGTATTTTACCTGATGACTGTGGGGAAGATGAGTCACTCATGCATAACTCAGACAAAAAGACCCTTTGCTGCCGGGATATCGTGGATGAAGTTTTGCAAGTGACCCCTTTCACACAAAGAAATTTATCTAGGACAGATTTGGTGATATTGGTGGCCATCGAATGGGTCCATCTTCATCACTTCTCTTGTATGGATAAATAGCGTCTAGGAAATTCTTGACTTCACGACTAAAGTGCAGCGGTGTTTCATCGAGCTGAAACCAGATGTTTTCGGATGCAGTGAGGGACAAAGGCTAGCAATTCGTGCAAGAGTTATTACTAGAAGTTATGGTCCGCTAGGATGTAAGCCAGTAAGCTCAATCATGTATTTGAATATTATACCCTTCCATACATTAATGCATAATAAGTATTGGTTAGGGAAAGGTAGTGTAGCAAAGGAGTAGAAAACTAGTTTTATTACCGGCAATAAACATGGTTCATTTCCTTGAGAATTTTGAAAATTTCCAGGTGACTTAGAAATTTTTTCTGTCAGATATTTCTTAAAATAAAAATCCACTTGTTTTTATGATTTCTATATTACTAATTAGGGTCTGTAGTGTTAGGATACTCTTCACTCTCTTCACATGATGGCGCTGTAGTCATTACGAGAGAGGAGAGGAGGCAGTCCGCTCCGGCGGACAAGCGTCTCGAGACCGGGCCCGGAACGTCGGCTCCAAATGGGAATTCTAACGCATACGCACTTGAAGAGAGTAGTTGCAATAAATTGGCGTTGTAAAATGTGACTATTGTTCAGACTTAATATTAGTAACCCTATGTTTTCTTATTCCCCGGTTTAATTTGAAACGAGGTTCGTGTTAGTCGATTTGTTTATATATGTTTGCAAGTTTTAATATTTTTTCAAAATATGAAGGAAAAGCGGAATAGTTTGCTTATATCTTAGCACCATATTTAAAATAGAAATAGATAACAACTTTATTTGCATTTTATATGGTGCTGAAGACATTAATTTTTTCGCAGATAAGGTGGATGTGATAATATGAAAGTAACAAAGAAGTGTGAATTGCATTATCACGTTTCCTTCTTATTTCTGTATTCCCATGATAAAATTAATTTGACTAAATTGTTTTTCACACTATCATGCTTTAATTATAAATTAGCATCTCAAGTTTTTTTTACAAAGCCAAAATTAAAATATCTGTTAATTCAAAATAAAAATTGTTTAAAGCATTTTTTGCACACATGATTTGTTTTAATAAACTTTGTATGTAATATAAATTTCAATAAAAAAAACCGCTGAATAAAAAATATTTTGCTATTTAGTGTGTACATTGTCTATTTTTTAAATTAAAAATTCAAAATAAGATATATCACAAGTTGTAAATATTGAACATGTGTAGTTCAATTTAAGAATGCGACTCATTTATTTGAAATACAAAAATATTTATATTCTTTAAAAATGGGAAAATTTATATATTTCATTTATATGAATAAAAAGACACTCAGTATAACATTTCATTCTGATTTTTGTGTTTTAATAAAGATATTATAAATGGGAATAAAATATCGTATGTAAAAAACTGAGGGTGAAACTAAATAAATTTTTTTCACTAAATTTCTCAGAATTCATATAACATTGGGAATGACTCCGTGCCCAAAGCCACAAATACTGCTTCAAAACTTTTTTCATAAGCAGCTCAATTTTGAGCTCCAGATTATTTTCCTATTCTTGTTAGCCGTTTTACTTCTAAAGAATAGTGTACAAACATAAAATTAACTGAAAATGAAAGAGATGAGTTCTCGAAGAAAACTATTTCAGCAGAAGGTACCCAGTGAGGATGTACTTGATGAAAAAATATACTGTTCTCATGATGGTGATGAATTTGAACAGTGATTAAAATGAAGAATCTGAATTAGGAGAAATATTTTTGTAAATAAACAATGAATCATATAATATTAACTACAATTCTTCTCTTCCTTTAGAGAAATCAAAATATCAAGCTAAATAAATTTCAAAAAATAAAATTCTTTCTTAAGTAGAAACTTAATATAAAATATTTTTCAGCTACTTTGTTTGCAATAATGTTAAAAGGGTTTATGCATAATCTGTTTAATAAACATAACAACTTAAATATTTATAAACAATCGTAAATTATTTATGAATAAATAATTAATAGTTCTAATAATGCATAGACATATTCACAATGAATTAATAAACAAATTCTTTCTTATTTTTACGAAAATATAACAATACTAAGTCGTTTAATCTTTAGAGAGGAAAAGATCATGTAAGCGCAATATACACACATCCATTATTTTTATAACACAAAGAAATTATATTCCCGATGAATTAATTTTAACTAATAATTTGTTATATTTATAAAAATATAACAATACTAAATCGATACATTTTTCTAAAGGAAAATGGAAAGCGTAGCTGTGAAATCCGCCATGTTTAACAATGAGATAAACTTCCTAGCCAGAGAAACTTATCGCTTTCTTTACATCGCCAAGTCACTGAATCATAGCCAAAATCTTCTGGGAGCCGAGGCTCCGGGCTCTGGCTCGAGACGCTTGTCTCCGGCGGGGAGAGATTGTCTTTGACCAGTGAACGAGGAGGTTTTGCTGGCTCTCCTTGAGTGTTTGTTCTGTTGGCCGTGTAGGGCCATAATCAAATTTCTATTAATTAGAATTTTAATATACAGTACTTTTAATTTTAAAATAAATGTTTGCATTTGTCCGAGTTGTGCTTTCTAATTCTACAGAACAGACGCTACAGGGTCATAGAAAGTTTTCCAGGAAAAGAAAATATTTTGTTATAATGACCAATTTAGGGTAACTTCAAAAATTAATGTTGAAGAAATAGTTTTTCTTTCTCAGTACGAATTTATAACGACAGAAACACATGAACATGTCTATACTTATTGTGACAGTTGAAGCTCTTTCATAGAATTTGTAAGATATTTTAATTTTTTTTTATAAAAGCACCACTTTTATTGTAAAGAATATTCCATTGAAATCGAGTATAAGTTAGAATTTTTAAACATAAATTTATCTATGAGTGATAAACATATTTGATACTTTTATGCTGAGTGATTGATTATCCTACACTTTATATTAGTGTATTTAATATCTTTCATTTCTCATTATATTTCTAATTTGCTCTACAGTTACCAAAAAAAGTATTAAAACAATGAGAAATTTGTAGTTTTCAAGTTAATAAAATCAAGTAAATTGTATAATCAGTTTATAAATGATAACATTTTCTTACAAAGTTATAACTAAGTAAAAAATGAAATTTAAAAGTAATTACAATATTGTTAAAATAAAAATTAAATAACAATATTTGCACCGCAAAAAAAGTATTAGAACTGAAGCCGAAACATGCAAATTACAGCGCTGGTGACGTCATTAAATTTTCAAGGTTACTTTCAACCGTATCAATGTCAAGGGCGCTTATCTCATTCACTGCTAAATTGTAGAAATACAGTTTATGTGGACTTTTCCTGCCAAGGCATGCAAAATAAAAGAGATTTCATTTGCGAAGAGAGGAAAAGTCGTTCACCAACGCAACAGTGGCAAAATATTTCGAAAAATTTCCAGTAAGTTGAATGTTTCACTTTGCGCAATTCACAACATTCTAAAAAAGAAACTGGGATTGGGGATAATAGGCCAGGATCAGGGAGACCAAGCAAGCCGACTGTCGGAGAAAAACGAGAAGTGGTTAAAGATGCGCTACAGTATCCGACAGGAAATGCAAGGATGTTGGCCGCAAATATTGAATCAATCTCAGGAAAGGTTGTAACACCTCAAACATTTAGAAATGTATTGCATAATGCTGTTATAAAAGGAAGACAGCCAAGGAAAACCCTTTATTTCAGTAGTCAACAGGAAAAAATGCCTAGAATTCGCCAAAAATTAAAAAAATAAATTATTAGATTTCTAGAAAAATGTAATTTTCTCTAACGAGAGTAAATTTGAAATTTTCAAACCTAAACACGTGCTCAAAGTTTGGAGAAGAAAAGGAACTGCTTTTCAGGCTTAAAATGTACAGAAAACTATAAAGCACAGAGGAGGGAGTGTCATAGTCTGGGGCTGTATGGCTTACAATGGAGTTGGAAATATCCAGTTCATTGATGATAAAATGACAGCTTTGTCATATACTGATGTGTTACGAGATAACTTGGAAGATAGTGTAAAGAAATTAGCGTTAGAGAAGACATTCATTTTTCAACAAGACCAAGACCCCAAACATACTGCCAACAAAACCAAAGAATGGCTATTACATAAGGCTCCTCGAAGATTGGTAACTTCCCCAGTCTCCAGACCTGAATCTATTGGATGAAAAAGAGAGAAAATCCCCAATAACAAGTAAAGCAAGCTTTCCAAGATGCCTGGACCAGCCTGTCATCAAGCATCACCAAAGATTTGCTGGAATCTATGCCAACACGTCTGGATGCAGCAATTTCAGCTAAAGGACTACATACCAAGTATTAGTATCACGTTTGAATTTTTAGTTATTTTATGTATGATTCAATATTGTGAAGTCCGATGTTCTAATTATTTTTTTTTTGCAATGCAAATCTTTTATTTAAATTTTTTAAATCCTATTGATTCCAAATATTTGTATTTTACTCCATGAGTAATTATATAAAATTATTACATAATATAAATACCATGTTTCAAATGTTTCTTTTATTACCTTGAAAACATAACATTTCCTACTGTTCTAATACTTTTTTGCCAATTGTATCTATCATGATATACCAAATTATATTATAGTATGCTTTATATTATATATTACTATATAATAAATATGTATAGAGCATGCTACACTCATGACCATAAATTAAGGATAATGCAAGTTCAGTCAAAGATAGAGACAGAAGCAAAACAAATGTGACTTATTTGTAAAGTCTATTTTTGACATCATTGATAAAAATTGCGATTTTTTCTCTCTGGAGCAAATTTTAAAAAAGAACCTATTTTCAAAAACCAATATAACATAGTTGGTATGGTGGTTAATACATAGAGAGAGTATGCCCCCCCCCAGAGGATGCAATACAACGCCTAGACATGCTGAGTATCAAATTATCGATCTGATCTTGGGGAATATTACAGCACTTATATTCAAGGGCGAGTCAAATGAAAGTGAGCCAATGCGAATATATGACAAACAGAGTATTTTATTTAAAAGTAGTCTCCATGAACATTGAGACATTTATCCCAATGACAAATGAGTCGCGTGATCCCCGTCTCATAAAACTCCTTGGGCTGTCGATTCAAAAAGTCTGTAACCGACTCCTTCACGGCGTCGTCCGACACGAATCTGGTACCCTTCAGATGTTTTTTCAGTTTCCCGAAAATGTGAAAGTCGCATGGCGACAAATCTGGTCTGTATGGAGGATGTTGCAGCGTGTCCCACTTGAACTTTGCCAGTTGTGTCTTAACCACATCAGCGACGTGGGGACGAGCATTGTCGTGTAGCAAAATCACACCATTCGTCAATCTTCCAGGTCGTTTGTTCTTGATTGCGACACGCAGCCGATCCAGCGTTGCACAATATCGTGAACTATTGATAGTGTCTCCACGTTTAGCAAATTCAATCAGTAATGGCCCCTGACGATCGAAAAAAAAGTCAATAGCACCTTTCCCGAGGAAATGACAGCCTTTGCTTTCTTCGGGGGTGGTGAATTCAAATGTTTCCACTGTAAGCTTTGCTGGCGTGTTTCAGGTTCGTAGTGGTGGCACTATGATTCGTCTCCGGTAACAATTGCAGACAAGAAGTCGTCACACACACACACACACACACATATATATATATATATATATATATAGAATGGACAAAACTAAGTATAGCTGCAATATGTAAACTATATTGTGATTTCTTTCAGTGCCATCTGTTATCAATTTTATAAAACTTAAATGGCATTTTCGAAATTTCAATGAAGTTTTTCTGTTAGAAAATATTTTTTATCACATTATCGCGTATAATATACACAGCGAAATTTCAAACTTTTTTAACAGATAATCTGCAGGTTATATACAGGAAAATATGGTATTTATATTTTTATGTGCTTACTTTGAATTCTAAATTAAAAGCGTAAAACATACAATAATTATCAGAAATTCATGGTAATATAAACAAAGCAAACAGTAGTTTTTAATTTTTCTTAAATTTAAATATTTGCAGACTGTTCTATTGTACTTGGAAATTTTAATGTTTTATATAAAATTATTGCAATATTTCTATATTCTCATAGATATTTATTTTTTTAGGTGATGTATGCAAATGAAGAAAATATATTTGCCACAGCCTTTAAAGATGTTGTCAATGAAGTTTTTAAATATCCAGCTTTTGGGCAAAGATTTCTTTCATTTTATGAAAGGAATGTTGAATGGCTGTTATTAGAGCACAAGTCATTGGTAACAAGGCAAAATAATACAAACAATTTTGCAGAAGCAACTATTAGAATTCTTAAAAATGTTGTTCTATAAATAGAACTAAAGCTTTTAATGTAGTTGATCTTTGTGATTTCTGCATTAATATTTGGTAAACATATTTAATAAAAAATAGTTAGAGTTTACCCATTCAAGGCGGATAGAAATCAATGTCTTGTATGAAAATATTACTAAACGTGCTAGTGCCATTTCTGATGTATCTGAAATAGAATCCAATATTTTCGTCATCAAAAGTAAAAATAAAGATTTGTATTACACAGTTATTACTGACATAGGCACTTGCACTTGTCCTTCTGGAGAATCTGGGGCATTTTGTAAGCACCAGTGTTTTTTATTGAAAAATAAGAAACTCTCGTTGCCCAATTCTTCTCCAGTCACTCCAGAGGAAAAATACTGCTTGGCAGTATTGGCTGTTGGGAAGAATTGTCCACCTCCATCATTTTTTTCAAATTTCACTAAAAATTCAGAAATTAATATCCAGTTACCTTTTGAAAATAATAATATACAAGACAATACTTTAAGTCCTACACCAGCTAATCATCAAAATATGCCATCAACTCAACAAATACAAGAAGTAAAAGATGAGTTAAATAGAATAACTCATTTGATTGACAGTGGATGTTCAAGTAACTCTGTTGCCAATTTTTTGAATATTTTGAAGAAAATAAAGTCTGAAGATGATTTAAAAAGCCTAATTTTAATGTCATCTATAAGATTAAGGAGTAAAAGAATTAACCAACAGGAATAGCCAGGTGTAGGTTAGGGATTACAAAATCCTCTAAGAGAATCCTACCTGACCGTCCTAAAAAGTAGATATAAAGAAGAAACTTCTAAAACGCAGAAGGAATCTTAGCCAGAATGTAAATATTAACTTGCCAAATGCCAAGTCTCATGGCAAGAAACTTTATAATTCGTATTATTTCATACTTTTTTTTACTTTTAATAAAATATTTTTGAAAAATTCAATATTTGCTTCCTATTTATATTTAGTTTTGCATATTAACATGTTAATCATGGAAGTTTTCATCTTAATTTTATTATATTGTAACAGATCCATAATAACTATACTGACGATAGATGGGGTTACTGGCCAATACAAAACATTCTATTTACAATAGAATTAGAAGAGAGAGTAGAGGACTGTGAGGAATGGAAGCCGAACCATCCGGTTCGTAAATATTTCCGTGTTTATAGTGTGCAGGTACTATGTAACCTTATTATTAGCCAAATGTTTTCTTTGTAACTATTATTTTTTTTTATCATGTGTAATGTCGTAATAAATATAATATTTTTTCTGCATAATTCTAACTCCATTTTCTTACGTTCCTACAAAATGGCGCTCCAACTAGTGGCCCTTCCCACTGTTTTCTATTTAATTAGTTTTGAGTTTTAGCTATATTAATTTGTTAGTTATAATTTCACATCGGAATTTCCCTGATTATGCGTTCATCCGGAATGCATTCCATTTTGTGAATTTTCCAGAGTCGTTCTTTTTCATCCAGAAACGGAACAGATGTATTTCATATCGGAATTTCGCCGATCTATAGTTTTCATCCAGAAAACAGGTAAGTTTATTTTGTTCTAACAAATTCCATTATCATCTTTATAATATGTGCATGTTGTAATAATAGCATGTTTTGTATTAAAACTAATCCAAATAACATAACTTTTGTTTTGTAGTATTAGTTCCTTATAACTTCTGTTTTGATTAAATTTTGTTCAGACGTGTGCATGAATGTTATAAGTTTCGTCTACTAATACTGCATGTATTTGATATATATTTTCTGCACGTCAATTTGCATGTATAGTGAAGTTTAATCTTTTGAAATGTATAATGTGTTCAGTAAAATTCTTGAATTTAAACTGTTTATGTTATAAAACAGAAGTGACTCAAAACGCTGTTCTATATTGTTCTAAAAGGATAAAATCGAAAGAAATCGATTGATTTTTTTATTGTTTTAAATTAGAATAAACTTTTGATATTGCATATTTAAATTAAAAACTGATTATCTTTGTTTATTTTCATTGAAAGAATTCAGTTAGAATAATTTCTTTGCATAAAAAGAGTCAATGTTCTGTCTAGACTAAAGTATGGAAGTCGAAATAATGGCTCCATGAATGTTGGTTTTGATAAAAATAAGTAAATATTTTATTTGTTTATTTTTAAATCACAGGGTTTCATATTCGAAAGAAAATTTAAATTTTTTTTATCTATGAGGAATCTATTAAGTTTTAAAACGAAAACAAAACAAAATATAAGAATAATATTTCTGTTTTCTATTTCTGTTCTATTTTGTTTTTACTCTTGATATCTTAAATTTTTTTTATTTCTTTTGAAAGAAAATAATACTTTGTAGAACTTTGTATTTTATGACATTGCTAAAATAAGATATTAGAAATAAATGTTTTGTATTTATCTGTTTATTTTGAATATTTTCTGTGAGTACATTATAATTTAAAATTTTTACAAGATATGGGTTTTTATAAAATAAAGTATAAGAACATTAAATATTTATACATTGAAAATAATTTGCTTATAAGTTAGTAGTTATTAAACTTATGATGTGAACTTGTTTATCAAGTGAAATACAGAAATTAATTTTGAATTTATTTAAAAAATTGTAAAAAATAAAATTGTCATTATTTTTAGAAATAATTATGTTTTCACTCAGAACAAATTGTGTATTATTTGTTTAATTATTATGGAAGTAATTTATTAATTGAATAGTAACTGAAATTGTTAGAAAATATTGCTTATTATTCATATTTATTCCTTTCTTTTTTTAAAAAAAAATAAATAACTTTAGTTATTATCATAACTTTTGGGTTTGTAATTTAATTTGAATTATAATTTCAACATATCTTTACTAGTTTTCTGTATTGTTTCTAGTCTTAGAATGTGATAAATGTGAAAAATATTTTCAAATTATATTATTGTTGAAAAGTAATTAAAAACATGTGTTTGATTAATTTAACAATTAGTATTTAATTAATGTTGCTTAACAAGTGTTTAACAAAGCTTGTTTAATTGATTAACTTAATTTAAATAATAAGTTATAAAATTAGAACTCTTGAGATCAAGAATGGCTTTCCTTTACCGTGCCCGAAAAGAAGATTTAAGGACCTTAGCCGACGAGCTTGGTTTGGTAGTGGGAGATAATTTAAAAATAGTCCAATTAACAGATCTCATTAGCAAAGCTCCTAATTATGATGAAACTGTGGTCAAATGTATGCTTCAAGCAATCACTGAAGAGCGAGTTGCGAAAGAAACCGCAGCTTTAAGAGAATCCGAAATAGCTGATGCGAAGGAAAAATTTGAGAAAGAGCAAAAATATGAACTGGAGAAACTCCAGCTTCAAATTGAATCTCAGCGTTTGGCAAGCATAGATCCTCTATCGTCAACTGGTCCCTCGGTAGCACACCAGAAGCTGGATTTTAGTAATTTCAGCACTCTTTTGCCAAAATTCGATCCGAAAAAAGAAGAATTAGATTCTTCACAGTTTTCGAAAGACAAGTTAAATTTATGAAATACCTGAATCTTCATGGATTCCTTACTTAATAGGCACCCTTCCATCTGACATTGCAGCTCTCATAGTTCGAGAATCTGAAGAAACACAAGATTATGCGAAAGTAAAGGAACTACTTCTGAAAAGATTTAAATTGTCTGGAGATCGATTCAGACAACTTTTCGCTCAACACAAAAAAGACCCAGAGAAAGCTTGGAGAGACTTCTTCTTTGATCTGTCTAGCTATTTTGATGGCTGGCTTGAAGAACTTAAGGTTCAGGATTTTGAAAAGTTAAAACAACTTATTATTGCAGACCAAATCAAGAAGAAAGTTCCCACTGATGTTAAAGAACATTTTATCGATATTTGGTCTGAATTTATTTCTCCGGTTGATCTCGTTGAGAAGCTAGATGCTTACGAAAGCGTCCGGTGTGATGTAAAGAAATCTCTCCTTCCAATACATCAAAAGAAGCAGTTTCCCCTTAAACACTTTACCCAAGAAAGAAAACCTCGACATGAAAGAAATGAGAATCTTAAGAAAGAATCAAGCGAAGTTGCCTGTTATGGATGTGGAAGTCCAGGAGTTATTAAACCAAACTGTCCTTCCTGTAAAGGAAAGAGAAAGAAAACTTCTTATACTTTTAGTAGTGTTATTCTCCAATCGGCTTCTAGTGCACTCGCACAGATAGCAACGTTAAGAGTAACTATCAATGGAGTCATGGGTACCGCTTGCGCAGACACTGCTGCAACCCACTCAATCGCAGGAGAAACACTTTACCACATCCTGCAGAAACAAGGTGCAATCTTTGCCCCCAGTACACTACTAATGTCTTTAGCAGATGGTAGTAAAATAAAAAGAGAAGTTCACACAACAAAGGTAAAAATTCGTCTTGGAGGCCGTACGTTGCCTTTGAACCTTGTTGCCATCCCTGAGGCAAAAGGAAACAACACCCTGTTGGGAATGGACTTTTTGAATTCGGCTGGGATTGTGTTAAATTTGAAACGGAACATTTGGTTTTTCAATGATCAACCCAAACGACACTTTTTCTTTGAAGAGCCGATGCCAGCTCTTTGTGGGTCACTACAAACAAATGCTTCCCAAACGGTTGCACCGCTAACTATGAGTGAAAAAGGTGGTACTGTTGAAGATGAAACATTCCATTTGACTCCCACCCGGGAAAAGAAATTAAAGAATCATCCTCATCAACTGCGTGAAGATGAAGGCATTCACCTGACTGCTAAACAGAGAATTGAACTAAATGAACTCTTTATCCCAGTATGAAACTATCTTCAGTCCAGGAGGAGAGGCAACCCCATTTATTGAACATTACATTGATACGCAGAGCCATCCTTCGGTTTCTGTTCCTCCGTATCGAGTGTCTCCAGCTAGGAAAGAAATCATGCAAAATGAAATTGATAGACTCTTAAATGAAGGAATTATTGAGCCCTGTGAATCTCCGTACGCAGCGCCTGTTGTGCTCATCCCTAAGCCAAATGGTGCTTATAGATTCTGTGTGGATTACAGAAAATTGAATGCCATCACGAAGACAGATTCTTACCCTCTTCCACGCATAGATGATTTACTTCAAGAAGCTAAACAAACTCGTTATATGTCGACCATCGACCTTAAAGCGTTATCACCAGGTAAATGTGGCTGCTATGGATAGAGACAAAACTGCATTTATCTGTCCTTTCGGGACATATCGTTTCATACGAATGCCATTTGGATTGAAAAATGCCCCAGTGACCTTTCAGAGACTGATAGACAAATTCCGAGGTGGTCTTGGTGATATTTTCCTTCGTTCCTACCTTGATGACATTATAGTTCTATCAGAGTCATTTCAGGAACATTTAGAAAATTTAAGAGACATTTTTCAACGACTTGAGTTATTCAAATTAACAGCTAACCGAGAAAAATGCAATTTTCCATGTTCAAAGATTAAATATCTTGGGCATTATATTACCCCTGAAGGTCTAGAGGTTGATCCTGCAAAAACTGCTGCTATCTTGGACATGCCTGAACCCAAAACTGTTAAGCAAGTTCAGTCCTTTCTGCAAACTTGTTCTTGGAACAGGAGGTTCATTCCGAACTTTTCTGAAATAGCCAGACCTCTCAGAAATCTAACCAAGAAATCCTCCTCGTGGTGCTGGAAAGAACAAGAAAAAGCTTCGTTTCAAAAGTTAAAGGCATTACTTACTTCACCACCTGTTCTTAAGCAGTGTGATCCGAGTAAACCTTACATCTTGCGCACAGATGCTAGTGGGTATGCCTTAGGTGCTGTCCTCCTCCAAGGAGAATCCCTGGAAGATCAACATCCCATTGAATATGCAAGCCGACTACTAACCAGTGCTGAGCGAAACTACACAACTACAGAGCGTGAAGCCCTTGCAGTTGTTTGGGCTTTAGGAAAATTCAGATGTTATATTGAGGGACAAGAAGTCACAGTTGCCACAGACCATCAGGCGTTACGCTGGCTCATGTCTTTAAAGTCCCCATCAGGACGACTTGCTCGTTGGGCTCTTCAACTCCAAGAGTTCAACCTCCGTATCGAGTACGTTCCTGGTAAAAGCAACTTGGTAGCTGACATGTTATCTCGCCCACCCTGTCACCAAGGAGATGACCCATGCGAGATATGTTCTGTGACTGTTAATCAACCCACTGTTGTTTCAGTAGATTTTCCTACCAAAAGTCCTAAAGAAATCAGAGACAGCCAACTTCAAGATGAAAATCTGAGGAAAATAATAAATACCTTGGAAGCAGTCGACTTGACTGAGGAATACAGAAACTGGACGGAAAAAGGGTTTTTGAGGAACAGAGGTGTCCTGTACAAATATGCACCTGATTCAGGATCTTATGAGGCTCAGCTTGTCATCCCAGAAGATGCAAGAGAGCAGATTCTTAAAATTCATCACGATGATCCTACCGCAGGTCATTACGGTGCTGAAGGCACTTTTGATAGAATTTCTAGTAGGTACTACTGGACTGGCATGCGGAAATACATCACTAATTATGTAAAAGATTGTATAGAATGTATGCGATACAAGCCCTCCAACCAAAAACCTGCTGGTCTGCTGCAAACTCCAGTACCATCCCAAAGGTTTGAGACATTATCCATTGATTTGTTTGGTCCTCTTCCAGTTAGTCATGGGAAAAAATGGATATTTATACTAGAAGATGTTACTACGAAGTGGATTGAGCTATTTGCTTTAGAAAATGCAACAGCTAAAGAGTGTGCTGTTACTCTTGTAGAAGAAATCTTCATGAGATATGGAATACCACGCAGGATTATTAGCGATAATGGACCACAATTTGTTTCTGCTGTGATGCAGCAACTATGTTATCTCATGAAAATTCATCAATCCTTAACCCCAGTTTACCACCCTCAAGCGAATCCAGTTGAAAGGAAGAACCGTAATTTGAAACTTCGTCTTGCAGTGTTAGTCAAAAATCGGCATGATAGCTGGTCCGAGAAACTCCCTGCAATTCGATTCGCACTGAACACTTCAAAGTGCAGTTCAACTGGAAAAACTGCAGCTTTTCTCAATTTTGGACGAGAGCTCCGCACAATTGATGATGTTACCAACGACTTTCGTGGTATCATCGAAAACGATAACTTCGTCGTTGAAATGACCCCGTATCTAAAAAGGCTTGAAAGATTTACATCTGAAGCCAAAGAGATCTTTATTGAATAACAAAATAAAAGCAAGGTTTTTGCGGATCAGAGAAGGAGACCAGCTCCTACATATAAATCAGGAGATTTAGTTTTGGTTAGCAAACCAAATTTAAGTAATAAAAGTGCTGGTGTTGCTGCGAAATTTTTGCCTCGTTGCGATGGACCATTTATCATCGTTACTCAAAAATCTCCTGTATCGTATTCTGTGGCAAACTTAGATTCTCCAAATATACCAATAGGAGTATACCACACTTCTTTATGCATTGACTTCTTTTCAAGGAAAGAAAACTTCCCCTATCAAAACTTTGCGCAGAAGAGGTAGGCCAACAAAAATTAACTGTCCTAAAACTCCCACTCCTGCCATAGCTCATGCTCAAGAACAAAACCATTCCAGGAAAACTCCTGCTGACCCCTGGTCGGGACGTCTTCGGGGTCAGAGTGGGAGGTTGTAACAGATCCATAATAACTATACTGATGATAGATGGCGTTACTGGCTAATACAAAATATTCTATTTACAATAGAATTAGAAGAGAGAGTAGAGGACTGTGAGGAATGGAAGCCGAACCATCCGGTTCGTAAATATTTCCGTGTTTATAGTGTGCAGGTACTATGTAACCTTATTATTAGCCAAATGTTTTCATTGTAACTATTATTTTTTTTTATCATGTGTAATGTCGTAATAAATATAATGTTTTTTTCTGCATAATTCTAACTCCATTTTCTTACGTCCCCTACAATATAGAATTTCTAAAAATTAATCATGAAATTTTCTCAAGTTTCAACATTTATAATTAAAAAAAACATTTATAAAAAAAACAATTAAAAAAACATTTTTGAATTTGTATTAGACACTTTTCAGATAACATACAAAATTTACTTAATTTTTAAGAATTTAATAAAAATAAGTAAATAATTGGAACATAAAGTATAATTTTCATTATTAAATTGTGTGCCGCTGTAAATCTAAAATTTCTTTATAAGCTTTACTAACCAAGCTCTTAATAATCACTCATTTTGCAATATTAACAGTGGTAAAAATGTATAATTAGACATGTTTTACTGGTATTTAGGTATCCCAGTTATTATTTTTAAAATTATTGAAAATATCAGAACATAAGTTTATAAGATCTTTATGAAAAAAAATTGTTATGATCTACTTAATGCTTAGTATATATTAACTTATCATTTAATTTTTAGTACAAGTAAATGCCTTTTTTCAATACAGAAATATTTAGTTATTGTGGTATTCTATAAAATATTATATTAATGGCTTTTTTGGAATTTTTCGCTAATTGATATAAGTAGATTAAGACTTTCTAAATTAGCTAATTGTTTTAATACATTCATTTATTTTAATTAATTTTATGAGTGAAATGTATAAGATTTTTGGGTCAATGGTTTTTTTCAACAAGAATACTTAGTCAAAATATTTACAAATATATAGTTTGATTTCATTTATCAAAAACTTTTAGATTACATTTAGAGGTTTGGAATCAAAATATAATTCACACCACCACTTAAGATGACATGATTTTTTATAAGTTTACCACTTGAATTTTATTTAACTTTGAGAAATAACTATCATTTATTTTGTATTAATTTTTAATAAGGAATATTAAAAGTATAAGTAATAACAAATATGTGCTGCAAAAAGAAGATTTATCAGACTTTAATTATTAATATCAATATTTTAAATTTTTTTTAATAAGTTATTTTCCAAATATAATTTATTTAATAATAATCATTTCATAAGCATCCAAAATCATTTATTTGATTCTTATTTAATTGTAAAAAATACATTGTTTAAATTCTAAAAAGAGCATTAGTATGACCTAAGCAAATTTCAATTAAAAAATGTTTATTGCAATAACACACATGATATTTCTGCTGAAGAGAATGCATTAATTCTCTTTAGTTTTACAAAATTACAAGTTAAAAAATTAGTGTTACAGAATGAATATTCTCTTATATAAATAATAGAAGAATTTATACTATATTCCACATTTTAATAACCATAATTAGTAAATCAAAATTTTTATCATATCAGTAAAGTTTCTGAATACAATTCTTGTTCAAATAAATTATATATTAAAGGAAATTTTCCATTTCTGTTATCCAATGAATAAAAAAAAAACTTTTAAAGTTAAAGCATTTAATAAATATGGATATTCATAAGTCAAATTTAGATTACGAAAATTTACATATTTCATAATCAGAAATGTCATACATTTCAGAAAATAAAAGCTTACATGTTTATTTTTATAATGTTTACATTTATGTATTTATTTTGATATTCAACCAAATATTAAAATAATATCGAATCACACACTTGCTGTATATAATTTAAACTCTATATATTATATTTAAGGCTTTATTTTCCCCCTCAATTTCATGAGATAATTAATAAAAAAATAAATAAACATTAAGGTTCTACGCTTTTTTTATTATTATTCAAATCCTGGCATGAACATTTTCATTCCACGAATGGTAAAAAAATTCACGCACACAATCAAACAATTTATTTAAAATAATGTAAACTTGATTCACTACTAAAACACGTATTTTATCTCTTAATGTTTACTTCATTGCTTTGCTTAGCTTATGATTGGCTTACAGCAGGGATGGCGAACCTTTTTTGATGTCCGTGCCACAAAGTCATAAAAATTCTTTTTTAAATAAATAACGTGCCTTAATAAAATTTCATTCAAAATGTTAGCGTGGCGAAACTATACGTAAGTATAATTAAATAAACAAATAAAAGCAATTCTTCTTTAAACAATGTTTATTAATCAGTGTATTACAAAAAGCAATATGTTAGAAACAATATTCAAGTTAAAAACAATTGCTTTTAATGTGATTTTTGTTGTGCTGTACACAAGATTTAATATCTGGTTCATATTTAGTTAAGTTCAACAGAGTACGCATGCTGAGCTCGACTCATCCGTCCCGTCATTCTACTCCTATATATTAAATTTTTATAAAATTTTATTTCGAAAAATAGAGTTTCACATGCTCACGTTGATGGAAATATTGATAAAATTGCCTTCGCTATAATATTTTAAAACAATTAAACGCGTCAGGAATTGAATTCCATGTAGTTAGAATTTCATCTTCTGCAATTTTATTTTATCCAATAATCGATTACTTTCAATAATTTCTAAATCATTTCTTAAATCAACAAATATTTGGTTCCATATGGTACTTGACTGAAATTCAATTAATTTCATTTCTAATTCCTTAAAATGTAACCCTTCAAGGACTTTTAAATTTAATTTTTCAAATGGTATTGCATCAGGATATAAAATAAATTTTAGTTTCTTCAAATTCTTTAAACTGCGTAAATCTTGCAGAAAATTCCTGAATCACGAATTGAATTACCATTGATAATTCTTTCATTAATGACTCTTTATTTGGCTTTTCATGACACTCACTTTAAGAACAAATTTTTTTTTTTTTATTCGGAAAATTTTTATATGAAATTGAAAGAATATCACGATTAAAAATCTGTAATTTGACTTCGAACGCTTTGATTAAGTCAAACATTATAATGACTGTTTTATTTTAACACCTTGTAGTCTTATATTTAATTCATTTAAATGAGAGCACATCAATCAGTGAAAAAATATAACTTTGCTAGCCATTCAACATCCAATAATTGATTCTATTGGTCAATAATGTTCTCATTATAGAAACAATCTTATTTCCTCCAAACACACAATCTACAAATTTTTGCAAAACATTTCCGTGGTTTAAACAGAGTACATTATTGTATAAAAGTAAGCTATTGTACGACGAGTTTACCTCGTTTAACAATTCTTGAAATTTTCTTTTATTTAGTGCATGTGCTGATATAAAATTGATTAATTTTGTTACAAAACTCAAAATATAATCAAACATTCTTAAATCCCATTTGGCACATAACGCTTGTTGGTGAATAATCCAATGAAAATTGAGAATCGTGTACCCAATACGTTTAGCAAAAACATTAATAAATCCATTTTACCGTCCAGTTAAGCTGCGGACACCGTCAGTTGTTACTGACATAATTTTAGAAGGACATATTTCTCTTTTTTTCCAATGCATCTATAACTGCATTACAAATGTCTAATCCTTTTGTTGTTATCTTTAATTAAACTTCACAAAGAAAACTCCATCTTCCAAGCAGAGGCTCTAGCCATAAGAAAATCCATCATCTATTCAAACAACAATCTTCAAGACACAGTAACCATTTGGTCCAACAGCCTCTCTATCTTAATGGCAATAAACAATCCCACCCATAAATCACCCATCATCAAATCAATCTTTTCTTTTTTTTTCTAATATTTTCTCTGATCTGGTATTTATAATAAGTGCCTGTTATGTATCTGGCAACAGCCAGATTAGAGAACCTTCCAAGCTGTGTGACGCGCGCGTGCTTTGTTTACCTTTTTGGGTTCCGTAGTTTCGTATTGTACATGTTCGGTGTAGTTGTTGTTATGCTCGTTCGTGCCTGTGTTTCTTAATGCTAATAAATGTTCTTTGCGAGTATGTAAAAACGAATCATATCGTCTCTCGGTCTACCTGGCATACATGACAATAGAGTTCGCGACGAGGATGGGATCTTCGAACATTAATTTTGAATCTTATGATGCGTCTGTGGAAGACTGGTCCAGTTATGTGGAACGCTTAGAATCTTACTTCGTTGTTAATGGGATCGAAGATAAAATGAAAGTCCCTGCTATTTTAAGCCTTATGGGAGCAACAACGTATAAATTGTTAAAGAATCTGGCCACTCCGAACATTCCTTCTGAATTGACTTATCAATATATCGTAAAATTACTTTCGGAACATTTGAATCCTAAACCACTAGAGATGACAGAACGGTTTCGTTTCTACAAGAGGAAGCAATTTGAAGGTGAGTCCATTGCAAATTATTGTGCCGAATTACAAAAACTATCGATACACTGCAACTTTGGGAACAATTTAAGTACGATGCTTCGTGATAAATTGGTGATGGGTCTCAAAAACGAAAATATACAGAAAAAGCTGTTAGCAGAAGATAAGTTAACATACGAAAAAGCTAAGAGCATTGCATTCGCAATGGAATCTGCTCAGAGAGATGTGTGTGAAATTCAGAATCAAATGGTATCGATAAAAAAGTTACATAGTTCGCAAGATAAAACTATCAAAAAAGATTTTTCTAAATTTAAGAAATCTGAACCTACAAAGAAGTTTGATAAATCTCGGAAATGTTACAGATGTGATAGTACTCATCATTTAGCTCACGAATGTAAGCACAAGAACACTCAGTGTAGGAATTGCTTAAAGAACGGGCATTTGGCAAAAGTCTGCCGCTCAAACCGTAACGAAACAGTTAAACAAATAGAATCTTGTTCTGAAACTGTACCAATTAATATCGCTAAATCACCACGACATGCAAGGGATAAGATTTTATTAGAAATTTTTGTTGAAGGGAATAAATGTTTATTTGAATTAGATACTGGATCTGCTATTAGTTGTATGAATGTGAATGAATTTAAGAAACTTTGTGTCCGGATGTAGCCATTAAGCTTACCAAATTATTGCTTAGGAATTTAGATAATTCTATGATAACATCAGCTGGCCAAGCAGTGGTGCAAATTTAATACAAAGATCAAATTAATACAGAAACTATTTATTTGGTACATGCAAAAGTAAACGCAGTTCTTGGTCGTGAATGGTTGAAAAATTTCCAATTAGACTGGAGCTCAATTAAAGCAGTTCGAGATGAAAATTGTAATTCTCGAACCAATAAATTAAATATCTTGCTTCAAAAGTATGAGAAAATTTTTTCTCCGGTTATCAGGAAACTGGAAAAGTTTTGTTTCCGTCTTCAAATGAAACCTAATTACAAACCGGTATTTTTTAAACCTCGACCAGTACCATTTGCTTTAAAAGAAAGAATAGAAACTGAACTTAATAGGTTAGTTGCAGAAGACATCATTGAGCCGGTGACATATAGTGATTGGGCTACACCAATTGTTCCTGTTATCAAACAGAATGGGAACCTACGAATCTGTGGTGATTATAAGGTGACTATCAACCCGGGACTAAAATTTGAGCAGTACCATTTATCCTGTATCGAGGACATTTTTGCTGAACTGTCAGGATGGGAATTCTTTACTAAAATCGACTTATCTGAGGCATACCTTCAAATGTTAGTTGATGAGCAGGACCGACATCTATTGACGATCAATACTCACAAGGGTTTGTTCCGTTACAAGAGAATGAATTATGGTATAGCCTTAGCTCCGGCAGTGTGGCAGAGAGCCATTGAACAAGTTTTATCAGACATCGCGGGGGTACACGCATTTTTAGACGATATTACCTCAACGGGGAGAAATGATCAAGAGCATTTTGAAAGGTTAGAATTAGTACTACAGAGACTAGAAGAATATGGTCTCAGAGTAAATAAGCGGAAAAGTGAATTTTTTAAGAAATCTGTGAATTATTGTGGTCATACAATTGATAAATTCGGCCTCCACAAAACACAAGAAAAAATCGATGCAATTACGAAGGTACCAGTTCCAAAAACTGTATCTGATTTGAAGAGTTTTTTGGGTTTAGTCAATTACTACGGAAAATTTATTCCCAACTTATCTACTCGTGTCGCTCCTTTCAATAATTTACTGCAGAAAGGTACTAAATTTTTGTGGACTGCAGAATGTGAAAAAGCTTTCAAGGCATTGAAACAAGAAATTGCTTCAGACCGAATTTTATGCCATTATGATCCTAAGTTACCTCTTGTATTACAAACTGATGCATCACCAGTTGGAATAGGAGCAGTTTTAAGTCACATTATGCCAGATGGTTCAGAAAAACCAGCAATGTTTGCATCAAGGTCATTGACTAAAACGGAACGCAATTATTCGCAGATAGACAAGGAAGCATTGAGTATCGTATGGGGAGTAAAGAGATTTTATCAATATTTATTTGGTCGACATTTTGATCTCGTAACCGATCATAAACCCCTAGTATCAATTTTCGCACCTAATCGTAGTTTACCATGTCTATCAGCAACACGAATGGTTCATTATGCACTTTTTCTCCAAGCATTCAGTTATACAATCAAGTATCGAAACACTAAGAATCATGGCAATGCCGATGCACTTTCACGGTTACCACTAGCAGTTGACAAGGACTGTGAGTACTTGACTGAAGCAGACGTGACAAATATTTCGCAAGTTGAATTAATGCCTGTTACAGCAACTGACATAGCTAGAGCTACTAAAACTGATAGGAAATTGTTCGAACTGTATGAAAGTTTAAAATCTGGAACTGAATTACCTGTGCCTTGGAAAGGTAGAGAATCTGAATTTTCATTGCAAAATGGTTGCATAATGTATGGTCATAGAGTATGCATTCCTGAAAAGTACCAGAATCAAGTTTTGGAAGAACTTCATGTTGGACATCCTGAAATTGTCAAAATGAAGGCCATAGCTAGAAGCTACTGCTATTGGCAAGGTATTGATGCCAGTATAGCCAATTTTGTTCAGAACTGTTCAGCTTGTATCGCAACGAGGAACGAACCAGCAAGGATAAATCGACATCCGTGGGAATGGCCAAAGGGACATTGGCAAAGAATACACGTTGACTACGCTGGTCTTTTTATGGGGAAAATGTTTTTTGTAGTCTCTGATGCATATTCAAAGTGGATAGAAGTCATTCCGATGAAAAATATTACAGCTAGTTTTACAATTCATCATCTTCGTATTCTTTTTGCTCATTATGGAATTCCCTTAACTTTGGTTAGTGATAACGACGCAAGTTTTACTAGTTATGAATTTCGACATTTTTTGAAACTGAATAATATTAAACATATAACTTCAGCACCGTACCATCCTGCTACGAACGGACAGGCAGAAAGAATTGTGCAATTATTCAAAGCTTCGTTGAAATCAAGTAGAGGTGATTCTGGAGATCTAACTGTGAAATTGCAAAGATTTTTACTACAGTATAGAATAACTCCACATTCTCTCACGGGAGAAACTCCGAGTGCCTTGTTTTTGAAGAGATGTATTCGCACTAGGCTTGATCTTTTTAAACCAAATTTGAGAGACAAAGTTGTTCAGAAACAGAGTTCGAGACTTGACACTGCGTGTGTTTCAGGAAGGGGAGAAAGTAGCCGTAAGAAATTATTCCGGACCTAACAAATGGAAAATTGGAACAATTATAAACCGAGATGGAACTTCGAGTTATAGCATACAAGTTGGAAATGAAATTTGGGAGAGACACGTAGATCAAATAAAGAAATGTGGGAAGTCGATTGAATTATCCCAAGCTGCTACTGAAATTCCAATTTACGATAAAGAATTGAATTTTCCTGATGAGCCAGTATCCGATGATATTGCTGAATCGGAACCACCTGCACCTGTACCTGAAGTTGTCCCTGAACCTAAAGATGTACCTGTACCTGCCATTCCAAGTGATGATATACCACCTAAGCCTGTACCAGACGCTTCCGGAAAGCCGAAAACTGATGTGCCACTCCGACGCTCAAACCGAAGCAGGAGACCTCTAAAGAGACTCGACCTGTGACTCTATATTTTGTCGGGGAGGAACTGTTATGTATCTGGCAACAGCCAGATTAGAGAACCTTCCAAGCCGTGTGACGCGCGCGTGCTTTGTTTACCTTTTTGGGTTCCGTAGTTTCGTACTGTACATGTTCGGTGTAGTTGTTGTTATGCTCGTTCGTGCCTGTGTATCCTAATGCTAATAAATGTTCTTTGCGTGTATGTAAAAACGAACGAACTTCAGGTTTGTACCAAAACTGTGGCACGGTGGACTACTTTGTAGACCACTGTTGGCCTTAAAGTTCCAACTTTGTAATCAAATATTCAATTGATTAACAGCCGGTTGTGTTTCCAAGTGGGCACACGGCACGTTGTACTTTTTGCCCATTTCTCTAGATATGAAGAAGGGGCTAAACCTGATAACCTATAGGTATAGAACAGGGCCTCTCCTTCTCGTTATCTGTCTATTGTTGTCGTTAATGTTGTGATAAACTTATTAACTCTTCTTTAATAATGTCTTGAAGAAAATAACGTACAGAAATTGCTAAGCGAGCAGAGCCTATTACGTCGGTAGACTCGTCAAGGTAAATGGATATAAAATCGCAAGATTTTATATGAATATTTTGTAGAAAGTTTTCATTTTCCGCTGTACTCAAAATTCTCTCTTTTACTGTATTCCTAACTATCAATATGTCCTTAATTCTTTGGATAATTTTTTCTTTGTTTTCGAAATCATCGACTAAGTATGGTGCACATTGCAGCCAAGCATTTTTTAAAAATTCGCCTTCATTAAAAGGTTACCCATACTGAGAAATAGTTTTTGAAACTTGATAACTGGCAGCAGTGGTGTTTGATTGAGTTCCAATATATTTCATTAAAGAAGTAGTTATTTATATATGAGCGTAGGAGTGTGGGTTCGATTCCCACCGTGGCCCTGGGTGTTTTCTTCGTTATTCTTCTGTGGTTGTACATCTGTCATTGTGCTATTTGTCCTATTATCGACGAAGACTTACAAGCGGATCTCAAGAATCAAGCATACAAGTCTGAATATGTAATGTAATAAAATAAATAAATATTATTTATATATAAGGCACGTGATACATACTCCGTTTGCTCTTCTACACTTCGATCGAGAAGAAATTTATGGTTGGTTTCATAATGCCGCTTTACTGAAAATGCTCTACAGACTACAGTTTTATAGAACATAAAATACAAATTACTTTACTGTCCTTTTCTATCATACCACATCTATCGGTCCACCAAGCTTGAAATTCTCTGCTGCTACATGTTTCGTATAATTTCGATTTCTTCATTGAACTAGCTATAATAAGAAATTCTAAAAAATATATATTTTAAAAATATTGTAATGAAATACATAATTTATTCTTCATTCGTTTGCAAGAACATATTTCGTCACAATTAAAGTACTAAAAACATTACCAACACAAGAAAATAATAAATATATTAATTCAAGGTAATTTTAGTAATTATTTCTATATTTTCCACTGATTTAAGGATAAAATAATTTCTCATAATATTAAAATATTTTATTGTTATAATAAATAAGCAAAATAAATTATAAGTTGAATAAATTTTAATACCTTAAGGTTGTTACAGGTTAAAACTAAAGTCGAGAAGTAATGTTTTCCTGCAAACGAATGCAGAATATAAAATATGAAATTATGTGTAAAAATATTTACCAAAACATTATACTATATCTATCTACAATAAACGCGGTTATATTTTTTAACAAGTCACTATGAAGTTTTAAAGACAACGGTTTACTTAAAATTACTAATGCAGTCTGTGTCGTCTGATTCGTGCGCTGGGACGGTAAAAACATGTAATAAACATTAGAAGGCGAAACTGGGTACGTAAAATTTTTTTTTATCTAATGCCCATCTTAATATACTTCCAGAGAATTCATGCGATATTTTAATAATAAAATAAATAATTAGACTGTTCTAGTTAACGTACTAAGATAGGTATTCAGTACTACAAATTTATATCATAAATTATAAATTAAGCGTAGATTAATGACTTTTAATTCGTTTCTGTCAAAAAGATAATTTATAAAAAAATAATTTTGTTTTTGTGCGTGCCATCAAAATTTTCAAACGTACCATTGGTTCGCCATCCCTAGCTTAGAGGGATAAGAAAGCAAGTTTGCCAGATTTCTTTCCCTATCATTGGTGCAAGTGCCTAAACTTTCAGCTTTGTTGCCAAGGTGCTGAATCCTCGAGGGTTTTCAAAAGTCACTGACGGGCTGCAATTCGTCGGCCAAGCATGTCCCACACATTCTCTATTGAATTCAAGTCCAGTGAGTATGGTGGCCAGTCCATAAGGGTGATATCCTCCGATTGAAGGCATTCCTCTACAATGTTTGTACGGTAAGGATGGGCGTTGTCATCCATAAATAGAAATTCTGCACCCATGGCTCCCCGAAACAAACGTACATACTGTTCCAGACTGGCATCCCGATAGATGTGGCTTGTCATGGTTACATTCTAAACATGCCATGCAGGTTGTTTCTGGAACCCAGAATAATTGCTCCCCAAACGAGGGCCCTCCTCGGAAAACATCACACAAGATCACTGTTGCGGTGTCCACATCTCTACTCCAGGTTTGCTGCAGGTACAGTGAGTTGCGGTAAGTAGAACACATCTGACAGGCCTACGAGCATATAAATCAATGTGCCCTAAGCGTCTGTACATGGTCTGCCTTGAAACTGTGGTACCGGTAACTGAAGAGAGCTGACGAGACAAGTCTAATGCTGTGCTCTGTCTGTTTCTTTTGGCAGTAACTGCCAAATACCTGTCCTCATTCGGTGTTGTAACTTGGGAGCGACCTGCGCTGTAACGCCTACTCACATTTCCATCATCTTGGAACCGTTTCCAAAACCTGGAGATGACACTCTGGTTAATTATAAGTTCCTCGGATACTATTAGCTGGGTGCGTCCACAATGCAGCCGGCCGATAATTCTACCACGTGAAACTTCATCCAAATGCTTCCTTTGTACCATAATTAAGCGGTTATTGCACTTAAAAGCTTTTAATGCGCTTATGAACAATTTTACTTCTTTGCAACCATTCCTTATATACCCCCCTCTTACACTCTCGTCATTGTGACGTACTATTGGTGCCATCTGATGATTTCTTGTACTTTGCATATTATTCTTCATGATGTGTGTGATAATTCTATATGTGAAATTTTTATTTTATAGTTCGATTTCTGGGTGATTCTGAATTATCCTTAATTTATAGACATGAGTGTATAATCTTATATAATATAGAGCATACTATAATACTTCGCGTATATTTGTATAAATGTTTCAGAATTCAAATTAATTTTGTAGAAAGCTCATCTTCACTTCAGTTTGTTTTATTTATTAACGCAATTCGAAACTAGTCTAATAAAGAACTAAAAATCGGAAAGCAGGAAACATCAGAATGAGATGAGGTCAAAGACACTGCCTAGGTTTTAACGTCATACGC
This sequence comes from Latrodectus hesperus, assembly GCA_037975125.1. NCBI lineage: Eukaryota > Metazoa > Arthropoda > Arachnida > Araneae > Theridiidae > Latrodectus > Latrodectus hesperus. The sequence continues at coordinate 11,990,314 of CM075854.1, read as the reverse complement.
CATAAGTACATCCTCAGTACATAAACCATATTCATATTGTAATCGCTTGGCAATCCGTTGGCGAGAAGTTATCGGGATTACAAAATGTAAACAAAACGGGTATTCAAAAGGGCAAATCCCCGCATTTCCAAACATATTTTTTTATTAAAATTACCTAATGTACATCCTTTTTTCCATGTTCGAAATTCATAATTTTAGAGTGACAGCAGCCTCTTCAGTGGTGTTCATTTATTTTTGAAAATAATTTTTGGATTACTTTACTAATGGCTCCACAATTATTTTTTAAAAAAGCATAAAACTGATCGAAACTCTTTCAAATATTTTTAAGGCACGAGAGATATAAATTCATTGCAGCATATAATTTGTGGCAAAAAATATAATTTTAACAATAGATAATTTTAAGGATTTTTAGCAATTTACTCCTGTATATTGTTCATTCAAATACTTACCATATTATTTCTAATCATTTACAACCATATATTTCGTAAAACACTCAGTAAATTTAACATAGTGCAGATTTTTATGGAAAATGTATCTAATTATTGAGAATTTGAACAAAATATAACTAAGGAGAAATACAGGACAATTTAATCAGAATGATTCTATTTACATAAGAATAAGAGTTCAGGTTAACTTATATATAAACAATGTAACAAAAAACTTAAAATTTATTCCACGAAATACTAATACATAACTTTAAACAAAAATCAGCTGCATTAAAAAAATGAAACTTACTGAGGAAAAATTTAAAAAAGTAAAATTTGATCACAATTTGTTGCTATGATTTAAGTCTGTCATTAAGTGAATACAAAATACAAATTTTATAATTTACATTTATTAAAAATTTTACAAAAAAAAGGAAAAGAAAAGAACACACTTTTTTACCAGAACATTAGACACTTCTTTTCAAACGGCATCAACACTTATAACAAAAAACATAACTAATAAGATGAACAACAGCCATCACTGTGAATAGTGTCGACAAGATGGTTTGGTAAAGTACACATTGGCTTCTACAATGAGGAAGACAAGTCAACAAGGACAATCACATAATCAAAAAAGCACCTGTCAAGAAATTTCAGTAAAAACAACTGGTAAAAGGATCACAACACTTTTTTTTAAATAGTCATCATTTACTAAGAAACTATAAAATTCATGGAACATATGGTATGAGTAAATATCTTATTTCCAATCATTCTACCCATTGCCCACAACAGCAAGCGTTCTTCGTTAATAACAAGTCTTAAAATAAATTCAGAAATCAAATAGTATATATACATAAACATTAAAAAAACAAAACAAGTTTTATTCAATTAAATTTAGCAGAAAAAAGGTGAATTCAATGTTTTGTACCAAAATATTTTATGGAATTTATATAAAAAATAACATATTACAATTACATGTATTTTTTTATAAATTTTTGAGCAATTTTAATGTAGAATAAATATTTTTATTTATGATGCAATATAATTTACTTTCTATTGTGTTTATGTATTTCTCATTTTAGGTTTTATAATAGAACATTCAATAATGTAAATGATATGGATATTTTTTGTCCCTTTCCAAGTGTGAAAATTAGCAGTTTCACATTTTTGTAGGAACTGAGCTGTTTTATTAATAGCATGAAATGTTAAATTTTATTAATTTCTTGGGAGCTAATTTAGCCAGAGAATATTAAAAACTGTGTGTGTGTGTGTATGAATCAAATCATCATTAGAAATGGTATTGTGTATTCAAAATATAGTAGTTCCTACAAAAATGTGAACAAAAATAAGCAAATTAGAACTCAAAGATTACTACACTGAAAACAACGGAAAATGCAATTTGTATCAATAAGATCAAGAATATGAGGAATTTAATCATACAACATTCAGGGGAAAAAAAACAGAAATTCCTGAGTTGATTGCATCTGATGTGAAGGCTAATGTTATAAGTAGTGACACAAAAACACATGATAAAAGATAACTGGCAAGAGAAATTATTGATAAAAAAATTAATTTTTATATATTCAGTCAAAACAATGAATTATGCTGGAATCCCTTAAGACTAAATGTAATGCTCATGAATATTTGTTTCCTCTAAAAGAAAGAATTTATTATTATTATTTTATAGTATAGTCATAGTATGCTAAAATTAATATTTGTAATTAAGGTGCACATAAAATAATGATTCAGTTAGTACAGGAATCATAATTTTGTTCAAAATGTTTAGAGAAAAGAAATATTTTCAGAGATTTAACAGAAGAAACACCAGAAAGCATTACCACCAGCCCATAAATAAATTTGAGCTTGTTGCAACCTATGAAAATATTATATTTTATGCAATATATATAAATTTAACATTGTTCTAACATTAAGAGGATAGTAAAACATAAATTAACTCACATGTATTGTTTTTGCTTTTCAAAATTCAAAAGAGTTTAATTAATTGAGAAAAAATATTTACCTTCCTTAAACTTAAAACAAACCGAAGTCATGTAAAATACTGAACTAACTTCTTTTTGAGAGTGAATGATCATAAAAATTTTCCTTCCCAAATAATGTAAATGTGTGATTTTTTAATTTTTATTAATGAAAAAAATTAAGTAAGAATGTGTATAATTATTGTATTTGATTCTTATTATGCACCATATTCATTTAGTTGATGTTCTGGTAATCTCGAACTTCAATTACTATTTGCATATACAGAGTCAATTATTGAAATTTTCTGTTTTGTACACAAAAATTCAAGATTATAGTTTCAAAATAATAACCTTTATTCCATTGGGAAAAAATCCTTAAGTTGCCTCTATTTTTAGATTACTATTTTTTATCACTATTATTCGATTCTATTTTGTACATTTTCTTAAAAGATAATTAGAATAACTTTATTTGCTGATACTTATACTTCAATTCTGATCTTTTCCTCCCTCAAGCTGTTTATAATCTTTAAATATTGTACTGGATATTCAAAGAATAATATTAATAAAATAGCATAATTCATCACATCAAATGAAAAACTAATAATGCTTTTAAATGTCTTTGTAAAGAAATAAAACTTGTATAACATTAATGTATATTTTACTGTACCATATATTTGTAGCAGCTTGCATTAACAATTCTTGTATATTATAAAAATTTAAACTTAAATGGATTTTATGTAACTAACAATAAAGAAAATTAGTTTGCAATATAAAAAATTGAGAACACATACTTAATTTAAATTTTGCAGTAAATTTGATAACAGTTTAAATTTAACTATGCATTAAAGCAATTACTTTTATTCTGTATCGAGAAACACTTTAATTTATATTTGAAATATACTTCAAAAGCAAATCCACAATATTCTTTATATTTATTATCTAATAAATTTTAATTTTTTGGAAAAATACCATACATATTAAATGTTTTAAAATTTGATACAAGGCAATACTTTATAATCATAAATTTCTTCAACAAAAATATTTTTTATTTACCAATGATAAATTTACTTCTAAAATTTGTAAAATTCAGCAATGAATAGTTACAACAGTATATTTAATTCAGCATTTTTTACTTACTTTTAAATCTTAAATAAATTAGGGATTTAGAAAACATTAGAAATAACAACAAAAATATAATTTTCAATTCATGTAACATAGTGTGTTAACATGGTAACAGAAACTTTAATCTTAGTTTCAATTAAGAAATTAATTTTTCAATAAGAGTTGGCAAAGTTTCTTAAAAGTTTTTCAATTTTTACATTATACCTTTTCTGTAGAACTCAAATTAGATTAAAAATATTTACAATTTAGAGAATATATGAAGTTAAATATTTTTCATGAATTCGTTAAAATATATTATTAATGAAACCACTTTATCATACATTGGGCAGAATTTAAAGACATAAGTTATTCAGTGGAAACACTGATTAACAAGAGTTAGTCATTATTAAAATATCTTTAAACATATATACCGAAGAAGTTAATTTAAAGAAATTTATTTTTATGTTCTTTATCTTTTACATTTACTATGATGAAACAGTTAAGGCTTTTATCGATGAGATTAAAAAATGGAAATTGCTGAAATTGATTGAAATAAAATGAAATTTAACATATGATCATTTTAAACACACAGGTTGAGTATAATACATTATATTTTAAGTAGATTACATGAATACTTTTATACTTCAAGGTACATTTTCAAAAGGTTTGTAAATCTTCTCCTAAAATGTTTATTCACAGTCTTTGGCATAATCATAAAATGGCGCAATATAAAAATGGGATTCAAATAGCTGACATAACTTAAACAATTACACAAAGAAATGTAACAGTGAATATCTAAATTAATAAATTAACTTAAAAAACAAAAGAAAGAATATAAGATAATAAAAGACAGGCCAAAAATGCAAATAATATGAAGAAACATTTTGAAAAATGCAATATTTTTCAGATTTTTATAATACCAACTAAGAATATTTGCATTGGATGCAATAAAGAAGTCATTCAAAACAAATAACCAAAACAAAGGAATTTTTTAAAAACATTACAAAGATTTTATCATAACTGGAATTTAGTTTGTTCTCTCAATGCCTCATACATTTCAAATATATGAATTACACAACCCATATCAGTCTAAGGTTAACCACACAAGAATCCGATGTTTTTAATAATTATTAGTTTCTTGATAAAAATTACAATATAGAATCAAAGCCTACTTTAATTAATTTTTATATATAACTCAAATGAGTTTAGGAAAACACAAATGATAAAATTTTATTTTTCATTACACACTAAATATAATAGGGTTTAAAAAAATGAAATTTTTTAGCAAGTAATGTATTTATCTAACATATACTATTAAGTTTAAGATTCTATTATGTATCCAAAATATTTAAATAAATTCATAATTTAGTGTTAAGAACATACACTTTCTCATTGAAACCAAGGACAAATAAATTAAAATAATAAATTTGATGTATAGCATAAATTAATAAGTTTTTTTTTCAAAAGTAAGATTTGAATAAACATCAGAGTCAATGCATAGTTACCATGATTTTGAAGTAAAATGTCTACAATTTACTAAGTATCAGTAATAACCCCAAATATTACAACTTATCTCAGTAGCACCCATACATCAGGAAAGTAAGTATATTTAAATTACAACAAAAACATTAAAATGCCTAAAATTATATGATACAAAATAATTTCAAAATCATAAAATAGAATATTTTACAATTTGAACAAAACCATTTTACAGTAACAATAAATTTATTAATTTGGCCTGTAATTTTTTAAAAAATAGAGCTACTGAATTCTATATGAGTTACTTTTAATGTCCAGTAATCAGCAGATATATGAAATATAGATATTTTTTTAATAAATAATTTATACATAAAATTTAATAAAAATTTAGTTAAATTAACATCAGGAGTCTACTTTTTATGATCTGATAAAATTTATGTAATACTATCATATTTTATTAATTGCTCAATCCATAATGAAATGTATAAATGATCTTATTAAATATAAATACAATTTTAGATCTTTAAATGGTTTTATCTGGTAAGAGCTCAGTTTCACAAATACCTTAATTAATTTTATTTATCTAAATACAATAAAACAAAATTTCATTTTATTTATCTAAATAATATAAAACCAAACTATCATAATTTGTATTATTGAGTATTTTCCACTTGCCTATTATTAATGGACTTTCTAGATAAAAATTTACTGAAAGACATCCTATCAAAAGAATTTTTTTTTTAATCTTGATATAAAGCACCACACTTCACTCCCACCAGTGAAATAAGACATCACACAATAAAAATCATAGAAAAAGGGCACAAAATTAATGCCATGCAATGTTATATAAAATTGTAAAAAAATGGGCTGTACAAAGCACACAAAATTTAAGTACAACAACAGCAACAATATGTGCAGTTTAATAGGAAATTGAATTGTTATGCAGTTTTATCTGCAACAGCTTTTTGATCACAATAACAAATATAATTTATACAGGAGTTGTAGACATGATTTGATGTTTGTTCACAGAACACAAAATACATAAATTTTATGATATACAAGTTTCAGACACAGAAACACTCAGAATGCCTATAACAGACCTAGCTTGTAAGTAACTGACACACTAAGTGGTTTTACTGCAAAATACATAAGAATTCAACACACAAAAAATAGAATTGCACAAATAAGGATATATATCATTATCAGAACAAAAGCAGCGTTTTTATGGACATTAAAGCTAAAAACCAAATAGGTGGTATAAAATACTCCAGTCCAAACACAAATGCTTGCTAGGTTTTCAATAATGGTACAGTTTATTTCTGTGTGTAATAAAAAGTTCTTAACACATAGTTCATCATAAATTAAACTGCGTGTGCAGTTTGCTCAAAGCACTGCACATCACCATTTGAGAGTTCACTATTATCATTTTCTTGCAAGTCTCTTGGAACAGGTGTATTGCAGCTGCGATTCCATTTCTCCTTATGTTGTTCACGACCAAAACCTTCATCATAGTTTCCTCTTGATATAAATAATTGCTTGAAATGGGGAGTGCAATACAGATTTCTTCCACTTTTAGTGTAATTTTCTAATCTGCAGGCAGAAATATTGTGTGTTATCAAAATTAAACATTTTCAGAGAAAATGGTTATATATAAATATCATTTTCTGAATAAAGATTACATGAATTTTTAAAGAAAACTTTAATCTCTAATTTCTGTCCATTTCTATACTTAAGAAATAAAATTTTATACATAAATTATAGTTTCTAAAAATTTAAAGTTGATAAAAAAAATTCTATTGCGGGCTTAATATCACTTGCACTTGCTTGTAATAATGAATTTTTTTTCAACTCAACACATTTCACTTTAATTTTCTAAGACATACTTGCAAACATTTTCAGAAAGTAAAATGATTAAGTCTCACTGTAAAAAAATTAAAAAAACCTTAAGAAAAGTACAAAATAGTTTTTTCATTCTTTAATTATACTATAATTTTAAAAAAGAAAAGTTAAATACAATTGTCATAAGCAAGCCTTGCAATCAATAATTAAGTGATTCTTTAAACAATAATATATAAATTTCATAGAAATTTAGAATGGAAGTTTTCAATAATTAAGGTTACAAATTTCCAGCTAATATTTAAAATAACTTCTGCTACGTCTTTTAAAGCTTTTCAAAAAGTAAATTATAGTTTTTCCAGGACAATGTTCTACATTTAATTAATAAGCAATCCAGAACTTAGTTTTACTTCCATCCTATGAAAAACATTATAAAATAAACATTTTAAAGTTAACAAAATTAATATATTTAATTAACATACCTCAGCATGCAAGAGCAGTGTGCACACCGAAAGCAATTTTTATGAATTCTCATACCACTTGTTTCCATTTTTTCCATTGGATAAACTTTCTTTCCACAAAGACTACATGAATCCATGTTAACAACTGTCTGCTCTTGCTAAATAGAAAGATAATTGATAAATTGAGAAATTTAAAATTGTAATACTATATTTTTGTTTCTTATGTCACGTGAATTAACATGAGCAAAAAAACTTCATAATAAGAGCATTATTATTATAATATATGGAAACCAATTCATATTTTTCATTGATGTTTACATAAAAGGAGAAAAGAAAGAAAATATTGAGTACTTAAGGAATTCAAATGACAATCAACATAACAAAAAATTTTCAGTTGAGTGAATTCCTGAATCATGCTCTTTTTATTGAATAAAATGAAACACAAAATGACTAAATGTATTTAAAAAATTAATCCTTAAGTAACACAATAGCAGAAATTAAAATAAAAAATTATTTTGTAGTATCTCAAATGCAAGAATAAATTCTAAAAAAAGCTTTTTATACATTACACAAGCTATTTTTACATAAATATTCATTTAATTTCTAAATATTTGCAATAACATCAGCTATATGAAGAAAGAGTTGCTAAAAATAGTAAGAGATTTATTTTATAGATTTTGTTTAAGATTTATTTTTTTAATAAAGAATTAAGAGTAAAAATTTGGAGGGCATATATATCACACACTATGAAGAATTTTCTATTGCAATAAATAGTTAAAAATTGGTGTAACTTTAGTTTTAGAAATTATTATACATATCTCATGTAATTAAAAGTCTTTTGTTCATTATAGTTAATAGAAAGACAAGGTTTTACATTTCACTGAAAATAAACTCACATAAAGAAATACACACAAACACCTTATCTAGAAACGGGGGATGGTTTTTCAGATAATGCTTACTGAGAATTACTAATATTTAAAAGGGACAAATGAAATTTGTAATAAAATTGTGAACATCAATTTAAAAAAAAATATAAATTACAAGATGCTAAACTTGAAAACTATTAAGTATAATATATTTTAAATTGTGCATTAAAATTTTATAGTTCTAGTATTTTTATTCACAATACAGGCATATTAAGGGCAATTAGAATTTCATTTACAAATTATAATTGAGTGGGTGAACGTTCACTAATTATGAGTCTTAATATGTTGAAAGATACTGAGTATGAATCATAAAATGAGCAGTATAAAATACATTATTCATTGCAAATTATCATATATTTTTGAAATAAATAAATGGAGGGGGAAAAAAAGGAATAAAGCAAATGAACTTCTTAAGTGTCTCAAATTCTATATTTTGCTTCTGATATTTTATCAAAAGATGAACATTTCATTCAATGTTAGTTTGTAGCTCAAATTATGCCTAACTTAAAGGTAGATTTATTTAATTGCATATCTTTATTTTACCTACCTTTTTATATGTGAAATTAATTTCCTAATGCAAGAAAATTAAGATAAAATTGGAAGTAAACAAACTGTATCACAGAAATTTCCTTACCTTTTTTAATAATATGAAATGACACTAATATCAATCTCAATTATATAAAAGATATAAAGTTAAATCACACAAGAATTTTTTTTATTTACATTTAAAACTTTTTCACACTCTTCAAAGAGAGAAAAATTTTAGTGTAATTTAAGAGAAATTTGAAACAATTTGAGGAGTTGTGTTAATATGGTTTCTGAAAATAAACTACTGAACAATTACAGATATTTGATAAAATATTAAAACTGCATTATATTTGTTCATTAAGAAACCGCACATTATACATAAACAGTATATTCGAATTACTTTATTCTAATAAGTAAAATAAATATTACAGTCAAAGCCAATTACAAAGGATTTCAAAACTTCACATTCACACTAAAAGGTTTGCTTTGCAAAGTTGTTTTCTTATGACGCTTGGACAAGCCAAGCTCGCTTTTGCCTTTGGCAGTGCGAATTAAGTCAATAGGGAGCGTCTTTTGTTTGGATCAGAGCACCACGAAGGTGAAAGTATGACTTTGCTCTATTTAAGGTGCCTCGTAATTTTGAACCACGGTCAGGTGACGAGGCCACACCTGAGCTGGCACCTGCCTCTCCACATCCACGCCACTCCAGTGGAAGGACTTTGGACGTCGCAGATTAATGTGGACACATCCCCAACCCAGTGAAGGAGAGTACACCGTGGTCACCCTCCCAACCACTTTCGCAGCAAATGATGCTTCACTTTGCTGAGCTTACGGGAAGCGGCGTGAAGCTACAGAGCCCTGGAGCTCACTTTGCAAAGTAAAACCTGGTAATGATTAAAGGAAAGGAATTAAGATAGGAGCAATTTTTTAAAGTGCAAATTTAAAAATGAACATGATTGAAATGAATTTCATAAAATATTTTCCTTTAGTCAACAAATATATTTGCAGGCACATTTAATTCCTATATTTTTTAAATGAATTTTTTTATTGTAATGAAATCAATATCAATGTAATAAATTAACAATGACAATATTCAAAAGTGATGAGTGTAATATGAAAGTACAATTTGTTTATTCTAAAAAATCAAAAATTTTGGATGGCACAATTGTAACTAGAAGGAACGAAAATATATAATATGTCATAATTATAGAGTTTAAAGATCAGAAAAACTTTTGTTTACATTTTCCTACAATTTATTTGAAATATCAAAGCTTGAAAATTATAATAGATATAAATAAAAAATTTTCTTGTAAAATAGTTTTGCAAGCATTGTTATGTAACAAAAAAAAAAATTAAAATCAAAATTTTATTTCTATTTAAAATAACTTTATTTTGAAAAGATACATTTATCAAATAAAAAGAGCTTTTTATTTGTATTTATTATTTTTAATTTTCAAGAAGTTTTATTTTATATATTTTGTATCAATTTATGCATATAGATTTGCATGTGATTAACTCTTAATATCATTAAAAATATAAATTAGCAAATATTTAAGAAAAATGCAATGCTTTTAAATACATTAAGTGATTAATCATGTAAATTATCAAAACATAAAACAGTAACTACGATTTTGTGGAAATTCTTGAAAATTTTTTTATTGAAACATATCAGTGATTTATAAAATTATATCAATAAGCAATAAAATAGCAAAGTGTAACAAAATTTTACATTGATTATAAAATTAATAAGCAAAAGAAAAATTTTAGATACATTTTTAAAAATGCAAATTTAAAATATAAATTTCTTTTTTGACTTTTTACTAGCTGAATCACACATATCTGAGTCATACCATAATAACTTTTATATAAGCTTTTACTTAGGGTCAATTAAAACATATTCAGTACTTCCTATTTAAATTCAGTAAATGAAATATTTATACAATTTAATGCTCATTCAAAAGTTATTGAATATATATTATGATTATTAATTATGTACTAAGATTTATATTGCATAGAAAAATTTATACAATTTAATGCTTATTGAAAAGTTATTGAATATACATTATGATTATTAGTTATGTACTAACACATTTATGTTAACGCAAAACATGAAAATTAATTGAATTAAAATATATAAAGGAAGAAATTCCTTACAATGTTTACAAATTATATATATTACACAGAATTAATTCAATATTCATAGTAATAAATTTTAAACATTAATGAATAGTAATTGATGTGATATTTTTAAGCAACAGAACTACTAGTAAATGTTACTTTAAATATTTTTAAATTAAATAAAAAATTATTCCTAATTTATTAATAAAACTTGAATAGTTAGAAAACGAAAGTAGTGTATAAAACCTACTCTTAAATACATTTTATTAAGATTTTACAATTATAAAACTTTCAATTATTATACAGAATATTACTACAATTTACTTGTATGAAATTATAACACAAGTATCAAATTTAAAAAAGAGGCATACTAACAAATTATTTTCAATAAAATAGTTCCTAATTAAAAATTACACTTTTGGCATAAAAATAAAAACATACAGTAAATTCTATAAATTAATGAAGTTCAGAATCAGAACTGTACAAAAAGAACCAAAGTCTAACATGGAAAGTTCAAATGGGCATTAAGCAGTTCACATTTCATTAAAAATTCAGAAGAACCTCAAAGTAATAGAATCATGAGGCACACTATCAAGGAATTTCTTTTGCTCATGTGCCAGGAAGATGTGAAATGTTCTGATTTGATGATTCAACAACAAATACCATGTGAAAATATACAGTTTTTCTTGAATAGCTGATCAAAGATGTGGCCCTATTGGTTGCTCATAGCAGTAGTCAGTCACATCTACAGAATATTTCTTGACAATTACTAGGAAAAGAATATAAAATTAAAAGTCTGTGTTGACAAAATGTCAGTAGCTTTCATGCAAGAAATTATTATCTTCAGTTGTTGTTGTAAATGCTATGAGTGGCATCTCTTGTTAAACAGCTGCAAGTTATTTTCGAGCATTTTATTTTAACAATCCACATGCACTCTATTCTCTTTTATCACTGCAATCTAATCTTCACATTAAGAAAAGCAGGTTTTATAGACATACAATTTTGTTAAACAAATGATTATGAAATGGTAAAAAAAAGTTAATCTATTATGCAAAAAAGTGTTATGTCGCAGCGAAATGGTATCATGCTAAAGGAAATTTATGAAATTGAAAAATATTAAGTTATACAAATCTTGGGAAACACTGCTATAAGAATAACCACTGAACAATTATAGTCAATTACATACAAAATTCGCCAATAAAATTGACACACCAAGAAGGATACATGCCACACATGAGAAATTTCTGATAGAAAGATGTTGATATACAAATGATTAGGTTTGTAACAATGATCAGTTTATTATACAACAGGAGGCAATATTACTATATATTTAAATGAAGAAATTACTTAGTAGAATTCTCATACATAAATTCCATTTGAACATTGTTGTCTGTTGAAAAGATTACTTGATATCATGTGTAAGAATGAGAAACGCTTATCAACATATTCCTGGGTTTGATAAAGATCAAATTGTAGCCTATTGAGATAGTAATTTATCAAACAGCATGGACTGTTAGTTTGGCGACAATGTCTTCAGCTACTTTTGATGATACATCAAAGACAAAAACACCTTCGATTGGGTGATTAACATACTTGGATGCAGGAATGGTGTCCTGTAATGGTTTTAGGGGCACTCTAATTTTGTTTACAACATAATTTTGGTCGTTTTAGGCTTTGGCATCATCGTGGATAATGAACATTTCAATTGTGAAATCAACATCATCACGTTGGCCTATTACTTGGAATCACCACAAATCAGTTACTGCAGTCGATGAATAGCAGCATTGGGTTAAGGTGTTGATGTGTGTATCAACAATCCAAACTCTGTACACCTCAATGCTAGGTGTATAAAAGCTGTTACTGTGATCAGATTTATAATATATTTGCCTTATAAATATTTTTTTGTTTGTATTTCTTTTTAGTGCAGCAATTTTAGTGGCCAGGAGTGTATAAAAATAGTAAAATACATATTTAACACAAACACACATGCTCATATATATTATAAGAATTAAAAATTTTCTTCCCAATAGTTCTTCAAAGTCAAAAAATATATGAAAATTTATATAAAAAAATCAAACATTAAAATCTGTATATCTAAGCAGATAAAAATTCCAATGCTGAAATGAGATAAATCAAGCAATTAAGGGAACTTTCATATTCCAAATAACTGTTAAAGAAATAAACTATTATTAAAGTGAACTATAGTAGTCCAAATGGAATATTTCATTTCTTTTGTGAAATTTACTTTAAATAAAATTTAATTTTAAAGGATTATCTACACATTGAAAGAATAGGAGAAGTGTGATGAACAAAATAATTCAATCATGTAAAATGATTTATAAAATGTAACAAAGCATTGAATAAATTTCTGAATTAACAAAATACTGAGATCAGTTTACTTATTTATTATTACTTTATACCTTTCTGATTTAATTTGGGAAGAAAAATTTATAAACAAAGTTCAAAGAATGCAAAAAATATCTAGTTTTACAAAATATAAAATTTTCAAGTTGAAATCATGGAATTGTAAGTAGGCTAAGTATTAGATTAAAATTACCTAGAATTAACGATGCATTTTTACTATTTAAAAAATAATCACATTAACATAACACCTTCTACATGAATATTTAAATTTTTAAAGAGATTATGATTACTCTCAAAAATTTGTTACTTCAGCACCAAAATATAAACAACCAATTATGATGTATACATCTTTAAAGAATATATAGACAGTTCTATGAAACATCAAAGAAATAAATGTTAAAATTATGATGTAAGAATAAATTTTCTATTAGCAATATAATATACATTGACAGAGACATGAAGTCTAAATTTGAGGAAAATATAATTTTAATTACAAATGTATTAATAGTAAATAGATGGAATTAAGTAAACTGTTGAATTTATACAAATGAATTCTAAGCTGGAAACAAATTATACACATTTTACTATCCATTCTGAAAGTAAGATCATTTTTGAGCAATGCAACTAAGAATTAATATCATTAGCATATACTTACAATAAATCTATTAACTTTGGCTTTTGGTTTTTCAGCAGTTTTCAAAGTGTCTTCTTTGATAGCTTCAAATTTAGCTCGTAAATTTTTAGTAGTGTCGACTTGTGGCAAAAAATCTTCCCCTTCATCATCTTCATTTCTTTTGCTATCTCTAAGCTCTGTATCCCAGTTCTCAAATTTCGCTCTTAAGCTTTTCGCTTTATCAGCTTCAACAATAATATCCTCTTCTGTCTTATAACTTGATCGAATGATATTCGGATCTCGCTCAGGCTCTGGAGACGAATCATGACTTTCTTCAAATTTAGTATATTCCCTTGGAGGAGTTATGCGTTTTAAAGGCTTTGGACCTGCTGGGACAGTTGGGGTTTCTTTTTCTAATGCCTTGAATTTGTCCAGCATTCGCCGTGCAGTGTCTGTAGTAGGTATATCTTCAATAACATCAACTGCACGAACTACATTAGGATCATGGGGTATTTCTGGTTCAGGAGAACTCTCTTTTACAGGTTCCCTAGGAGGAGTAATTTGAAATCTTTTTCTCTCTTTTGGTGCATCAGAATAGTTTTCAAAGAACTTAAATCTTTGTGATACGTCAGTTGTATCAACATGAATTTCTTCTTTTTCAGTTGGCTCACTACATTTAACCACATCAACATCTTTAACTGGGGAATGAAGATTTAAATGGCGCTCATGAATTGGAGATTTTGATGGTGATTTAGTTGGAGTTATTGGAACTGTTTTTACTGAAGCATCGATTTGTTTGAATAATTTTTTTGCATCATTGGCAATACCTTTAAAAAATATGTTGAAATAAATAACTTAGAATAAAACATCTATAACAAAAAATAGAATCATTTTCATATTATATTATTCGACATATAAATCTGTTAAATGGACAGAAAGTTATGTCTTGTATCATTAACTAGTGTTCTATACATTATAAGTTATTAACTGGTTTATTTTAATAATTTATATAAATTAACTTTTATACACTATTAACAAGTTTTCTTCATCAAAATAAAAATAAATTGGACAAAAAATTATAAAGCAAATCAATAATCAGAGTTGGGGTTTCTATACCCAAATTAAGGCATGAAATTTTATTCAAGCAGTTATAAATATAAAATTCAAAGATAAAAAAATAAAAATATATTTCAATACCCTTTATCTGCATAATAAAGAAGATATAGGTTTTTTCTAAAATAAGGATAACCTGTATAAAATTATTTTTTAAGTGATTAAATTATGTTTTATACATTGCACTTAAAGCTGAATATCAGTATCCTATGTACATATTCTCCATTGCAAACTACTAAGAATACTTACATACAGTTATTACAAAACAGACCACTTTTACAAATGACAAAAAATCACATATTTAAGTACATTAATGACAAATGTCTAATTTGATTTGATTATTTAATATTTTTAAATCTTAATTACAGCTTTTCATGTCAATTAAAATATATTTAAATAAAAACCAGCTTCATTTTACATACTAAAGCAAATCATATACTGCAGCATACCCAACACTTACCACTAGCTTTTACTAATAGAAATTTGGATTAAAGCTACTAAGTAATGTTTTTCTAGTTATCTGAATTTCAAGCACTAATTTTATGAAACCAGCAATTACTGCAACTGATTGCATTATTATGAAGGGCGTTAAAATGCCATTCTGAAAGTATATCTCATGTATGCAAAATTTCAATATGAATGCATGTACTTTTGACATACTTCCCATACTGTGGATTGAAGAATATTAAAATACAAAATAATTTCTAAATTGGAGTATCCAACAAATTTAAGTTGTAGTTAGCACTGAATATTCAAATTTTTCAATTCCTAGTGTTTGGTCATCTAATCTGAAAGCATTTTACACAAATCATTGAGTATAAATGGAAACATTTATTACTACCATTTTATTATTTGGATATTGATTCCAAGAGTTTTATCATTTCAAAACAGCAATAATTTTACTGCCATGATTAAATAATCATTAATACAAATTTTTAAGCTCTAAATGAATAAATAGTTTTAGATGGTAGTTTCAACATGAGTTTCTTAGTCATAATCTAGGTGATTAATATTCAGATAACTCATAGTATTGTGTTATTAACCTATTTGAAATAGTCAGATACAGGCACTTTTATTTGATCTTTACAATTATTATAAAAAAAATCTATAGAAATAAATATCTAATAGTGAAATCTTGGAAAATAAGTCTTTACTGATAGCTTTTACTTATTTTTTTAATAATTTCTTTACTTCAAGAGGTGCAAATTCCTAAGATTAATCATTGAAATTTGTTAAAAAAGTATCAATATTTTCTTATATAACTTCTTTGGCCGTATATGACAAAATGCTTAATTTCTAACTTTATATTTTTGTGTCAAAATAATCTTTCAATTTTTATTTACATATTTTATTTCATAAAACATAATTTTTCTTGCCCATTGATAGTTGATCAGTTTCATACCAACACGAGATTTAAGCTATTTACTTGTTCAGAATTATAATCAAAATTTAAGTTTCTACCAAGAGAATTCTTAGTAATTTCAGGTACTTTTCTCAAACTAATTTTTGTGGTTTTTTATACATATGAAACTGTGATGATACTTAAGAAAATAGAATCTAATTTCTGATAGTGAAATCTTGTTTGTATGAAAAAAATGAAATACGCATTTCATTTTTTATGAAATAATTAGATCTTACCATTGCACATCATTCAAGCTTATAATTAATATCGCTTTGTAAGTTAATAACATATTCAAAAATTTGTTTAATTGAACAAAAACACTTTTAATTCATTTATTTTCCAGTTATGTGTAAGTCAAGCAAACAACACTCATGTTCATAAATTAAGATAATTTAAAATCACCCAGAAAAGAACTCACTTGCAGAATTATCACACACATCTTGAAAAATAATATTCAAATTACAAGAAACCATCAGATGGCACTGATAGTAATTCACACTTATGAGGGGCATATAACAAATAGTTGAAAAGTAAAACTGTTCATTATCACTTTAAAGGCCTTTTAGTGCAAAAACCGCATAGTTATGGCACAAAGGAACCATTTGGATGATATTTTACATGGTAGAATTATTGGCCATCTGGAATGAGAACGTACCCACCTCGAAGTACCTGAGGAACTTGAAATTGCCCAGAGTGTCATCTCCAGGCTTTGGCAAAAGTTCTAAGATGATGGTAATGTGAGCAGGCATTACAGCACAGGTCGCCCCCAAGTTACTACGCCGAATGAGGGCTGGTATTTGTCAGATACTACCAAAAGAAACAGACGGAGCACAGCATCAGACCTGTCTCGTCAGCTCTCTTCAGCTACTGGTATGACAGTTTCAAGGTAGACCGTGTACTGACGCTTAGGGCACATTGGTCTATATGCTTGTAGGCCTGCTAGATGTGTTCCACTTACCACAACTCACTGTCGCCTGCCTTTAGCCTGGAGAAGAAAGCATACATTTTGGACACCGCAACAGTGGTCTTGTGTGATGGTTTCCAACAATTCCAGGTTTAGCATTCTGTCTGATTCTCGCCGGACTTTCATATGGAGAGGGCCAGGTACCTGTTACCACCAAGAGAACACCATTGAACGACATCGTTACGCTGGTGCAGGATTGCTCGTTTGGGGAGGAATTATTCTGGGTTCTAGAATTAATCTGCATGTTCAGAATGTAACCATGACAGGCCACATCTATTGAGATGTCGTTCTGGAACAACATGTACGTTTGTTTCGGACAGCATGGGTGCAGAATTTCTGTTTATGGATGACAACGCCCGTCCTCACTATGCAAACATTTTAGGCGAATATCTTCAATAGGAGGATATCACCCTTATGGATTTGCCAGTAAACTCACCGGACTTGAATTCAATAGAGCACATATAGGACATGCTGGGCCGACGAATTGCAGCCCGTCAACTCCCTCACACATGTCTACCGGAACTTCGGAGAGTATTGCTTGATGTGAGTGGTGTAATATTCCCCAAGATCAGATTGATTATTGGATACTCAGCATGCCTAGGAATTGTACGGCCTGTATTACATCGTCTGGGGAGCATACTATGTATTAACCCTCATACAAAACATGTTATATTGGTTTTTGTAAATAGGTTCTTTTTTAAAATTTGTTCCAGTAAGTAAAAATCGGAATTTTTCTTAACGATGTCAAGCACATAGCATCTTTTTTGTTCTTTACCTTTTGTTTACTAAATAGACTGTACAAATTAGTCACATTTGTTTTGCTTGTCTCTTTCTTTGCCTGAACTTGCATTAACCTTAATTTATGGACATGAGTGTATATAAACTGCATGAAAGGAAATACAATTTCAAGAAAGTAATCAAAGTATTAGTTATGCAGGTATTGATTTTGTTAAAAAATGTATTTTGAATGATAAGGATTAAAATGTAATTATTAAGAACATAGAAAAAAACATATGTTAAGACTAAGACAAGAATTTTAAATATAAAAATGTTTGGTCATTTATAATTATTGTTGCAAAAAATATCATAAATTTATAAAGAAAATGAAATAATTTAGGGAACAAAAACTGAAAATTTGTCAACTGTTATTGTCACCAAAGTAAGAAACTCTTTTCAAGATATTTTAACCACACATAATTATTTTCATATATTTTCTTAATCTTTGCATCTTTATAATTATGTAATATATATATAGGCATCTTAGAAAAAATATAAAATCTATAATTATTTTGTTAAACGAAAATCAAAATTACATTATATCTGATTATTTAGTTAAATTGATAGTAATTTAATTCACAATAACTGGATCCAATCCTTTCAATTTAAGAATGCAGATATAAAATGACAGTTTACATTAAATTAAATATTTTATAGCCCAAATAATGTATTTTATGAACTTAAGACAGAATAAGCAGGGCTAAACAAGGATAATATTTTTGCAAAATTTTAATTTTAAAAATATGAAACTCATAATTTTTACCTGGTTCTGAGAAAACACTTAGGTCTTCTTCCTTCTCCTTCCGGAATTTCTCCATATTTTCTTCTTCAACTTCATTTACAAGTTCGCCTTTTTCAAATTTTTCTTTTATACGAGTTGCTTTTACTTCACGACCAAGATCAACAGGTTCTGTTCGAATCACAACTGGTTTAGATGTATCTTGGCAAGCTTTTTCATAAACAGCTTTCATTGATTCAGATCTTCCAAGGCACATACGCTGACGAAGTTTATTCAATTCCTCTTTTTTTTCTTCAATACGTTCTTCTTTTGTGGCAGTCACAGAGCCTGTTTCCCATTGTGATTTTAAACTGGACATTCCACTAAATACTACCTAAAAGAACATATTCATATGTCTTAATTTTAAAATTATTTCATTCTGAATATTTATAGAACTTTTTCAGATTAATTTGTTTATAAAAGAAATATGTATATAGAAATAAAATATTCATATATAAATTCATGAGACCTATTATGCTTGAAAGCAAAAAATTGTAATATTCATATTTTGTATTACATCATAATAGAAAGAAAATTTTCAAGTCTTAAGCTTCATTATAATATAGAAACTGAGAGCCTCTAATAAAAAAGTAACATTAAATTTACATAAGATGAAACATGGAAAGAAAAACAGTTTAAAAAGTTGTTACCTTTTCTTTATGTTTACTAGATTTAATCACAGTAGGATCTTCACTACAATCTTCATCATTATCAGATTCTGATAATTCTCCATTTTCATTATCACCACCAGAAACAGCAGATTGATACCTTTAAAATGTGAAACTATTTAGAAAATGAAAACCATTCAAATTTCATCGCATATAATTTTATAATATTCAGCATATCAATCATATGAAAATTATGAAATTTTTTATATCATGCTAGGATTATGCAGAAAGTAAGAACTGTATTTAAAAAAATAAGAATATTAATTAATAAAAACAAATCTGTAGCAAACAAGTGCTTCCATCAATTATCAACATAACCACCTTCCATATTTAAACACTAGATGAATTTGGTCATGTACAACCGAATTCTCAAGTTATACTCTTCTATAATCAATTCACAGAGCTAACATGCAGTCATGGCATTCTTCAAATGTTCATCAGTGCCAAAAAACATTCACCACCCAGAAATTCATTCAACTTAGGTAAAAGGAGAGATTACTAAAAAACAAGATGTAGACAATGGAAAACTTTTCTATTGATCAAGCAATTCTTGAGTAGCAGCAACAATGTGAGCACAGGCAGAGGGCATGTGAAAAAGGCCAATTCTCCAACAAAATACTCCTATTTTGGATGCTTTTTACCTCCTGATTTTCTTAAAAACTCACAATAATTTAATGAAAGAAATTCACAATACAATAATTATAATCAATACTAATGCTTTCTGACATAATATACTGAGACTATCTGATTTTTTGAACAAATGAAAAATGAGTAAATACAAGGAATGATTTGTAGAGAAGCAAAGAAAGTTTCTAGCTTCATTGTTTTATCCAGTAAATATTGTGTTTTATCTTATTATTAAATAATCTTTACTATTTGAATGAATTTCACACACATTTCTGCATTTATTCTTCTCTTTAACCCCTGATCTTGCATCCAATGCAAAACTATTAATTGCACTCCAGAAGCTAGGTCAATTGATTCCTTTTTCTACATTTCTATTACACATTAAATTGTTTGCTTCTTCCAAAATGAATTACTTCAAAAATATTCCTATACATAACACACTATTTTAAACTGAAAATTTTTATCTTTTTAATAAAAGGGAAGAATTTTATTCGCAATTTAGTATTTCAGATCAATGTTAGCCTCATATTTATGGAATACCTAAGAATGCAAAATTAGAATATTTTCGAAATTCATTGTAATTTTAGAAAAAATTTATTTCTTAATAAGTGTACTCAAAGAATTGTTCATTAAAATATACAATAAAAAAGTGAAACATGCAAAATACTTTATTTAGTTACAGTTAAGTTTTGTTTAATATGCTAAAAAAGTAGTTAAAAATTTTTTTTATGAACAAATTTAATTTTTTCAAATAAAATTTTATTTTGAAAAACACAAATTCTGTTTATAGCAATATGATATTGTGGACCATAGAATATAATTAGCTACTAATACCCAAATGCAAATATACTTTAGCATAAAATAAGTTTAGATGCATGTTTCATGCCTTAAAATATGTAAACATTTATGATTTATTATGCTGTAATTAATGATTTTTTCAAATATCTCATGTTTATTACAAAATTCAAAAAAATTCATTAGTGTAAGCTAAACAATAAGAAATTATGCAATGAGAACCTGTTACTTTTTGTTTTATTCTGTAAACACTATTTTATATATTCCCATCTAGGAGTCTTATACATGATCATGTGTTTGTATTATGACTAATGAATACATATTTGTGCTATATAAACCAAGATTTTAAACAAATGTCATTAAAATCTGTTCAGTAGTTCTAGAAATAATTGATCAAATTTGAAAATTTATTTCCTACTATTATGATCTAAAAGCAAATAAATAAAATATTGTGCATTACAAAACATATTAAAATATTACATTGTGAAACATTTTTGCATGTCTAGTTCTGTTGACCAAAACTACAAATTATAGCCAAGCACCTTGTAATTTTAAACAACTGTTAAGATACGAAGTTTTCATATAGGTTAGCACACTCATTTCTATATGTCATATTAGCAGAAATAATTTTATCTTAAGGAACTTTCAACATGCAGAAACTATCTCTTCATAATGATAATTTGTATGGTCAGGTAATGAACCTGCTACTTTCAGGAGATGAGATTGACACTTTTCCCCTAGCAGAATACTGTGCACAAAAATAAAGTTACAAAACATAACAGGCTTAACACAACCTATTGGTAGGAATGTATGCAATGGTGTGGATAGTTTCCAAGTTCTATTCCAGCCACTATTAAGCAGGAAATTGATGTTGTACTTCTATTTTCAGTAGGACTTGTCTGGGAGAGTGCTAGGGAGTTTAACAGGATACTCATTAAATCAAATGAATTTAGCCCATTATTTACGAAAATTTTCAATTATCTATGTAAAAATTTTAGAAAGCAAATATATAGTGAATACTTAAATGCCTTAATAACAGCTTTCAGATATTACTTGTTTATTACATGGTATTTGAACACAATAAAAATATAAGATTACTTCATTAATTCTGATAAAGAAATTAGATCCATATAAACATTTTGAAATTTTCTGAATTTGCTTAGGAATTCTATTAATTTTCAAAATTCCAAGCTTTGATTTTTTTCAATAATTTGTAAAATATTCATAACTCATTTATTTCAGGGTTTAAATGATTCTTTCTCCATTTACAACAATTCTTTTTAACTCTAACGAAGTTGAATATCAAGATCTGTGCCTTGTGATTGATTCTCAGAAGTTTGTCCTTGTCAGTTTGGTGCAGGTTATGTAACAAAACAGAAGAAATGTTCTTTGTTTCAATTCAAGATCCAATAGCAATCAATGAGCACAACAGACAAATATATTTGACAGTAATGCTATTTTTTTCCAACTGTAGTAAAAAACACATAATTAAAGTACTAAATATTTCACTATCAAATATAGAATAATTTATGAACAAGAATATGTTAATCATTCAATAGCAAAATAAACATCAGCAGAGAACTTTAAGAATAAGTTTTTTTTTTTATTCTAGCCTAATAAATTTTAGTGATATCATTTGCATGCTCAATATACATTATTTATAATAAAAAATGTAATGCCATAACTGCAGTGTAAATTGATCATTTTCTATAGTTTCTATATGTATGCTTCAATGCATTAATGAACTAAAAATAATAAGTAAATAAATCAATCCAGATCAAATGATTTTTTAAATCAATATTTAGGTTTGATGATAACTGTAACAGAGTTAAACATGGCAGATTTTGCCTAGAACTAAGTTCATTGAAAATAATTCAATTTTTCACATTTATTAAAATTTACAATTGTAGACATAAAATGATTCATTATAAAACATTAAAAAAATCAAATGTCCTAATTTCGGCTTTATAAAATGTTGTAACATAACTATGAAAACAATTTCCCATTTTTCCAGGTTAAGTTTTCATCTAAGATTATATAGTGTTCATTTTGATTAAATTAATAAAATATAATCTTATGAATTTTTTGCAAAGTTCCTTTAATTTAAAAATATTTTTTTCAATATTTTATTTTCACTTGAATTAATTCTTTCTTACCTAAACTTTTTCTAAAATATCTATCTTTTTTTTAATTTTTAAAAATTTACCCCCTTTGCCAAATTTATTAATATATCTATGCTAACTATGGCAAAGAATTTTTTATAAGACATAAATAATTCTAAATTTTTAAATTTAACAAAATGCATAAAAATACCAATGATGGAATCCTCACTTCGTCATTTTAGAAAGTGAAAATCACAATTATTAATAATTTAATGGATTTATAATTCAGTTTCTGACTTAATTCAGTCTAGCAAATAGACTAAGGAAGGGCTTTCAAGATAAAAGGGAGGTGGTAAGGCAACCAAAGAAAAAGTAACTTAGTAATATGGAAAAGGAAAAATATTAAAATAAGAAATATAAATAGGACCTCAGGTTCCTAAATATTTTTGGGAGAGGTAACATGAAATAAGAACGAACACACACACACACACTCACAGTAGACAAAGAAAAAATCTTTGAACTACAATGGTATAAGATGTGTAAACATTAAACCAAAGTTCCTATAAGGAAGTTAGTTAGATAAAATCTTATCAAAGTAATTAATTTTAACTGTAAATATATTTCTGAACATTTATATTATTCTTTTAGAAAAATTGTATTCCTCAATGTTGCATTAAATTTTAATTTTTACCAAGTTTAGCATGAATAAAAAACAAATAAGACAATAGGTAAAAATGAATAAACATAAAACAATTAAGATGCAGAAAGTTATTTTACCAAAATAAAAACATATTCAATATATATTCAACAATAATATTTTAAAAAATATATATTTCTTCATATTCAATTTTAAAATAATATAAATTTTAATGGGACTTAATTTTAAATTACATATATATTTTTAAAAATATTTTGTTAACTTTTATATCATTTTTTCAGATGATGAACATTTTACATACTTTTTAATTTAATATAAGCGTTAATTAAAAAAAACTCAGAATAAATGCAAATTTGCAATTGTGTAGTAAAGAATATAATAAAGCAACTAAAATAGGGCGCAGACAGAAAGAAATTATGCTATTTACTTGGCTAATCTTGCCATAACACTCGCCGACCGCTGCAGGGTGCATACATCAGTAGTCGAAGGAAGATGATGCTCCTCCCTGTAGGCCTCAAACTTGGATTTGATGCTGCTGAGATTAACAGGAATATTTTCAAGCCCGTGATCAGGTTTCGAATCGGCTGAGGAAAAAAGAAAAATTCCTTCAAACCCTTCGTATAAACAGTAATTAAAACTAGAGCATGTAAAATTAACTCTTCCCCAACCTTCTTTCGCTTCGTTCAACCAATCGAGTTCACTACTACGTCGATTAGCGGGAAAACTCTGAAGTTCTCGATACCACCGAATGTCTAAAGAATTGGCAGAAATTTGATCTTCAGAAACGTCTAAGCTCTCCTGTGAAGAAGGCTCCTCCAGACTCGCCATGCTTCTCTACTTCGAAACCAGATAAAAGACCTCGAGCATCGATTTTCCCCACCCCTAACCCAACAACGAACGCCCCCGCTGCAGGGTGGACTCCACCAACATGCCCCACCCTCACAGAGGAGAACGGCGGAAAGTGTTAGCAGACGGACGGTACATTTAGAAACTGGAGTAGATGGGTCTTATTTTGGCCCGAATTCAAGAAATAGTATTTTCAATTATTTCTTGATTATCATAGAACTAGTAATTACATAATAAATATATTTCATAATCCACATTCAAATATTTGTTTCTTTTTAGTTTAAATATAATCATGGAAATCGCTTCATTTTCTAATCATTAAAAAATTAATACTCCTTTTAACACCATCTCTATCATATTTTTAAAAAAAAGCTGAAATATATGATAATCGGTGATTATATATATATATATCACCGATACCAAAATTATTTTTCCTATGAATATTTCTCGAGTTAAAAACGTTATAAATATGGAAATTGTATAATTTTATGTGTTTTTATTATTAAAATTTGTTTATTACTTTAAACACACACACAGATATATATATATATATATATATATATATATATATATATATATATATATATATATATATATATATAAAATTATACAATTTCCATATTGATAACTTTTTTAACTCGAGAAATATTCAAAGGAAAAATAATTTTGGTCACTGTTATATTAATAAAATATCCAATAATTATTTTTCAGTTTTTGCATGAAACAATTTGAGGTGTTAGTGGTTAAACAAGAAGTATCTCAAGGATTTCAATTATCTTGACGTATAGTTTAAGCAGACATTTCTCATACTGTGACAATGAAATAAGAAATTATAAAAGAGAAGTCAAAATGAATAATATACTACAAAAAAGTATCAATGTAAATTTCAAACAGCGAATATCCCTCAAGTATCAGTTCTGCATTTATGATAAAAGATGGAACAAGTTGGATTTAATCTAAGAAGATAAGTTCTATAATTGTGTCAAATGTAAAAATTAATGCTTTTCAAAATTACCATGTACTGAAAATAAATCCTAATATTCTGGAAATTGAGCTTGGGCGACCAAAAATCCAATATCGCCCGTAAAGTGTCGTGCAATTCTCTCTCTCAATTTAATTTTATTGATCTAAATAATCGGTGAAATAAAAATCGACCATCAGTGGTATAAAAGAAACAATTTTGTAAAAAAGTAATTTCGCATAAAAATACATGCCACTGATAGAAAAAAAGCAGTTTAAGTAATCAAGTTTTTAGAGAAAAATTTACCAATTAAAAAATCATCTTAGCTATCCTCTTCAAACCAACTGATAACATTTTTTGATAAAATTTAAACATTAATTTAAACACAAAGGAAAACTTTAGTTTGATCCTTTAATAAATAAATTTTTATGACTGATAAAATTTGATACTACATAAACTAAACTTGAAACTAATATAAAGTACACTTGATTTAATTTTCTAAATTTCAATAAAGTGAATTGTGGAATTCATTCCAAGAAAAATATTATTCAAATGAATGCTCAAGGACGAATTTTACTGAAAAGTCAGTAGAAATATTTAATAATTTTTGTTTTCCTTTTAATTTCATTTTCTGTATTCACTAAATTTTCGAGGCTCGGAAAAAATTCTAACCAGCATTCCGGTCTACCATGGATAAGAACCAAGATCAATCAGACGGAAAAATACAAAATGCAATATTAGGCCAAGTTACGGTTAATTCAAATGTGCATTTATTCTTTATCTTGAAAATAAATAATATTTCCTTTTATTGTTTTTTTAAAAATTATGGTCAGAATTAAGTCTACGTAGGTTGCCTTTTAAGTTTTTACAAACGATCAATAGAGAAATTGTCAGCATATTTGTTTACAGTGCGTGTTCTAAAGAAATAAGTGATTAAAAAAATGGAAATAACTCGTGATGGTCTCCATTGGATGATTTTTTATGATTTTAAGAAAGGCCTCACTTAAGAAGAATGCTTAGTATCACTTCGTGGAACTTATTGTAATGAAGCATTAGCAGAAAAAACTGTTAACAACTATTTGTGGAATTTCGTCGGACTCTTGCGTTCGTGAATGCTGAATCTTATTAACGAACGACCAAATTTGGTAGTGATTCTAAACATCAATGCTGTGTGTGTGTGCAAAAGATGATTGCAAAAGAGCGGCATGTCGCGTATCGTGAGATAGAAGTATCTCTTGGTATTTCTCACAGACTGCGATACATTCAATTTTGCACGAATATTTAGGTGACAAAAAGATTTATTCCAGATGGATTACGCACAATTTGGCAAAAGCTCAATGAGGCTCGTGCAAACTGGAGTAAGGAACAGCAAAGTCCGTATACAACATCGTTACAAGTGACGAAATTTAGATATATTCATATGAGCCGGAAACTAAGTAACCATCCATTGTTCGAATGTTTCCAGATGAACCGAATCCTGCGAAATTTGTACATTCACGAAGCACTTTCATGAAAATGATTGCATGTTTCTTTGACTTTATGGACATATCGCAACCATTCATTTCGAGGATCGAAAAACAGTTAATGCTCAATAGTATACAGAAATTTGTTAGCCAAAAGTCACCAACGAAAACAAGAAAACAATATCGCCGCATCTTTCTTTATCACGTCAGCTCTCACACAGCATGTGAAACATTTGAAGGATAAAAATATGGAATTAATGCTCATTGCCCATATTCTCCTGATTTGATTCCTAAAGATTTTTTCTTGAACCCTTATGTCGAAGATAAAATGTGTGGGTAGCGATTTATATCACCTCAAGAAGTCGTTAGTGCTTTCCGAAACCACATGTTTCTGAGTAATTCAAAAGGAAAAATTGTTTCAAGAATTGGTTTGAACAGGCGGAAAAGTATAAAAGGGAATATTTTGAAAAGCAATAAAACAGTTTTTTCCCCTCAAAAATTCTTTTTTTTTCCTACTTTTTGTTGAAATTTAAAAAGCCCTCGTAGTTATTGTTTAATACTGGAAAAAGATAAATGTAGAATATGGTTTTGTAACATTTGTACGCTATCTACACATATGAATATCTTCTCGTTACAAATGATTACATTTTATTGAAGAGAGCTATAGAAAGAAACGCAGTGGATATACTAAATAACTGTTAGATACCTTAGAATGTGAAACCCAAATATTAGAAATATTTTTGTTACTTACTATAATTTTGGTATGTTCATTTCTTTTTGTCATTGAACGAAAATATTAGCTTTTGTACACATTTGATACTTAGTGGTTCAGAAATTGTGCTAAACGTTTAATTAATCAAGGTTTGTCACTTGGAATTATTTACTTCATGTATTCTATGTGTATACTACTGGTCATTAAAATTTTTACAACAGGAAGAAATGCAAATATTATAATATTTATCACACATTATGTCTTGTCATTTCCAGTATAGTATATTTTAAAGAAATTGGGAGGCGTGGATCCTGAAAAATCTCTCAGTACATACCTCTCGCAGCAATAACAATGCCTATAAGCCAGAGGAGAGCGATTCACTGAAATTTAAGAAAACCAAGGACAAAGCAGAAAACCCCATATACTTGGCCTGTCATCCCCAGAGGTATCATTTCACTTGGAGGACATTGAAACCACGACCAGTTTTAACGTGATCCATCCGCCATTAGTGAACACGATGGATTTTAGATTAATCTCGGGATTCGAAATCACTACTTTTATATAATGAGAACGACCACCTAACCAACCAGGCCACTATTGGTCAGATGTATTTTACGAAGGGAGAGATCAGAGAAATTTCTGGCCAAGACGAGTATTTTGAGCATCAAGGAAAGTTCACAGAATGACGACAACGTGTAGTCATGCATTATCTCGCCGAAATGTATCATTTCGCAGGGCTTAAATAAAGATCAACAATGGCTAAAATACAAGACGTGTATCGGGCACTATTCAATACTAACAAGATGTCCTAGATGTACATTTAATTGCACCCTATTTAACTACTGGTGATGGGAAAATCTGATTATGTCGATTACACCCTGGTAAGTGGAGTTTTCGCCGATATCGTCAAACACGAATGAGATTCTGATGATGCTGTAAACAGAACCGAGATTCCCAGAAAACACGACGTAACGTTCATCATTGTTCACACCACTGAAGTCGCTCCTGACTCTGAGACAATATTAAAGATAACAGAAGGTATTTTCTCTCAAATAACAATGCATGCTGCTTGAAACGTAATCTATAACTGCAGACACTTGTAATACAAATGATCCCACTTCTTGATTCAAGACAAGCCTATACAATCTATTACCCACGTAAGTAATACGTCTGTATTTTCTGCTATTAGTGAAATCAGGACACAAAGATCTCTTACGGCGTTCCGTACCATCATTCGACAATTATAAGTTTACAGAAGCGAGAAAACACTCTGCGAAGCAATAACCAGAATCCAGGTAGACTACAATTTGACCGCAAAGTAAAAAAATATGTACTCCCTACATGAGGCTTCAAAAGAACTTTTGAGGAAACAATTGTCAAACGTAATTTATATATGCGAAATTTATTGTCTACACTTCATTAAAACATCTTTATGTAAAATATTAAGAGGTAAATATCACTGCCTATTTTACATGAATGTGATGAAAAACTAACAATTTGCTTTTTATAGAATCTTAGCAGTCTTGTTAAAATTACAAGTGTAATCAGTCACGTTTTCAGATATTAAGTTTAATTCCTAAATGCAAATATACCAACATTGAAAATGCAACATCAAGAAGTGGCCAGAAAATCATGCAAATTTCAGGGAAGATGCACCTTACCCTGTTACGCAAATGGTGTGAAACGCGCAGCTCTCCAGCGCACGTAGTATAAGACATAAGGTGAGGAAACGACGGAGTAGGGAATACTTGCGCCCTTATTGCTGTCTGTGAAATAATCGTTGAAAGTTTGTTTTAGTCAGAAAGGACGCTCGTAATTGCAGAGAATGCCAGGCCATCGTCGACGGAGTCAGTTCCAGCAGACAGATGAGTTTACGTGGGGCATGGTGATTTGATTAAGAAGAGCAGGTGGTTGTTACGGCAAATCGCTGTTGACAGACACCTGGGCGGGTCCACGGTGCACTGACAGTGGCGAAGATGATTGGAAAAAAGAACTGGGGAACGTTTGCGGGATGCCAATGCAGCCAGAGTGACGTTAATACGAGTGGATCAACGCATCTAACGGGAGGCGGTGGCAACCTCGCAAACACGTTTGCCGAATTTCTGAAGTTTGTACAAGATACCCGGTTGCTAGTGGCCTGCGCTCAGGGCATTCATTAAGACAATTGCCATTGACCCCACAGCATAGAGGCCAACCACTGGAATGGTGCCGAATTAGAGCGATGAGGATGACGGAGGGGATCTTTTCAGATGAGTCACACTCTTGTTTCTTCAGTGATAGTTGCCGCGTACGAGTGTGGCGTCGACATCCAACCCTGCAGCAGTTGTGGAGCTTCCCATCGCGCGACAACGTAGTATCATGGTCACTGTGTACGATTCCATGTCACCTCTAGTTCATATTCATGGCACTATGATAGCCCAAAGTTACGTAGATGATGTAATGATGTTGGCTGATGATGATAGCTGCCTTACCTACAGGTAGTGTTGCAAGGATGGGAAAAAAAACCGGTTTTTTTCTGGGAATAAACCGGGTTTTTTCCCATGGAAATTTTGAAAATTCCCAAAATTTTTAAAATTGGGGAAAAATTTGAATTTTCTTAAAAATTTATAAGTTTATAACTATTAAAACCATATATATATTTTAGTGATTTCTACTTTTATTTATGGCAATAGAAATTTCTGAAAACATTTTGAAAAGGATGACAGCCATTTGTAAAGATTGGAGAGATTTCTAGTTGTGTTCATTGTAATTCTTATTTGTAATGTTTATTATTTGAATGTGTATTTTTTAAATTTTTGGACAGAAATCGTTTAGATATGCTGTCTTTCAATATATATGGTATATATATATATATATTCCTTGAAAAATATTTCTCAAAAATATTATTCTACTATTATTTACAAAATGTTAAATTAAGCGCAGTAGATTAGATTGATAACTGATTCTAAAATTGCATATGAAATTTTTTTTATAACGTCAATCGTTAGTGTATATAGATATTCATTTTGTTTTTCATTAGATATCTGGATATACTTTTGATCAATTTAAATAAAAGTAATAGCCTGGATGTACATTTATAGTTTGAAACATTCAGAAAATAATTTTTAACTATTGTGCTTTTATTTTCTGTGGTTAAATCATGTTTAAATATCTGTTTATCGATTCAGATTTTGAACGTTTTGTATACAAAAAGACAATCATTTTCTCTTGCCATCAAAAGTAATGATGTGAAGTATACTGATAATTTTATTTGGCATTCTTAACAGGCAAGACTTTTTTTCTTTTGCAAGTTTTTTTTATACAGAGATATACTTCATAAATGTTTATATGATTGCTGTAGGATTTATTACATAGTGTTGTGTACTTTCTATAGAATACTGATATAGAGTTTTTATAACAAGATTGTAGAAAAATAATAACACCTATTTTTTTTATATCAAACTGGCATTAATATTTTAACCAAATTTTCTTTTGAAAAGAATAACACATTTCAGCCTTTTTATGAAAAGCAAGATGCATTGAATTAAAAAATAATTTGAATTTATAACAAGATTACATGAGTGCAAAATGTTAAAAAAGCAAAAACATTTTTTTTCAGAATTCATTTGTTTGGCTTTCATAAATTCTTTTCATATTATAAAGTTATTTCCGTTTCTAGTATTAAAGTCTGAGAAAATGGAAATATTTTCAATGACACAGATTATCAATAATTTTTTAAATCACCCACATTTTCTACCTTATCACTTAGAAATGATGAACAATAGTTTAAAGAGATTTTGATTCTACCTTACTGTTTTGAAATCATTTTTAGTGTTGCAAAAAATTGTTTTCAAAACCTCAACGAATAATTTAACTGTAGATACATTGTAATTGTTTAAATTAATGTATCAGATCCTTGCAAAAGAAATAAAAATAGTTTTATTCAAAGTCTGCATTATATATTGTACTTAAAAAATTGTTAGTTGATCTTAAAATATAAAAGAAAATTATTTTAAATATTTTAACTGTAATAAAAGAAAAAGTATTTTTATTCATGATTACACTTGTGGATAAAAATTTTTTTGTATAAATTTATTATTTTGTGTCTTAAATATTTAATAGATTTTGCAAATTTAAGTAGCTACAAATGTGACATTTTAGTAAATTGTTAATAATTTAAATATTGAGTTTGTCAATTTAAATAGTTATAAGTTACTATTAAGAAACTGCTAATAATGCTAGAATATATTGATGATAATTTCCTTCTGCAAATAAAGATATCTATAATTGGAATGGAATAACATTTGCTGTTTCAATGCAACTCAAAATTACATGCAAATTGTAATAACGCTTTGACGCTTGCTTATTTCCTAGGATTTTTGTCACATTAATTCCTACAAGATATGATTTAATTGATGACTCGCTGGAAGAGCTTTTTTTGTTCACAACTTACATGTCGCCTCACCACATACTTTCATTTACATATTGGTTAAATTTGCACAACATTTACACATATTCAGTTGAAAAGTAGTACATGAAACAGTATCTTTTTCTATCATTGGTAAATTAAAAATTTGTCAATTAGAAGTCAAAACAAAAGTGAAAGCAATTTGCTTGACATTATTTATTTTTAAATCATCAATTTTCAATTTATTACAAAGACTGAAAAATGAAGTACTACCTTACTTTTATCAAAAAATTTGTTTTTAAGAAATTTAATACATTAAAATTAAAGTGAAATCATTTTTTTAAAAAATAAAGCCATTTCGAAAGAATAAGAAATAAGTATATCATATAAAGAATGATCGCAAAAAATAATAAATCTTTTAGAACTTAAAAGAACTGAAAATGGAATAATAGAAATGTAGAAAAGAATCTTTATTTGTTACAGTGAAGCAATATTATTTTTGGTCAAATAACAACTTTCAGTTTATTTTCATAGTTTCATTAAATATATATTTGTGAGAAACATTGGCTTCCCAACAATCTTAGCGACATATCTCGCCATACATACACCGATATAAAAATATCCCCTAGGGACGAAATTTTTCAATACTATATTTTTTACAATTTTAAAGTTCACATTTTATGCTTTTCACTGCTTTTATGAATGCTTATTGTAGAAAATAAAATTTCACTTTGTTTAAAAACTATTTACAGATACCAAATTTTACTTCACTTCGCTTCATATATATGCGAAAAAAAGAATCACTAAAACGAAATATGATTGGCTGAGTTTATTCCCTCAAAATTCCCAATATTCCCGAGTAAATTCCCAAGCTGCAAAATTCCCGGGAATTTTACATCTTTACCTACAGGTGGAGCCCAATATCTTTTACCAGTAGGATAATGCCCGAACGCACATTTCTCGCAACAGCTAACATGTCTTACAAGGTGTACAGCTGCTCCCTGTTCTCGCTCTGTATAATGCATATCATTTCCAAATGCGTATCACTTATTGTTCGCTGCTGTCACTCTCTGTTTGCTGAGTTTCGTTGCTTTCTGGCAAATCCTTGGTGCAGCATGCTTCTCAATTTTCAATGTTGGGTAGTATATATGTTATTGTAAAGGAACGGAATTTGGAGAATGTCGACATTCACGTAATCCCTTTGTATATGTTCAAAATATCTGCCAAATATTTTGATTTCTGATTTACACCGGCAGTTATCGGCATTAATCATGCACTAATGGTAAATGTTGAATATATCGGAGATTTTCATTTCGTTCTCCATATTTCAAGCGTGTTAAAATTTCACAAGGAGTAATGAATAACGATGATGAGAGTGGTTCATCATTCTGTAGAAAAGTTTTCACTGTGGAACGCGTAGCTTTAGATTTAAAAGTGTGGGAAGAGCTAATTGATATTAACTTACCTTTTTAATAATAGCAACAGTTGTTCTAGGAAAAATGTTAAGCATTTAGTTTTAAATTGGCCGATAAAGAACTTTTTCTTTTGTATTTATATCGTTTGTGTCAAAATAAGGAAAAGTTTAAATAACAGCATATGTACCATTTTTGATTGTAAGCAGTACATTCTATATGAGAAAATAAAATAATATATAACGATAAAAAAAGTTACTTAATTATGGGATTGAAATATTATTTAAATGCAGCAACTTAAATTTTTATAACATTTTGAATTGCTCAAGAGTCCTTCACTTTTACAACTGCATTCAGTTGTGGAGCCTTTTGTAATGACAGCTATATATAGCCTAGTCTTTCACATCTCGAATTAGCTGAAGCTGCTTCTCTCAGCGACATTTCTTGCGAAGAAATCTCATCCATAAAAAGAAACTTTTCTTTACAAATTACGAACTGATTACAGGCATATAAACTTGCGCGAACGAGCCATTTGTATTTGATTGCTGATAAAAGTTGGAGTCTTCCATTCCAATAACATAGCTGTCAACACATTTCGGCTAACTGTACGACCACGTCCGACATAGTATTCATACTGTATCACCAATTTGAGTAAGAAAGTTTTTTGAGGTTCGCAAAACTTTCGTTGCTTGCAGTATCTCTTTTGCAGCATCAAATACTTTTTTTTTTTTAATAGAAATGTGTGTTGTTTAGTCAGGGCTTGATATGAAGATGTGGTGGGTTACAAGTGCTCTTCAATATTTTTCTTTAGAATATGGTTTTCGGGATATGGTTATTGGTCAAATTCTTTTCAAGAATATCAACAGATTCTTCAAGATGTTTTTCAAGATTCAAAAGTATTCGCAATTTTTTCCGAGTTTTGCTTCGGTTTCAGCAATTGTAATTTGTTTTGCCAGGAAAGAGAGAGAGCGAGAACAATGCTATGCCTCTTACTTTGATAAGGATTTTTGCGTAGGCTTTCATGATATATAGTGTTCTTGGTGAATTGAAAACAGGAAAAATCATCAGACCATTTACAATACCATTATAGTTCTTCATGCAGTTAACATATTCTGTACATCCCGATTAGCCTTTTTGATTGAGCCTTGTGTTTGACAGTGACGAGGCATTCTATGAACTATCGTATCATCTTTCCATACAGCATAGTTCGGAAATGACTTGATTACTGAATTCCCTACCGTTATCTGAATGCAATATAGTTGGAGCACAAAATGTTACAAAATATTTGAAGAAGTTAATACGCTACTTCTTTATCTACTTTAGTTTTCAATTGTCGTAGCTGGATAAACATAGTTACATAATCTTAATACAGCAATATGAACTTATGTTCGCCATGCCTGGGTGTGATTGCAGGTCTATCGATCATGATGAGTTTAACTGTGACTATTGGTTTCACAATACCTTTCTGGTATATTATGCTTTATTTGAAATTGTTTACAAGAATTTAAATACATTACAGTTTTATAAGTAATATTTTTGTACCTGCAAATCTTTAAGCATACGTGAAGTTCTCCGTGGTCTATTCTAGTATGAGTTTCAAATATTATGCTGAATAATTCATTATTAGTAACATAATACTGGACATTCGTTTCTCTTGGTTTCAAGGCAACAATTTATTTTTCTTCATTAATTTTTAAAACGTCAGAATGTTTTAATCATCCATAATTCAAAGATGTGCTTCACTTGGTTTTTACAGAAATTACTTCAAAAAGTATTTTATAGTACATTTATTGCGAAAAATAAAAATAATTGTCTTCTCGTTTACATAACTTCCAATATGCCTTCGCGAAAGGCATATTGTGCACATGGAAGTGATGGATCTCTCAGCTTTATCAAGAAGCATAGAACATTGGTTTAGTTTGTAGATAAACGGCTATTTTAGGGCTTATAAGACCGAAAACTACTTTATATAGTGGATTCTGAACCACTAAAAACATCCATGCTCAAGATGAGATTTAAACCCATAAACCGTTGAACAGAATGCAAGAGCGCTAACAATTCGTCTGGCAGCTCGTATAGCACAATAGATTCAGTTTTATGCATCATTCGACAAAGTTTGCAGCTGAATAATGTCCGCAAGTCATACATTGCATTTCATTCCTGTACAACTCTAGTACGCATTGCTCGACACTGAACAGACAGTGCTACATCTATTAGGTGTTGAGACTCCGTGCTCCTTTCATACTTTCAGCACTTGCCATTTTGCTTTAATATATTTGATCTTCCTTGGTGTGGCATTTTCGATGGCCAGAAGTGTATGTATGTAATCATACTTTATATATATGCATGTAATCATATTATATATATATTGCGCGACATTGAAAATGCAACATTTAAAAGTAGTGCACAGAAAATAAAAATCATACATATTTCAAGTCAGACGCACCTCAAAAATGTATGCAAATATGAAATGCGCAACTTTCTAGTGCACGTTGAGCAAGATGTTTTCGTACCGATATTTCTGCTAAGGAAATTATCGTGGAATTTTTATTGTTTTAGAGGACGGGTATTATAAGCTGAGAATGTAAGGCCGACGGGTAGGTTTGTTCATATGGCACAGAGGCTCATATAATAAAGCGTCTACTGTATATAAGGAATAATATTCTAATAAAAAATTTTAAATACTTTTTTATAGGAGATTAATTTCCAATGACGAAAAAGCATATTTATATAAATGGTTAGCAATTTAATTTTGCGCATTTTTTCTTGAAACGAAAACTTTAAAATTACTTGATAATTTTTAGCATATATAATCAAAATTTATGCGCAGTTAAGTACCAAGGAGAATGAGATTTTATTTCTTCATAAATCTGAAAAATATTCGAGATAATTCGAGACTCTAAGACTACATTTAGAGAAAAAAAAGCAGAATTAATTTAAAGACAAATTAACGTATTAGCACTTAGTAAAATTGAAGGAAAAAACTTCCGGGTCAGTTTTTGTTGTTCGAAACAGCATAACTTTGTTATATGTGGGCGAAGAGTACATACACAGGTGTGCAATACTTAAGCAATAGTTGTTACTTTAGCCATAACTCTACGAAAATTCATCTCAGAGACTTGAAATTCAGAAATGAAAGACAGTATTTTATACTTAAATAAGAACGAAAACATAGTTGTGCAAAAATGAATACAAAGCATACAGTATGGAATCAAACAAAAATGGCCTTAATAAACTAATAGTATCATTACATATGATTGTCAGTCCAAGAAGAAGACCAAAGAGATGTTCTTTAGTACGGGATATTCCTTCCCTTACTGCAATGATTGCTTCGCACCACCCCTCCATACTCAGCCCAGATTGTCCAACAGCGCAGGTAAGACAATAACATCTGTCACCCACTGCAGTTGTTTTCTAGGAATGGCCACGACCAACCTTTCTAACAGTTGTACCTATGGTTTGGAAAGACTTCCAACTACGCGAAATAACACTTTCGATTATTTCGAACTCAACAGTTACATTGGTCATCCAGGTAATTTCTCATAACCATATTTTACGAAACTTGCAGTGAATGTCTTTGGCCTCCAATCCTTGACGTTTCACTGAATTGGGTGTTCATTGTACCAATCGCATACTCAAGTCCTTTTCTAGAATTTTATGGCTATCTACTTAAAATCTACATTGTTTCTAAGTATTGCACACCAATGTAGCCAAAGGTAACAGTATAAATATCGTGGTTGAAGAATATAGGCTATTATAACTATACATTTTCAAATATTCACGAGTATTAAATTTCACCAATAAATTTTGGTATTTGGATCCTTGTAAAAAAATCACTATGTAACAAAAATATTTGAATGTCATAATTCAACTGCACTAGTTAACAATGAAGTTTAAAAGTTGATTTTTGAGATTGATGAGAAAATGAATTTTACTGCTTAAATTTGAGAGCACATTCATAAAATTACTTATATTTGAAAAGAAAAATTCTTTCAAAAAGTTTCTAGGCTGTATAATTTTAAAATTGCAATACTCATATTATTTAAGAAAACAATTTTGCAAAAATATTCAATTTATATGCCTGTTTATTTTGCACATATCATACCTTTTTTTAATTGTCTCCAATAAAATTTATTATTTGGATTTTTAAAACATAATTCCCATACGGTAACATTCTTTTTCATTTAAAAATATTTCAAACACAGAATAAGAAAATAATAATATATATTAGGCATATTTTACATAGCAAATTAAAGCTGATTTTTTAAACAGGTTTTTATTACAATTTAAATTTTTAACTTTAAATGATACAACTATTCTAAAAGAAACAACCAGATTTAACAGATTAAAAAAAAGGTGAATTAAAAACAAGAGAGAGCTTCAATATTAAAAAATTTAGCACAAAATATTACTATGTAAGTTAGAAAAAAATGCATACACACATAAATGGTAGGTCTATAGGCATTATGAATTGCAAATCCATAATGGCTGAATTTGTTTAAGGGAAAAGGGGTAAGTAAAATATAGAAGAAATTAGTCGAACAATATTAACTTTAATACTAATAAATTAAATAACGTCAATATGAAATATCTCTGATATATTTTTGCTCAGCTTGGTATTGCACTAGGAAATATGTGAAAATTGTTTAAATTTTGTTTAATCAAAAAATCAAATTCCACACATTTATACTGTCACATTATATTAGACATATATAATGTATATTTATATCACTTTCTAAAATACTACATTTACTAATTTCTATCTGTACAAAACTTTTTGCAGAGCAAAAATTTCAAAAACGAAGATATCAAACAAGCATAAGTTCAATTTTTTTGTCTTGAGGAATAGGACATTTTTTAAAAATGAGATATAAAAATTCTCACCATGCCAGTAATAAGTTGTAAATAATGATGGCAGTTATATTATTTAATAAAATTATTCAAGGTATGAAAATTTAATTATTTTGTTTTATTGTAAAAAAAGGATCGAATCCACAGATCTATATATAAAATTCAATACATGTCAGATTGCAATTAAGTAGGCCAACACCAAGAAAGTGTTGGGCAACGAAAATAAAATAACTTACATTGTATCGAATTTTATGCAATTTGACCCAGTTGTATTTAAAACATATGTAACAATGACATATACAAGGGAAACCACAATAATTTTGTAAACGTTCTGAATATTTTGGATTCAGCCCAGACAATCAATAAGATGTTTATTTAAAACCATAAATCATTCTGTAGCAAAGGTAAACTTTCTATAAAAAGTATTCAAAATATAGCAATTTAGTTTGAAATTTTAACAAATATTCTATCATTAAAATTTTAGTCTATTGTAAACAAATTATGTAATAATATTGTATAATGCAAATTAAGCAATATATTGTAAGCGAATTGTATATTCCATTTTAATTTTGTTTTTATTCTCTGTGCTCATTCTAATCACTAAAAGGTACATAAGGCAGTTTTGAAATTCCCGCCTAGAATACATAAAAAAATGAAGCTGCAGCAAATCATGGACATAACAAAGTATCATTCATTGCTTCATAAAATATAACTTGGCTTGTAATCTACAATAGCAGGGCATAAAAAATTTGTGTTGATATTTTAATGTTGAAACTTCTGACACAAAATTTTGCAACACTTTCATTAATCTATGATGAGACATATTAGGTAATTTATTGCCACTATTTATGGACCAAGAGTCAGAAATAATTCAATGTCATACTGTAATTAAACAGCTTTGACATTTATCTTTCAGTGTGTAAATGGTATATTGCAGATTTCCTTCCAGTGTGATCGTCAACAATTCAATGAATGAATAAAGTAAATATTGTTGCTTTAAAATCAAACAAAAGTATTATTTAATAGTTCACAAGCTACACAAAAGCAAACACATGAACTCTGGGACAACACCTTAAATATTACATCTTTTACATTTGCTAGAAACTTAAGAAACAGAAAATTTTATTTATTACACAAAACTGCTGTCAGGCATTATTTAGATGCTGATATCTTGCAAAATAATTCTGACTACCTTGCAAAAATGGTAATATGATAAAAAAATTTGTATGGTAATCAGCTATAAATTTAATAAACTAAGCTAAGCTTGCGGCATGACAACCCATACCTGGACTACAGTGCCCATATCTGTTTTCCTGTCCAAAGGCCCTGCCTGGGGTGTGAAGCATATGCCCCAATTAATTGGCCAGCATAACATGAAAACCCCTATGTTTAGTTCCCAAACATGCTTGATAGTGAGTTCATTGACCCCTTGAAGGAAGGAAAGGCCTAGTTGACTTTGCCCAGCTGGAGAATTGAACTTCAGACCTGTGGTTTGGGAACACAAAGTGCTACCACTAAGGCACTGGTCTAAATTTGCTACTTCAAGTTTTATTTTCCCAGTAAGTAGCATAGACATAAACATTAATTTACAAAGGTGACAAAAATTATTTTATCTTTTGGTTTGATCACTTTTTATTGATATGAAAGTTATGACAATTTTTTCAAACTAAAGCTGTACGAATATTACTTATAGAAAAAACTACATTCATAGATTAAAATGCATAAAATAATGTGTTAAAGTTAAATTTGTACAGTAGTACTTTTGGAAACACTTCAGAAAATTTGTATCTTAAGATTTACAATTAATTATTGCAAATTAAAATTCTCTTGCAATTTTAATGAGATTCATAACTTTATATTCCTAACACACAAAGTAACAGTTAAATTGAGTTAATATCACATTAATTATTGATGTTAATTTGGAAACTTCTTTGAAAACGAAAGTTTGCAATTTTGTATATAAAGAAAATTTGCCATTTTTGCTTCCTCCTCGACTTTTCTTGGAAATTCTAAGAAAAAGCTAATGTCATCATCATATATTTTAAAATGGAAGAAGCATGATCAAAAAAAATTTAAATACCAACGAAAATTCCAAAAAAAAATTCATCAGTGAGGATGCATTCAAAGCTTTATACAAAGCAGACCAGAGAAATAGTTGAAATAACTTTTGAGACAGTTTCATATGATTAAAAAAGTTAGTCTTCTGAAACTGTATGCTTTTCTTCAATGAGAATTTTGAAACATTGATTACAAATTTGTAAATTTTCTATAGTATTATACATAAAGTATTGCATTTTTTGAAAATTAAAGTTAATTAAGATTTTTCTTGTAAAGCATGCCTATTATGAGTACCTTTAAATATGAAGCTATGACAATATTTATGTAAGAAATGTGTATTACTTCGAGAAATGCGAATTAATACATTAAAGGTATCAACTTTCATGATGGGTGATACTTGCTCTTTCTGCAGAAACCAATAATTTTATTTTTTCACCAACTATAAAATAAAAGATTTTTCTAAGGGAGAAAATAATGAAGAAGACTTTTTTAAGGGAGAAAAGGATAATCTTTTAAACTACTTGAAAAATTTCCAAATTTATGATAATGTTTCCTTTCAAAAAGATATAAACGTTAAATTATATCTAAACCAATAGTTAATCACTTATATGTAAATATTTTTTTAAAAAAATGAAAGATTTTTATGTAATAACCATAAGCTATGAAATAAGTTATGTTAAACTTTTTCAAAGAAAGAAACAAAGAAAAATATTTTACTCACCATATTGTGATTATTTAAGTATTTAAAAAAGATTTTCACTTATTAATGATTATCACTTGATTTTGTCACTGGATTAAACAATAAACAATTTGAAGCTATAATGAATATTTAAAAATCTTTTTAAATAATTCACCAGTTTTTGCACTTGGAAAAAAAATGGGAGTTAATGTGGAAACTAATTTAGAACAATGCAATTTTTAACAAATTTTGCAAGAAAAAAATCTTGTTTCAAGGCTACCAATTTAACATCCTGATGCACAAAAAAATCCTTTATAGTATCTTGTGACCAAAGCAAATATCCCAGTAACTTTACAATTTAAAAATCAGAATAAAAACAATGAAAATTTTTTATCCAATGAATTCAACAGAAATTTTGTGTCATCAAATGTTTTTATAACAATTACATAAACTGAATAGATTAACAAAATGAAACCGTTATCTCTAAAGAATATAAGTTTATCATACAAAAACTATTCTTCATATTATTTTTAATATACTATATCATGAAGGAAAAGCAGATATTTCAATTTTAGTAAATTTAATTTTTCTGGGTGTAAACTTTGTTTGGGAAACTAAGAATTTGAATAAATTATAAATTATGATTCACAATAAAAGCTTTAAAATCATATTAAGAAATTAAGCTTGAAGAGGAATTAAAAAACTAGACAGGCAGAGTGAACCAATGAAATCACTAATTAGCAAGTTATGTTACAAAAATGATCAACATGAAATGATTTTACATATTTCACTGATTCTGAAGAGACAATTTCAAAGAGTATTTAAGGAGTCATATATATGATTTCTATAAGCATTGCTGTTCACCTGTTAAATCAATAATATTATTTATTATATTAAACTTGATTAAATAGATCTAATTATTTATCACATTATTCAATGAGATTTTTAAATGATGATAACAATAAATATTTCTAAAAACTAATAATATATTTGATTTAAAATTTATGATTGATGTATAGGGATTAAATGAATTTACAGC
This sequence comes from Latrodectus hesperus, assembly GCA_037975125.1. NCBI lineage: Eukaryota > Metazoa > Arthropoda > Arachnida > Araneae > Theridiidae > Latrodectus > Latrodectus hesperus. The sequence goes on along the minus strand of CM075854.1, from coordinate 11,948,195 downwards.
TACAACAGAAACAAGTTTGTTTAAATATTTAAAATTCCATATATTAATTACTTAAAAACTGAATATCATAATGAATATTTTTAGCTTTTAGATGTGTTCACATAGCCCATTTTTACTGATTTATTGTACACTTTAAGGTGCAACAAATCAAGTTCTGTAATTATATATATATATATATATATATATATATATATATATATATATATATAATTACAGAACTTGATTTGTCTTGATTGAACTTGATATATATATATATATATATATATATATATATATATATAATATAAAACATGAAAAATATTGAAACCAGAAATATGAAATTAGAAAAATACTAAAATATACGATGCAAAATATGAGAAGAAATCATAGGGACCACATCTTCATCAGGAGGGAGATGGTCAGCTGTGCAAAATAAACAGTCTTTTCTGACATTCGCGAAAGACAAATGTCTAAAAATCTTCGAGCAATTCCCCCGAAGAGTGTTCGTTTTAAAAGAAAAAAACAAAGATACATTTAGTTCAAAAATTAGAATAAATATATAAATATATATGCAGAAAAGTAAACATACTCACAATAGATGAAACATACATACAGTAGAAAAAATACATAATACCAAAATCACCAAATCAGATTGAATTTATATATTAGAATAATAGAAGACTTGCAAAAAGTAAATTTGAAATTCAAATAAAGAAATAGTATCCAGAAATAATTAAATTCAAGAAGTTAAAGTGGCTTAAAACATGTAGTAAATTTGAAATTAAAATGTGTTAAAGGGGATTTAAGGTTAAGTTGTGTTTAAAATGATGGAATAAAAGAAAATGAGTAAATTTTCCTGGTTTTAAGCTTGGTTCGTTAAAACCAGCCATTAAAAATCTAAACGATAACTTCATCATTACGCTAGTAGATAAAACCTCTAATAATTACGAAGTAAAAATTTTTGTTCAGATTTAATTGATAATGAGACATTTAATTCCAATACATATTGATGTTTAAACTCCACAGTTAATATCATTAATAAAAAAATTCTTGGGTTTTATAAACTTTTAAGTATTTATTAACTATATATTAGTTTCCTTATTTAACACAGTCATTCCTAAACTTCACAAAATTCCTATAAAGTTTAGATTTATCACTTGTGGTACTAAATCATACATGAATAAACCTGGAATCATTTTTGCTAAATTTCTTAACACTATATTAGACAATATTGTTAAATCAGAAGCCACTTGTATCTTTAATAATAATAAACCTATTTTGGATTTTTTATGAAAAAATTGTACATATTGTGTTAATTCTTTTGGTTTTAAAACCTTTTTACAAAATTAAACCATGTACTGCACCTTTATTATCAGGACTATAGAAACTTATTAACTATTGATTTTGAATATTGGAACAATCTAATTAAAATGTGTATTTATAACAATTTTATATTTAACGGTGAAAATATGTTTATTCAAAATTGTGGTATTCCACAGGGACCCAATTTTTCTAGCACATTAGCAAATTTATTTCTACATTACTTTGAAAAAAGCTTCATTTATCAATATCCTTTTGCTTTCAGATACATTGATGATTTCATTATTTTTAACAATTTAAATTTTGAAGATATTTCTAAAACTATTTACCCTGAAGAACTTTCTCTAATTAAAACTAATTTACTGATACTATAACAGAATTTTTGTATTTATTTATCACTATTGACAATTCTACTATGCACATTGATGTCTTTGACAAAACAAATCAATTTAATTTCAATGTTAATAAGTTAATATCCTGGAACTCAAATATTTCTTTAAAAATATACAGAAACTTTATATTTAATGAGTTTAATCGAGTTTATAATATAGGTAACAATTATGAATATACTAAAAATCAAATAAAACGCCTAATAGCTCACCTAAAAATAATATTCCAATTAATTTTATTTTAAAATATGTAGGAAGTAAGGAATCGCTTGTAGGATTGAAGTAGTGCATAGTTTTTATAATTACAGAATGCGTAATTATTTGAGGCTTTATCTACTGGCGTAATGATGAAGTTACCTTTTAGATTTTTAATGGCTGGTTTTAACGAACCAAGCTTAATACCAGGAAAATTTACTCATTTTCTTTTATTCCATCATTTTAAACACAACTTAACCTTAAATCCCCTTTAACACATTTTAATTTCAAATTTACTACATGTTTTAAGCCATTTTAACTTCTTGAACTTAATTATTCCTGGTAACTATTTCTTTATTTGAATTTCAAATTTACCTTTGGCAACTCTCCTACTATTCTAATATATAAATTCAATCTGATTTGGTGATTTTGGTATTATGTATTTTTTCTACTGTATGCATATTTCATTTATTGTGATATGTTTACTTTTCGGCATATACATTTATATATATTTATTCTAATTTTTAAACTAAATGTATCTTTGTTTTTTTCTTTAAGACGAGCAATCTTCAGGGGAATTGCTTGAAGATTTTTAGACATTTGTCCTTCGTGAATGTCAGAAATGAGTGTTTATTTTGAATAGCTGACTAACCATCTCCCTCTTGATGAAGACGTGGTATACAATTATTGCTTATGAGAAAAAAGTTTCAGTTTAAATTATTTATTCTTTTTAGTACCTACTATTGAATACAAATAGTTACAAGCCTTTCATGTGTTTATTTTCAAACATTTTAAAAGTACTTAAAACTTTCAGATTCATATTTCAGACTAATCTGTTTTTTTTAATCGTGAAATAGATAGTATATTTTAGTACATCATTGATGCTGAGTTTGCAATGCATCTTTGCTTTTCAATAACCCTATGACATCTGTTTAACTTTGTAATTAATATTAATTTTCCAGTTTGACTTTTTTGGCACTTTTTGGATTTTTTAAACTTGTTTACATTTTCTATTCCACATATTTCTATTCGATTTTATAAACTTTTTAACATAAAATTTATAAAAAATGAATAATAGTGAAAAAACTAAGCTGTTTTGAATTTTTTCACAATCATATACGATCCTTTTATTTCCATTTATGTTAAATTAAATACAATATGTTCAAAATGCAGCAGCAACAAAGCGAAATAAATTTTTGTTTTCTTGCCGTTATTTCTTATGTTCAGCATGAAATATAAATGATGGGAATAGGCACACAACTAATAACCTTTTAAATTTTCTACCATCAAATTATTTTTTACAGAAAACATGCATTCAACGGAAACTTAACATAAGAGAGAAGTAAAAGGAAATTAATTGCTTTTCATAAATGTCGATATTTTGTTGTTTTTATAGCAAGTTAAAATAAAATAAATCAATTTTACTTTTAACGGTCTCAAAATAGTCTTCCGTACAATTTTGGAATATATAGATTTTCAAATAATTTTAGCTTTTGTATGAAGCTACAAAATTCTTTTAAAGCAGACATTTTCTGATGCAGCACTGTCCAAAACATGCGTTCCATCTTTGTGCGGCCTGCGGTTGGGTTTTTAATATAAATACAGAAGAGTAAAATTTTCCATTTTTTTCAAATTTGTTGGTAGAAATGATTTTATATTTTTATATGATATTATAAATAAATAACTAAAATATAGAATCGTATTTGCGAGTCCAGGACCTGACTCATGTCTAGCGCCTTTTTCACAGCGCGCAGTCTCTATTCAAGGCTGTAGCACAGATGTTGCACTGCTTTGATCCTTTCAAAAGCTGAGACAGGGAAGGACATTGCAATTGCAACTAATTGATTTATTAGATGCCTGCTAACCGTCGGCGATCGGAGAGTGAAACATTGGCCGTTGATTGATTGTCATTTGACGCGACGATTATTGTGTAGTATCTATTTAGTAATCGTACTGGTTGTGTGTAATTCCAGCCTTCATTTAGTTCTTTTGCGATTTGAAGATTTTAAAGTATTAGAGTGATACATCACTTTTCACTCATCCATTAGCAATTGCAATTGAAAGTGTAAACACTGATTATCAATTGTGTGATTAACAAACACTGATTATGTGACTTACATTCGGACCATTTTTACAAGAGCAGGACAGAGTCTGGAATAGATTTTTTTAAGCTCCTTGTCGAGTGTTTCCCCAAATTAACCAATCTTGGCTTAAAAATGGGTTCGATGATGGACAGTACCTACCTTTGTGAAAGTGCAGATTCCACAATGAATTTTATAAAATCTAAATATAGATTTTCACTGTCAGATAACTAACTCACTTACACACACACTGCATCTGGCAGCAACTAATATTAATGTTGATATTGAAAGGATTGTAAAAGATAAATTAATGAAGCACTAATACAAGTTAATGTAACAGTTACATAGTAACCATATTAAACACTATAAAACCTTTCCTTAAAAAAAACGTTTTTTATTTGTGCGGCCCTCCAGCCTGCTTAGTAATTTGTATTGGCTTGAGATCAAATGTGGTCTGGACAGCCCTGTTCTAATGTATTGATTTTAGATGTATTAAGCAATTACAAAGAAAACTTCTGCATTTTATTGCTTGATTTGTTGCTTATAATAAATTAAGTAAAGAAACACAAAATATTTTGTGCCATAGATATTAAAAGAAAAACTTTCTTGTTCTTTTCTTTGTCATTGATAATAAAAATGACAAACAGTTTATATTAATTCCATGTTTTTTACTTGATCAGTCTTGCTTGTATTATGACATACTATGCTTGTTTACGTCCAGTAGAGAACACAAAAATTTATATTTTGATTCGTTACATTTTTCAAAAACAGAATGAATTAAATAAATTTTTTTTATTAGAAACTAAATATATATAAAAATTGAAATTTCCAAGAGTTATTAGCTAATTTCCATGAGTCAATTCAAAATTCCAGGAATTTCCAAGGCCTTAATAAAAACACATTGTAGGAATAGTAAATCAGAAAGGAACAGAAATGAGAGACTGATAGGAAGTTACGTCAACTGGGAGCAGAAGGTAAAAACAAATCTTTTAATAATTTCAGTTACATAAAATCTATTGATTCCTCCTACCAAGTCTACATTCTGTGTATAACAGCACCATATTATTCATATAATAAATTAGAGGTATGGAACTTACAATATGAAATTAGATGAGATCTTCTAGCAGCATAAATGTGGTAATTGCAAACAACCTCAAATTTGACAAACTAAATAATTTTGCTCCATTTACTTCTTATTTTGAAGTAATTTAATGAAAATAAAATTTAACATTAAAAGTAAATTTTGATATTAAAAATTTTGAAAGGAAAATTTTAGACAGTGAAAACCTTTTTTTATATTTAACAAATTAATTTGGCAACAACACGAAAACTTCTTAAATTTCTGGTTTAATTTTAAAATTAATTTTTCATTGTAATATTTGGTACCAAAATAAAATATATTTTATTCTTTCAGTGGAATAGCAGAAAAATACACTTATAACATTATAGTTATAATGACGCTAATGTTATACTGAATATTGAAAAATTATTAGTGCTTGTCCTTCAAGATGAATTTAATATCTTGTTCAGCCATTTGTTTTTTTATTATGCTTCCTATTGTGTTGTATTATAGAGTATAATTCAAACTGTATTATAATATTTCATTTCTTAAAATGTCTTTGCTCTGAAAAATTAAATAAACTTTAATTTATCACTAATCTTTATTTTAATAATTTTTTATACAAAGATTAGGCATACTTTTAAGTGAAAGTTGTAAAAAATAAGAATTTTAACTTTTTGAGCTACAACTTTGATTACAAAAATTCTTAAAGATTGAAAATATGCATTACTTTTACACATTACATTTATAAGTTATATATTTATAACTACACATTATATTTATAACACATTACATTACATTTATAAAATAAAACTCATCATTTTATTAATAAATTTTGCACACATTTAAGTTATATAGATATATATTACAGTATAAATCTATTTGTTGATAAGTTGTAAAAAAGTGTACTTAAGAATTTTCTCAAAAAATGATTTGTTCAGCCAAATATTTCAAGGATTATATATGGAATTTTAATACATTAAAATTTTAATGTATATCCTTTATAAAATATATTAATACCTAAAACATTAATGTTAAGATAAAAGGTAAAGACTATTTTTAAAAAAATCACAATAGCATATATTCATCCAGTTCCTATAATTTTTTTAAAAAATATGAAGCATAATTGTAAAGTAAAAACTTTTTGAGGTTTGCTATAAGAAATTAGAAAATGTGATTCAATTTTTCAGATAAAATTTTGAAACTACTTAGTACAAAATAATAGTTCAAATAAAATATTTCTAATGGCAAAACCAATAAGTTAGATAAAATATTTATATAAAATAAAAAAAAACTTCTGATAAATAGTATACAGTTCTGTCACATTACTTTGAACACCACATACTTTCAATAACCACATTAAATAACCATTCACAGGAAACAGGTAGCAGCACAATGCAGTTGAACCTATATAATGGGTGTGTAAGGGCTTTGGAAAATATTACAATCATTGGCATAATGCAGAAATGTAGTGATTTATCCCATGTCTGAAAGGGCATAATTATTGGCTTCAAGCAAAGGGTGTAAAAATTTCCACAACGATTAAGTTTTTTAACTGTTTACAAGCCGCTATGGTTCAAGTATACCAGATATGGCAAAATGGGACGGTCCAAAATCAGTAGCATGGTAAATGAGTTGCACATCGAGCTATGGATGACAGAGGTGAATGATGGGTCCAAAGATGTATTTGTGGGAACAGACATGCTACCACTGAGCAATTGACCAGCCAAATGAACCAAGGGGATACCAACAGTGTCTACCAAACTATTGATCAGCATACATTGTTGCATCTGGGCCACCAAAGCAGACACCATGTTCATGCACCTATGTTAAGTGCTGTTCATTGAGGATGAAGGCTGGAATTTGCATTCAAGTACCACAACTGGAAGTCCACTTTATGGCTACAGGCAGAATTTTCTGATGAATAACATTTTATGTTTCATCAGACCGATGGACATTGGTGTATATGACATGAAATCTCTGAAAGCAAACACCCTGCAACCATTGCCGAATGGTCCAGGCTGAAGGCAGGGGCATTATGGTCTGGGGAATGTTTTCCAGGCATTCTCTGGGTTCACTCATCATTCTGGAAAGCATATGCACATTGATTTTCCAAAGGATTATTGGCTATATTAAGTGTTTCTTAAATTTTATTATTTCTTTTCATATTCTTGTATGGTTAACTTCCAGTTGTTCAGCAATCTCCTAAAACAGAAATAATTTCAGAGGTCACACTGAACTTATTTACAGATTACAATGTAAAAATGAAACTTGAGTTTATGTTTTCTCTGTTTCCAGTCACAGAGGAGAAAATTTAAATTTTTATATTCTGCTTATGAAAAAACATGCGTTTTGTTAATTTTCCATAAAATCCTCGATTTTGACAACTAAGTGGCTATTCTTCAGAAATATAAACCTTCTGGACTTTAGTATTAGCTATTAAGCAAACTACTGGAAGTGAGTGGTTCTAAAGATGTATATTTAAGCTAGTGACTGGAGGCTGGTATATATGTTGAACATTGATGAGGAGAATATCTATTCTTGCTAGATGACTTGTGATATAGTCTTATTGGACACTTGGTTACATGCATTAAGTTTTCATCATTGAAAATACTCATCACCATCAGCCTGATTATGAAGATGCTGCTATGTATGAGTGTGAGCTCCAGTGGCTCAGTAGCTTCACACGGATTCCTGATAAGATCAGGAAAGTGAAGCATCATTTGCCACGGGAAGTATCAGGATACTCTTCCTCACTGGGTTGCTGGAGCTCTGTAAGTTGGGGACATGTCCACGTTAATATGTGACGTCTAAATTCCTTCTGCTGGTGCGGTGTGGATGGGGAGAGGAGGGTGCCAGTTCAGGTGTGACCTCATCACCTGAACGTGGTTTAAAATTACGAGACTCTTGGTGATGGGCCAGTATTCCAAACCCATTAACCTAAATGTACAGTTTGGGGCTCGTCTGCATTGCTATGTATGTATAAGTGTTTATTAAAGTGCAATAAATCTCCAGTACAGTAAAAGAATATAGTTCTTTTTCATCACTCATTTTAAGACAGCAAATCTCTGAAGTCAACTTTTATGTGTGTACAATATTTAAGACTTTGTCTCGCAGCACACTTGTGCTTCTCTGCTAATGTTAAAATGTAAAAATTTGCATTAATTTACAAGGATGATGGCAACTACCAGCAGGACAATGTGAGGTGCCATACAGCTGGCAATGTATATGCATGGTTTGAAGAGCACCAGGATGAGTTTATTGTTCTCCTTTGGCAAGCACTCTCACCAGACTTAAAACCAATCAAGAATTGGTGGGACCATTTTGATCACATTGTTTGTGGCAAAGGATTCTCATTAGAATAATGTAGCATAGCTTGCCACTGCACTGGAGTCAGCATGGTTTAACATTCCAGATAACACTTTCGGGAACCTAAATGATTCTCTTGATGTATATCTCACAACAGTCCTATCTGTGAAAAGTGGTTACCCTGATCACATTAAAGTCACAAATCAGTCACATTAATGTGATTGGATTGCGTATTAATCCTTATTTTATTGAGGTGATAATTAGCTCACAAGATATTTATAGATGCATGTAACATAATAAAAGTGTAAATTAAATTTCAAATTTGTGTGAATAAAAGTCAAAAATAAGCAGTTATTTCACAACACTTTCTTAAATAAGACGACAAATTCAGATAAAGTATTCTTATTAAATTTTTTATAGCTGTAAACATTAAACAAATAATACATATTCTTATAATTAATAATAAATAAATAAATATTTGTAAATATAAGTATCAAAAGAACTGTATTTACGTTTCAATTTAAATAAAAAAAGAGCCATAATTTTTGGGAACCAATTTTCAAGAAGTTTTAAAAACATGCAGGCACATGTGCACATACATAATGATAAATGTAATGAGAATCAATTGTAAAATACTTAGAATTGTACTCATTATTAAACTAAAGTTGTTAAACATGGATAAAAAAATTTTAAAAAATGAGAAGAAACAAGAAATTTTAGTATGAGGAGTTAGACTCTTCAGATCTTTCCAAAGTATAAAAAATATATTATTTTCAAGACTTATCTGGTTCTAATTTATTGAGTTTATTATTGTATACAATCTTGGTCAAAGCATTTATTAAATTTACCATTTATCATACAAGTCTGGGTAAATTTTTTCATATTATTTTTGTTTTTCCTATAGAACATCTCAAAGAGAAAACATATATTTGTATTGTATCAATTGGATCATTTGCTTTAGTTAAAATTTATTATTTATGAGAAAGTTTTGATAAATTTCCTAATGTGTATTGCTTTTATTTAGCACTAATGGGTTGATGAGGATGAAATTAGCATTTTCAAATTTTTTTTTATCATTTTTCACAGTATTTAAATATTTCCATGAAAAACATTAAAGCTTTCTTAATTTTCTTTTATTTAATCCCAAATTTTTCTATAAAATAAATTTTGTTACACACATAAAAGAAGTTACAATAAGTTCAGTTTAAAAGCTAATTAATAAATGTTCCCACAAGTTAGAATTTGTTGCTGGATTACAAATTTAAGACTAAAATTTAAAAAAATACATTTAATTATATTTCATTAAACTAGATTCAATTAAATTTCCAAATAACAGCAAAAGTTTAAATTTTAATTAAAAGAATTATTTCAATAAGTACTGTTTATAAAAAATTATTTGGAAAAGTAAACACATGTTCTGAATTTTTTTACTTGTAATAAATGAATTTTCGCTAGTGAAGTTATAGAATATTCAAATATATTTAATTTCAAGGTTTATGCATTTTCAGATCAGTGGTTGTAAATTTGGTATTTAATAAGCAAGAATTTAAAAATACAAATTTGATTAAAAGTAATGTTAAATTATAATTAAATTAATTTTAAATTATAAACTTCAGAAGAACTTAAAATTACATTTCCTATTTTCAAAGTTGGTAAAATGCATGCATATATGTAATATAAAATTTTAGCTAATTTGAAATAACACAAGTTCTTTCTTAAATACAACCTATTTACTATCAAATTTGAAAATACTTTTCCAGCCTTACTTATATACTGAAGTAAACTGCAAGCCTAAAAACTCAAGTATCAGTGAATTTTTAAGACCCTTTGTATAATATGTTATAATATGCACTGTAGCATCCTTTATACATATGGCAAATTCAATTAAAAAATAGAATAAGACTTCTGATTTACATCCATGTTTCAAGATAGACAACTTTAATTATTTTTGTTAAATAAAAAGTTTATTGGAGTTCCAATCAATCGTAGATTGTTAATCCATTATGTAATACATTATTAAAATCGCAAAGTAATACAACATATCTCATGAAAAGTATTCTAAAAAAATATTATATTTTAAGTAATTTTGTATATTCTAATAAAAACCTAGAATTTCTGTTTAAAGTGTCATTAAAATTGTCATATTTCATGGTAATATAGTTTAATCTGTAAAAGCAATCTTCCCACACAATGGCAACAAAGCATAATTTACTTTTTATAAAATTGCAAAATAATATAATTATTTTGTAATAAAAAAATTTACTATTGTGAATCTATTTAATCAGCAAAAAAGATTTTGGAAACATTTCATATTTTTAAACAAAATTATATGAAAGCATAGAACATAGACTGGGTTGAGTTTTAAATTTAATCATTTTCGAAACCCTGTTGTCTTAAAAAGTGAGAAAAATAACTAATAATTGCCTCATTTCCAAATTTTAACTTTTCAAAAAGTAATCATGAAAATTGATTGAAAATGTGGTTTATTATTATGTGGTATTTGTTTCTGTGGTTGTTGCACCAGCATGCTTCCCTGTATTTAGCATGGAGTTGAGTTATGCGTATTTACTTTTGTGATAAACACAGCTATTTAGTTATTATATGTGTCATGAGAAATAAACAATTATACTACTCCTAAAGAAAACCATGAGAAAAACCTGTAGCAAACAAATCTTGAAGAGCATTCTTTTAATTTCAGTATCATTATTTCCCATTAAAGACCTCACAATTATTTATATAAAGATGAATTCGTAAAACAGGAAATTGTTTGAGCAATACAAAATTTTATTAATAAATACCACATTATGTTTACACCTAAAGATGTGTGATTACATAGCATTCATGAAAATGATTGGTTAGTAAAAAATTTTAAAGGAAGCTAATGAAACAATTAAAGTGTATTCAATTTTTAAATTTCTTGTAGACATTGGAAAATGACTATTAAATTTGAGAAAATTCTTTAGAACTGGAATACAGCAAAATGTCAGTTTTAAAACCATGGAAAGATGAACCTGAGCAACTGAATAACTATAAGATATACAGAAATTCAAATGCTTTCAAAACAACCAATAAAGAACTATAAAACAAATAACAAACATGATATGAATATGTAGTTCGCATTTTAATTAAAACATATGCCATTGAAAATTAAAATTTGTTAAACGATTTCAAGCTAAGGAAACTTTAGAATGGAGAACAATAAATTAGTATAATTGTTTTAAAAATCACAATAAGTGTCATATAAACATGTTAATATATTATCGATATACCTCGGTGTGTTTATTAACCACAAAAATAATCTAATCTATTAATTATACTGCATACATATTCCTTGCCTTTGATGAAGTGAATTGACCAATTACCTATTCACTTTTGACCACTCTAAAATTTTCGTGTTATATATTTAAAAATGCAAAGTGTGTTAAATGAGCTTGACCAATGGTTGATCATAAATAGAACAGAAATAACTTAATTTATGGAACGAAAGTTCAGAATTAGAAATTGATGGTGAAATAGTACAGATTATTGGAAGAGTGATTCTGATATTTGGGAAAATATATTGTATTATGAAGGTAAAATGTTTCGATGGAGTTTTAAGGTTTAATTTCTTAAAGGTAAAATTATCTACTTATATATAAGTATTATATATAATGGTAACGTGTTCAGGCTCTGGAAAAAATGATTAATCTGGTAATTATACATAATCAACGATAAACTCTGTAAATGTGGTAAATTATTGAATAAATTTATCGCTTTTACCAATATAAATATAGAGTCCTCAACTTGTAATGGGGAATGTCATAAATTCTGGGGTTAATAGAAACAGTTTAATAATGCTTGTCATAAAATCAGTTGTTTTATAAAAGATTATTTAAGAGTGAAAAAATTAATGATACATTGCAAAATGTCTGTTTACCAACAACTAATTTTTGATTTAGAATGAGAATGAAGGAAGTTATACAGTAAAATATAGAAATACAATCAAAAAGGATAATTAAAGTTTCAAGAGTTAAATTTTCTGCAGGTTATATTGGTGACACAGCTGTAAACAGAACAGAAGTGATTCACATAATTTACTAGCCATGCTGTTAGATGTTCCAAACTGAAATAAATTAATATTGTATGAACAAAACAAGGAAAATTTTCTAAGTAGGGTATCAGAAATTAGTTCACAATTTGTGAAGGAAAATTTAGTTTGCTTGAAGATTTTCCAGATCAAACAATATCACTTCAAGGTTGTGTAAGAAAAATCATCTTTTTGAAAGTTAATGTTTTTAATGATGTATTTGCATGACAGAGTGCAAATCTAATTATCTATATTATAATTTCAAGGACATTTAATTAACAAAATATAAAAGTTATAAGAAGTAGTTAACATTTAATTTAAAATTGTATTTTACTTAAATGAAAATAAATTATTTACTGAAATAACAATGTAGACTAATTTATTTTCGGTAATTTTGATCATTTTGCATTTTTCAATACTTTCTACACCAGGAGTATAGCTTATGCTATTATTTAATACATCTGCCTTAAAATACCTACAGAAATGAATGGACAAAATAGCCGCTGTTATTTAAATTTTTAAACTGAAAGATTACTATAAGTTTTATATAAGTCATCATGATGTTCTTCAAATTCTTTTCAAAGCAATATATAATGTTGCTTGAAAATATTTAAAATATCATTTTTCTACAAAATAATTTGAATTTTTCACATTCCCCATTACAAGTTGTGGATTATAATTATAATATTTAATTTCCTCCCCCTCTAGACCAATGTAAAAATTGAGGGAGTGGATCCACTGGTGGTTCCATCTATCAAAGGAGTTTAGAGTAAAGTTGTACTTTCACCTTCCTGGTGCTCTGGTTAAATGAAAGATACATCCTACTGACTTAAATTCTCATAGCCAATGGTATAGCAAGGCTGACTTGTCCAAGCGTCATAAATAATAACATATATATATATATATATTTACCAATAAAAGTGATAAAAATTCAATAATTTATCACATTTATTGAGTTTAGTGGGGTTATATATAATCATCAAATTAATCACTTTTACCACAACATTATTTTATGATTTTACTCTGACAACTTTTCGCAGTCAACTAATTTTTTCAATGGAAACTAATAACTTATTTTTAATATTTTTAATAAGACTTTTTTATGATTTAAAAATATATTAATTAAAATAAGAGCTAATTCACAATAAAAAATATGCTTTCATTATATAAACTGAAATATAAACTTAACTAAAAATTAATTATTAAGAATTATTTTATGTGTACTCAAACATATAAAAAACATTTGTTCTTTAAATTTTCCAAAAAAGAATTTTATAACCTAAAATATTAATATAAAAAAAAAAAACAAAATTACATATAAAATAAAAAAATCTTTTTTGAAAATCTTTAAATTCCAAATATTTTGAATTTAAATAAACAACTTGATTTTAAATTTTAAAATTATAGATCTATGTTAATAAATATTCACATTGGCTAAAAATGGTTGTTAAATAAGCAAAATGTAAAGAATACATGATAGACAGAAAATAAAAACTTAACTCGATAATCAAAAGTTCACATTTCCAATGAAGTCTATAGTTTTTAACAAAATAATATTTGTTACAAAAGATGAAAATTTTTGAGTTTAACCCGCGATATTTGGGAAATAAAGAAATTTTAACCAGGAAAATGGTACAAGAAAACTGAAACTATGTACTTTCCTAGAATTTGGAGGAAATTAATTTTTCATTCCCACTGTTGTGTAGTATTTCGATTCCTGGAACACAATTCTCTTTATTGCAGTGTTATTTTGAAATGAAATTTCTTCCTTTTGAAACAGAGCCCTCTGTTGCTGGACACAAGCATTTTGGAGGAAGGTAACCGCTAATGAGAATCACGTTTCAGCGCAAATTTTCTCACAGGTATAACATGACACTAGACTGACTAAGAGTTACAACAAAGCTTGGCATAAAAGCAGAGCCCTTCTTTACTCTAGGGCGATACACAAGAATTTTTCAGAGAAATTTTAAATCGAAGTAACATCTTTTAGTTACGTTTTATATTCTTTATTTTTCTGATACTATCAATATATTTAAAGGATTCTTAGGAAATGAAATTGACAAAAAAAAATTGATATCTTAAAGCACTTTGTTTGATTAAACATTTTTAGGTTTCACATCCTTGTTAGGTTTTTTTCTTTGCTGGGTAAGGAAGGAATGGACCCAAGTGTAATTAATTAAGATGTGAAAAAAATTTAAAACTCAAATAGGAATTTTTCATTCCCTAATTATTTTTTCTTTAAAAATAAATGTTTTTACAGATTTAACTCATAGTATCATTCAAATTTACAGTCAAATAGACCCAAGTTCTATCAAATGTAAATATAATTGTATAAATACTCATTATATTTTTCTAGGATTGTATTGAACATATACTACATATTACTTTAAGAACTTTGTAATTTAGGTGTTCAACAAAACACAGTAAACCAGAAACATAATTTATCTGAAAAAAATTATACAATAGTTGCATTTACATATATTTGCAGTTTAACCAAAATTGCAGTGATTAAAAAGTGATTTAACTTATATAATAATAATAATTGTAATTATAAAAGTAAATTATTAAGAATTGAAAAATTAAATATTTTACACACATCCATTCATTTTATTTCAATTGAAATTATTTGCAGGTTTTATACCATTCTTAATGATCATTAAAAATGCAAATTTTAAGAACCCTTATGGAAAATTTTTCATTTGTGTTTCAATTATATTTGAACAAATTTTTATTAACAATGCTTCAGTTTTATGGAGTTTACTTTTTAAATGGTGATTTTATTATTTTATTTTAGTCAAAATGAGATAAAAAAACTTCACATTTTTTTATTTATAAAAGAAAATGTAAAGTATTTTGAACATATTGCTCGTCAAATAAAATGATATATAAATCCTGTAAGAAAATGAATATCATGTCAAATAATACTTCCTAATATCAAAATTTAACACGCAAATTAAACTATATAAACTTATTAATATGGAAATATTAAAATAGGAATATTTTCATTCATGGCAATCTCCTAACATGACGCAATAATTATTAAATTTAAAATACATTTCTCCAAATAAAATCGCTATTTCCATTTTCAAAAAAACAAAACAAATTATTCTGAAATATTTTTTAACTACTATTAAGCGCCCCTCTCCAAGTGGCACCCGACACATGATAGACCACCTTGCTCTTTTCACTAAACCATTGACACTAGGACTAATTTAACTGGGATCAATGGTTTAAAGTGGATTTTAAACCACTACAAATATTCAAGGAGATATTTGAACCAATCAACAGCTGAACCAAAGGCAATTTATCTAACTGTTTGGCTAGCAACTCTGTTTATTTTTGAGACAATATAATACAAAGCTAAATAACACTATTATATAACTGATAATTAATAAAATACCTAATGAATATTTAAGAAAAATAAAATGAAATAGTATATTTTATGATTATTCCAATAGCCCTCAGCATATTTGAAACTGAATTGTAACAAGCGATTCAAGAAGTATAAATGTTTAGATAAGCTGAACATTAATGGAGATATAAATATTTATATTAGTTTCTTTATTTAAGTAATTTACAGAATTCACAATATTTACAAATGATGTTTAGGTGGGAAATTATTCTTTTCCAGTTATAGATAGCTATGAATTTCTTTAATTTTCTGTACAGAAAATTTAAATTATTATCACATTAGAAATTTATTTTAGAACAGGGTTAAGTAAGAAATATCAAACAGTTAAAGTCAAAATAATTAAAATAACTAAAAACGTGTTAACTAAAGTATAAATATATTATAAAAACAATTCTGCAGTAAAATAATAAAAATATTTAATTTTTTTTCATTTAATATTATATTACTCCACATCTCCACTGTATATTATTAGAAAATTTTAAAATATAATACGAGAATGATTCAATATTAATTTACAAATTTAGAGTACTCAATAAAAATTGTAACATATACTTTGCCTTGATCACTTAAAGCTTAAAATAAATTTTCTAAGACATATTATATGTATTTTAAACAATTGGGTATGACATAAAAAAGGAATGCAAGAATATAAACATAAAACCAAATATAATAAAACTACTTACATCTGACAACATCTGGTGGCAATTCTGCAGGAATATTCTCACGAATTATCATTTCATTGCGCCGTTGTTTCCCTAGAAAACATCGTAAAATTTGAGTCAAACCTTAAAACTAATAATTTTAGATTTTATATTAAATGGAATTATCGATTATTTTTTTGATAAATTATACAGTTTAACAACTTTACTGCATTAAAACAAAAGGAAAAACCTTAAAAAATAATTTGATCATATTGAAATTTTCAACTATACTGTACGAGTTGTACACATTTGATTTCATGGAAAATAATCACTTTCTTGAAAGTACTACAGTTCTTATAAAAAGTCATGTAGGAACAGCATATGCAATATATGAAACACTTAAATGATAATTTTATTCATTGAGAAAAGTATGATTTTCAATATATAAAAAGACGAACATAATTCATCCATTGCTGTCTAAAAATTACATAATGATAAATCTATGTTTTATTGGTGTATAGTTGATATGAATGAAAATTATTTTGCAATTTTTAACAGAAAGTTCACTGAATTCCTGAATGACAGTTTTTAAAAAAAAAAAAAAACCACAATGTTTAATATGTCCTGAAAATGCTATATAGAATTTTAATGAAAGTCTTATAAATTAGAGTCTTATTACAATAATTATATAAAAGTACTTAAATTAATATATTACTTCTTTGAAGATTTTACTCCTGCCCTTATCACAAAATAACAAGGAGAGAAAAAGTACAGAAAAAAAAACACTTTCTTTTCATGAATAAAAACTGACATTTTTATATTATTCAAATAAAAACAAATTTTTTAAAATAAAAATTTAAAAATTTTCATAAAGAATAAAATATTTAAATTTTAATGGTACGAAATTTAAGACAATTTTATAATTGAATAAAAATTCGCCCTAAATTTTTGTTTACTTAATACAAGTAAAAAATGTTTAAAATATCTTTCAATTTTAATGTTTAAGTTATATAGTAAAATTGATTTCTGTAAAAAATTTTTAACTACATATAAATATTGCTTTTATTTCTTCTATGTAAAGTAGATTCTAAAACAAATGCTTAAATTTGTTTTCCTATGATTATATTTAGTATTTTTGTAAGTAAAGGAATCAAAAATAGTTTAGAAATCGTAATAGTTTTTAATTTTTATAAAAAGAAATATCTTTAATCCATTAATTTCACAAGACAGAAATACACCATTTAAACTCGTACAAATTAGTTTAAATTAAAAATGTTACCTGAAACTTTTTACAGTGAACAATATTGTTCAAACTGAATAATATATTTTGGCACAAGTTATTACTCTGAAAAAAAGAGATTTTTCAGTTTTGAAAATGTCACTAGAAGTGAAGTAATGAGATGTGATACTGTAAAACTCAAAAACATTTAATTTGATTTTTTTGTGTGGCTTACTGGTGCAAGGTCCAATATTAAGCATTCCTGCACTGTTCAATGGTTAAAGCTTTGTTAGAAGTAAAAATTCTATGGTAAAAGGCTAGTCAAATGTATAAGATGGAATGTATTAAGTTTGTGTAAAAAATTAAAATGGATAAAATTTAAAATAGAATTTTAAAAATCAATTCCATGTAAAAGTGGAAACTAATTTCTATGTGGTTTAAATCCAATTAAATCTGATAAAATTAAATTTGTGCTATTAAAAAACACTAAGCGTATATCATTGAAATTAGAGACAATTAAAATGTACTGTATATGGTATATTTCACACATCAGAAATCAGAGAATACGAGATCAGAATAAGTGCTTGTATGTAAATCAAGTATCTCCAATGTGAAGGCATTAACTCTTCACATGGAACAACTGGGAATGGAAGAATG
Organism: Latrodectus hesperus; assembly: GCA_037975125.1. Taxonomy (NCBI): domain Eukaryota; kingdom Metazoa; phylum Arthropoda; class Arachnida; order Araneae; family Theridiidae; genus Latrodectus; species Latrodectus hesperus. The sequence goes on along the minus strand of CM075854.1, from coordinate 11,929,867 downwards.
AGAGAAAATATGTTAGATAATCTGTTGTTTGTCTACAAATTCCAAATCTTTTCCCACTAGGAAGAAATAAAATATTTGACAATTTGTTTAATACCAAAAAATTTTAATGTTTTAAATGAAAAGTTAGAGCCATTTTCAACAACATTATTTCCAAGTTCACTCTCAGCAATGCCAACATGACTTGGAACCTAATTATCAGATCAAATTCTTTATTTTTCAATATGTTTAAGATATCTAATATTTTCACAATAACTGGTTGACATTTGTCTTTAAAGTGGTCTAATTACATGCCACACACATGCTATCTGTATAGATACAGTATTTTCAATGAGATTTGGATTGTATTAGTTCTAAAGCACATAAAATAGGAAAAGCATTAGCTGTGTAAAACAGAACATGATGCCTGAAGTTTACAGTTGTACTGTATTTCCAACAGCTACAACCAACATGAACACTTGATTTTGAGTCATCACTAAACACAGGAATGTAGGAGGAATACTGTGAATGAATGCATGAGAACAATTGTGGCAAAAAATGGGAGATGTGGCTGATTTATGGTATCCAGCAAAAGGATTGATTATATTGACAATAGGGATATTTTGATTAGGAAATTTTAGAGCATCTGCAATTTGGATTTGTAAATCTAGGTTGAATTTACGATCTGCACCCCAAGAAGTATTAGAGACCATTTAGAGAATATTTAGCGACCTTTCACACCCCTTACACTAATTTAAGACATGTGGAAGGAAAGTTACCTTTTTGTCAAACACTAACCAAAGAAACTATATCTGATTGAGAGAAAAAATCGTGCCTGATATCTTAATTTTTGGATTAGGATGATGCCCAGTTTTTTCTGCAAAAACGGATAAAATTACTTTTGGAAGGAGACAAAGTGTGCCCATTTTCATTACACAAAACAACAAGACTACTGACTGCAGTTTATAATTACCGTTAAATGAGTCACATATTGCAACCCTGGAAAAGAGATTTGGAGATCATCAACGTATAATGTTAGATGAATTAATAGTTATATTACATGAAGAATGTTGTTGATGCAAATATTAAAAATAGTAACACTTAAGACATTTAACTGAGGAACCACCTCAGATTGGATAATACAGATACTATATGTACAATAAAAATGAGCTTAAAAAATTCTGAATAAAAGTGGGAAAATTTCCTCTGAAATTAAATCAAGTGTGAAGAATTCCATAACACACCATGTCCTATTATAGGCTTTTTCTATATCAAAAAAGATAGATACCAAATGATATCTCTGCACAAAGGCATTCCTAATTTACGTTTCTAGGCAAGCAATGTTGTCAAGAGTGGATCTGTCTTTCCAGAATCCACTTTGATAAAATGATATGTACTGATTGTCTTGAACTACATAAATGAGATTGGATTAATAAGAACTTGTGAGAGCATTAGTGGGTAACTTTGAGGATCAATTGGATCTTTCCTAAGTTTCAATATTGGAATAACTATTGCTTTGCTCCAAAGACTGGGATAAGCATGTTCATTCCATATTCTGTTGAATAAAACAAGAATGTTTAAAAAATTATGACTAAGATGACAAATGACCTTATATGTGATGTGCCATATTTTTGTCTTTGTCTTAATACATAGGTACTTGGGGACTAAGGCACCTGAAATCCAGTCAAGTTCAATCCTGACATTTGCTGCACCTGACAGAAAGTACAGCTCCTAGTAAAGTCTGAAGGGTTTATTTCTCTTTCGTTCAGATGGCAGCACTACAAACCAGTAATGGATCTTCTGTTTTCGAAGCAGAGATCAAGAAGGTGTCCCTAAACCTCGGTGTGCCACCCTCAGAGGTATTGATTTTGGATGGAAACTTGGGGGACTTTGCGAACCTTCACATATGAATTTAACATATCCCAGTTGCCATTAGTGAACAAGGTGGTCTTAAGCTGATCACAGGATCAAACTCACTTCCTTTGGGTTGGTTTCCGACAAGTGTTTTTAGTTTGAAATAGTGCTCTCTGCAGTTTCAGCATAGAGATATTGCAATTATATGGATATACGACAGGTCCCTATAGCATGTGTATACTGAAGAAGTGGGACTCCACACCAAAATATGGTTCAGTTGAAAAAGTGAAGCAGCGCATCCCATATTGCCAGCCTAGCTGATACACGATAACAACAACAACCACATGGATATATAATTTTATCATATAGCTTTATAGGTTTCTTTTTAGCTGTCTCTGTGGTCCTGAGAAATATAGGATCATAAGAGACTGGACTAAATACTTTTGCGAAAAGTTTCACCTTAGAGATTGGTAATATCAAATTGTGAAGATTATGTGACATCTCTAATTTGTATTTCTGGAATTGAAAAATCCTGATATAAAAACCACTGACTGCTTTAACGTTCTCCCACTACATTTTGCTGGAAGTTGATGATAAGATGGAGGAACTTATCCAAGATTATTTTAGACTATTTCGTTATACTCAATGAGCAGAAGCTTCAGCTTTTTTAAAAGTTACAAGATTTTTTACGGTGGGACACCTATGAAAAATAGCCTGGAACTTTTTCTTTTTAGTTCATGCCTTTGGCAGTATCTAGAAGTGATTTAGTAAACATTTGCACAGCATCAATATCCTCACTTATAACTATGTTGTCAATAATCACAGCTAATTGAATGTAGTGTGGCCAATCTGCACGATAAAGAGAATAAGAAGAATGGAGGACTTGTCATTTACTTTTACCAGCTTAGGTTATAACTAAAGGAAAATGATTGCTGTGTTATATAAATTATTATCTACACTAAAATTCAATGAAGGCAGAATTGCTAGAGAACAAATAGTCAAATCTAATGAATGAAAAGTTCTGGGTAGTTGGTGGAAATAAGTTGTTTCTGTGGAATTCAAGAGACAGATATTGTCATTAGAAATAAAACCTTTTAATTATGTGACCAGGAGAATTTATATTATTACTTCTCCATAGGGTGTTACGACCATTAAAGTCACCAAGCAATATAAAGGGTGTAGGTAGCTGATTCAAGAAATTGCTTAAATCACTTTCATAGATGACAGTGAGAATAGATAAGCAAAAGCGACAAATAATAATGGAAGATGTTGTATGTATGTGCAATGCAACAGCCTGTAGTGATATATTAAGGGACTGTGCAGAACTAGGGAAGTCAAAAGACAAGGATCCATTCATCTCTAGATACTGCATAATGGTTAACATCTTTTCTCACACAATTATAGCCCCACAATTAAAAACAATACTGAGGTTTCAAGAATGTTTCTTAAAGGATAAAAACATTGGATTATACAGATTGATAATTGTTTTGGTATCTTCTAAATGAGTATGAAAACCTCGTAAGTTCCAAGAAACGATGAATACTATAAAGAAAAACTGAATGCTCAAGCCTAGGAGCAAGCAAACTAGGATTCAGACAAATCTTCACTTAGGAGTGTTTCATCATCTGACGGATCTATTTTCACCATATCTGTTTTAGGGGAAGTTAATAATCTTTTACTTTTTATAGGTAACAGGTTATACCCTTCTCTTATATGTTTCAATTTTTGGGATCTTTGGAACTTCGATTTTACAAAAGATTTTGGAGAAATGCATTTTAGAATAGATGAGGCATTCATATAAGAAATATTTGAGGATAATTTTACCATCGGAAGATTTAAGCAATTTGTTTGGGTACTGCCAGATTTCATAACTTTTATGACTGCTTGTGAATAACTAATACCTTGTTGAGGGTACAGGATCAATAGTACCAATATTACATGACTGGCATTAAGGTAGAGGTTTTTTATTTTTTTCACAGTTGTAATTTCTTTTTTTAATATTCATATTGAGCAGAAATTGGAGTAAGAGGGATGTGCATTTTTCTAGTAATTGACATAAACTGCTGTCATGTCCAACTGAAGTGCACTACGAACAAGTCAAAGCTCCCTAACAAGTAGTTTTTGCATGTCTAAAACGTTGACATTTAAAGCAACATAAAAGGTTTGGAATGTAAGGTCGTATACTATAATTTAGATAGCCAGTTTTAATAGATTGAGGTAATGTAGGAGTCACAAACTTGAGTATGATGTATTTATTTATATTATTATTGTGCCATCTCTTCTGATTGTTGTGTGCTGTATAGTGAGTGATCGATTGACTAACATAATCTGTTACAAGACTGTGTTCGCTATCCGAATTATTCATTAACCGATCATCGATTTACCATAAATGTTTTTGTGAAATCGGTTAATTCATTCTGGAGACAATAAAAATTAAATTTAAAAAAGAATGTATGATTACTTTTTAAGTTTATAAAAAATAATATGTACATATAGCTTTGCATATTAATATGTCATTTTAATTCTTTGTTTATAGAGCAATAAAGAATATGTATAGTGTCAATTGCTTTTCTCTCTTTTTCAGGATTTCTCAGGCATAATTAATGACACTATTATTTGAAAGTGATTAATAACATTGTTGTTGCCACCTAGAATTTGTTATTCGAGACTACATATGAAACGGTAAATGAACAAAGAGACACAGAGGCACTCAAAATGAAATCAGTTCTGTTCTGTTATTAGTCTGAATTCAGTTTCGATTGGAATTAAAAGCAGTTAGTTTTGATTTTGAATGAAATCAAAGCCGAAACTGATGGTCTATTTTGGCTATAAATATTCTATTGCGAAAAAATTACCAAGACATTTCAGATTTAGAATGGTTTTGGTTTGTTTAACTGATAAAACTTCAATCAAGAAATCACCAGATTTCATTTTGCAAACATTTTTTACACTTCCAACTATACCAATAAAAATCTTAGTAATTAAGAAAGGGAAAAAACTTAAAAAATTGCTCTAAAATCTTTTAATAATAATACATTTTTAATTATGTACCATTTGTTGCTCCATAGAGAAAAAAGAATTAAAAGTCCACTCCATAAGCAAGGTTGATTATTTCAGGAGCTGACCACACAATCTACCACTAGAGGGCTGCGGTAGCCTGGTTGGTTGGAGCATCATTCTTATTATCGGAAGTTAATGACTTTGAATCCCAGCTTAACCAAAGAACCATCATGTTCACTAAAAGCAGCTGGGGTACGTTAAAACTGGACGTGGTCGCAATGTTCTCCAAGTGAAATGATACCTTTGGGGGTGGCAGGCTAAATATTGGAGGTCTCCTGTTTGATCCTTGCTTCAAAATCACAAAGACTCCACCTGGCTGTTTTTATCTAACAGGTAGGGCCCAACTCAGGGCTGGGTACAGGGAAGCATGCTGATGCAGCAGCAACCATCTCCCACAAACAAGCCCAGCAAGGGGATGAAGGATAACTGCACCAAAGCTAACCAGGCCCTATACACTTTCACTATATCGCTGAAGTGGCCTCCATCCTTATCGAATCATTCAGCAGATATATGATCGATTGATCCATGTAACCTGACTGATGTGCTAAAAACCACAACATACTTCCTGTTAATCCAAAGCAGAGACCAAATAATGTGTTGGTCTTTGGGAACCTTAGTTAGCAGGATTCTCCTTTCCAAAGATATGGATCTCCATGCATGGTTAGCATGTTAGTGATTCAGTCCCCAGAAGAAACAAATAGCAAGAGAGCTGCGATAGCTACTCAAGGGGATCCCTTAACCTTTTTACAAGGCAAATACAATGAGGAAATAAGAATATGAGAAGAAAGAAAAAATGAGGACAGATCACTGGGGTACCTTGGGATTGTGATATCCATGTTTACTTAAAGAAAGTAAACCCAAAAGGGGCAGAAACATTTAAATATATCAACAAGAAAAGATATCTCAGTGAAATGAAATAAGTATGTATGTAAAATAGGTTCATGAGTTATCATAATATGTAAATTTCTTTACTTACATTTTTCAATCTGTCTTTTCCTTTAAAAATAATTTTTTGTTTGAAATGTTGTGATAAAACTTTTTCACGGGATACAGAAAAATTATATTAGATACAATTCAAGAATATGGTAAGCTGGACAACTGCACCAATTTTTAAATAACTAAGGTGCAAATACAATAAACTGTGTACCCATTATGAATGATAGACAGTACAATTTAATGTTTGACCCATAATATTCTAGTCTTCATGGACTTTCTCAGTAATCATCAAAGTAAGGACTCTTGAAAAATTTTTTAGACTAATATAGAGAATTCCAATCACTTTTTAATACTCTTAAGGATATATAATTAAAATTTTTCTCGCCCTTCCATCAGTTGGTTTAATTTGATAGCATATTGCATTTATATTTGACAAGGTTTATTTGAATGTGATACCTCATGGAAATATTTAAAGTTTCAATGAAATCCATAGTATGACAAAGCATTAATATGAACCAAATGTTTATATAATTTCTAAGTTATGTTTTTTAATTAGATAAAAAAATCATTGTTATTAAAAAAGAATAAGCAATGGTGTAAATAATTAGATGTTTTGATAATGTTGACAAGTAATAGCTAAATAGCATTTATAAAAATAGACTTCTTACAGTTTTTGAAACTATATTTGAATAAAATTGAACAACTTCTTGACATTTCTCAGATTGTAAGCAACTTATAATTTCTTAAGAAAAGCTGCAAATAAATTTAATGTTGGTCAATCCAGTTTTCCAAGAAATAATTGAAATGTGGGACAATCATGTTTGATGAAGTAAACTATGCCATTTTATCAATATGAAAGGATATAGGAGTGAAACGCTCTCATGAAAAGAAATTTAAAACATTTATGTTAAAATAATAATATTTCCTTTCCATATAGTTTGACAAATTGATATTATTTGTTAGTTAATTTCTTTAATGTAGACAGCATAGAAGAAATCAATCTGCTTTAATATAAAAATAAAAACCTCACAGTAAAATTAATTTTCGGTTACAAATTAAAATATCTGTAAAAATAAGAATTAGTAAGAATTAAAAGATCAATTAAATATAATATTTAAAAAGAAATTATATAAAATGTAGTACTTATAAACAAGAACTTTTCTTAAATTAGTAATTTGAGGTGTGATTCAACTTCCCTTCTCAATATTAAAAACTTGTAAAACCAGAACTGAATTAAATAAAAAAATGATAAATCTATACAAAAGGTTCAGTTATATGGTTTATTAGTCACTCTAGTCTATTTTTGCACATGAGGGCTGGTATGAAAGGACCAATAATTTAATATGGTTTCCAAACCAGAGCACCCAAGGTGGAAATGAAACTTTTGACCTGTTGAACACAAAGCTAAAGAGCCAACCATTAAATGCCAGATCTGATCATAAAATGACACAGACATCATATTACAAATACAGATTATTCAAATTTAGAATGCTAAAAGAAGAACAAAAGAAATGCAATTTGAAGCTTCTCAAAAGATGATGTTGAAAGTGACTAGAATAATATAAGCTCATTATGCAATGAAATACAATGCAATAAGCAATAATTTGTTTAGTTTGCTTTTAAGTATGCTTACACTTTATGTTAATACTGTCTTACAATGCCATAACTAAGTCTATACTACACATTAACGTAGCATTTAATTAAAATAAGAATCTACAAGTAAAAACAGCTAGCTATTTAAAAGTTACCTAAAAAAGTCAATTAAAAAATGCCAATAAAATCAATTTTCATTTAAAAATAAAAAGACCTTTTAAAATAAAAATGTGTAAGCACTTAAAAAGCAATATGAAATATAATTACAGAAAAATGAAAATTCTATAAGATATGATACATTTATAATATTTTATCTAATTCCCAAAACTACCAGCTTCAATATTTTTCTTTATCATAAATTTTAACAACAACATACTTAAAAGTTTGAAAGAATTTGTTTTGCAAGAACTTCCAGACATTTCAGATTAGTAGTCAATTTAATTGCCAAAATACATTGATAATAAATAAATTATAAGAAATATTTCTAATGGATCTTTGTCAAACATGCGTAAATTATAACAACATTTAGCAGTTAAAGGAGAATGCATTCCAATATGATTTACTGCAACTCAAATAAAAATGACATTAGTGTTAACACAAACATCTCTAATTTTCATAATTAATAGAACTAATTCAATACAGCTAAAGAATTGATAAAAATTATTCAATGTACCAAAATTAATAATACTCTATCAGTAATATATGTAAATAGTTTGGTATATGACAAAACTCAAATAGACAATAATCATAAAAATAAAATGCAAAATCCCTGGAAAGCACACAAAGGTAGAAATAAATTCATTTGAATATAAATTTTGCTAGATTTAGTAAATATCACAAATAAAATCTATTAGTAAATCATTACCTTCATCATTCTGTATTTCAGCTGCACAGTAAGGAAGCATGGAATGAAAGATGCAGCAAGATTAGTTACACAACACACCATAATTCATGCATTAAGAAGAAACATTAAAAAAACATATTATAAAGTGTTACATGTAAAATTGGTAAATTAATGTATAAACAATTTCATGCTTTGCAAAACATTGCATTTAATACCTTAAATATTCAACTTAATTATGACATTGTTAGTATAATACCCTGTGTGTACACAGAAAATATTATTTAAAAAAGTGTATTTCATTTCATTAAGTGTCTACCATTGGAAAGGAGAACAAAAATTACCAGACAAGAAACAAGGATACCATTTACACAAAATCATATGAAAAATAATATTGAAAATTGGGTTAATTTTTGGGGCAAATACCAATTATTTTTAAAATAAGCATTATCAAACATACTAAAAAATATACCATGATAATGTAGACACGCTTAGTACTAAATTCATTTATACAATCTGAAATTATATTAATATCTTAAAGTAATATCAAGAAAAGATGTAAGTGCAAACTGAAAATAGTTAAGTAACATCATTACAAAAGATAAATTTTCAATTTTCAGACCCTAAGCAATAAAGTTTCAAGGAATGCAGATTTATTAGGTCAGCTAAGAAAAGAAATGTACATTTTTAATTAATTACTTTAAACTACATAATATTGTTCATTTAAATTAAGTATACTCCTTATTAAAGATAATAGTATTTAACTATTTTAATGCAAAATAACTATTAATAACATAAGGAAATAAAATAATTTTAAAAAACTTTATTTTAAAATTAAGCAATGTGTTATTTAAATTTTAACCAGTATTTTTCCTTATAATTAGTTTAGTATGAAGCATAAACTAGTATAAATTGATAATATGGTTATGAATATTTATACTCAATATAATGCGACAATCAACAATTATAAATTTATATTGTTAAGTTTTTTAATTTTAATAATTTTTACATAGATGCTTCATATGAAAATAATGTATACGTAATTCCATTGTCAAATTTAAAATCAGAAAATTTTTCATGTTAAACGTTGAAACTTTATTTACTTAATATACAAAAGGAAATTCAACATTATTTAATGAAGAGTACTAAACGAAAAGTCTATGATGTAGAAAACCATCTATCTAAAAAAATAACATATATTGTTGTTTATACTATAATGATATTTTGAAGAACAAAGCCGTAAAAAAACGTTTATTTATTTCAAAAATAACATAATTGATCATTGTATGATGAAACTCAATTTATTTTTACATAAAAAATTTTTACACAGTAAAAATTTAGCTCACTTAACTATTCTTATATAACTGAACTATGTTAGGAAGAGCTAAGTTATTGAAATTCTTACATTATTTTTAAAAGTATCACAATATTTTGTGATTCAGAAATTTGAATAGTTTACTTTTGATAATGTCTACATAAAAATTTAAGGACAATTATTTAGTTAACTACCACATTATTGTTGAATTTATATCATGTGATATCTACACTACATATCTAGAAATCCAGCTAAGTTTCTGGAGTTACTGATATGACTTTACTTGCTTTTCACACAATAAAATATAAATTGATAATAAAAAGATTGTTTTAAGTTTTTAACTTAGATTTTAAAGAGGTAAGCATTTTTTTAAAGATCATCTCCTTTTATACAACATGAATTCAATTAAACATTAGAGTCAGATATCTAGAGAATTTAGAATAACTTAGGCATGCATTAATAAACTAACAGAGATAGAAAGTATTATTCAGTCATGCTATTTTTCTAAACAATAAAATATAACAACAATCTTTATTAACATCAATCTGTTTTTCTTTCACATCACTAAATAAAAATTCATAGTTTCACCATGATTAACTCAACATTTAGTGGTCTTGGGAATTTTCCCATGTACGTAAAAACATCAAAATATTTTGTAAATTTTAATAAGAAATTTAAGAACTTAAAAATTGAGATTAAATAATATATTTCTAGCATTCAAAAACCTTAATCCTTATTTTCTTCCCTTTCCCTTCATATGATTTTTAAAAATTTTCTTTTCAGCTTAATGACAAGTTGAAAACTTCAAAACTAAAGCAACTTATGTTTTAGATAAATCTAAATTACACTGCGAATTTTTGATTACATTTATTTCTTATAGTTGTAAAATTCAATGCAATATTTTTCATGTCAGTTACAGAGATGTTTGATAATTTTATAATAAAGAACATAATTGTGTTAAACTTAAATTCCATGAAACATCGATTCAATAGCCATTGAAACAATCATACATCAAACAGTAGAAAAGCAAAAAGGTAAAGCAACAAAAATTAAAAAAAAATATTTTCCAGTTAAGGAAGAGAAGCAGCAAAATATGAAGAAAAGAAACTAGTAAGTAAAGTTGTTTTATAGTTCGTGATGTTATGCAACAAATTTAAAGCTTAAAAAAACCATCACAAATTTACCATGCACAAGCATTGATAAATTTAGTACATCAAGGAAAAATTGAAAGATGAAATGAATAAGTCTTTGAGTTTCATGCAATGATAAAATTTTCATGCAAATTAAAAATATAATCTGTAAACAGAGAGTATGATTTCTAAACTGAATTTCAAAGTTAAAATCTTAGAACAAAGTTTAAAATTTTATATTAAAAAGTGTTATATATTACTGTAAAAGAACACGAAAGTTAACTAAAATGAGAAAATAAGCCGAAGAGATGCTACTTGCTCAAGTCCCATATACAATTCTCTTAAAAATAGATATTTAATCAAAATTTCTTTAACTTTTATGCTTGTTCATAGAAAACTTTATAACAAACAACAACAGAAAATACTATCCAAATTCCACTTCAATAAAGAGGAAAATAAATTTATTTAGAAAATCCAGTATCCAAAAAGTATCTTAAAAGTTGGAATAAATTAAAATTAATTCTTTGTATATAAAAAATCAAAACCGATATAGGTTAACAAAAACATTAACCAAGATTCCTTTTACAAGGCAAAACTTTATAACATTAATATTGCAGGTCTTAAAGTTACTTATGCACTCAATGATTTCTCTATTTTTTGTAATTTTGTAAATTCACAATCATCAAATTCACTCCAGGAACTTTGGATTTATTTTCTTATTTTATATCATGATCACATACATAGAAATAATTAAATACTCTCACATTTTGATCATCAATACCATTAAATTACATTAAAGTATATTTAATCATACATACACATTTTGGAACACTTTATGGTCATTAAAATTGCAACACCATGAAGAAATGATCTTGTACATGTCAAAATCACATGAAGTAAGGTTGGAACATGTAAATTATTTGCATTCAGCATATTTGAATGACAATGGAGGCACAAATAACAAGAGAACATCTGAAGTTTGTGCTGGAGATTTCATATTTAGAAATTGGTTGGTAAGGACAAAGTTTTATCATTTAATCTTATGCTTCCAAAAGAAGAAAAGCTTATCAGTAAGAGTCTTAACAGTGTCAGTATCATTATTTGTTGAATGTGGATAATTGTTTCATGGTAATTTTTTTTTTTTGAAATCCAGTCAGTATCATGCAAATGTAGAACCAATGGAGTTCTGTATGTAGAGTCTCATTTACACTTCAATAATTAACAACTAAAAGGACAAACATATTTAGAGGTCTAGAGAAGGAGAAGACATATATGCTGTTGCATGCAAACATAATGGACCACAAATCAAGAAATGTTTTTGTTTGAAATACACTCAGCATCAACTTATATAGTGTAATGATATTTGGAGCAGCACAGACTGTTAGCACACTACCATTCTCCAAAATACTACAGTTGAAGAAGTACGGCAAACTTGAAACAACATGAAAAGAATAGCCGGTCCTAACCATTCCATTTCTGCTAAACAACATTCCTGACACGGTAAGGACTATTTCTGTTACCAGGGATGGCATCTATTTCTAGTAATTGTGCATTCCTGTAAAACCCCAAACTGCTTGCAAATTTAATCATTTTGTTTTCAATGCCAAGCTCTTTATAATAAATGTCTTTTTTATCTGTTTTTCTTCATGGTGGTTCATTTTAATGAGCAGCTGTGTATTAATATTTTACAACCACACAAACTAAATGTATTTTAGATAAAATTAAATTTTACTTGGAGCACCATCTTCTCCATCAAATCTTGCTTTAGGTTGAAAGAGTTGGCGGAAATGTGGTTGACAATATATGTCTCCTTCATTGGAGGAATATGAATCAACACTAAAATGAAAAATGTAGTCAATATTTAAGCATCAATTCAATGCGTATTGCTGTAATATAAATATGTTTTACTTTATTAGCATTTATAGATGATAAAAAGTTAATATAAAATATCAACATTTTGATTGAGATGAACAAAGAGGATACTTCTGTTCGCATATGTTTACTGAATCAAAGGAAACTATCTGTGAGGTTTTGATCTCCCACCTATTGTTATTGTGCAAGCTAGCATATGTTGATGTTGAAGGATCTGATAATATACATTAGTTATTTATATGAGATATTCTCTTTGAAACTAAGGCATTTATAAAAATTCTAGAAAATATGCGAAAATTCCAATGCACAAATCATTTCTTAAGTAAAGTGACCAGAACTTTGGGCCTCAACAATTACTTCATTAATTAAGATTATTTGAATTACTTAAAAGACATTAAGATGTGATTGTAGAAATAACTGCCTGAAATATGTATATAACAAGTATAGGAAAATCAATAGACATACATAGATTTTACTTTGTGCTTCCTATCCTCAATTCAATTATTCTTGATTGTATAAACAATTCTTATAACATTATATCGTACAGAAAAAAACAGCATATACAATCTTATTATCCCTAAAACTGCAAAAAAAAAAAAAAAAAATTGTAAAGTTGGAAAAACAAAATTTTAAATTTAGAATTTTAATCAAATAATGTAAAAATGGTTTGAAGTAGTTATATTGCTACCTTACTTAACTATTATAATTGTTTTACATAGTCTACTATTGTTTAAACTGAATTGTTTTCTTTAAAATACTTAATTTTTATTTGTACTAAACTCAATTTAATTTTAATTTCAATAAACATTATAAGATAAAGTAAACCTCAATGTTAACAATCAAATACAAAACTTACATTTTCAATCAGAGCATCATATCACAAAAAGTGCTATACAGTGTAAGAACTATATTACACAACAGTAGAAATATGCATGTTTTGAACAATATCAATTAAATTTGTGTTCTTGCACTATTAATTTATGATTGCACACTTAGTTCAAAGAAATAAAAAATTGACTTCATACACTAAATAAGTTAAGATACTACCAGTATTATGTAAGTTATTAAAGAATCTAACAATGTTTTATCTTTTATGAAAGCAACAGAAAAATAAAATAAAACAGAAAAATCAATTGACAAATACAGAACCTATATTTCTGCAGAATAGCACTTGTCTTAATTCATTATATGATACTTTAAACTACTAGGAAACAGCAATTTTGGAAATACAATAGACCATTTACTTACTTCAATAGCTTGTTGCATTCCTTACAGCGAAAACAATTTTTATGAAAAACATTCCGTTCAGCTTTCATTTTCTCCATTTGGTAAACATGTTTTCCGCATATTTTACATAAACAAAGTTCATCTTGTCCACTCTAAATAAAAGCCATCCATATCAATATGAAATATAAAAAAGGAAAATCATTAGCCATCAAGAACTTTATTTGCATTTTTATTATATTTCAACTACAATAATGAAAACTATAAGTAACGAAAAAATTTTAATAACTGAAATTAAATAACAGTATTTTTCAGTACATAATCAGTGAATTATGTGTTAAAAAAGTTTCAAATTTCATTGAGCATATTATACGCCATTGTGGATAATCTGATAAAAAATATTCTCCATCAAAAAATCTTAGAAAAGTTTTGAAAAAAGTGATATTTGTGTTTCATAAAATAAATATCAGATAGCGCAACAACTCGGCTGACTTATCTATAATCAGCTTTATCCAATTACGTTCGAGAATGAATTTGGTTCCTCGTAAAGATATTATATTTGCAAAAACAGATGTTGTCATTTCACATTATGCCTTGTCCTGAGTTGTTTCTGTTGGCCAAATTAAGTATTTCTTAAACTTTATATTTCCTTTTATGTTTAATTTAAAAAAATCATTCCTGTATGGTCAAGCTCCATTTTTTAAAACAATCTCCAAAAGCAGAAATAATTTAAGGAGTTACACTGAAATTATTTACAGACAGCTATATAAGAAAAGGACAAACATGCTAAAGTAAGATAATTAAAAAAGAAAAAAAAAAAAACAGGCACTGTACAAAAGAGAAAACTTACCCAATGTGCAATTCAAAATGAATTCATTTCTTTCACTTAATTATTAACAAAACAAGTTTTATTTTTAAAAAATATATTTCTAACCTCGTTTTAAAAGTTATTAAAAAATAAAAATCTATTTTATTAACTTCTCAGAATTATCGCGCTTGACTGATCCGGTGCTTTATCTCAGATTATCATTCTTTGTGATGAGGTGGATTCAAACAGATTATTTTCATAATAAATGTTTTTTCTGTATAATTTATTATATTTTTAATCCCACTGTGTATTATTTTATTTTATGTGACACCCACATTACCAGCAGTATATATTTATGACTATTCAGCTAAAAAATTGAAACGTATTATATGCTGTTGCAGATTATACACAGGAAAATATGGTAGTTTAGTGAAGTCAAGGAACTTACTAAATTTAAGTACAAGTGAAACTTATTATTGTTCAAATTAACTGTGTTAGCTTATTTCAAATATGTATGAGTATCTTAGCAAATGGACTATTTATCATTTACTAATGACTTGTACTGTCATTTAATGTAGATGAAGATAATATTAAAATAAATAAATTTAAAAGTATAAGCTCATAAAAAATAAATTGGACAACTTTTAAAATGAATTTAAATTATACATTTCAATAAAATTTAAAGAATTGCAGTAACTGAATCAGATAACACATAATTTATACTTTCATTTAACCTACTCATTCAAAAATTTTATTTTAAATTACATCCAAATAAAGATTGACTTATTGTTCATTTTGTTAAGAATATACAAATGGTTTCTCATGTAATCAAAGCTATTAATGCAATAAATCAAGAGTTTAGTGCAAAAATCAGGGATAGAAATTCAAATTTATCATGAAACAATGATTTTTTGTAAATGATCTTGTGTATAAATTTTACAAAATTTATAAGTTTGAAAATTAAAAAGAAAATAAAAATATGGCATAAAAAGTATTCTAGACTCAAAAAATCTCCAAGTAGGCAATCGGTAAAATTTCTCTCTTACTCACTTTTGAGTTATAAAGTGCAAATCAATAGAAAACAGTTAAAAGAAATTGAAATATTAAACAATGCCTGCCACTACTATAGTTATAGACTGAGCAAAAATCAGACTCAAATAGAAAGTAACACTAACGTTTATTGACCAGATCAAGGTGTAAAAATTAATCACGTGACATAACGTACATTAATTTTGGGATATTTATTTTTTCATAGGTAAGAACAACACTTCAAAAGCTGCTCCTTAGTATTTCAGAGAGACTTGGCACATAAAGCTTAAGAAACACATGAGTGATGAAAAACCCCTCTCCTGAGATTCAATAAAAAGGTTCAGATTGTTTTCATATTCTTTTGATCTAAGCTTACAAAACTGTTCTACAAAAATTATTTTTTTCCATACAGCTGCTTGTATGAAGCCACAAGAGTCTATAGTTTTTAAAGAAATAATTCTTGATTGTAGATAAAAGAAAACTTCTTTACTGGTGGAAAATATTGATGTCTCCAGTGAAGAAAACTGATGAATATCACAAATTATGTATTAAGACATTAACTCAGGGGACTACTTAAAAACACACAAATCTGTTAATACAATATCTTCATCTTAATTTTTTTAATATATAATTTCAGATAAAATATCTAGATAAACCTACAGCTATCATCTCATGTTTATCCAGTTCATTCTGTATGCAAACTTTTTAAAATTATGTACAACATTATCACTCTATTTTGAACATTCTTAAAATATTTAATAAATAATTCTTCTTCTTTATGTTTTAATTTTTTTCTTGAATCAGGGCAATATTACATTAACAAAATGATAAAATTTTAAGCGCTCTACAAGTGGGAAAAAATATTTATATTTTTTAGTAATAGATTAGTTCAGCAACATACATTTGTACTCGATTCTGGTGATTGTTATAAATATATTTATAAATATAAAACAAATAACATTATATTATTATAACATGCTTATTAATCATATAGCATTTATTTTGAATTTTCTAAAAATTTTAAATGATTATGATATTTTCAAAAAGAGTGAATGAATATTTCTCTCAGGTATTTGTAAAGTTTAGGTAATTCCACTTATTAGAGAAGAATATACAGAAAGTATTTGATTGATCAAGAATGGAAAAACTAATAGGGAAAATAAATTAAAAAGTAGAATTACACAACATAAACCTCAAAAGATTAATATGCTCAAAGGGAAAACTAATATATTTATAATGTATATAGATATATAAAAGAAATCTGTTTCAAACAAATATTATTCCCTTATCTAATAACTGATACATAGTTAAAAAAAATCACCTGACTGAAAGTACGTTGGACTTTCACCCTGTCAACAGAAGGTTTCACTTCTTCTTGAGGTGCATTCTGGTGCAATTCTTCTGTACTTTTTGTAAAACTGGACGTCTATATACATAAATTAGATATAATAAACATTCATTATATAGGTATATTTACATGTTGCAATGAAGGGAGCAAATTTAGTCCAATGTAATGAGCTAACAATATCTCACATAATAATGTAGTCCAAATTAATTTATATGAATGGAAAAATTTCTGAGAACGTTTTTCAAAATTTGCCTAAATGAATACTTTTTATAAAATTACATTTATATACATATAATTTGAAAAGGAAATTTATTTCAAAAGAATGATGTTATGTGTTTAATTAATAAAAACTGAAATTAATGAACGTAAATCTAGAATACTTTCAATATGAATAAAAATTTTTAATTTTTAGGTTTATCAGAAATTTTTGAAGTCAGAAAACATTAATAAAATATCCAAGTTACTGGTACAGTAAGATAGTATAAGTTTATATCACTCTAATGTATGGTATTAAGTCATGACCATTTAATGCAAAACCAATAGGATGATAGGTAGATTTGAGATATACAAACTTCCGTAAATAGCAATTCCCACCACCTCATTGATAATTAATAATTCTTACCAAATTTTTCACAGAAATTCCTGTTTCAATATTAGGAGGCCCTTTATACTTGATTTCTCCTCTGGGCATAAGGAAGTGGGATTTCTGTATGCAATAAATAACTACATCTAAAGCCTAATATTTAACCTCATAAAACATTAAATTTTCATTTAGTACATATTAATATACAACATTATTAAAAAGAATACAGAATAAATCAGTTATATACACTGAATTAGCAAAAACCATGAAACATCTCCTCATATAATGCAGGATTACTTTGTTTCATTGTGAAGTATAAATTTCCATAATCATGAGTTTTATTACCGTAAAATTTTGTTCATGAACTGACTTTTCACTCAACTCCCAGTAATTTTAAAAATACTTATGCCTGGCATTCTAAGTGTCAAAACATTTACTGGAACTTTTTAGAAATTTCATTAAAGGTACTGCAAAAGATATTTCACATCATTCTTCTAAAAAAATTTCATCCTTATTTAGTTAGTTAACATTAATTAATAGTGTATCTGTTTCCCAGATAGCTTAAACACAACCACTGGATGGTACAATTTAAGCAAAGGACCACACATGTTCTTGTTAGAAATAACCCATATCATTTACAGAGCTTCCACCATATTTGGATCCATGGCCTCATACGGTTTGCATTACATTTGAACCCTATCATTTTTAGCTCTAACCAATTGGAGTTATAACATCATCAAATTAAACAATATTTTTAAAGTGTTATACTGATTGGGTTTAAGTAACCAGTACATATGTTACTGTCGAGATCTTTTTCGAGATCATTTTCTTTGTAAAAGTTCTTGAACCAGACTTCTGTCTAATCCTTGAAATTTTTAATTTTGCTAAGCTATAATAAAAAAAAATCATGCTGATTGCTTAACAATCCAGACATTCTTAGTATCAATTTTCAAATAAGCGATTCTAGTTATTGCTTTGTCAATGGAGGGAAGAAATGCTTGAAATTATAATTTTACAGCATACACTTGACAGTGTCGACTGAATAGTATAGAACTTTCTAACAATTTTTGAGATAAACTGCTCTGGCAACTAGCCTGCAATTATCAATTTGCTTTTGTTAGTCCACAATTTTTAATTAGATAAAGCAACTAGAATGTGATCATGCCAGAATAAGTTTGATATGAATAATTTAAATAAAAAAATGGAACAACATATTCAATTCACAACATATTGTCCAATTATGCATTTCTTGTGTGATGCTATTGTCATTTGGATATACATTACTCATGACTTGGCACTTCAGTGAAGATAGTACAAGAAATATGTGTTCTGTCTTTACATTGCTTTTATTGAATATTGCTTTTAAGTATATGATGTAAACGAAATGATATATATAAAATGAATGAAAATATTTTTCACATATTTAAAACAAAACAATTATATAAAATACTTTAAAAAAATTATCTTCCTTTTTGGATGGGATGTAAAATTTTAAAAGTACATAAACTAAGTTAAATTAAATTTAGGCAGAAACTGGATGAAGCAATTTGAATATCACTATTTTCATGAAATAATTAGAAACAAACAATCTTAACGGAAATGATATATTTTGATATTACAATATAAAGTTTAAAAAATCAAAACTGGACGGAAATTTAAATAACAAATAATGAAATTATTTCTTTTTGGTTTTAGCATTTGTTTTTAGGACTTACAAACATTCTTTGCACAAAATGAATGGTTTGACTTAGACTTATGGATAAAAGTAGATTTTAAGCAATTATAAAATCCACACTAGCAATGGGAATTGAAGCTATAAGCCACTGGAACATTAAAACAGATAAAAATTTAAAATTTCTAAAAAGTCGTTTCATTTCACACATAAGATTAAAAAAAGATTATATTCTGAATTTTTTAGTATCAGCAGGTACACAGAAAATAAATATTGAGATTCAATTATTTTACATTTTACGTCAAAAGTCTATATGTGTAATGTCTACAACTGGAAATCCTTATTTCAGACATCAAAATAGAATTCTTTTATATAGTGACTCAATTCTAGAACACATTAACTAACCAATAAAATATTTAAAAATATTAATATATATTAAATAATCTCTTGCACACACACATGTGCATTTACAGCCACACACAAACACTGTTAAACAAGTCATTAATTTTTGTAAGTTTTAAAAAATTGAGAGTAGAAAGAAATTTGTAAAAAAAAAAATGTGCATCACAGTATCTATGTGAAAACAGATAAGTTGTGCGGATTTTGTTTATAATGAATATGTTAAAAAATAATGGAATATATGAATTACTTTATTTTTATATAAAGTAAAAAATTAATACTATGAATTAAGCAAGAAGTGCATTTAAGTAAACATTCAAGTATATAAATATTTCAATATTGTTAGCTCAGTACAATAATTATTGAAAACTAAATTTCATTTATTTCAACTAAAGAAAAATGCTGAGCTTAGAATAAAAATGACAGAAGCAGATGAAATAGTTTAAAATGTTTCAAAATTAATTTACATCTATAATACAAATGAGAAATTTGAATCTTAACACGAATACAATAGTTTAGCTGTATGTCTGTCATGCATTTGTTTAAAATAAAATATTAATTTTCGGTTAACACTTACAAGTGCCCGAACATTGATTCCTGTACTTATAATCTCTCTGTCTGGAGAAATACCTCTATGATCTCCATCATTTTGAGCATAGTTAGATTTCTGCAATTTAACTTAATTATCAAACATGCAAACATTAATTGGTGGATGCAAGTTAGTAAGTACAAGCACACAAAAATAATAAACAAAAACTATGGTATAAAAAAATTTAGATTTTCAAAATAGTGAATGGAATAGGAATGCAATGAGTTGATTTTTAGTTTTAAGTTATTAAAGTGGTTCAGAAAACGTAAATAAAAGTAGCATTTTTTAATATAAACATAGATAAATTTAAAAAGTTTGCATAAATATATTTTTCTTTACAAGAACCACTAGCCATTTTAGGAACATCTAGTGGAAAGGTTAACAACCTAAAGCTTTGAAAAAATCTTAATATTTGCAACACAAATAACTGTTCTACACATAATCGGCTGTATTCACATGTCAAGACAGAAAACCTGGAAAATTGTCAAGCACCTACCACAATGGATGTGTATAATAGAAGCAAAAATGCAATGTCTATTTTCTATTGTAAAACAGTGATAGGGGTTGAATCTGAAATCATTCACATCTGAAAAGTACTGTCCTATCAGAAAGCCATGGTAAGCCCTCAACCACAGAGCATTTGCTAAAAATATACCTAATTATTGTAGTAAACATACAAAACAACACAAATAAAAAAATACATGCTAACATATTTTTAATTGTACTTAAAATGTTTGAAGTATTTTCAATAATTTCTTCTTCTTCTTCTTCTTCGAGTTGGGTTTGTATGTCATTGAGCACCTCTGCTTTTTTTCAATAATTTACATTAATAAAAAATTAATATAGCAAATAAATGCAACAACAAATATTTTTTTTCTCTTAATCAAATTTGTAATACTTAAGTTGTCATGTAATCCTCCAATAAGCAAAATGAAGAAGTTATCATTAACATTTGGTACATACAATTTCTTAAAACTTGTGACTAATTTTGTTCATTATAAAATAACTTAAATTTGATTCTCAAATTTTTTTTCTTAAGTTCAGTCATTTCTGCAAAAGAAAAGATTTTGCAGCAGATGACAGTAAAAACAAATATGATGTAACTTTTAGCAAATATTCTAAGATCATGACAAGATGGTTACAACCTAGCGATTTTACGATGTCTTTTTAAAATATCAAGATGCTACTTTAAAGATATATGTATTAAACAGTGATTTTTTATACACAAATAATTTCAACTGAAAAATTAAATTTTTGTTGAGAGAATAGAGAAGAAACTCACCAGAGACTTTATATCTATTCCAGTTGAAATAATTTCTTTAGATGGTTGGCATTCTTGAGCAGTTAAAGAGACATATGCTGACATCTACATGCAAATTACAAACACAAATTCATGCTCGACATGCAAAGTGCAGTTAGTAGTTTTTTCACAAACATTTTAA
Organism: Latrodectus hesperus; assembly: GCA_037975125.1. Classification (NCBI taxonomy): domain Eukaryota; kingdom Metazoa; phylum Arthropoda; class Arachnida; order Araneae; family Theridiidae; genus Latrodectus; species Latrodectus hesperus. Next base: position 11,908,196 of record CM075854.1, on the reverse strand, counting down.
GTGAAATTTTTGCACCTTTTTTCATATATACAATAAATTTGAAACATGAATTTATAAATGAATATAATAAGGAAATTTTTAAGAACAGAACAATATCACCGTGGATATTAAACAATTTTCTGAAGCAATAAACGTAAACTATGTATGAAATTTTCAATTTTTTTACATGAAATGTTATACATTAAGTACTATATTTTTTCTGATACAATAAAATAGATTGTTAAACTTAAAGAAAGAAATTTTATACATTAATATAGAGAACAAAATTAAAGAGTAAGACACTCAATATAAAATTTCATGAACGTAAATTTTATAGTCATTTTATAATGAGTATGAAATATAACTTTTATACATTGCATAATTTTAACAAACATTTACTTGAAAACTAAAACAGAGTTAGTTAAAAGTTTTAATTGTGATATAAAAATATTTTCAAACATATAATATTTCAACAGAAAGTTACAAAAAAGTTATAATTTTTGGTTTCTCCTCCATGAATGCTATATTTTTACTCAGTATACAGTTGACTCTTATGACTGCGTGTATTCAAAAAGTCTTATTTTGTCTCTCTTAATTTTATTGAAGATTAATTAGTGTTTTAAATAAATGTTACATTTTAAAATTGAATCAAATACAAAAATGAAATATTTTTGTACTCAAAAAGGAAAATTGCACATCAAAATAAGATATTATTATGTAGATCAATCAGAAAGTTTGTTGCACTACTACACAAATGTTCTGTCTAACACTATTTTGATGACACAGTGTGACAACACTTCAGACATATACCTTTATTGCATGACATAGAGGCTTCCCCGATGCAAGTTTAGTTTTTCTGATAATCAGTATCGAACATATCTCAGGAGCTACAAATGCCGTCCAAACTGGAAACGTGTGCAGCGATTCGTTTTTTGTGGGCAAAAAGGTGCAACTGCACTAAAATTTATGAGTAGTTGCATGAAGAGTATGATGAAAATGGAATGCTATGTCAAGCTATAGTGAAATGGTGCAACATTTTTGAGAATGGACATACAGATATTGGCAACGCTGAGCGTGAGGGAAGATCATCAAATGCAACAAATTCGGAAATCGTGGTTCGCATGAATGAATGCATTCTTGCAAACAGATGCATATGACAGACAAAATCTGAAATGAACTAGATACTTTTCATGAAAGTGTGCATACCATTCTTGCTGATCACCATAAATTTTGTAGTTTGTGCTCGATGGGTGCCACGTCTATTGATGGAGGAACATAAATGGATGTGTTTAAAGTGTATTTGCATTTCTGCGACATTATCTAATGAAAGGAGATGCGTTTTTGGACAAAATTATGACTAGAGATGAAACTAGGCTATATTTACAGCTTCTCACTTGAAGTGAAACACAACTTGTACAAGTGAAAACATTGCAGTTCCCTAACACGAAAAAAGCGTCAAACTGTTCCATCTTCAGGAAATAAGGATGATGATGCTGTTTTTCGACAGAGAAGGCATGGTGCATACAGAGTTCATGGCGAAGGATGCTACAATTAATGTATCTTTTTATTATGAAAAACAAAAATGATTGTGAAAATCATTGAAAAATTGAAGCCCAGGTAAATTGTCTAAAAGTATTGTGCTCCTGCATGACATCGCAAGACCATATGCAGCAAAGCAATCATACAAACTTTTGAAAAAAGTTTAGGTTGGAAGTGTGAAATCATCTTCCATATAGTCCAGACCATTCCCATTCTGACTTCCATTTGTCTGGTACCATGAAAAAAGAACTTGCAAAGTGACAGTACCATTCGGATGTTAAAGTGAAAGCTGCAGCTCAACAATGGTTATCAGACATTGGACAGGATTTCTTTGCAGAAGGCATCTAAAAACTTGCACCACGCCTCGACAAATGCTTAAACTATGGAGATGGTTACGTTGAAAAGTAGATTTTGAATGCAACTTTACAATACCAATAAAGTTGCTGTAAAATTTCTAGTTTGTTTTGTTTTCTTGAGCACTGCAGCTAACTTTTGGACTGACCCTTGTAAATGTATATTCAAAAATTATGTTTCTTTCATAAGTTTTAAGCTGCTAATTGCTTAAACAATAAGTTTGTTAGTAAACTTATTTTTGAAAATGTAATTATTTTTACAAGTTTTTTTGCATTATTTTAAAGGAATTAAATATTCTTCTGAAAGCTCTGGTAATTTTTATTATTATTATAAGACTTGCAGTTACATTTACTTAATTTTAGAACACTGAATTTTATATTTTTCAAAAATGGGGGGAACAAAAAAATTAAATCAATATTAAAATAATGGTCCATAGCATCTTAATAATATTTTACAGAAAAAAAGAAACTTATGAAGTCCATAAAATACAAATTTTGGTTTGAGAAAAATAAGTGTATGAATAGTGCCCTGTTTTAAATAATAACCTATGCCAAAAATCACAAAAGTAAACACAATTACCTAGATCTTTTAGGTTCTTTCTAATAATATGAACTCAACTGATTTGTAGAATTTAGCCAAATCAGTTAATCAACTAAAATATTTAAAACTACAAAAATAGGAAAAATGTACATAATAATTATTATTAATTATTAGTTTTCAATTTCCTTTCCAATTATATATTTTAATGTTCAACTATAGAAGATTATTAAGAAGAAATCCAAGCTCACCAAATCTGTCACAGATGCAAGGCCATCACGTGGTTTCTCATTATTGGTAAGTTCAGAATTTTTGCTATTCTGAAAAACAATGGTTAACATAGTTAGACAATTTAATGACTTAACAAACTTAAATTCTCAAAACTCTAACTTTTTAATTAATAATTCTTCTGAAAGAATAAGACACATAAGAAATCAGAAAAAAATTTTTTTGATTTCTAATTTTAATTTTGGTTGGAGGACTTTTAGATTTATAAAATTGAGAATGGAGAGAAAAACTATCACTATAAAATATGCTAAGAGATATGAGTTGAATATAAAGGTATAGAGCTTAATATCTATATCACAAAAATAGGCCACATACTAAAAGAGGATATTGTGCATAAAAGAAATTATAAACTAAATCAAAAGAACAAAATAATTAGACACTAAAGATTTCAACATCATTTGAAATGCACTCATTATTAAATGAACACATAATTCTCATTTATTTCACTTTTCAACATAATCATATTTAAACTGTCACATTCTTTCCTCAGACATTAAGGATGTAATCAAACAGTGAATTTAAAATATTTGAGTAACTGGAGTAAACTTAATCAAATGGAAAAACATTTAAATTTCCTTTTTCATAGTTCAAAAATTTATAAAATAAAAATAATCAACAGAACATACCAATAAATTTTTTTTCTCAAAATGTTTCGGAGATTTTGAATATTTATAATATCCCTTGATTAAAGAGTCTTTGAATTTTAAAGGAAATAAATAGTTTTCAATTTAAAGAGCTATAAGATAATACTTTAAACTAAATTATGTATTGAACTTTAAAGAATCACAGTTTTTGCACAAATTCAAAATTATTTTGAAATAAGAAGGCTAACCCATAATTGATTATGAAATATTTCAAACACCTTTATAAATTTTAAAATGAATTATTGGAAAGGAAATTTTAGAATCTATTATCCAAGAATTAAAACAATACTTCTAAATAAAAAATATATACTGAAAAATAAATTTTTTGATTTCGATTGTTAATACTGACAGCCAATTTTTATACTAGTAAATAAACGTAATTTGTTAAAATGTCTTCACAGTGCTAAACATTATTACACTACAATAACTATTATACCCGAAATACACATGTAATATAGAAAACATATTACTAACAGAATTGAAACTGAAAAAGTATACAGGAAAACTTAAAATGCTCAGTTTTGGTAATCAATTCCTATCATTCCAAACTTGATGCCAAAAACTACTCAAAATGATTCTTAAATATGCCTAGTTACAGTGGTTAATTAGTTTAATCTAGTTTGTTAAATTTTTAAACATAATGAAATTCTAAATATCAATAAGTCATATGAGAAAAAAGTTCATCAATATAAGTTAACAAAAGAATTTTAAAGTTAAGAATCTTAATGAATATTGGAAATAACTGATACCAAGTAGTATGTTTTTAATCTGAAAGAAGAAGAATACAAATGTTGTAAACACTTATGAGTTAGGTAAGATCAGTGCAGTGGCGTAAACAAATGTGACAAAGGGTTTATCATATGGGCACCATTCAGAGACAGGCTCTAAAAAGTAGTTAAGACTATAAAAATCTTTCAAAAAATTTCAATTTTATTTTCATTAAAATACTGATTTTACTTGGGGGAATACATTTTCAATTTAATAATCATTGTGTCATGTTGAGAAATAAACTGCAATGCCTGGGAAGAATAAAACATGAAGGAGACAAGAGGTTTATCGATGAAAGATGATAGAGAAAGGCAAGAAAAATAGCTGGAGAAGATTGCCATAAATAGAAGTCCTCAAACTCTTTTATATTTCTATATTAATAATAAGTTTAAGTAGTTTAATTCCTATTGAAATTTTTGTTCTTTTAATTATGCTTTCAATTATCTTTTCAAAAGTTTTATATATTGATGAAGATCAATATTTTTAATTACAAATGTTGTGCCTGTGTAAATGAAGAAAATTTGGTCTGTTCCATTTTAATGCATTTGGGATATTTTTAATTTTAATTTAAAGTCATTTACCAAATTATTTGTGTAGATGTTGTTTCTTAATTTATCTTTAATAATCAATAGGAAACATTAATAATCTACAAAAAATTTCATTTTGAACAAAATGAATGAATGTGTGCAAAATATTTCATGTCACATTTCTTAATAATTTACTTTCAAAATTACACTGGAAATAAATAAGTTATGTCCCTTTAATCACTTGAATTTTGACTTGACAACATAAAAATATGAGAATAGAATTATAGTATCATGAACTTCATCATACAAATAAACTATATCTTAGATTCTAATTTTTTGCAGAACACTTGAATTATTAGCTTCTTAAAGTACCATGTAGTATATATTCAGTACAATCCACAAAAAAAATACTAGTAGGTACTGAAATATATAATTATATTTGATAGCTAAGGGCTTCAGTGAGTCTAGATGATATCTGGATGAGTGAGTTAAAACTATAAAAACTTTTATTTTAAAGAAAAAATTAATGTTGCATAAAAATTCTAATGATTTTAACTTTAATTATTTTCATTTTCTGATTAAATTAATTATACTTCTGATTAATTAATTATACTTATTTTCTGATTAAATTAGTAAACCCCATTCCTTACTAAACAAAGAAAGGGCACAAAAATGAGGAAACGAAAAATGTCTACAGATCGAATTACTCAAAAATATCAATTTTTATGACCATTTTATTTTCTAAAATTATTGAATGTGTGCTCATTGTATCAGAAAAATCATAGATAAAATTTTAAGATAAAAAATATAAAGAAACATTACTAAAAGATTAGTTGTTATAGAGACTCAAGAAACATCTGTGTGAGATTATTGTGTATATTACCCTAGAATCAACGAAAACCTAGAATCAGAAGAGAAGGCTTTGTGTTTTCATTACAAGATTTACTGTAGTCACTTACAGTCTAGTGTTGCATTATACTTGTGTGAAAATGTTCACTGAAACTTGTTTCTTGCTAACGGTTTCCTTGGTCCAAAATATTTGCATCCAGTAGCAGACTGAGCTGCAGTGAAAGTATAAATTTTTCTTGAAACTGTCTTATTAGAATAGAAATGCAATATAACGATGGAAATAGAAAAGTAATTATCTCCTAATTCTAGGCAAATAATTTTCTTTTTCTTGTTACTGTTTGCATGGTTACTATATCATTACTTCCTAAACATCACTAACCATTTATTACACATGTTTGTTTGTAACTAATAGCATTATTTCATTAAAAACAATGGCCTTTATTGCAAACATTTTGACATTAAAAAATATCAGTAAATTTTATTTTTTGTCTTACACATATTTCTTTACATTTTGTTTTTTAAAAACACATTTTGATACTGATTTTTAGAAAATGTGAATATTTATTAGCATGTAAGTAGTTTTGAAATTTAAGATCCAATTGTTTATTACATAAAATTATTTGAAATCAAGTTATTTAATTTTGTTACCTTGTAATTTACTTGCAATTTTGTTATCTTAATAAATACTTTGCTTAAAAACTCTTATTTAGATTAAGAAATCAAATGTATTAAATGCTTTTCATATTTTTGAGTACACATAAAATGTTTCTTGATGATTTTCTTTTACTAGTTATTTTAATTTATAATAAAATCATATTTTAAAGAAGGGCGTTATTAAAAAAAAAACTACTTCAGAGGAATATAATGAAATCAAGCGTAATTATTAGTCTGCATTGTAAAAAACTAAAAGTATTCAAGAATGTTATAAATTTACTGAATGAAAAAGAAAAATATACTATTGCATAAAACAGTATCTTAAAAATAATTCATAATAAAAATTTTATCTTATTTTATTAGAAAAATATATATTTCAAAACTTTAAAAAATAATCTTATTAAACACATTAAAAAAGGGCAGAAATTTTTCATTCATAAAATAACCAACTGAGAAAACTTCTCGAAGCAAAATGATGACATGAGATATGAATGTTAAATTCCTTTATCTAAATACCTGTAATTCCTGGCTTGGTTTGTTGCTCTAAGGTCGTTTTTGGGCTACTTAACTAATCAGGATTGATTAGACTGGAGACTTACAGTTTAAAGTCTGTAATTCCTGGTGATAATTTAAATCAATGGAAAACTTGAAAAAAGTAATGTTTAGCATATCCTTTTTGAAAAATTAATATCATAAATTTGCACTATCTTCTACTGAGAATATTCATGATTACCTGTTTTTAATAACACACTCTCAATCTCTCTCTCAATCTCACACACACACACACACACACACACACACACACACACACATATATTATGTATATATATATATATAAAATCTTTATTTTAAAGAAATTCAACCTTTAATTCCATTGAAGCTACTTGACTCTATAATGTCTAAAACATCCTGAGGATGTTTTTCTAAATATGAGAGTTGCACACTTCAAAAATAATCCTTACTCTTTTCAACATCAATTATTAGTTGTGAACATTCATTTAGTAAGTTAAAATTAATTTTGAGATATTTACAATCCACTATGGAACAAGAATTCCTAAATGATTCAGTATTTTAAAGTAAAGTATGAGAAAAGTGATTGACACTGGATGAATTGATCAATTTGTTTCATCAAAGGCAAGGAATATAAGTATGTAGAATAATTAATATATCAGATTATTATATTGTTAATAAGTACAACTAATTATATTTTTAATAAATATTAATATTGCTAAAAAAATTTCATATTTTTAAAGCAATTATTATTAATTAGTAAACAAGTAAAATAAACATCTTTTTAATTCTAAATTACCGTAACTTCAGCTATTCCATGGATACATTCCCGAATCAAAATTTAGTTTTGATTTTTTAGCTAAATTTTTTGTCACAAATTTAAAAGTGTAACCTTAGCCTTTAAGATTATATATATTTTAGATTATAAAGTAGGCACTTTTCTATTGAAATCTGCATTTTATTCTTATTGCGAGTTTTTCTGTTTACAATTAATCTTTTTGTGTTGGTGCCCAAATAGGTATCATATCCAGGTATCGATTATGCCCAGTACGCCACTAGATCAGTGACTGATGAATCATATGGCATTTCATCATGTTATTCACAAAACTGCTTTTGAGGCAAATTTCAAGATTAAAAAAAGCATTAAATTTCATTTATTAATAAAAGACTTATGATAAATATTCTTATTTTTAATAAATAAAATGTATAATTTTTGTTATACAAGGTGTCTATTAAATTCTAGGATTGGGGCTAGTACAATGGAATGAATAATAAAAAACAAAAATACATGTAATAGACCTCAATTTAATCACCTCTAGCATTTACATACTTTTGTGCACAAGGGTACAAATTCTACAAACAGGTTTCATAGTCCTCTGAAGATATGTTTCAAAGTGACAAGTGGTTACTTTTTTCTTTATGTACTTCATACTAAAATCAATAGCTTTTCAGAGCAGACTTAAGTTTTGGAAAAAAGTAAAAAGGGGGTAACAAATCAGGGGAATACGGAGGATAACTACCCTTTATGATGGCTCAATGTTATGCAGTAGGAGTCAGCTGCTTTTATTCCTATTTAGATGCGCACAGAGTACTTGTTTAATTAACCGATGCAAAAAAGCCTTGCAGTACTTTTTGTTGACAGTTTTATTAAGTGACACAAACTCATGATGGAACAGCTCATGTGCATCAAAGAAATCGATTAACAGGACTTTCACTTCTAACTTTTGGAAATAGAATTTTCTCTGTTTTGGAGAAAATGGTAATCTCCATTTGGCACTCATCTTTTAGTTTAGGCATCATACTGGTAATACCATGATTTGTTGACTGTCATGATCAATTGGAGAAACTATGGATCTCAGTCAGCTGGATTGATTAATTCTACACAAACTTCCATTCTAGCTTCTGACCCTTTGTCAAAAAATGCAGCATAAATGACAAACAAATTTTTCACTTTCCCAAATTTTCCCTCAAAATCTTGTGCACCATGTACTTGCCCATATTTAACTCATCTGTAAGCATCCTAATGGTCTTTCGAAAATTATGCACTCACTAAAGAACAGAACTTCACCTTATTTTCTGTCTATTTTGTGATGGATCATCCAATATGCTGGTTAACATACATGTTTTTCTTGCCATCACCAAAGCATGCATATCTTATGAAAGTACGGGTGCATATCTATATGTAATTTTCAGTAATGTTTAAATTTCACTTTCCAGTTTCACAAGTTTGAAACAAACCTTAATATGCACTCTTGGCTTCATCACTGACTGCAACATATGCTTAAAAAAACCACATGTGTTTTCCTTCTTCAAAGTGGAAATGCTGATGCATTCCCTGTGCATTTGTTCTAACTTTTTGCCTCATTGGTTATGCTATCATATCTGCATGATGACATGTTCCTACACATTTTGATTCATCAATACACATACAATCCTGAATTTAAAAGACACACCTTGTAATTTAAAAACACTGAAAATTAATTACACACACCATTTATTGAAAAACATTACATTATATAATGCTATAATAGTAAAACATGTTTGAGAATAAACCTTAAAGAAAATGCTGAAAAAAAGTATCACAAAAACAGAAACAATTTTACATTCCAAAATACCAATCCTTGATAGAGTTGCACAAATTCTCGAAAGTTCTTTACCTAAAATAATTATGAGCTATGAAATGGAAAATTAAGTTCACAGATAATTTACATTTTAACTAGATTACAGTTTTAATATTTTTCTAAATACTAATTTTAATATTTTACAAAAGCAAAATTATAGTTATTAAAGAAATGTTCTTATTAACTGTAAATTAATAATAAAGATATTTATCTTTTATCATTAATTTACTATTTAATTTAATGAATATAGTTTATGATATGCTATATATTTTCTTATTTCATACAAATACATATTTTTCCACATCATTAAAATTTCAGTTTACTATCAAAATGTTAAGTAAATTATATTTTGCAACACACATCAGGTATCTTGAAAATCCTTATAAACTTAGCATCTATACATCTGCAGATTTAAGTTCACTTTACTATAATTTTATAAATGCATTTAATATTAAAAGCTACAGCAAGGCATTTCTAACAGCAATATTAGGAATTGTAAAAGCAGACTATCAAGCAATAGCAAATTTGATGGGAGAAAATAATAAAGCTCAACAACTTAATAAAATATAAGAGTAACTAATAAATTGAAAATACCTTTAATCTAACTGTATCAATACCATTGTGGGGAGCAAAACCATTTGTTTCTGTATTAACAGTAGCTGATTTTTTAGTCAGAACTTCTTTCTTCTGTGATTCTTTTTCTTTCTTTAAAGTTATTAAGTTTGAAGAAATTTTGACTTCCTCCTTAAAGCTTGAATCAGATTTATAAGATGATCTTTTTTCACTGTGATCACTCCTCACAGAATTAGTGGATGATGATGAGCTCTTTCGATTTCTACGAGATGCCTATATAAAAGAATGCATTTAAATGCCCTATTAAACAATTAAGTAAGAGATAACAGGAATACACCCCTAATTTTGGGGGAAAAAATTTACATTTACTTAGGAAAAATTATTTATTGAAAAGTTGATTTGAAAAAATACTTGCTTTCTCCCTCAAAAATTAAGTTTTATAAAATAATCATTTAAAAAATGCTGATCAATTTCTTGTGAAATAAAAAGTAAGATGTGATTAATTAATCAAAATAAAAGTTGATCAATTAAATACAAATTAATGCTCATATTATAAGCCCAAAATACACAATATATTTTTATGTTTGGATCTGCATGATACGTAGTAAAATGTACAGTGAATGGGGTAGTATGATGAGTTAAAGAAAAATCAAGCAAGCTCCGATTTTTCTGTCATATTGGTAATAATTATTGGAAATAAACGGTAGTTTCCTACGGTCGTGTGTCTCTTCTTACAGGGTTGCAAAGTATTCTTGACAATGCTTGAGAAAAACTATATTCACTGAAACTTCCAAGTTTCATTTATTAAAATGTCTAGAAAACAAATAATACAAGAATTTACAAAAGCATACAAAGATGAGTTTTATTTGTGACAAGTTATGAGTATTGTCTATATAAATTAAATAAAAAGAAAGCATTTAAAAAATTTGAAGATATTTATGAATTGATGAAAATTTTCTACAATGAATTACAAAAAAATTTAAAAACATTGTTATGCCTATTATATATGATCACACAATGAAATATTACTGAGAAATATAATGAATGTTTAAAACTATTTGATTTTCCCTGTATAAAAACATAAAATATTATAATTCAGTTAATGAATTGGATTAAATTTTTCTATTATTAATTGCACTTAATTTAAGAGATTATCATCTTATTTTGTTTTATTTAAATGAAAAATACACAAAAATTTTAAATTTCATTTGCTCAAAACAATTTAGATTTTTTAAATTTTTTATAACAATCATAGTTTAATAAATCAATAAATAATTTTAGGAATCACTTAAAATCATTTGATTTATTATACTATGATTGTTATAAAAAATTAAAAAAAGTAAGAATTACTTTTAAGTATTCCTTATGGAGAACTTTTCTAATACTCACCTTTTCTGTATTATTTGTATCAAAGTTTGAGGAGAAATAATTGTTGTAAATTTTAAATCTTAATATGTTTTACATGAAAACGCAAAGTCGCATTCAATCGTTCATGAAGTCTTAAAGAATGTATGAAAATATTCCTTTTTAAATTAAAAGTATTATTAACTCTTATTAAATTTAAATTAAGCAATAAACTTTCAACATTTTTCTTTCATCTTAATGAAATTAAAGAAATCCTTACCTTTAGAACATATTTATTTAATCAAATTAAGGTGTAAAAGAGATTTTTACTGCAGCAAATAATTTTTTGTTCATAGTTTTTTCATTTTTACATCATCACAATCCAGAGCATATAACAGTGCTTAATTTGATCAAATTAAATTTATCATAATACTTTTTTTCAAGAAAAAGATATTTCTGATACATAAGAATGAAGTAAAATATTATAAATAATAGACTTAATACTAGAATAACTTCATAATAGAAATTAAAGAGCAATCAGTAGACAAATGAGCAAACCAATTACTACAAAATAGACTATGAATACGTCGAGTCTTAAAACAGATTGAATAATTCTTTTAATTTATGAAACTACAGGCGAATTTTGTTCTTAATTATATAGCATACATTTCAAACCAAAAGCAACACAAAAAAAAAAAAACTGAAAATAAATGCTTGGAATAGGTTGTATAAACAAGCATGTAAATTAAACAGTGTTACATAAAGAATACTTACTAGAGCAATATTAACAGAAAATAAAATCTCACTGAGAATAAATTAATTTAGATAAATGAAATTTAGGGAAAACATTTGTTTAAATAACATTATTTGATTAATAACTCCAAGTCACAAGTTAATATACATGCAGAGAACATTTCAAATGGGAAATAATGATAAATTTATGGCCATAATAGTTGATACACTTTAGAATGCAAGTTTGCCAGCATATATGCATCATTGTTGTACAAGTACCATATTGTTGAAGGGTTAAGTAACATTTGATTTGACAAATAAGCAATGGTTAATACCAGGTATGAAAAACAGTATATCTGCATTTTATTATGTACTATACTTGCACAATGAAAGTTATTGAACTCACATCACAAAGTATGAGGATGAACTTTACCATTTTAGAAAACACTCCTCTGAATGAATGAAAAGAAAACTGAATGAATCACTACCGTGACATACACAACTGCAGACAGAGCACTAAAGATAATGATGAAAGTGCTTTTGCTGTTATAGATAATTGCTCCAAGATTATAAATACTACTATAAGTCCAGAGAGTACAATGCAGAAAGCTCAATTTCAAGCACTCAATGGATTCCTGCTGACCGACTTGCAACTATTACTGATAAATTATAGCTAGACATCATTAAAGTCCTAATCTGTGATTTAAAATTAATGATATGAATGATATGGAGGTTTGAGTTATAAAATTGTAATTTTTTTTTAGAGTTTAACTTCTCATTCTGGAGCTAAATGGAGTTCTAATTTATTCTACAAATGCTGTATGAGCCCTTTATCCATAATGTGGTCATCTCATAGTTGCATAATATTTGTCAATGGACAACTGCCTTTTTGAAAGTCTGTCCATGATTACTACTGCTAACAATCATCTAAAGAGAACTGATCCTTAATGCTCTTTCAAAAATACCACAGTAAGGAAATCCTCTGTTTAGCTCTATATATTATATCTCATTCAAATACAATAAACTGTTAATATTTTTGTCTGTTTAAAAGCATTTTATATTGAAATGAAGTTCACCAGAAATAACTTTCGAGAAATCCAGATGATAAATAATGTTCATGAAATTAAATTCACATAATGCATTGCCCATTCATAATGGTCTTATTAGCATCACTCTTGTGTGTTAGAATAATGAAAAATATGTGAATATAGGTACTAATATATAACAGATCAAAACTATTAAAATTCATTCATCTAAAACAATTAATTACTAGTGTTCAGATTTTATTTTCTGATAATATATTAGCTCAGATGAGTAACAAGTACATTAATATAAATATATTCATATTGTTAACTCACATATAAGTGAAAAATAAATTTATAAAATATATGGAATATTTATAATTGTAATAATAATTAATTGTAGTTCTCCACTTTTCCCATTTTGGCAAAGAAAACCAACAGAAAAATTAACTTCTAAAATAGTACAATTTATAATAGTGTTCAAGTTAACAACATACATTAACCATGGTAAATGCGAGTGAAATACACTAATGAAACAGTTTCATGAATAAACCAATGAGTACTGCCTGCCTTCCAAATGTGTCCAAAAATTGTCAACCTGTACTTTTGTCTTTATCCCCAAAGCATTAAAAATTAAAATATAGTGGCTTTAATATGTTAAAACTTATACTGCACACAATGGACAAGTATTTCGTTTCGAAAAGTTATGCTATGCCTATACCAAGGGGAATCTAAATAGAAGACATGGATGTTTTGGTGAATTTCACCTGATCTAAGAAAAAAATTCAAAGATCAGGTGAAATTCACCAAAACATCCATTGACATCCATATTGTTTCTTATGACTGTAATATTAAATAGTTTTCTTATGATTTCCTTTCAGACTGTTAATAGAAAGTAATTTATTCATTAACATGGACTTGAAATTTTTTTTTATTATTTTCCTTTATTTATATAAAAAATACATAAAAATGCAATACACTCTTTAAAATTGTTGGATTAGGTAATAGCAGGCGACTTTAAAGTTCTATGCTAGGTATGTGCTTACCTTACAGCTCACATTGAGGACACATGACAAATGCTTAATTGTTAAAAGAGTGATGGATTGATTATTACTATTGATTGTTCGTGGTAATGTCTGAAACAAAATCGCTGGGCCGGCAGTAAAAGAGCAACTTCGGATGAAACTTTCCTCAAAAGAACATTGGCAATACTTATCACAGAAATTAGTACTGATGATAAGGAAAAAAAAAAAAAAAAAACCAGACGTATGACAGATATTTAATGTCACTGTTCTGTTAAAATAATGAAATTTTATCATATCATTTCATCATACCGCATTCCGGTTTGTTTTGATTGTATCCAAGATTTAATTTTCTTTTTATTAATTTTATTCTGGGCATGATTATTTGCACCTTCACCATTTGGGTTTGAAGGACTCTCCGATCTGCCCTTTTTGTGGACTAGAGGACATGACTGGTGACCACCCTTACACTTGCCCTGGACTTTCGGACGTCGCAGTTAGAAATTCTGCGGAAGATGACTTTTCATTCACTTCAAGATTGTATTGGGCTGCCCGACAGAGAATGATGGTTGAAAAACCAACGTCGGGCGTAGGATAAAAAAAAAAGGATATTTTGTTCCACCAAAGGGTACATGGAGACGGGTTTCTTTTGCAAATTTTGTAGACAGAATCTTATGGATAACAAATTATTCTTGGTTGATAGAGGAAAAACCCCGGCTTCTTGAAAAATTTAGAGCTCTGTACCTTCACGCCGCTTCCAGTTAAGATCAGCAAGTGAAGCATCATATGCCACGAGCAGTGATTGGGAGGGTCTAACTGGGTTGCTAGACCTTCGAGGATTAGGATCGTGCCCACGTTAATCTAGATTCGACCATCGTGTGCAAAATGCCATGCGCGACAAGCTGAACGCTACGTCCGAATCCTAGCCGACAAAATGGCTTCATAAATATCTTTGTTACGTCAGAAAAAGAATGGAGCGCACGACGATTCTGGATTTTGACTAGGTTCGAAATATCTGGCTATGTTCCGCGCGACAGCGCTAATTTCAGTTTCCGCTTTTCGATGCAAAAACTTTTAAATTGTTAAACTTTATGCTGAAAATTTGAAAGTTTTATATGAAATGGAGAGTCAATGAAATAACATTTTCATTTGAAGAAAAAGAATTAGTTACAAATTTTATAGGGGTAAATATACATTTTTTAAAAAAATCATTATTTGTAATTTAAATTTTTGCACTCCTTAATTGTTCACTAATTTTATTTAATTAACTTAGATCACCGATGCCTTTAGAGCCGTAGAGATAGTTGGCATTTTGATAAACACATAAGAAATCAAATTATTAAAGAAACTTGTCTTATTTTTTTCCGAGACTTTTCAACGACTACTACAGTAATGTAAAATTTAAATTGAGACTACTAAATAAAGAGAGAGAGAGAGAGAGAATCCCAATTTTCATATTATTAAATAATCCGTGTGAATACACATTACTGCTGCGTTGAAATTATGATCAATTTTACTTATTTAATTCAAAATATTCAGTTGATATTGTAAAGAATTGGAAATTTACATATTCTATTCTATACTGACGTTCTGCTTTTTATTCATGTTTATATTACTTTTTAATCACAATAAAAATCCAGTATTATATGATAAGTATTAGTAAATCATATAGTTTAATATATATTTATAAGAATAAGTAATTTTTAACCATAATAATATATAGAAAAATTGCACTAAATTAAATTATTTATAATCTGGTATTGTTAATTTAAGACAAATTGAGTATATATGCACAATTCGAACTGATATTCTTACAATTTTCATTGGTTTAAAATATCCATAGCGTCAGATAAGAATTTACATCTACGTCACACATAATTAAGCATAACATCGTATTAAGACGGCATTTGTCCTATGAAATGTTGTATATCCGATTTTTCGACGAATTTGTTGCATACCTTAATGTGTGACGTCCCAAATGCTTCTGCTGGTTTGACGTAGATGTGGAGAAGAGGGTGCCTGCTCAGGTGACCTCATCACCTGACCGTGGTTCAAAATTACAAGGCACTTGGTGAAGGGTGAATATTCTAAACTCGTTAACCTTAAGATGTAGTTCAGGACAATATGAAAATTTCGAACAGATACCCATTTTGAAAAGCTAGCAGCGATTCTCATGGTAGCATGATACGGAGTATCAATGATGGTATCTGATTTACTGATTTACAAGGAGCGACGAAGACATGATCTGTAATCTAACTCAATAACAAAATAAGATTGGACTATTTTTAGCAAGCATCTATAACCTGAAATTGCTTTCAAACATTTAGTTTTTTAGAGTGACTTTTCTTTTTTGGGTGATGGTGGAAAGTCAAGTTATGTGAGAAATATAAACCTGAAATTTTGTCAAGACCGAATGATAAGTTTTTATAACGAGCAACTGCATAAGAAATTCTACGAATGAAAAATGTTGGTTGTAGGAGTACTCAATGTCTGCGCTGAAGTTTAGAGGTATATCTTCAGAAATAAAAGATGTTGACTATTTTTTAAAATTTCAAAAACATCTTTGGAATGTCCGGTAGATATTGCGTTTTGCAGAAACGGAGAGAAATAACAAATTTAAGTTCAACCGCAATCTTTTTGTATTGTATCCATGCGTTAAAAGATATAGGCGATAAGCCACAGTCGTCTTTTCTGTTCCAGTAGATTACGATACTTTGAGTTCTGTCAAGGAGGGTATGATTTACAAGGGGATTTGTGCCCTTTTCGAAATTCAAGTTAAGTTTGCTGACAAGTCTAGCTGAATAGATCGAGAGTCTCTAATTTGTTATATAGCTGTTAGTTTAAGCAAATTAAGAAATGAGACTACAAAATCCCCCTGTCTAATGTGGGTTCTTGCCATTAAAAGAAATAAGCTTTCACACGTATGTGGTCATTACTAAACGAAGCTGGGTCAATAATGATAGAACACAGATGGAAAATATACCTGATGAGACTACACAGTAATAAATGAGGGATGCTTTATGATATGGACCATTCTAGTCCACATCAGAATCCTCGGAACCTTAATATTTAAGAGGAAAAGTCATCGTTTTGTGTCCAATCAGAAAACTCAAGACTATGCGGAGGGTTGGAGAGACTACCGAAACCTGTATAATGAGTGTTGTGGACATTAAAATTTCCACGTATAATGAAAGGTGACTTGGTCCTCTGGATTTATTTTAAATTTTCAGGCTATTTAACAAATAGCTTGAACATTTTCGCGGATGAATGCATGCATTTATTATGAATATTGTTAAAAAAACAAGAGCAATTTTTTCCACCAGGACCTCCTGCCTTTCTTCTGGAATACGCGCCGAGTTGAATATTTGTGTAAGAAAGGATTTATCAATTGCGACCTTCTCTCCGACCAATGTGTTTGTCATAGCGAAATATATAGTTTTATTACTTTATTAGTTTTTCGGGAGAAATGATGAAAAATCAGGAGTTTCCCAATAAAATCGGTAGAGTTGGCAGCTATGTAGTTAAAAAGAAAGAATAACACTTGCTGAATTAAAATGAAATAACTTAAAATATGGGCATTAATTAGAAATACTTCTAGTACCCCTAGGAATACATCTAGTAAAATGTTCTGCTTTCTGTTATAAGAACAGAAAGCAGAACATTTTAATCATGAATATAGAACTAAAAACATTTTATGCATAAAATTGTAGTAAAATATTTTATAAAAATAGCCCGAAAGTTAAAAGCTCTCCAAAAGGTAGTGTCTCTTCACACAAGCTAAGGAGGACTTTTGGGACTCTCCTCGTTAACTAAGAAATCACTTATGATTAAGCTGAAATCTGAAGTAATTCCTAAATTAAAGTCTTTGGAAATTTCTGGTATTACATCAGTTACTAGTTCCCTTTTTATTTTGAGAAGATTTTTACTCAGGATTGATTTTTCCGAGTAGACGTACGTTTAGGAGATCAAGGCTGTTTCTGAGATTTTAGAGCAAACAATTCTACTGTACTATTTAATAATGAGAACATTTTAAATACCATTTCATCTTGCCTACTTTGGAGAGCGTATAATTTGCCCTCAAAGGATCCGATCATATTCGAAAACACTTTATTAAATAATCAGTCATTTTTTATAGTACCGTGCAGACGCTTTAGTCGAAATCTGTCTTGTCGATTCCATTAAGCAATGCCGAGTGGACAACTCCGGAAAAAGAAGTTTTAAATGATTTGAATCGTCTTCTAACTTAGATGAAGGATAGATAATTCTCTACTTTGAACATTAAAATCTTTTTCTTCAATACGAGAAGGGCACGATAAAAATTCAGCCCATATGGTTGCCTCTGCAATTAACACATATAATCGTATTAGAAGGGCATGTTCCGTAATCATGTACTGAGCCACACTGTCGGATGCAGTAGTTTGCAACTTGATAAAATAAGCCGTATGATTGTTTTGTAGAAAGGGAAAATTTAACGCATGTGCCATTTTGGCAAACTTTCTATTAAGGAAAATCCTTGTTTAATCGCAAATAAAATAATTTCTTTTGAAAAGTTGAAACCAACCATTTATTGTGACAAATAGATTTTCAGAAAGCTCTGACAACCGCTAGGATTGATAGTTATTAGTGTTAATTAAGTTTTTAAATGAAAGGAGAGTATTGGAATTCCCCTCTTTTACTCGATTCTGGGCGTAGAAAAATTTAAAAAAATTTCCTTCGGCATTCGGATGATAAAAAGATTGCTAATGAGAGTTCATTTACATAATCTAATGTTTGAAGAAATAACTTTTGCTGTATATGGCAGATAATCCAAAAATATTACGTTTGTTTTCAATTATTTTGAATTTATATAACAAAAAAGCAAGCTTCACCTCAAGAAACAATTAGAAACAACGGATAAAATTCTAATGTACACAGAATCACAAAATAAAGAATTCACTATAAATATTGCTTGAATCTTATTAGCAAGAAGAAAAGAAATTAAATTGTGCTTATGTATCAGAAATGGGAAGAAATAGAACAGGTGTACTCTTAACGCTACTAAAGAAAAAAATTAAAGCAAAATACCTTGAAAAATTTCATTTAAATGTGAGAAGAAGCTATAGCGCTCCAAACTACTGACTAGCTAACTACAACTTCGAGGCAGAAAAAAAATGAGGTCTCAAAGGATGTATTTATTATATTTCATAAAAGTAAGTAATTTATAATTAATTTCCTCGGTTTTCCATTTCTGCCGACGAAAATTGCTAAATACAGCCGACTGCCTTGTAATTTTGAACTACAATCTAGTGATAAACTTGACATCTAAGACAGCAAGCTTCTCTCCACAGTATGAATGTTGAACACTATGGAAATGCTAATATGAGAACTATTTCAGCACATCTTTGGTGAGATAAAGTATTGAACTTTCGATCACGAAAGTGACATCTTTTCCTACCAACTACAGTTGTTCCCATTATTCATAATGATTTGTACCACATTATAATAACATTAAGAGTCATTGATAAAGGCAAATGCTCAGTAACTGTAATTTGTATTTTGGTGTCTGAGGGTTGCGCATTATTTAGTAATTTGAGAAGACGTAGGATAAAAAAATAAAATAAAATAAACAGAAATCAACAAGACAAAATAAGACAGAAATACTGATCTACATCAATGTTTTACATCTGGAATTCAATCCAGACTCATCTGATATGAAAACACACAAAGAATGCTGTTCTTTATTCATAGAAACCTGAGAACAAAATTAAGTAATCGGGCTATATGTTAAGATTTTTCAAACATTCCATTTTAGAATAAAATAATTTATGCGATAAGACTTCGTAACCGTTCATTTTATAAAATTCCATATTGCTGAATATAAAATGACTAATATTTAAATGCCAATATATCACAAATGGAACAGTAGAGTTCATTAGATAAAGAAATTACTCTTGTGACCGTAACGTAGTAAAAAACATTTCTGCTCACGAAGTATCCTTGATTTAAATTTGGGGCCACATTCTTCTGAGTGAAATGTTCAAGATTCAAATCTAACCTCTATTGAACTTTGAGGGATCATTGTTATAATTTTATATGCACATTTGTCAGGTTGTATGGGGGTTTTCTGATATTCTTTCCTAGAGACATGTGAATACAATTCACTATCTAAGAATGGACTAATTAGAAGACAATACTTTGCTGGTGTTTAACTGTCTCATAACACAATTCAGTAGCAAGGTTACGCGGTATTTATTATGTAGCGTTGATTAGATCTATAAACATGGGTTCAAAGAAATTTGGTTACATTGGCTATATGGACAGATGTTACTTCTTTGGTTTAAGCGTTTTGCTCTGCATTTAAGAAAACCAAAAAACTCTCGACAGAAAATAGCATGAATCGGTGGTTCCTAAAATTTTTCTTTTCACATTATCTATTTACATTTTTCTTTCATTAAAGAATACGTCCTAGTTTTACATACAAAACTTACTTTTGTATGTAAAACTGGCAACAAATACTTTTCTATCAAGGTCCACGTGTCCTGGTTAGTCCGGGCGTTCATTATCATCGTCAGAAAGTAGTAAGTTCAAATCTCAACCCAACTAAACATCCATCGTGTTCACGAGGAGTGGATGGGGCATGTTATATAGGTCGTGGTCGCAATGTCCTCCATGTGAAATGATACTTCTCGGAGTGGCAGACTAATTAATACGGTTTTTCTTGTGGTCCCTGTTTCTAAATTACGAAGACTTCCACCCACCTGCTTCTATTTAACTGGTAGAAACCAGTTCAGGGCTATTTACAGCGAAGCATGCTGGTGCAACAACAATAACTCTTTTCTATATATTAAAAGAACACACAATCTCTATTACTTTCGTTTTTTACTCTACAATTAAATCTGTGGATAACCCGAAAGGTGTTTCCTCGAACGCAATTTTGTGTTGGTACTTATTTAATCCTGTTAAATTTACAAATTGTTTTGGTTTCTCTTCATTAATTGTGCTAACATTTTGCTTTTTGATAATTTTGGATTTTTTCATCATTACCGATATTATTTATCTGTACTATCGACCAGTCTTCAGGTTAGTTCCAAGGATATATGGACTACAATTTGGGGCATAATTGACTTTACGACCTATTGCAGTCAACGATTATTAATCGGAGTGAGTCTGGATTTTATTTGGGCTGTTGAGATCTTTACTCTTTTTATTATTTACTTCACGATTGATAGCTACATAATTGGCTAGAAGCACTATAGACCAATGTCAAATGATGACTTCTTCGATATAGATACCAAAATGTAATGTATTGTTTAAACGAACAAATAACAATGCCCTAAAATTTTTGCGACTCAAACACATATTATTACCCTGTGACTTCGATGCAGTTGCACTAACTTTTAAAGCTGTAAATAAATTATTTCATCAGTTTACTATATAAAGAGTTCATTTCAGAAAATACTTATAAAAAGAATAAAAGAAGAAAACAAAACTCTTACAGAATGTTTCAGGTTTTTTCTTACAAATAGTTTTTTTTTTTAAATTCTCAAAAAATTTTTATAAAATACTTATTGAAAAAATCTTACTATATTTGATCATAAAACTTTCAATATTGGGCTCACTTTCTATAGGGAATTTCTGATTTTACAGGTGTAGTAGTCTAAAAATTCTGATGAGAATTTGTGTCGGGCAGAATTTCTTAGCTATCAAGAATTTGGTTACAAATCAATTATTTCTGAATCAATCAGTTTAAAAATCTTTCAGAAAAACCTGAATAGCATATGTTTTGAAAAGACTTGGATAATTGCCGATGTGCTTCTTCGAAGTTAAATTATTACTTTAATGATTACTTTGTAATTATTTATTTATTACTTCTTCCTGAACTAAATACTTTTTTTCACTTTTTCACGAATATGAAATAAATTCTCCGTCGATATCTGTATTTGCAGCATGTAATGTTTTACGTTGAAATGAATAATGACATAGAAATATGATAGGAAAATAACAATCTCTACTTTTTGCTACTCCTTTCTTATTTTTACACACAAAATTAAAAGAATATTTTCATGAATTAATATCTAGATATAAAAGAAACAAAGAGCAGTACGGCAAAGCATAAAGACATTGAAAATGTGGAACTTCCATTAAAAATATTTCGTAATTATAGTACCTAAAAAGTTAGCAACTATGTTCATTTAATGGACTTTAAAAAAATATTTTCCCTTCAATAAAAGTAAGAAAACTCACTACGTAAGTTATTTTCTACAATTTTAAAAAGTGTCGTGTTTCATAGAATTTTAATCTCGATTTGCCTTCCATATTCAAGCATTCAAGTTTTTTTTTTTTTTTTTTAATTTTAATTAATGTAATGTAAGAATTCCATAATTCGTCTGATTAGCACACCTACTGAATGTTAATAAGTGAAAAAATAATGATAATATTTAAAATATAAACACTTTGATACATTTAATACATTGTACAGTAATTAACAAGAACGCTACGAAGACGTTTACAGAGCTACAGCAGATGTTTTGGATTTCATTGATGCTACTGCAGAAGAATAAAGGAGTGAAGTATGAAGAATAAATATTTTGAATCATGCATTTTTAATCTAATCGCGTTGGCTAACATTTTACAAATCAAATTTTCAAACAAAAAATTCAAAAAAAAAATTTTTTTTTTCTAAATTTAAACAATGGCTTCGACAGTTTTTTCTCTAGAATTTTTTTATTAAATGGAAATGCTTGATCAACAGTTTTAAGGAAATGAGCACAGTAAAAGCCACTTATTAATAGAACACATAAAGTTCGGCTAAATTTTCAAACTATACACGTTACTTAGAAGTATACCAAAATCGGTTTGGTTTTATGCTAGTAAGATCTATTCAGTTTTATGCCAACTTGAATAAAAACACAAGTATATATTTGAGGTACCGATTTTGGAATGTTTTATACAGAGGGTGTTAACACATTTTTAGAACGATTTTGGGGCCGTTTAATTAATGTTTAAAATGTAAAGACTATTTTTTTAAATGTTCGATCTGATAGCTTTCTTTCTGGACTATAAGTCTGCATCATGATTTCCATGACATAAGAGCTTTTCCTAAAATTTCCAGGGGTATTGCTTTCCATCCCTCTTCCACTACTTTCCAGAGTCTATCCATTGTGGTGGGTTTGCGTTTAGAAAGAGCTCTTTTTAACAGACCAAAGGCACAATAGTCCATAGGTGAAACGTCAGGGGACTTCACAAGAATATGTTGAAAAGGTATATACGCAATACTTGTATTAGTCTTCATTTTTCAAGGAATGCAGCGGTAGTTTTCGAAGTATGAATTGTGGCTTTGTCTTGATGAAGTTTCACTCTTTGAAAGTCTTTGGGATAAAGAAGTGGAATTTCTTCTGTAAATATTGGACGTAAAACCTTCTCCTGATAGTATGATGAGTTGATTTTAACATTTTTTCTACTCTTTGTATTTTTAATTTCCCATTGTAGGAGAAACCTGCGACTATCATAAACCCCTTACTGAAACTTTCTTTACATTGACGGAACCAGGTTTGTAAATTTTTTTCTCCTCGTTTCCTATACTAAATAGATTTTTTTTGTTGCAGTCATTTAGGTAAACACATGCTTCATCAAGGGTCACAATGTATTTCCATTTATCTTTTGCTAAATGGTTTTCATACAGGATTCTACAAAATGTTTTGCGTTGAGCCACATGTCTCGGCAAAAGCTGATGAACATTATGGTTTTTAGCTTTTTTAAGTTGTAAATCTTGATTTATTATTTTATTTATTGTTGATACAGATGTATCTAAAGACTTTGCGATTGATTTCTGTGTTGATGGATTTTCTCTTGTTACCAGCAATTTCACTTTAGGAACATTTGAAACAGTATGCACTTTTTACGGATACTCGTTTGGAGTCTTCTTTCCATGTAGAAATAATGATTGACGGTTTTTACCTGTCCGATTAATAATGTTGCTTATTTTGCGTATAGAAATTTTAATACCATGCATTTCACAACGTTTTTGAATCCTGGAATAAGAATATTTCTCTACGGAAAGCGCAAAAACATATCCCTCAATCCACAGCTTGTTTACATGCTACATTTTGAAAGAACAATAAATTTAAAAGTAGCAGAAGATATTTCTCATTTCAAAAAATAAGCTGTTGCCAAAAATTTTTATTTCAAAACATTTACTTTTTTAAAATTCTTAATCGAAATCGTTCTAAAAATGTGTTAACACCTTCTCTACTTCAAAATTATCAGAAATTTAAAGCAGTTTTCTCTATTATACTATTTTACATATGGAAATCATGAAAGGTCCATCAAAGATGGCAGTAAAAATTCATTTAAAAACTTTTCTCCAAAGTAAAATAGTCAATAATCAGAGTTATATAGATGTCTGGAGATTGGAATGACCAACAAAGATGATACTGCCAATCAGGCCTAATTGAATCTAGCTATATGTTTCTGGAAGTTATTGTCCAGAAAAACATTTCTTAACAGAGGTTATGTTTTCGTCATCACTTGACTGGGTAACATGTCCACAAAGACATTCATAATTATTCATTTTCGAAGAGTATAAACTTATTCGTTCACTTGTTCCAAAAAGAGTAGAACTACTATTATGTTTCACAATAGGAAAAAGATAATTCGAAAGGTATGCATTTCTGGCGAAAAGAATACAATGAGCAAAGATTCATTAGAATACGCCTCTTTCTTTAGATCATCATTTAAGGAAGCTTAATGGCTGTCGCAACTTAGAAATGAATGCCTTTTGAGAGACATTTTTAGTACTTTGTTAATTTGTATTTGTGTAGAGCAAAGAATTCCTTAAATTCAGGCAGTGCTTTTAATAACTAAAAATTGATTTCTTAAAACCTGGTCATAGAAAATTCTTATTCGTCTGTACAATATTAACCCGGAAGTTAAAATAATTTTTCTTTGCATATTAATTAGTTTTCATTTATAACTTCAATGATTGTTGACACAAACACTCTAGCGCAGAGAATAAAATGTTATAAATCTTTAATTATTAAGATTTTAATGTTAAAAAAATTAATAAAGTTTAAGCTAAGATAAGGTTAGTAAATTTTCAAAAAACATATTCCGGGAATTTCAAGGAATTTTTCATGAGTCATTAAATTTTTCGACAAATTGATGACATTCATGAATTGAATAAATATCCATCTTATTTTCAGCCAAATATTTTTGCACAATTATAATTTTAACTGGTTAGAAAGTAAATATTTCTGAAAAATAATAAAAATATTTTTGATTTAAATTAAATGAACATTAGTACCAGAGTTTAAACCTACAATAGAAACAATTTTATTTAAATATGTTCGAAATTCTTCAAAACGGATATTTAAATATTTTATAAATAATGGATGTTTTAAGAATTTCTAAATTTATTTACAAGACTTATCTTATAAACTTATTTTGTATTTAAAAGACGCATGACTTAAGCAAAACTCTGATGACAAAAATGAAAATATTAATAAATACAATTATTATTTGCATAAAATTTTACTTTTAATTCTCTTTTCTTTATTTTTAATCATTGCTTTAGTGGAAAAAGGTTATAGCTTTGTGTTTACTTTTAAACTCTTTCTAAACTATTCAACAAATATAAACACATTGCATATCCATATTTCAAACTAATCTAATAACTTTCAGACTAAAATGCTTCTCAGTTTAATTCATTATTAATACTGAAGGATAATTTTTGCATCCCTGATCCTTTAATATTAGTTTATCAAGTCTAGATTTTTCAGTTCAATTGTCATAGTCAAAACTTCTCTGTAATTTTTATTTCATGACTTCCATTAAGCAGAGCACTACGTTTTTACAGTACAAAATGCTGTCTTTTTGTTTCTTTAATTATAAATATTTCTTCTTGGTACCAAGTCATAACTAAATACACACATGTCCATAAGTAAAGGATAGTCCAGAAGCCCACACGGAAATCAAAAGCGAAAGGGAAAATACCACTTGTAGAAATATCACATACATGGTCAAGCATTATATGCAAATTATGGGAAGACACCTGATGAGGCCGAGCGTGCGCCACAATAAAGAGAACACATATAAGGACATGTGGCAAAGAAGGACACGTATTCACAATCGGTTCGTACGGCTTTCAGTGCCACGACCGCATAGGTATGACACAGAGGACGCATGTGGAAGATATTTTACGTGAAAGAATTATCGAATGCCTGGAATGAGGGGGTACGCAAATGGCTGTGGACGAAAAACTTGGAAACTCCTAAAGTATCATCTCTAGGCTGTGACAACGATTTTAAGATGATGGAAATGTCAGTAGACATTATAGGACAGATCGTTCCCGAGTGACAAAGCCGAATGATGATCGGTATTTGGCAGTAACTGCCAAAAGAAACCGACGGAACACAGCAGCGGACCTGTTGCGACAGCTATCGTCAGCCACTGGTACGACCTTTTCAAGGCAACCATATATAGACGTTTAGGAAAGTATGGTCTGTATGCTCGCAGGCCTTTCAGATGTGTTCCTCTCACGGCAACTCACGATCACTAGCGGTTAGCCTGGAGTAATAAAGAACATGCAATGTGGATACCGTTACAGTGGGCTTGTGTTACGTTTTCCGCGGAGTCGAGGTTTAGTTTACTGTCTGATTCACGTCAGACCTTCATATGGAGAATGTCAGGTACTCAGTATTACCAAGACATCATTGAACGCAAACGTTAGGGTGGTGCAGGAGTGCTCCTTTGGTGAGGCATTATACTAGGCTCTAAAAGAGGTATGCATGTTCAAATTGGAATCATGGCAGGCAAAATGTATCGGTGCATCATTCTAGAACAACACGTTCGTTAGTTTAGGAGAACTGAGGGTGGTAAATTTGTGTTTATGGATGACAATGCCCGCCTCACCGTTCGATTTGCTTTTACTTACACACGATTGCCTTCAATAGGAGGATATCACACGGAATGGCCAGCATTCTCATCGGGCTTGAATCCAATAGAGTATGTGCGGCATATGATTGCCTGACAAATTGCAGCCCGTCAACCATCTACGTCTGTACCGGACCTTCGGAAAGCATTCCTTCTGAATGGAATTCTCTATCCCAAGTTCAGCATGCCTCGGGACTGTACACACTGTATTTCGACGTATGGGATGCATACGATATATTAACCGTCATATCAACAACATACTGTTCAGATGTTGTATAGACGATGTGTGGTTTAAATGCTCCAGGAATTGTCGTTTGTATGCCTAGAATCATACATGTACCACCTCCTTTATTTTTTTCGTTTATTTAACACACGAGGTAAAATCCCGTATGTTTTGTTTCTGCACCTTTAATTGCCAGTTCTGAAATTATACTTTATTTATAGAAATGTACGTTGAACTAATTATTATGTTACCTATGTTTCGGATGTGATATCAATTACATATTTAAACACGATCAACTGAGTTTTTAACTTCTTACAATTAAATTGATGTTCACAGAAAGTACACGTTTTTGAAATACTTAGTTATGAGACTAATATAAAAGCAAAATAACTAATTTCCTTTTATGGCAATATTTTTATCTATTTGATAATTAATATAAAGTAAAGAGAAAGTTCTTCCTTTTTAACTGGACTAAAACAATCTTCAATACAGTTTCAAAACTTAACAGGTGTTTCTAATGATTTAGAATTTGCTATAAAGCTAGGCAATTCTTATAAAACAGATTCACATTCTGATACACATTTTAGACACATTAGATCACTATGATGCTTATACATTTTGCTTACTAAAGATGGTTATGACAATGCTGACTAAAGATGCTCATGCATTTTGCTTAAGGTACTTGATTCATTATTTATCGTAGTTGAAGATCTAAATAGGAAATATTTAATGACAAATGAGTATTGCGATAAATGATTTTAAATTGGTTTCTTTTTAACAATAAAAATAATTTATTCTTCCATTTTCTGCTTCTTATTTAAAATATTTTTTTTATATTACGATATTGAAATTTCTATTATATCTAGTGGTCACACGAAAAACTGATATTTAAATTTTTTCTATTCATTTCATTCGAAATTTCAAAAAATAGAATGAATAATTTTGTAATTGATAATATTTTCTAATAAAAAAATATTAAAGAAAAACTTAACTCGAAAATTTAGGGTTTTAAGAAAATAATATCCAGTAATCAGAGGGAAGTTACACTAATTTCACAAGGATTGTGAGAAGCTTTGCTGATAACTCGATCACAAATAAACCAATAAATAAAAACCGATTCTGAGCACAACAATAGCATGCAAAACAGTGCTCAATAAGTTATCTGCACATCAATAAAGGTACTGGAAATGTTATTATTTTGTCTCCTTTCATATATCATACTGAGTATTATATACTTCAATCTGTTTTATTGAAGATTATAAATTATTGCATTTTTTCTTTTTCAAAGGTCATTAAAAATTTCCATAATAACAAATGAAAAGGAATGAGCAGGAGCTGAACTTATGACTTAAGACAATTTCCAAACATATTTATTAATTTTAATGTCACTAGAAATGCGCTTTGTTATATATACGAATGAGTAGATGTCTTTTACTGTTTTCTGCCTATTCAATGGCCTTTGTTCAGATTACAATCGCTAAATCGACTACTTCTCTTGTTACTGCTGTTTAAAATTCTCCTCAGTGGTTCGTTCGTAAGCGTCTTCTGTAGAACTCAATTCTAAACGGGAAACTGAACTATGATAGGCATTTAACATACAGAGTTAGAAATTTAAGCACAAAGAATCTAAGGCATGACATTAAAAGAAATTTTGATGACATCCTTAAACATAGTAGTTATTTTCAGTAAACAGTAATTTTTTTATTAGGAGAAAGGACCTTCTATTCCTCCTTCCCCCTGTATAATTGAAGAATTATAAAACCGTATTTTTATGATAATATATTATTTTATTACAAAAATTTTAAATTTTCATACTATTAAATTAAGAACATATTACCATAACTTCTGGAAGAAATTTCTCGTAGCATTTTTCCGCGTTAAAAAGCAAAAGTTTTTGTAGTGAAGCATTTCTACTGATGTAATAAGTGCACTTAAAAAAATGAAAATTTTCTACTGTAATATACGAAGTGCGTGGGAAGTGGATGGAAATCAGTGAAAAAAGGTTTTAATCATACCACGATTAAAAAACTGTAAAATTATATCCTCAGATAAAGAGCTAATGCAGCTAAAAGATGTATGAGATGGCACGTTTGAACTACCCTGATTCATATTCAATTAGAATTTATTTCATCTTTTCAATTCGAAAAGTAAATGCGGGATTAATTTTTTACTTTAAATCTTAAGATGAAATATATTTTTTATTTCTTTTTTTTCATTCAATTGAATATTTCGTTGTTGCATTGAATATTTATTGTTATTGAATATTTATTGCAATAAAGAAATAATATATATATATATATAGTGCTCTTTCAGTAGTGAGTAAGTGTAAGTATATTTTTGTAAACATAGGAATTTATTTTCAACATTTCTTACATACAGCATGCTTTTCAGTTTTAAACTAATAAACTCTATAACATGAGACATGAATCGAACTCTGATCTTCGTGGCGCCCTTAGTCCGACGTTTCTGTGCAATTTTTGAAGCCATTGTGCTTAAGGGCGGGACTTTCTTTCCGGAATCTACGATAATTTTCAACAATAATATCTCTCTCAATTTCATAAATAATGTCTAATTTTCATCCATAACCTCCTTAATCGTCTCACATCTAAATAGAATGTTCGAGATCGTCTCGAACAGTGAATATGTCTACATAAAATGCACTAAGCACATGTGTTCACTTAAGAATAATACATTTCAATTAAGGTAAAAATTCAAAAATGCTGCAAATTGAAAATTTATTTAAGAATTATGTCTTTTAAGAATTTTACATTTTAATAAAATGTTAAAAGTAGAAAAGAATTTTTAAGTTATAAGTTAAAAAAAGTTATATATTAAAAATAAAAGTTTTCCTCATATTCTTAAATACATTTTACTGACTAAAATATTGCTAAGAATTATGAAATTCATTTCAATTTCACTTTCAAATAAGTTTTACTAACTAATACTAAGAATTAAGAAAGTTTGATAATATTAATTTGAAAAAAGTGGAATTATTATTAAAAGAGAACCTCACCATACGACAGAGTCTATATGAAACAATATTTGATTTGAATCGATTTGAAAAATCTTTAATTGCACTTTCATAAATGTACGTTCATTGCAACTTATTAAACTAATTTCTTGATTTTATTAAATTCGAAATTTTAATGTGTTAATTGTTTTTCAAATAAAAAATTTCCCTAAACATGCACATATAAATTTAAATATATGGCAATGTATGAAAGAATGAATACATATTTTCAGACCAAATATAAATATTACATTATAAATTATAATTAAACCCAACAGTCATCTATAAATCTACAGACACTTATAAAATAGTAAGCGTTATTTTGGATTAAAAAACATCATTAGTAGTAAGTTATATTGGAAGCCAGACAAAAACAAATAAAGCAGTTAGATGTTATAACACACTTACATCATCTCCAGAAATGTCATGCTGGGGACTAAGATCATGCTTGTTATCATCGAAAACCTTCTCACTGATTGGGGAAACACAGGTCTCTTCACTCCGAGTTTGTTCTAATTCGGTTAAAAATTCAGCATCATCAGTTATCTCTGATTTAGAGCTGGCGGCAGCAGAAAGTTCTGAGTTAGTGCACAAATCGGAGAGCATTTCAGTAGGTTTCTCCTCAAAATCAAGCCTATCGTTAAGCGTACTATCCTCAAGATTTGAACCATCAAGTCCATCAGTGACAAGATCCTCATTGTACGGATCGCTTAAAGGGTCGTCTGGGAGTCTGTCATTACTATCTCCCTCCAACGGATCTATCAAGTCATCGTCCTCCTCAATCCTTTCATTAATATCACCTCCTCTATGCATGCTGATATCATCATGAAGACTTTCATCGATGTCCTCATGATGACTATCAATGGCTATCTCAGGTAGAATTTCCTCACGTGGCTGGCTTAAAAGGTCGTCTTGGGCTTCGTAGCTAGAGAATCCGTTAGGATAATGTTGCTGTTCGGATATAGTATCCGTCATAGGGTCACCTAAAGAGGTTTGGCCTAACATTACATTTGGGTAGTAATCTGTTGGACTTTCTTCCTTAACAGGGCAAAATGGGTCGAAAAATTCAACAACATCAGCATTCTGGGATGGACTTAGCATTTCACGGTTACTATCGGAAGGAGAGGTTAGTGGGGAATCTTCTTTAAATTCGAAGCTCATAGGATCAAAATCCAGGGTTATTGGTTCAAGCAATGTCCTACCAGTGGGTGACTGAGGAGAAGTGTTACTTACAGTTGAGCCCTCTTTCACGTCTACTAAAGTATTTGGTGGTTTAGTAGCCATGGCTATCTGAAAAAAATAATTACATAATTCACATACAAATAAAAACTATAAATATTATTTTTTCAGATGAAAAATGGAAAAAGACTTACCATAGATGTTTAATTTTCTTAAAATTTGATAATCAACGGATAAATAATCAAAATATCGATAGTTACAAAGAAAGTACACATGAATTGTATACATTAAAATTGTTTGAAAACAAAGTAATAGAAAATTTCCAATCGTTTTCATTAAACTGAATTTTAATTAATTTTGAAAATGATCTAATTACGTAGTTTCCTATTTTTTGGTAAGAGCAAAAATCAGAAGACAATGATTAGTTGATTGTAAGTGATCTCTAAATGATTAAAGTTACTTTGAGTACATACATAATATATCTCATATTGGAAGATAATGCCAATAAAATTAGAGTGAAAGTAATTTAAAGCTCAAAAATAATGTTATTTGTCGAGAATTTAAGTAATATAACAGCAACGATACACTTATTTAAAAAAAATTACTGTCATATGTTTCAAAGCACGATTATAAGAAAGATATAAATATTTCATTATTAGTTCACTAAAATTAATGTAACATTTTATCCGATTAAAACTGCACACACTTTTCCTCTTTAGTTCATTAATTGTAGTACTTTTCCGTTACGAATACCTTTAAGAAAATAATGCAATGAAAAATATTTTATAATTACCTGAAAATGCGCCAACAGCAAAGGTTGGGCAACAAGTTATAAAAAGAGCTTCTGATCAAATAGTAGGAAAAGACCTATAAGTAAGAGATCAAAATTAATACATATTAAATTAAAATTATTATAAGAAAGTACATCATATACACTAACAATAAAATAGTATGAATAATAATAACTCCCTAATAGTCAAAATAAAATATATCAAACACTGAAATTGTGAAATCCATTTTATGATATAAGGAAAGTTAATGGAAATAATATAACGATAAATACAGATTCTGCTCTTAACTACAAATGAAAAAAAAATAATAAATACAAAGTCTTATGTATGGAAATCATTAATTTACAAACTTTATATTTTAAATAAAATAAAGAAACAAAAATTACTCCAGCATATTACAAAATACTTAAAATAAAAATTTACTAATACTATTTTAATTTAATAATTATAATAGCTTAATTATTAGATTCACGTTCATCATTAAATCAATATAAACATTCATGCTCTCAAAAAGAATTGAACTCAAACTGAAAGAACTGAACAATTCTGTAATATGAAATATTATTTAATGTAATAAAGTAAGCTCTTGATGTGTTTAAAATTTATAAGTTGCCCCTCTACGCAGCCACCTTTTGCACACAATTCTGCCGAGAAAAGGGAAATTTTAAAGGTGTTCAATATTTCAAAGTTGCCCCACTACAACCACCATTTGTACACAAATTTTGCCGAGAGATAGGACATTTTAAAGGCGTTCAATATTAAAAAATTGCCCCTCAACAGCCACTTTTTGCCCACTATTCTGCCGAGAAATTGGAAGTTTTAAAAGGATAAAAACATAGCGGAAAAATACTTATGAAAGATACTGAATGGGATCCATATTCAGTAATTATGAAAAATGAAAATATTAAGTATTTGCGTAAAATCATTACTAAGTCATTTCACATAAAGTAAAAGTCCAGAGTCACACTAATGCTTTTAAATAATTTGGAACAATCAGTTTTACAATACAAAATTATAGAACTATAATTTTAAACATAAATATTATATTAAATTTTAAAAAAAAATCATCATATACTATAAAACTGATTTCACGGTAGCTCTATAGGAAGACCGATCTTTTTAAGTAATTGTGGATAATTTATAAATTACATGGATAGTAAAAAGTTAAAATAGAATTTCGTCATTTGACTATCAAATGGAACAGCTTAATCTGAACATGACTACTGAACACATTATAAATAAATATAATCATTGAATGATTTAAGTTCATAAAAAATAACGGAAAATAACGTGTGTGTGTGTGTAAATTAAAACGATTAAAAATTTTTTAATACGCATGAAAACAATAGCGTTTTTTAAATATATATTCCTAATATTTAATTATGCATAATATAATTAATTACTATGAAAGTATCAAAATGTGGAGAGATAAAAAATTAACATTTACCAGGAAATATTTATGACATTTTATTAAAAAATTAAATTTCCCATTTTGTTTTAGAAAAAATTTTAACAAGTATTAAGCAACTGCTTTGCAAACTTTTAATTGCTTTACTGTTTTAATATACTAATTATCAATAATTGTCATGCGTACAACTTTTCAATAATATTACATTGATTAATGAATTTCTCAGTAAATACTGATCTCTGCTTTCAAATCCTAAAAATGTATGTTGTTGCATCAGCATGCTTCCCTGCCAGTTCGATAGGAGCAGCCGGGTGGAGTCTTCGTAATTTTGAATCAAGATCCAAGCAGAAGATACTTGGTCTGCCACCCCCAGAGGTATCATTTCACTTGCAGGACATTGCGACCAGTTATGAGGTGCCGCTTTTAGCAAACACGCCGGATCTTCGGTTAAGTTGGAATTCAAACTCACTACCTTCCGATCATGCGAACGACACCGCGGCCCTTATAAAAGTATATTTTCAAAGACTGGATTTGAAATAAAGTTTGGCAGTTGGATATCAATTGAAAAAATAATACAGTTTTATATAAAAAAAAAAAAAAAAAAAAAAAAAAAAAAAAACTTTTGATCTGGAAGAATTGTAACATACAGCGAAATCACGCACACAAATAATTGCAAAATACGTAGTTTAAGGAAAGGCTGCAATTGCAGACAAATTATCAAAATTTCGATATGAGTACATAAAAAAGAGAAAGATACAAAAATAGTACTTCTTTAACGAAACCAAAGGGTGTAGGTTCAAATAAACATAAGCATATATGAACAAATTAGGCATGAATACGCATCTGCTGCTGATGCACATGCGGGTACAATTCTGTATTTTACTCATGTTTCATTTCAAAGGCAATTGATACACTCTCTTAAAGGAAGAAAAAGCTATGACACGATTGACACTATAACACTAACATTTTATTTTGCGACCAAGTTTTAACTAAATTATAATATCACGTGACGTGTAACTTGGTTAATTAGTGCATCGTTCTCATTGTCGAAATGAGTTCGGTAGTGAGTTCGAATCCCGACTTAAGCGAAGAGCCGTCGTATTCGCTAAAGGCAGATGGAGCCCGTTAAATAGCTCATGGTTGCAATGTACTTCAAGTAAAAACCCTCTGGGATTTTCAGATCAAGTATTGGGATTCTTGCTTCTAAATGACTTCCAATCTGCTGCTTCCACCGAGCGGGTAGAGCCAAATTCTGGGCTAATTACATAAAAGTAAGCTGGTGTAAGGCAACAACCCAGGACATGAAAATCAGTTATAACAAGGCAGATATTTAAGTTAGTTAAGATTAAATTAATCATTCAGGAACACATGATTGTGTTACTCAATGATTTTTGAAAAATGGTGTAAGGCTCATTAACAAGATAAAGTGATTGAGTATTTATTATAATTATGAAAAAAAAAGTCACATTTACGTGCAATTTTTCTTATTTTAAATTGACTATACATATTCGAAACTGCATTGTAATTTATAAAACCCTAATCTTTCACAAAGGAATGAATATGCAATGGATGAAAATTCACATTCTAATCACATCTTTTTTTCTTTTCTTTTTTTTTTTACCATCGAAAACCTTCCCCACAACTTCCGATTCAATAAACCTACTTTCATCACAAAGTGGAAACTCCTCTCAAATATGGTTAACTTAATTTTTCATTTTTTCAATAAAAATTTCATTCAAGAAATCCACTAAATATTGTTTCAGGTAAATGTTCGCATGAAATCAAGTACTTTTCAGTAATTGGTGAGTGTCAGATTTGCGAACACATTTGCAATCTTCAACTTTTTAAGTACCTAATTGAGAGGAAAAGGTTCTATTCCAATTAGATTGGATCTTTTTTCTTTCACTATGATCTTTTTTAAAAATCAGTTTAATCCTGTAAGATAAATTGAATTTTAAGAAGCAAACTAATGAAATTCATTATTTAAGATAAATTATGCGCACTACTTTTAAAAATGTAGATGCAAAATTATTTCACAATATGGAGCAAAAGTTATAGCATGGGAAATTTGCATTCAATTTTCCATAAAAATTGAGTTAAGAAGTTTTTTAAGAACTAAGAAATCTACTTCAAAATAAAAAAATAATTATTACCTTAATGAAATATTTACAAACTTAAAGAATTTGATGTTCAATTTAGATCACAAACTGGGACAATATTGTGCTTTTCACGTATTGTATTAATCTTATAATAATAAAATAGAGGAAGGAATAACATTTAATTGTACAAATTTGTCACATTTCTAGCGAAAAAAAATAGTTTTTACATATTCCAAAGATAAAACGGTGCGAACTTTACAATTTGGAATTTTTTTGAATTCCTTTTTATTTAAAATTCTCAATATAACACAGGAAACGAAAAATTTTCAAAATGCATTTTTGGGACATAATCAGGAGCCGAAATTAATCCGGCTCAGAGATACCTGCAGCATACTAAAAAATATCTCAAATCAGTCAGTACTGGATTTGACATTTTAAAAATGAAATTATTTGAAATTAATGTAAACTCATTATTGACATGAAATAATATTGATTTGATATCTATATAAATTGAAAGAAACGAAGTTTCATTTTTTATTTGCTATATCAAAAGAATTACAGAAAAATGGGAATGCTAATTTGCATAAATTAAATTTTAAAAAAGAAATTAAAATTTTTCTCCACATATATTTTTTCTAAAATTTTTTTTAATATTTAATTTTATTTTGAACATTGCGAAACAGATCTCAATCTTTGGAATGGGAAAATGTCCAATTTAATAAGCTTTATCATATATTTTTTAAAAATTTTAAGCATAATTTATTTAAAATTTATTATATAACATAAAGACATATAAATTTTGATTTTATTCCCAGAAAATAGCATTTAAAAAAATTTCGAAATAAAAGATAAAATGATAATATAGAATTTATTTAAAATTCTCAATAGGAAAACAAGCTTGACAGTAAATACTTAAAAGAGATACAAAAACAAATTCCCAATTTTTAATTTATAAATGATAGTTAATGATAATGTGGTAATATCCTACACGGTTATACATACAACAATATTAGTAGAATCGAAGGAAAACTTAGAAAATAAATATCTACGCGAGAAAGGAAAAAATAAAGCAAATCACATTCCACTTTTCTAGACAATAAAACACATAAAAAGAAAAATAACTGTAAAAATATGCAAAATATATAAACTTTTCATTAAAAAATAAGATTTAATTACTCTCCGTATTATTTGTAAAGACAGAATGAAGATTATATAAAATTGCATTTGTGGCATAACTGAAAGGAAATAATATCTTTTATGGAATTTTTTTTATTTCTTTTATTATTTCTTAATAAAGCATAGCATCTGAGTAAGACACTTTGTAATAATAATCATATCAATAAATTTGAATCAAACAATTTTGTTAATTATTCAGTAAGGAAATTACATTATTGAAAGAAATATGGTATTTAAATATATATATTTTTTTAAATAAAAATATTTGAAGGTAAAATAAAAAAAAATTAAACAACATTTCTGTAAAATTATGCTTTAATTATCTTTATAATAGAGGTGATTTATGTTTGCTTTAATGCAACATCTCTCTCAATACAAATGAACTTATATTTTAACGACGCTTAGTCAAGCATACAAACTAATTCCGCCTATTTTACAAATTATTACAATAAGATAAAAATCGCATATACATAAGAATGCAGATTTAATATGGCTCAATGTCAATTCAAAGTATTTCACAAGACCATAAAAATATTTTGAGATTATTAGCAGTAGTTAAAAAAGAAGATATAAAACCTTATATAGAAGTGTTTGAAAATAAGATATTCGATTCTAATAAATTTTAAATTAAACAAATATTTAAAATTTATTAATAACATATCACAATAGTATAATAATGCAAAACAATTCGTAAATAATGTTTATAAAGGATTAGACTTAATCGACGTGAAAAATATTCATTCAATCCAAAGAAATATCAATTAAGTTCTGATCAATATGACATTCTTATGTGTGTATGAAAATGAAATAATATGTTGCTGAAAAACATACCAAAACAGAAAAAAGCACGAATCTATTTTTATACAAAAATACTGTTGACAGTAATATAGGAATATTCACAACCGATCAAAATTATACAAAACATAAATAATAAATAGTCGATTAAAATATAAATAAAAAGTGTTGTTGTTACTTATGTCACTTGGACAAGCCAAGCTCGCTATGCAGTTGGATATGCGAATATAAGTCAGTATAGGGTGCGTCTTTCGTTTAACCAGAGCACCACGAAGGTAAAGTACGACTTTGCTATAAACTCCACCGACAGAAGGCACCACCAGAGGACCTACTCTATCAATTTTAATTTTGACATTGATCAGGAGGGGGAGGAAATTTTCTCCAGACCATTTTTAATTCCATGAGTTTGTCAGATATTAAATGAGTCAGTGTGCATGCGTGTGAGCATGTGAAAATTCCTTTATATACAATAGATTGATTTCACGTATAGAATATAATGCGAACATGTAAATATTTTTCTTCATCTTCACAAGTACAATGCCATGGCTTCCTGAACCACAGACTCTCTCCAGCGTCATCTATAATTAGGGACACATCTGCAATTCTTGATTTTAAAACTATTTAGGTCTCCTTAAGCATTATCCATCCATCTAGTAGGTGATTAAGAATGGTGATAATCCCACAAAAATGCTAACATTTAAAAAATCTGGGATCCTTCAGGTTTTTTAAATGTTAACATTTTTTGTGGGAATACCGTCGCAGATTTTCCAAACATAGCCCAATCATCTGAATCAATTACTACGGAAGATTTGTGTAATCTGCGGTTGTCTATAAAGCCTGTAAAGTTAAAAATTGCATCTGGCTCTCAAACGTTTTTCTTTTTGCACTGGACAAAAGAGAGTTCAGAGGATTTTTTCTCTCGAACATAATTCAGTGATCGTTGTGTATCTTTATTTAGGGTTCAAGTTTCACTAGCATGGAGTAAAACAGGCCTTACAAGCGTTTTGTAAATTTTTAATTTAGTTTTGCGGCTGATAAATTAAGATCTTAATTGCCTTTTCAGCCCATAGTAGCATTTATTAGCCGTTTTAATTTTATTATCTATTTCTGCTTTAAGAGTATTTTTATCATTAATTATCGTGCTAAAGTATTTAAATTCATTAACTTTTTCAAATATGTAGACGTGAATGCACATAAGGTTAGAGTAATTTACAATAGAGGATAAGACTTAAACGAATTCGCCTTGTCGTCTTTAACAATGAAGTCAATTTTTGAGGTGGAAAATTCAAGAGCTGAAAAATTATCTTTTATTACTTTTTCTATCCTTACAATAATATCAATGTCATCTGCATTGACCAAAATTTACACCGATCTATTCCACAAAATACTCCTTCAATATAATTCACTGTCTTTAATGCCTTTTACTATCGTTAAGTTGAATAGCAAGCGACGTAGACCCATTTTTGTTATAAAAGGTTCAGAGAGAAGGTTTTGACTTTAAAAGCTACATCTCACTTTACCAAAGCAGCATTAGTTAAATTAATCAGTTAAGTGGAGATACCAAACTCTGTCATTGCTTCAAAAAGCTTCTCTCTCTTTATATTGTCATACGCCACCTTAAATTCTGTAAACAAGTGGGTTTTTTTTCTTTCAAAATTTGTCTTAAAGCAGATTTTATCAATGGTAGATTTTTAGGTTCTTAATACAATCCTTATCCACAAAAGATAGGAGTAGTTGGAGTCTTGCTGGTAAATATTTTATATGCCGTATTGAGGAGAGTAATGCCCCTATAGTTATGATATTCAAGTTGATTTTTTTTTAAAAAAATTAGGGCAGGTGGACCCCTTACTCATTTAATGGGTATCCTCTCCCTGATCCAAATTTTAATCATAATTTTAAGAATGGCATTTAAAATCTCAAGTTCATCTATCTTTAGTAGTTCAGATAATTTATAGTCCGGACCAGTCAATCTGTTGTTTTTAAGTTTCTTAACAGCCGACATCTTCATCAATATTACTTCGTT
Organism: Latrodectus hesperus; assembly: GCA_037975125.1. Lineage (NCBI taxonomy): Eukaryota > Metazoa > Arthropoda > Arachnida > Araneae > Theridiidae > Latrodectus > Latrodectus hesperus. Next base: position 11,868,620 of record CM075854.1, on the reverse strand, counting down.
TACAGAGTGCCAACTGACTTCGTATATATAATTTTAATCTCTACTTTATAGCATTAAATCTTTGGAAATTCTGGTCTTATACTTTTCAAGAATTATTTCATCTTTCAATTTGGTAATGTCTGGTTTAAAATATGGATTCTCTTTCTTACTACAAAATGTCTTACATAATCTGTACCTTACTTTTGACAAGACAAGCAGATGTTCAGTGTCCACATTTCGACGCCGCAAGCGGACAGCCTACTCGCGAAGCGAGTGTAAGGCTGTTAATGTCCGCTGCGTAGTAAAACCCATCACGGAGAGGCAACAAGCCCCCCTCAGTGTCCACATTTGCACTTCTGTAGCTCCTAACATCCATTTGCACCTTTGTAGCTCTTCAAGTATGTGGTCTATTCGTAGTTAAATCAAAAGAGGATCGCTAGGTGCATTTAATTATGTGGGAATAACGTGCAGACTCAGAGATTCTCAGAGACTACAAACTTAAATAGTCTCTATCTGTTTCCACTAGTATTCGAATGAATACTTTCCTTCTCAGAATAGGATTCGATGAACCCTTCTCTTCCAATCTTGATATTAAAATCTCCAATGAATACAAATTATGTAAATATTACTAAAAATACTTTATTTAAAATTATAAAAAAGGTATCATTTGTCAAGTTTGTGAGAAACAAGTTTTCTTTAACAAGCAAGAGTTATAAAGTATAAATATAGGAATCCCCTATTTAAGTTCGATGTATTGAACATAAAAAAAAATTTTTTTTTAATTTGAAACTTTACATTTTTAAACAGGTAGCTTTTACAATGATAGAATAAAAAAAATCGCTCCTATAATTACAATGTAAATAATTACAAGTTAAATATTAATGTAAGGCATACCTTTTAAATTCTAAGAAAAAGCTTAAAAGTTATAAACGGCCATTCAAAAAACTCTTCAAACATTTTCAAACAGTTGAATGAATGTAATTATTTTTAATATTAATAAAGTTATTACATAAAATAAGTGTTCTACTTAGTTCTACTTATCTTTACTCATCAATAAAAAGGAAATAGATAGTTAAATTAAATAAATAAAAATTCAGATTTTCTCTGCGCAGCGATGAATGTACAAATCCAGAAAAATTGCCTCTCCTTTGGTGACTAATTAAAAAGCAACCATGTGCAAAAGCGCTCTCCAAGACAGCACAACAATATAAAACAATTTATTTAAAATTTCATAATTATTACAAATAAAATAGGCAATATTGCTTATTTTATTTATAAAAATTATGAATTTTATAAATATGCGATTGCTTATAAAGTAACATTTAACAGCAGATTTTAAAATAAAAATACCGATGTTAGTCGTACAAAAGACCGTACTGGGAGCGGAGTCTATATTAGAACCCCTCAGTCTGAAATCACGCTAAAACAACGTAACCCTGACATGTGTTCAGTCTTCAGAAGTGAGTTAATAGCGATTAAAGTGGGACTTGCTGCTATCATTGTGATTTTGGAGACTGTGATTTGCACTGATGATTTTGGAGACTGTGCAACTGTGATTTTGGAGAAGTGAGTTAATAGCGATTAAAGTGGGACTTGCTGCTATCATTTCCAGCAACTGTGATTTTGGAGAACTTTGGATTTTGTCAGACAGCCGCAGTGCACTGCAACATCTCAGTGACTGGTCCTCTGTAAAGAATGAAACAAGTCTATCTATTCTCCTGAAATTGAAAATGATCTACCAAGAACATGTTGTACATCTGCAATGGATTCCATGCCATGTAAATATTAGTGGCAATGAGACGGCGGATCGATTGGCCAAAGCGGGCAGTGAGGAAGATACGCCCACTGATTTAACACTTACATATCAGGAACTTTATTCTGATGAAAAATCTAGACTTAATTCAATCTGTCAAATTCCACCAACACACCAATGGTACTCTGGAACATCTCCTGGTACTCTTCTGGATACAAAATGTGACCGAATATCTCAGACTGCCTTGGCCAGATTCTCAAGTGGACATTTAAAATGTTTATCATTTGAACGTGGTACAAAAATGTATCCCACTTGTAAAAAATGCTGTGAACATCCAGCCTCACCGAATCATATTTTGGACTGCGTCGGACTTTCCCGGGAGGATTTATCCTCAAATCCCTTGCTAGTCATTGACTTTCTAACTGTCAACAATTTAATGGAGTTGATCTGACAAATGTCAGATCTTTAAAGAGGATAAGCCAACAACAACAACAAAATAAAAATAGGATCAGAACAGATTTACTAAATTCGATGATTTGCATAAATGCACAGCTCGGGGTGATATTCACTATCACCTTGCACAATAACTTAATAATTGGCAGGAAGATTTACTAAAGTTTCAGATGTTAATCGAATTGCTTATATGTAATTCTATCTCTCATCACTGCGAAAAGAAAAAAAAGATTTTTATGGTCAAAATATGATGACAAAATTAAGTAATGAGCAAAAATACTATCTAAAGTATCCATAATGCAAGTACATAAATTGAAGAAATTTTCGATGCAGTAAGAATTATTACTCAAAATTTACGAATCAAATCTTTTACATGTATTTTTTAAAACCAGTTTCTTGTACAAGATTTAGAAGTATTTTGCGAAAAAACTAGTAAAAAATTAATTCGTAAAAAGGAATTATGTCCAACTTTTTTTAAACAGACAAAACTTTGTCTAAAAAATTGGTGTATGCATCTTCGATTTTCGCATTTTTTAATTTTGCTAAGAGAATTCATTCGAACGAATACGGAGTCGGTTTAAAACTAGAAAGTGAAAACTTTCACAACGCATTAGTTAATTTATTGTGTCCACATACACACTTCTTTAATTTATATAATTCGGAATTCATAGTTTCGTAGCAGCAAAATTCAGAAGAAATGACGAAAATCTAACACACAAATCATTTCTATACCCTAACTATTAAAACACAAATAATTTTTTTTCACTAATCTTGATTGAATAAAAAATATATTCACACTTTTTTTTACAAATGTGATTTAATTTCTATACATTTATACTTATCGTAAAATAAATATCTGATGTACTTTTATCATAAATAAAAATACCATAAAATGCTAGGAAGCTGATGTGAAAAACGCTAAATTTCTAAAGCATTTTAAAATAAGAATTTTTTATTAACAAAACTACTGTAAAATAATATTTACTGTCAATTATTATAGATGCAGATATAAAAGCCAAAAATAAATGATAATTCCTCTTTAATTGCAGTTAAAAAATTACGCACATTTTTAGTTTTTAGAACTAAGATCAATACGCAACTTGAAGATTTTTATTGCAGATTGATACTTTCTCTTTTTACGCTCAATATTTTTGAAGGCAATAACAGCGCTATAAATTCTCATTACTTACTCCCTTCCTGCCTTCTGCAGATCCTTGTGGAGAAGGCATTGCAAATGCCAAACGCGTAGTAGCAGAATGACCTCCAATTCAGAGCGCACTGAATATGTCAGAGAACAATAGAAAATTCGTACGGACTCTCATTCGAGATATTGCAGCTGGGTAAAGATAAACATGAGGGAATGTGCTCTAATGTGTAGTGAGAAAATAATTACATCTAATAGCATTTCTTAAATGGTAAATTTGAATTAAGAGAGCATTCTTACATCATATCAATATAAATAACTTTATACTATTATGTAGTAGCTATGAACATAAAAATTTTTCATTTGCTACAAAAATGAACACATATTTGTTTAATTTTCATTATAATAACAAAAATTTAAGAAATCCTGAATATATTAGAAAAACAATTAGAAATAATAATTCAGCAAGAACAATTTAGATGTCTCCATTAAATTTTAACCAAGAAGGTGATAAGGAATGCAAATAATCCTAAGTGCATACTTATTATCTTAATATTCTTAAGATTATAGGTAGAGTAATCATTGCGAAAATAACACTTGGCAATAGACATGATTTTATTAAAATTAAAAAAGGTAACTCACACGACTTTTAAAATAACGTTATTGTATCCGTACACAATTTATAAATTTAACTCATTGGTGTTATATATTAAGATGGGTCTATTTTTATTTCATCCAAATAAAAATAAATATCATCGATTAATTACAAAAGACCTAAGTAAACAGCAATTATTAAAAAAGTGAAAGGAAAATGGCTTCCATTGAAGGCTTATTAAAGAAACCATGACAACTGTCTATTGCTTATTTTTTGCACATCATCATCTGTGTTGCAAAATTTTAAGAAGATAAGTAAAATTTTTCGATATAAGTTAACTATAAAGTATGCTAAATATAATAATACATTTTTAACCGATGGCAATAAAGTTAGAAAATTATGACCAAAACAAACTTTAGGGAGCAAATTTTAAAAAATATCAAAATTAACTTAACAATCAAATTCACCTAGAAATGGAAAATGTAGAAATGATACGGAATTTTATTTTTTAATTGAAATGTTTTTGATACAGGCTAATTATTTCTCAAAACAAAATCATCTTGAGCCCAACTCAGAGAAAATCCTGGCAACATTCATTAATATTGTTTGTACAAGAGAAACTTCTGAGATCCTTATGATAAGAAATATACTGGTAATGTTTTTAAGAAGGAAAAGATTAACCTCACACAGTTAAAGAATAGTTGAAAGGGGTGTGATATCATATCAGTCTGTATTCGACACAGTGGGAAGTTAGCAATGTCATAAATCACAACAGTGTAGTACATACTATATAACTGCGTGCTTTTGCTGATTATATTATACTAAACAGGCATGTTACAAAGTAGACGTAAACCTACATTAATTTCATATGCAAGCTAACTTATAAATACAGCAGAAAGTATTGGTCTTTTTAAGAATGAGTATAAAACAAAATTTATGAAACGAATAAAATATTTCAATGTTTTATCAACAATTACAAAATATAATTTTAATTTGAGTTTCCCATTTCACTTGCCTTGGTTCAGTTATTAATATTTGTAATAATATTTTTACAGAAATAACTCCAGGATTTAAAAAGGAAATAAACAGCTATTATTTACAGAAATACTAATTGAAAAATAAACTCCTCTCAATTAAAGAAACTAAAAGGAAGACATATAAAACTGTCCTGCAGTAACATATGGTAGAAAAAGTATATTAGCATTTGAAAGAAAAAGCATTTCCGGATTAATAAAATTAAATAATGCGTGATAAAGAATCCGAAATAATAACGAGCTTTATTGTTTAATCAAGGGAGAAAATATTCGATTCATTAATTCTAGGTATTTAACACTTTTGGATCATATTGAAAGAAGATGAAAAAATAAGATTAGGAAAACAATTATAAACTAGAACCCTTCGAAACAAAGATCCAGAGAAAGACGTAAAATAAGAGGGTTTTAACGATGCAACCGAAGATCCAACCATCATGTAAATAAAGAACTAGAATTTTAAGGCCAAGAACAGGAAAGTTCGGGATAATATTCGGTAAGGCAAGGCCCGGGTCTGTGGTGCTATGAAAGAAGAATAAGATGGCCTCAAATATTTATAGAAATTTGTTATATGAAGATTTCCTTACATTTAGACAGTTGGTAAGAAATATTGATTGAGTTTTCTGACAAGAGAATGCTCATAAATGCATTATGCATCAAAACAGCATTTTGGACTAAAATAAGTGAGGGAACAAATTTACATCAAAAGGTGGGTATATCAAGGAAAACAAGCCATATTTATTAAAATTAAAAACATGAGGCTTGTCTAACAAGTATTTCAATAAAAAAAATTTCTTTAACAGAAGAATTCGAAATAGCGGTTATGGAATAAAATTGATAGTATACATTTGCAAAAATAAATTGATATCATGTTAAAATTAATCAATCAAGTGCACTTCAAGTGGGTATTCAATTAATTAAAATAAATTTAATTATTCAACCACAAGAAAATACAAGTGCATATTGCATTCATACTTTTTTAAAGCGAAATCGATGAAAGCATATAATTTTATTAATTATACGTTAAATTGTATGTGTTAGTTATTTGACATCATTAAGTGTTGTTCATAAAAGGATATTTAAATTCAATTTTAAGTATTTTTTATGTATTACTAAAATATTTTAATACGAAAATTTTAAAAGATCATAAGTATATTACATTTTCATTCTCAGTACTGATATATATGATGAAATTTAAAAACAGTCATAATATTAACAAGTTATAAAGCATTTAAATTTATTCATTATAGATATTCTTAGTACACTGCTAATCATTTGAATTCTTGAATACAGCTTCGAATTACTGATCTTTAATTTTTAAAAATAGATGGTAATTCCAGTAACAGATTTTTAATTTCTCATAAAAAAACTACGGTGAATTCATCATTTTTATCTAGTGTCCTTGTAAGAATATTCTACACGTCTTTAATCACGTTCCTTTTGGCGATCGTGGATCAATGAACGCCTTGTAAAAAAGTTGATCTACAACAATCATTCAAAGTCATCGGGTCGGCTTATAAAAATTACTTTCAACTGCTGGAAAAGAATTATTACAAGAGCCATCCATAACGCATCACCTCTTGAAAATTGTTGAGAATAAACACAGCTGTTCGCTTTCCAACCATCATTCTTTTCTCTAGTAAAGAAGCAAATCGAATATCAGTTGTACCGAAAATAATTGAATTACATTACTTTGGGTAGTGAAGATTTAAACCTTTTTGCTAAAAATCGATGTTAAGGCCAAAATAATTTGTGATCCTTCACCATAAACTTGAGTTGTGTTTTCCACGTTATATTTACTTATCTTTTTAACTGTCAATTATAAGAGATTTTTCATTAAGATTTTCGGAAGTTAAGCAGAGATTTCACAAGACACTTGCAGACGTTTTAATGTATTATTTATACATACATAAATTCAAATAAATATTAAAATATGATAAACATCAGTTTCTTATGCACTGATTTTATCAATAAAGCCAAATAATCAGTATAAAACATATAGAAACGGGCAGGTAATATATAATATCATATTCATATTAATTACTTTAGTATATATTTTCGATACATTTAGCATCAATGTTGAAACATTATCATGCAAAATTTATAAATATGTCTTATAAACAGTAATTTTCTTGGACTGAATAAAATGAGAATCTATAATGAAAAAAACACATGTTTAGAGAAAGCTCCTGGTGAATTCGAGAGTTTGATTTGAATAAAAAATTTGAAAACAAATGCGGAAAGTGCAGAGATTCCAGGCGATTCAAATGGCACGAACTATCACACAAATTTAAACTTATTCCATGTTAGTACCATTTCTTGAATCACCTATTAACGGAAAGTTTATTGTGTACTCTTATCGAAAATAGTTTCAAAGACAAGAAATTAGGAATAGCTTTCGCATGATAACTGCGCATTTTCCGACGAGAAGAAATACCTGAGCAGAATGCAATAAAGCATGATGCGTTTACAAATGACACCGTGCACAAAAGAATATAAGATTGAACAGCAGACATTTTGCAAAAATTTTATGCACACACAACTGAATAATATTATTTCATAAAAAAGTGTGAATTATATAAACACATTTTATCATGAGCACACACGTTATAAAAAAATTAATGACAAAAGCCGTGATATTTCTCAAAACAAGTTGAGTAGTCATATTTTTTAAAAGAAATGATCCGGACAAAGACCGATATATTGAAGCCATAAAGAAGAAGGTATGAGGATGTAAAAGATTGACGTAAAAAGAATCACACTGGAATTGCTTACAATTATGATAACAAAACGATCACTTTACCAAATTTCGAGACACTGCTTCAATATGCATTTTGAAATCATTGTGTACCTTCATTGCGTCAATAAAATTTAGAGATCCAAGAGATTTAGAAAAACACCATAATAAGCCTAAACTAAAAAATATTTAGAAATAATCCTTAGCGATATCTATGTAGAAAAACTTTCATAAATAAAAATAAATTCTTTCATGTGATTTACGGAATATTTTATCTTGCACACATCAGTTCTCAATGTATTGATCCAATGCCTTTCTAAACTATAAGACAGGCTATGAATGTCATGAGACTTTATTTTAAAAATAACACGTTATATAGTCGACCGGCAATTAAAAATATTTATTCCTATGAAATTATAACACTTTGTATTGTTTTTTCATATTTTTATCATATTTAACAGAATTAGGACATCCAGAAAGCGCCAAAAAGAGAAAAAGTAGCATGTATTACATTATTTAACGGCTGGATATAACTGATTAACAGGCTAATTTATGAAAGCATATTTGTAATCCATTTTTCACCCAGAAAAAAGTTTGCTAATATTAGGAATGTGGTTAGAGCCGGTAGTATCATCTCGCTTATTCTTTTAATAACCGAGAAAATATTCTCGGTTCCTGAAAAGAAAAAAACAGGGAGGAATTTTTAAAGATTTAATAATGTTTTAAAAAAAAATTAACTATTCTAATTTTTTTAAATATTATTATTGAATAGAAGATAGAATTGTTTTAAAAATTAATAAAAGAATTTTAATCGATTAATTCACTGTTAATTTGACAATACTAAATCTGCATTTTACATTTATTTAATTTTTTTTTGATAGAAAAACTTAGTGTTTCGTAATCAGGATGAGCAAAAAACAGCTAAAATCAACTTTTTAATGACGCATAATATAATTAAAATTATTATTTTTATCATTTTATTTATGAATCTTTCTTCAAGATAGAACTCGGAAAATTTATCACTACACGAACTTAGAATAACAATTATAAAAAAGATGTTATTTTAAATTCATAGACAAGTTAGAGCATTGATGTAAATTAAATTTAAACTTGATGATATATAATTTATTTATAATACACTGATGTCCATAAATTAAGCATAATTCATAATCACACAGAAATTGAACTCTAAAATAAAAATTTCACATGTGTAGAATTATCATACACATCTTGAAGAATAATATGCAAATTACATGAAACCATCAGATGCCGCCGATAGTACGTCACAATGACGAGAGTGTAAGAGAGGGGTATATAAGGAATGGTTGCAAAGAAGTAAAATTGTTCACAAGCGCTTTAAAAGCCTTTCAGTGCAATAATCGCATAGTTATGGAACAAAGGAAGCATTTGGATGATGTTTTACGTGGTAGAATTATCGGCCGTCTGGAATGTGGACGTACCCAGCTGGAAGTATCCGAGGAACTTGGAATCGCCCAGAGTGTCATCTCCAGGTTTTGGAAACGGTTCCAAGATGATGGAAATATGAGTAGACGTTACAGCGCAGATCGCTCCCAAGTTACAACACCGAATGAGGACCGGTATTTGACAGTTACTGCCAAAAGAAACAGACGGAGCACAGCATCAGACCTGTCTCGTCAACTCTTTTCAGCTACCAGTACGACAGTTTCAAGGCAGACCGTGTACTGACGCTTAGGGACATTGGTCTATATGCTTGTAGGCCTGTCAGATGTGTTCCACTTACCACAACTCACTGTCACTTGTGGTTAGCCTGTAGTAAAGAGCATACAATTATGCACACCGCAACAGTGGTCTTGTGTGATATTTTCCGACGAGTCCAGGTTTAGCTATCAGATTGATTCTCGCTGGACTTTCATATGGAGAGGGACAGGTCCCCGTTACCACCAAGAGAACACCATTGAATGACACCATTACGGTGGTGCACGATTGCACGTTTGGGGAGGAATTATTCTAGGTTACAGAACTAACCTGCATGTTCAGAATGTAACCACGACAGGCCACATCTATCGGGATGTCATTCTGGAACAACATGTACGTTGGTTTCGGGGCGACATGGGTGCAGAATTATTGTTTATGGATGACAAAGCCCGTCCTTACCGTACAAACATTGTAGACGAATGCCTTCAATCGGAGGATATCACCCGTATAAACTGGCGAGCATACTCATCGGACTTGAATCCAATAGAGCATGTGTGGGACATGCTGGGTCGACGAACTGCAGCCCGTCAACCCCCTCTCTCATGTCTACCGGAACTTCGGAGAGAATTGCTTGATGTGTGTGAGTAGTGTAATATTCCCCAAGATCATATCGATAATTTGATACTCAGCATGCTTAACCGTTGTACGGCCTTTATTTCATCGTCTGAGGGGCATACTATGTATTAACCATCATACCAAACATGTTATATTGATTTTTGTACATAGGTTCTTCTTTAAAATTTGCTCCAGGGAGTAAAAATCGCAATTTTTATTAATGATGTCATACATATAGCATCTTTTTTGCTTTTTACCTTTGTTTAATAAATAGACTTTACAAATAAGTCACATTTGATTTACTTCTGTCTCTTTCTTTGCCTGAACTTGCATTATTCTTAATTTATGGACACGAGTGTATATAGGATTTTTCTCCCTCTTGTAGGCCCTAGAATAATATTCGTTCGGCTGTATACCCAACAATTATTTGTTTTGTATAAAATCATAATATTTAAATTTTTGTAAAGATATGAAACATATGTTTAAAGGTGTCATTAACATATTTATAAAATATTATTATGTATTATTCAGAACTTTATAAAGTCCAATACCTTCAATAGAATTTCTTCAGAGCATCAAATTCCAGTAGATATTTGAAAGTGCTAAACTAAAACGGGACAAACATCTCCGGAGAACATTTTGAGGCATTTATTTTATTTACTGAGAATGCTAAGTTAGCAAGTGAAGGGTTTTAGGTCCAGTAGCTTGATTCTCACCTAGCCGTGGGTTCGAGATTCATTTAAAGTTGCAAAATAAATAAATAAATAAAAAACATAAATAAAACGATCATCGAACAATAAACAAAGCAAAACAGTCGAGAATATTATGTGATATTTGCTCTACAAATAGTAAATTAAGGATTATGCATTGTCACACAAAAGTAAAATAGGTTAAGCAGAATATATGCTATGCTTTATAAGAAACAAATAAACAGACAGTCTGTGTGAAAATACAGAAGACCAAGCAAAATATATTTTTCCGAACAAAAACATTCAAAAATTATTCATTTATGTTTTCTTGCCTGACAAAAAGAAGTGTGAGAAACATTGTTGTGTTTTAAGCTTCACTAGGACATCGTTAAGCGTGAATATCATTAAAATGGAAAAAAGTATTTCTACCTTTCTTAACTGCTTCGGTTATTTTCAACCTCTAAAGCAATAAAAACAGAAGTTATTTCTTTTTAAGGTCCTCCGTGTTTTAGCGGTTGCCTAGTGAAAACAAGAGAATGCTTTTTTTCTTCGATTACAATAAATAATAATAGCAGAATAGTGCTAAGACCATGGTCTTTGAAGTGGGAGGTCATCGGTTAGCTTCTAGACGCTGTTAAACAATTGAAAATGAGTATTGTGTTACTGTATGCACAACTATCAGGGTAGATGCGTAGGAGTTTTCAGAGTTTCTTCCATTGCGACACGTGCGTTTGTTAGTTCACGTGGTGACAAAAACAGAAACATTTGTCAAATATCATCCTGAAATCAGAATTCGGACAGACATGAAGAGGTCGCCGGAGCCGCCCTGGGAGCTGTGGGAGGGAGACATTTTATATTTACACTGATAAGAGCTTATGTAATTTTAAGCCCTTATCAGTGTAAATATAAAATGCCTCCCTCTATAAAGAAATGATTTCTTAAAAATATTTTTTAAGAAATTATTTTTTTATAGAGGGCATAATAGAAATTTTAGAATTTGTAATTTCATTTTCACTTAGAAATTATTTGAATATAATATTTAGCTTTTAACTGCATGAATTTTTATTTATAATAAATAAATAAAATGTGAAATCAACTGAGAAAATGGTGTAGTTAATGAAAAAATACAAAAAAACACAATATTTTTCAAAGCATTGATGCATTTTCATTTCACGAAACAGTACATTTCCTTGTATAAATTTATCAGTATAAACAAAAATATAAATATTACTATGCAATTAAGAGCTATGATTGGAAATAATTTTTATGAATTTCATCTAAGAGGATACTTGTCATTGGAGGGATTCCCTTTAAGGCACCAGGCAGAAAAACAATAGCAATTCTAGGATTCGAGGGGATGCAAAGGATCTTGTCATATGCATTCAAAGCGATAAAAACTTAACAAGGAGCGATTCACCTTATAGAATATTAAAAATAAGACTCTCACGATTGAAAATATCAACCACAGCTTACAATCAAAAATTATATTCTGTCTCCGTTATTTCGGAAGTAAAATGCTCGATGCGTCATCCAAACACATAAAAGAATGGAACAGAAATTCAGTGTCCACTCCATAGACATAAGGTTAGTTTGTCGCTCAACAATCATTTATTCCACACGAAGATTAGTTAGACCGGAAACTATAGTTTACGGTGGATTTCGAACCACTACGAACATCCAAGCCCCAGATGAGATTCGAAGCTATGAACTGTCGAACCGAAGGCAAAAGCACGGACCATTCGGCTACCAGCTCGGCCCGTAGACATAAGGAATCTGTAGATCAATTTAAAATGCTTTCAAATCTTCCATGATTTCAAACAAGTTAACCTTTAAACTTTTCTACATGTATGAGTATAAAAAGTAACATAATTAATTGTATGATCCACCTTTGTAAAAACATTTCAAAATATAAAATTTGAAAAAATGTTCTATTACGCTTTAAAAATTGCTCAATACATATATATCAATTTATTAAAAAATCTCCTTTTGGTATAATACAAAGTTGCTTACCATATTAAATTTCATGACGCTTTTTATTCTGAAAGAATTTTCTTCGATTTTAAGATTTCACCCAAAAGTTAAGTCAAAATGAATAGGCATAGATTTTGAAAGAATATTCATACTGATTAACCGTTTAGTTAAATGCTTTAGATGCATTTATTATAATTTTCACATATTTAATAAAAACACTGATCTATATAATAAATTGCTTTAGATGCTAAATTATATATAACACTAATTTAAAGCTCTTGTACAATGTGTGACACTTGTATAAGCAAGATTTATATCTAACAAAAATTTTTAAGAAATGAAGCAAATTAAGACCACTGGCGCTTCAATTAAAAATTTCTAAAAATTTAGCTTCATAACTTGTATTTAAGTAAATAAATAATTTATCACAATGTTAATGTACTTAATTGAAATATATATATTGACCTATTTAATAAAGTTAACACATAAAAATCGAAAGAGTACATTTTAGATGTTAACTTACCCATAACTATTATAAGCTTTTAATCGGCGATGTATATTTCCTATAAAGAGCATTTGTTTCCAATATTATTTAAAAAAAACTCACTTTCATCTTTTTTATATTTAATGTTTATACATTTTATCATTTTGATATTCTCTAATTTATAATAGTTTTTAATGGTTAGAATTATAAAATGTATACCATTCAATCATTCGTTTTATAATTTAAGCTCCATGAATACCAATTTTAATATACTTAGTGGAAATATATATTGACCTGCATAATAAACTAAGAGAGAAATTGATACAAACTTTTTAATGAAAGAATTACTGAAAATAGTCTCTGAATCATATTTTTACAAATGAGAAGGCTTCATAAATTGCTGATAGAAGTTCTCATCCGCGCCGCCAGAGCCATCGAAATTATAATCACTAAAATGAAACAGCATTATTTGCTTCAAACCCTTTGATGCAGCCAGGTGTCATAACCAAAACAGAATGACATAAATGAGGGAAAGGATGAAGTGAAATACGTTGTAAATCACTTCAACTTATTATTCATTAATAATTTGGAGATTTCTGCTTCACAGATTCCGCTCTCCCCCCCCCTTTTCAAACATACGATGGAGGTTTAATCGTCCAATGTCCAAATGAAAGTTTCCATCAAAATTACGAGCGGATCATTTTTTACACAACATATTGTTAAAAAACAAACTAAATGATTCCTAATTTTGAAAACAAACACATTTAATTAACAAATAAAAAGATTAACAGAAGGAATCATATTTGGGTTCGCTAACAACATCTCAGGCCTGCATAACGCCCTAAGTAAGTATAAAAAAACGCAACTTCTTCAGACTGGCATCAACGCTCTCACTTCCCATCAGAAGCTCTTGAAATCTAAATCGCATTACAATATGAGTGGAATCTTAATATAAAATCTTCAAATTTTAAAAAAATACATGCACAACAAGAAAAGATGCGGATTTATCATTAAATGGTTAGAAAAGTTAATGATTAGGGTATGTGTTATTGGGAGCAGACTCCAGTGCACGTGATGCCAAACACTTTAAGTTTTGTGTAAATAAAGGCTATATATACTTAATAATATTACAGGATAGTTTAATGGTTTACATTCCATATTTACAAGTCCAGCGAAGCAAAGAGTGTTCCCCCCCCTTTTGTCCCATGTGTATTTGAAATAAATTATTCAAAATAAGATATTCGATTGAATAACGTAAAGGTACATCGATAATTCACTCGAAATACGGAGGCATAAATATTAATAATAAAAAGCAGTCAAAATTTAAAATTGTCAGTAATAATTTTAAAATGCACATTTGTATTCCTCTTGTTTTAGGAAGTTCACCTAATTGAATTTTAAACCTTTTAGCGTTTGTTAAATAACGTGTAAAAAGTACATCCATTTCTGAAACGTAACATGTCTTAGAAAACATTTTTTAGACTCATAAGACTTATAATAAAAATATTCGTCATAAAACAAAAGCACTTGTTTGAATGTTTGTTTTTTATTTTAAATTTTCCACGTGTTTTTGTACATATACTTTCATTAAGTAATAATTTGAATAAATATTCAAAAGACAAATGATTTCTTATTTATAAAGTTCACAAAAACTTAATTCACTTAATTTATAAACTATTTATGAAAATGAACAAAAATTTAATAACAGTAGATACTTTAAATTTCTATTAATTCTAAGGCTTTCGTAGTTTTGATGTATTCCAATGCGTAAAAGATAGCATTTAAACTTATAGATATGAGTATGAATTTATTTAGACATGAGTATGAAAAGCAAAATTATTTTTTAAATACATTTTTTAAAACATTTCAAAATATTTATTTTGTTCATGAGCAGCCCACGTGTGTGCATGTAAATAAACTTTTTTTTACAATGATATTTCGATTTATTCTCAAACCTGTTTTTGTGCCATCTTTTTTATCTATGCAATTTTAAGAAGTTTATGAAAAATTTCCTTCAGATTGGAGGATAAATGACGATATCAATAAAAAATGACATGGTTTGATCGGCCATTTAGTTTCACCGATTTTTCATATGTATTTGATCACATTACATAAACATTGAGTCTGCTAAATAACATTACATATGTATTGTTACCCCAACAGAAACTAGATTTATATATCCAGTGCATTCAAGTACTTGCGTCATTTTGATTCAGTTCGCTTTTCTACTTTAGTATTGTTGTTGTTGTTGTCGTGTGCCAGCCAGGCTGGCAATATGGGATGCGCTGCTCCACTTTTTCAACTGAACCATATTTTGGTGTGGAGTCCGACTTCCTCAGTACACACATGCCATAGGGACCCGTTTAGAGGGTAGGCAACCATTCACACCTCATTCATACAAGGAAAGGACAAAGACAGGACAGATAGAGAGAGAAAGTACATCCATGCCCGAACCGGGATTCGAACCCAGGACCTCCCTATCCGTAGTCAGGGACTCTGACCACTAGATAGGGCGGGTGGCTACTTAAGTATTGATATCCTGAATGTACAAGCCACATGTCTTGATTTCGTTTCAAAAAACAATTCCTAATTATTTCGCAATTTCTAATTTATTTTTTAATAAAAACAATTAATAAAAAAATTCCTAATTTATTTTCTGTTTGAGAATTTTTTCGTGCGGTCCACCGCACAAAAAATTCTTTTAATTGTGTTGCGAAAACTATTTTTCAGAGCTGTACTCGTGAATTTATGTGAGATTTAATTTATGCACATTTTTATGCCATTCCGATCTATTGTACAACAATAGGTTTGAGCGCAATACAAAGATTTTAAATTCTAATGACTCATTTTTATGCTTAAAGAATATCTTACAAGATAAGTTTAGTGATTTTAAGCATTTTACTTATTATTTAAGCTCAATTGAAGGGTCACCGCGAGTATTTGAAATAATACTGAAATGGGTATTTTAATTCTTTAAATTTGACTATCGCAATTTTATATTTAACTAACTTAGAATGAACTCGCTTCGCTGCGTTCTGTTCAAATCATTTTACATATGGTTCAAGTATAATTTGCATGCTTATTTAGTTTAGGCTTCACCAAGGGAAAACGGGTATCTAGATTTCAGGCATCCCGCCTAGTTAGGAACTAAAAAGACAAATATTAAATTAATCTAATGGAAGTAGAGCTTACATGGTATACGGCATAGTAAAATAAACAAAAACCCAAAGATGTAAGCAAATCCTTTCTGACTGAAATTTCAATTTAAACGTGAAAACATGAAGTTCTACAATTTAATAGACATGAATGTACACATTACAAAACTATTCAATTAATTTCTCAAAACGACATTTTGCATCATAAAATGAAATATCAAGTACAGGATAGCTAAAAACAAATTGAATGAGGTGTAGAATCCGTGGAAGAGACTTTCGCATTCATGTTACTTTCTCAGCTGTGGCACAGTGAGGAAAAAAATATTTTTCAAAAACAAAATAAGATTGTTATTCAAAAAGAATTACGCAGTGAGAATGTAAGCAGAAAAAAAGTTTGCAGTAAATTTTTTTCTCTATTCCCAGCGATTATGTAAAGATAACAGTTTTGAAAAGAGGGAAAAAAGCACACACTTTGAAACATTACTTATATTAATTATTACAATACAATATATGGCAGCATAAGCAATTGAAGTTCAAATCAGTCTCCTTATATTTTAAATCTATTTTAAAAACACTCATTCACACAATTCGAAAGAAAACTCCAGAAATTGATATTCGAATGTATGTTTCGAATATTGATTTCGAATGTATCGGAAAGTTAACCCATTCCGAGTAAGGCTTGTGCTGAATTCAAACCCGAACAAAATAATATGTAATAAGCAACATTTCAGTTGCTAAATTGTTTATAATACGTATTATAATATCTGACAATATAATTTGATACTTTTTATTCTATTATTAGTGTATTTACTTTAAATATATAGATTATACAAATAAAATAAGACAAAAACAAAATGGAAATGTTTTCGATGCCATTCAATTACATGTGTTTCATGAGTTTACTCAACGATTTATTATTTGTAATATTGACATTTTTTTAGTATTTTTCTTTTCAAAGAAACAAATAAATAACTTTAATTACTGTAATTTTGTTATTAGTTTACAGTATTTAATCACTTAATTTAATGCTTGATCACTGAACAGTTTATGACAATTTTAATGCAACTAATTAAAGAATACTAATCAAATGTCAAAATATATCTAGTAAGTATGCTTTCGTACTCTTTATTTTATTTAGATACATTTAAATTTATTTTTAATAATAGTTTAGTATTTAAAAAATTGAGATAAATAATTGATAATTTTTTATAATCGATATTTAAATATCGATGATTTATTCATAATTTAATTGTAGAATGTAAAGATTCAGCTAAGTTTCTAAATAGAATGAAATAATGGCAACACTATGGAAATTGAAAACAAGTTTCCTTTTCAATGAATAGGAAGTTATGGATTAAAAAAAATAAAACATTTTATGCATCAATTAAAATGAATTCATTCGACTTCTTTCTTGATTAAATAGTTAAAGATCTTTCAATTCAGAACATTAAAGTTCTAATAAATTAGTCATTTAATATAATATACTCAATATAATATTTTACAGAAGTTTTTTTTTATTTAATTAATAACAATACTTAATAATTTATAACAGTTTAATCTATAGTAAATGGAAACTATTTATTTCAGTTGTTTCTAAATATTGTTAGGTAAAAATGTTGCTGATACAAGAAAAACACTTTCATAGAATAATTAAATTGTCAATCTAAAATGCAATTTCTTACGTAGATTAATATAGTATTTCAATTAAAAAGACATCGAAATTGTAATAAATTGTAATATTTTACAGAAGTTTTTTTATTTAATTAATAACAATACTTAATAATTTATAACAGTTTAATCTATAGTAAATGGAAACTATTTATTTCAGTTGTTTCTAAATATTGTTAGGTAAAAATGTTGCTGATACAAGAAAAACACTTTCATAGAATAATTAAATTGTCAATCTAAAATGCAATTTCTTACGTAGATTAATATAGTATTTCAATTAAAAAGACATCGAAATTGTAATAAATTGTAATATTTTACAGAAGTTTTTTTATTTAATTAATAACAATACTTAATAATTTATAACAGTTTAATCTATAGTAAATGGAAACTATTTATTTCAGTTGTTTCTAAATATTGTTAGGTAAAAATGTTGCTGATACAAGAAAAACACTTTCATAGAATAATTAAATTGTCAATCTAAAATGCAATTTCTTACGTAGATTAATATAGTATTTCAATTAAAAAGACATCGAAATTGTAATAAATTGTAATATTTTACAGAAGTTTTTTTATTTAATTAATAACAATACTTAATAATTTATAACAGTTTAATCTATAGTAAATGGAAACTATTTATTTCAGTTGTTTCTAAATATTGTTAGGTAAAAATGTTGCTGATACAAGAAAAACACTTTCATAGAATAATTAAATTGTCAATCTAAAATGCAATTTCTTACGTAGATTAATATAGTATTTCAATTAAAAAGACATCGAAATTGTAATAAATTGTAATATTTTACAGAAGTTTTTTTATTTAATTAATAACAATACTTAATAATTTATAACAGTTTAATCTATAGTAAATGGAAACTATTTATTTCAGTTGTTTCTAAATATTGTTAGGTAAAAATGTTGCTGATACAAGAAAAACACTTTCATAGAATAATTAAATTGTCAATCTAAAATGCAATTTCTTACGTAGATTAATATAGTATTTCAATTAAAAAGACATCGAAATTGTAATAAGATAACTTAAAATATAGACTAAATGGTTAGTCAATATGAATATTAAAATAAAATTTTTCATTCATTTCAGCTTAACTATTTTAGTAAAATGCTTAACACTAATAAACATGTACTGTCTAGTTGAAATTTATTTCAGAATAAAATGCATCATTAAAGTTTAAAATAAGTAACTTTGTATTAAATGAAATGAAGGTAGTTAAAAAAAAACAATATACAATTCTTAATACAGTAAAAATTGTTTTCAAACAAATTTAATATTCTAAGATTCTTTGATAAATGTTTCCGAAAATAATGTTGGAAAACAAATAATTTTTACACTCGTAGGATATTAGAAAGCACATTTGAAATAGATCCATACATTTCTTATGTCGAAAGAGTTTTCTCACTAAACATGTGTTGCATTCTCTTACAAGATGCGAAAAAAGATGACACATTAAGCATTTTTACCTCTAGGAGGACATAACATGAAAAAGATATTTTTCTTTTTAAAAAATTGAAGGATATTTCTAATCAAGCACACACATCCAATAATTAAGTTTAATCCTTAATATTCAATAAGGTAAATCTTTCCTAGCTAAATTTTTACCGCTTCAAATGCATGAGACGGATTCTTTCGATCCCCTGGAATGGTATTGCAGCTTTTGTTCTGCCTGCTGTTTTGAAGGAAAGATGCTGACAAGTATCCACTTTAACGTTTTATATAAAATGAAACTCAGAAAAATCACTCGAAGAGAGCAAAAATAATTTTACATATGAGGATTATATTGAAATAGTTTCTAGGCGAAAATGAATGCATAAATTTTTAAAATATAGATAGTTGTCTTAACAAAGAAAAATAATTTTCCAAAACTTGTAAGTATTTATCGGTATTAAAATTAAAATACCCTCAATCATCCAAATAAGAAAATTTTCGTTTTATAGTGCGATGAAAAAAATCTGCAGCTCTTTATTTTATGTTGGTGAAATTGTCTCTTCACTCAAGAAGCTGGACTCTTCAATTCTAACTCTCCTTTTCAAAACACTGACGTTACTTTTTAACAATAAAATGAGATTAAAACAGCCACTTTCCCCCAAAATTAGCCCATAGACAATACTTGAAATTTTCATTCTATTTTATCACACATGACCGTGTTTTATGTATGTTATAAAAAAAGGATGATTCTTTCGTCTGTCAAAAATTGTAGTTACAAAATTACCATTGACAAAAAGTAATTGAAGAAAGTACGATATGACATTATTTGCTTTCAAATTTTACATTCTGCACAGAAATAACTTTAAAACATTTTTAATAGTTCCTTATATTTAAAATATGACGTAAATTTAAAAAGATAACACTATTAAGTGTCACAACTGTGATACTAAGATTAATAACACTATTGCACATTCCTGCATAACTGAATTTGTAACTGTTTCACAAGAATACTAGAGTTTTAAAGCAAATATGTGCATTAATTATTTTAACTATTCTGTGATTACATCCATTTTTGTAAAATATTACATGATTTAGTTGCATTCTAAGAACAGTAAGAATAGTAAAGCTAATAAACTAACGATGTGTGTGTTGATCTCACCATAAATACAACATCATAGTATTCTATTTAAGATGACTGCATGCTTTTCTAAGTGTGAATCATTTTTAGCTTCAATTGAAAAGAAAGTGGTTTTTTGGTATAAATTACCTTAAAAATGATATTCATCGAATGCTAATAAATATCTGACACTAAAATTGCGGACGCCAAAACTAAATATGAGATTAAATCTTAATAAAAAGAGACATTTAACTTCAGTATAGAAGTTGCATTTTTTTCAGGATAAACAAATTAAAATGAGTTGACTTTGGGTTTTCATTGATATCTAAGAACTAATAACATTGAGTATTTATATACTATATACACTTAAGAAACATAACCTAATCAAAACTAAACGGATTAGTTGATATTTTACATTTAGGTTTTTATACGTATTGTATATAATGTATGCGTGATAGTTTAATCAAGGATATATTAGATAAATAAGTTATAATGTTAATAAAACATTAAAAGTGATGTCAACAAAATTTTGGTATTTGTTGAATATTGGCAGTTAGAATACAATCACGCAATATTTATTGCTGTTTTTCCAATAAATTTCTTAAAGATTTTTTCTATTTGGTAAATTGACGAAATTACTCACAATACATTACTATACAATGCTTTAGTATAATTAATAATTTCATATTGATAAATTTATTTCTCCTCTTATGAATGATATATTTTGTGAGTTATGTACAGGGTAAACAAGCCTTTTAAAATAGAGTAACAAAAACTATTGAGCAGAAAATCATAACAGTTGGAGAAGGGTGTGGCAACTCAGCCACAGTAAATCCCTAAAAAGGGAATGAGAAGCGCATCTTCCCTATCCGATGGGGAATCTAGCTCAGTGGCAATTTGGATACGGTCGTATGAAGACCGTACTGGCACCAGTGTATTATGGTGTGGAACTTATTTTATGGAAATTAATTATGAAAATTGTTATTGTTGATGTTATATTGTTAAAATAAAATATTAAAGACAATAGGACTTATTAATGAATAAAATCACGCAACCAAAATATAACGCAACAAAGGGTGTTAGGAAATTTTGATCGTGTCGAAAAACGAAATTAATTGGTAGCGTTACCAGCAGCGAGCATATAACACATTTTTACAGATAGAAGTACATAATTTATAAGTATATTTTAAATTTATAACACATTTTCAAACAGATAGAGCGAATACTGGTTGGATTTTAAAATTTGTTTCGGTACACAAGGTTTAAATGGATAAATAGATTGAGAAATAAAACATTTTAATGACAAATATTTTAATTTAAAGTACAAAATATAAATAACAGAAAGCGCATGAAAAATTGACAAAAATATTGCATTTTTACTTACTTACAAAGACTATATATTTTTTAAGATTAATTAATATACATAAATAATACTTCACTCAACCATATAGGTATACCAAGGCGAAAGCATATACATAACCTAAGAAATTTCTTCGGATTTATAAGTTCTTAAGAATTTAAAAATTAATTTGTCACGAAAATTCCCATCATAGCACGAATAAAAAGAGGAAAAAAAAACATTAGAAAATTTTAAATAAAATTGCCCATGATTACTATGTAAATAAATGTCATCGAAAGAAAGAGATCAACAAAAATATGTATGATAAATGTTTTTCTTACAAATTTCTTTCCAGTAAAACGATTATAAATGAAAAGAAATATCATTTTTAAATTCATATCCTTTTAAAAGAAGGAAATTTTCAAATCGAAACAACCTCTGGAATCGACAGATATAAAGGTTTATCAGCAACCTGTCCAAATCCGAATATAATTGTGAAAATTATATATAAAGAAAGAAAGGATGAATAAATATTTTTAAGCATTCAGCTTCATCCCTGCAAGTTTTATAAAAATAGATTATTTATACCTATAATAATTCAATTAAAAACAATTTAATGAAGAATTTTAGAATAAAAATTTATAAAACGTAATATGACGATTTTGATAGTCTTAATTAAATTTTTCAATGAAAAATTTAAGACTTCGACAGTTGAAGAATCTATAGTCTTTTTCAGTAAATAAAATATTGATATAATTTAATAAAATATTGATTTACTTACTGAAGACATAATTTGATGTGGTTATCCTTTATTAACTTATTAGAAGGTAACAATTTTTTATATTTTTTCTCACCTCCAGAAACGAGTCATTAAATTAAAGAAAGAACAAAAATATCCCACAAAGGTAAACTGACTCAGAATCCCAATGTACTCTTTTGGGCTGTAATCGATGGAAGCTCGGTACCAATCGATAATCAAGTTTACAGCGATGACGGATGAAAATAAACACAGCCCCTGATTCTGAGATAATAGGAGGTAACTCCAGGATATCGCACAATCTTAGCCTTGGCCTTTATCGTCCGTAGGAATGATCTCCAACCTTTTGAGTCATCGTCTGAGGCCTACATGAAAGACTTAATCCGGGTGCCCTTGAACTTCTATTCAGAAGTTTCCTTAATGCATGCGAATGTGCACCAAATAGTTCTATTCTAGTAATTAAGAAATTTTTTCACAAGACTTATCCAAAAGGAAGAAGATTTTAAATATTTGCCTATGCGTATCTGCAGTATTGAAATCTTTACGTGACATCCTTGAGTTCAGAAAAAGTAAATAATAAAGACTCAGCTTTGAAGTTAGCTATTTTTATTCTTTTATTATAAACGTAAAATAATTTCTTCTTCATTAAAACTGAATTTTATAAAGAATTGAAAATAAAGATTACTAAATAGAAAAAGAAAAGAAATTATAAAAAATGCCATTTTTTAAATTTCTAGTGAAAGAAAACTAATAGAATTATTTTATTTGAGACTCATTAGAAGTGTCACAATGTGGTTTCAGATTCTGAATTCATTTTGCTATAAAAACTAATTAAAATATATATTTCATTGTTATTATCATCACAAAAAAATTTTTTGGGGTAGTCAGATTTATCTTTAAAAAAAAATCTTGACTGATTTGCAATTACATATTTAATAACGTGGGTAATTGTCAGAGTAACTCTTTGAGAGTAGCGTTATCATCAAATAAGTAAATAAAAAATATTCGGGCAGATTATCGTGGAATTTTAGTATTCATATAAAATTAAAGCTTTACTAGATACAGGAACAATTCTTTAAAATTCAAATACGATCTGCAATCTATAGAATAGCAAACTGAATGGAGCTCGTGGGTCAAATTCATTTCATAAAATAACAATACATGTTCGAAATCAGCAGCAGATGGCATTCTTCTCCTCCTAAATTTTAGACAAACGATAGCCATAGTAATAATAACGATATTTAAATCCATCGTTGCAATCAAATTGTATTCATAACATCATGAAATAATGTAACACCTCTTCACAACAAAATAGTTTTTCCATCCAACCAAATTTTAATAACAAAACTTTTAAAATAAAATTCTATAGTCCCAATTTGTATTATATTATTTAATTTTTTGCATGATGTAAAAAGAATTCCAAAAATATTAGCAAAAGCTTTGAGAAATAAAACCTTTATATTTTTATTTTAACTAATAAATGTTTATAAATGCACGGAATATAATTTATATGATGATTTCAAAATTGCTTTCGTTATAGAATAAAGGTTAAATATTAAGTAGTAAATACAAAATAAATAAGATTATTTATGATAATAAAAGTCAAATCACAATATAAAAATAAGAATCATTAAAAACATTTTTTAAAAAATGCTCACAAATTTATATTTAGAATTCATTACTATTATGGTGCTAAAATTTTTTATAAACATCGTATTTTCAGATCAGAAAAACCACATTGTGCGCCAAATTTGGCCTTGGAAAATTTCAAATTAATTCCCAACAATGATTTTGAGATTTTTTTCACAGCTTGAAAGAGTTAGAAGGTCATTGCTTAAATTTAGAATATTAATCAATAGATTTGTCTTATTTCTTAATAGTTCAAATTATGAATTGAATAAATTGCGTAAAATAAGAGTAAAATAAGCGTTGATCTACATTCATGGAGCATATAAGACTACGGTATCAAATGCAATTGAAATAGTGGGGGGAAAAGATGAAAAACCTTCGACTACGTGATATATCCTGGATGTTAATAAGAACTTTATGTTGAAGGAATAAAACGAATAAAGAAAAAGGACAGCCAATTTCAAAATTGGTGTGGTATGAGTACAGTAATTCTCAGGATATCAACTTCCTGGCGAAGGAAATGCAATAGAGCTTTTATTTAAGTGCCTCTTTTCTTTAAATCGTGCAGCTGCAAAGGAAATGATATTCTTACAATTTTCATTTGAATGAGGCTTCTGTCCAGAAGGCAACCGTCTTTAGAGCAATCCTTTAAAGATGGATGAAGAACGAACAAATCAAAACCATAGAAGTAGGAACAGCCATCGAACTCGAAACATTCAAGGCAACAAAAATCTTTTGAAGTTCTCGCAAAATTATAACAAAAATTTCTTGCAAAACTGATACAGTAGACATTCATTTTT
Organism: Latrodectus hesperus; assembly: GCA_037975125.1. NCBI lineage: Eukaryota > Metazoa > Arthropoda > Arachnida > Araneae > Theridiidae > Latrodectus > Latrodectus hesperus. The sequence goes on along the minus strand of CM075854.1, from coordinate 11,843,589 downwards.
ACGAACCTCTAACTTACGAACACTCATGTTTTTATAAGAACTCTACCTTGACACCATAGACACAATGATAACTTTAACTCCCATTTACGAGCCAAAATTTGAAAAATCTCTTTTTTCAGACTTTCATTTCCGACAAGTAGTTTTTTTTCCTTCAGTTTTCTTACTTTTTTATGATTTGATATATTTTTCAATTTTCTGTTTGATTTCCTTCGTATATAACGCCTAAAAACTTGATTCACAATTGAAAAAGTAAGCGACGTGTCGCTTCATTGTTCTATAATTCTACACGTGCTCGCTCTCGAAAATATTGATGAGAGGGAAAACATCAAAAACTGGAAAAAGCTTTATTTGCTTTGCTGATAAAAATGAACATTCCTGTTCATGGAAATATCATTGAAGAAAAATCTAACTGCTTTGCAATGAAGCTGGATATAAAAGATTTTAAAGTATTTGCCGGAGTTAGCTTCAAAAATTTAAAACCAAACTCTGGGCTTTAGAAAATTATGCGGTGAAGTGGAATCAATAAAAGGAAAGCAAAAGTGTGATTTTTAAGTATGAATCCTATTTTGTATGTTTCTTACAGTGCATTTTAAATTATTCTTTCTAAGTATTTTATTTATAAATAAAATGAATAGTTTAGAAAAAAAAACAGATCTTAATAATTTAATATTTTTTTTTCTATTTTACGGGCTTTCTTTTTTATAAATTTTTTCCCCGGTCTCTACGAGTTGGTAAAAACGAACGTCTACCGTATAAAGAACAGATTTCAATAATGCTATAAAATTCTTTGAGATTCAACAATTCTTAAAAATTCCTTGTTAACAGTTTTTAAAAGTTCTTTTCTACGCAGCATTAAATTGCTTCTAAATTTTAATTATATCATCCATATCTTCATAACACACGAGTCTTGTTTAAGGATGATTAAATAGAAACTGAAACGTCAAAAAAGAAATTTGTATATAATAATAAAGATTTATTTTTTTTATAATCAGCCATATAAAGTCGAAATAAAGCATTAAAAATATATTTGATTCAATTTGATAGTCAGTGACTTCAGTGACTTTTATCTTCGCTCATTTTGAAAAAAAATATGTTTAACCAACACATTAAGATACTAAAGAGGCTCCAATTTCTCGTTCAGTTTTTTTATTTTTAGAACAAATCTATAATGTTTCTGTCAAAATAAAGCATTTTTTCTTAGTACAAAGTTAAAAAAGCAAACAGTCTATAAAAAAAATCAAGGCAACTGTCAAGTCATGTGACTAGTCCAGTCGTCACTTCATGTGACAAATTCTAATTAAGATTCTGTGAATGAAATTCTGAAGCGTTATTTCCTTGAGAAATGTAAACAGAATCAAATTTGAAACACACAAGAGGAAAGATAAATTGAATTTAGGAACCCTGAACATGAGGCTGTTACAGTGGCTACTGAAATCACTGACTCACTAACAGATATTTCCTTACAGAATCAATACAATGAAATTATAAATACATTAGAAGTATCATATAATAAAAGTATATTTAAGGATAAGTTTTATATAGTTAATAATTTTTCCCTGCTCTAGATCTTGAGTTCTTATTATTATATACATTTTTATTGCTGCAATGTTGATCATTAAAACAGCTATCACAAGAAAGCGACAAGCAAAATTTACAAGACAAAAAAGAAAGGATGTGCTATAAAAATGATTACCTTTTCAATGCATTCATGTAAAATAAACGGTGACCGAGACATTTACATTGTATTTTCCTTATAAGAAATCTTACATTTTCTTAAGGTTTCTAAAACACAAATTACGTTTATATGTAGTTCTCTGCTGTAAAGCTGTGATACTCATGGAAGAAGAAGAAATGCGTACCAGAGCCTTTCTGACTTTGACAGATATCGAAAGTGTAGTTTATAGAAATAACAGTTTATCTTATCATAGCAATGATCGAGATTCCATGACTGTCAGTAGAATTTAGAATCGATGGGTTCCAGACGATTACACAGTACGCCATTTTAAATATCAGAGGCTCGCAATCAATAGTACCCAAGAAGACAGAAATGTAACCAACAAGACGCTCTGGTCCGAGCTCTAGTCATGAGCTCTGGTCCGAGAATTGGAATCGTTCTTTGATCAGAGCTCTCAAGAACGCAAGAGTCCACGATCAATTCAAGGGAATAATTGTAACCGCATAAACTGTCACTCGGTGAATTTATTACACAGACAGAAGAAAAAACGCTTTTTTAACGGATATTTTAAGCTACTGTCGATTTTTATTCTTACGGCATTTGTTTAATGCGTATTTTTCAATATTGCTTTCAAATACTTCTTCCACATCAAAAGACATGAAATCTAATGCTAGAAGCATCACCGCATGTGCGTATCATTTTTTATTCATACTAATTAATAAAATGTGATACACATATGAGATAACATGGACAAAAATTGTGCAAGTTTCAGGAAAATATTTAAGATTTTTACAAAAAAAGGAAAATCTTTCTGAGAAATTTTGATTTTGTTTTTTATAATGAAATTTATTATTAAAAACAATGCACAAGGTACAACTAACAAAAAAAGTTCCTTTCTTTTAATCTGTTCTTTTATTAATAATTCTTCCAAATTAAATTGCTTTCAATTCATGATAGCATTTTCAGTTTCACTTACTAACTAATATAATATATATATATATCCTTATAACACTCATCATTTTTGCATGAACACTCATTATAAATTACACCTCTTTCCCTTAACTCGGACTCCGGTTTACGTTGGAATGGAAGCATTCTTTTTTGTTAGAGATGTTATCTATTGGATCAGGCGCGCCAGACTGGTTCAACAAACAAACTGTCAGACATCGCATAAGCCAATATTACAGAACTCGTGACAGTCGTAAAGCTTACTCACTCGAGAGAAGTTCTAATAATTATAAAAACAGTTTCCTCATCAATCGTTGATCATGCGATGTCGGAAAATTTGAATTAGTTCCTCTAAAAATTATGGTCCAAAATTCATTGAAGAAGTTTCAGTAACGAACTGATCTTAATTGAGTTTTAATTTATTCGAGAACATCTCGGAAACAAAAGAAATAATATAAAAGATATATATGCAGCTAGAGAGGTCCAGAGATTTAAAATTCAATTCTGGCACACAATCCGAATATATTATGGTAAATATGCATAGATTTGATGCCTAACAGGACGGTTTTTTATTGGCACATATACTAAAAATAATTTTTATTAAATATCACATCCTTATTCTTAAATAATTTATTTAACTGGAAACATGAATTCGTAATTTTTTTCAACAAAAAAGTATTTGCTGCTGCACATAGAAAACTGTCAATTAATTGGATTCAATTTTTAACCATTCTCCTGGATATTATTAAAATTTAACTTGTCATATCTAATAAAATTATTAAAGTGTTCCTATCGATGTATTCCAGTAAAACAATTTAGTTTTAATACCCTCTTTAATTCAGTAAACGGTTAAAGGAAGAATGATTAAAAGTTTCTTGACAAGTCATAAAGAATTAAATATTCTTAATGACTTGTCATTATGTGCATATATTCAAATGAATATATGCAACTACTTATGCACATGATCAAAAGCGTTCTGTTCGGACAAAAAAGATATTTGCATGATTTTTTTTTTTTTTTGCTTATGCTATTTACATGATTTTCATAATTAGTTAAATAATAGCTTTCGCATATTAAGCGAAATTACATACTAAGAGAGCGCATCATTTTTTTTATAAAATCATAATATATAAGGGCATTTGATAACACTTACTTGAAAACAAATCATTTTTATTTCTTCCTCGTACTGTAATTCGAAAGTAATGTTTTGCTAAGTTTTCTCCGCTTTGATATTGAATATAAGGAAAAAGTAGTTAGAAATGTCAGTTTTCAATAAAATAGCAAACTCTCTATGAAAGTGAAACTTTTTTATGCAAACTAGATTTACTTCGAGAATCTATTTCTCTAAAGTTCACGGGAAAAAAATGAACTGAAGATACGTACAAAATAATTACAGAACAATTACACACATATATTCACTCAGAATTAAATAACTAGAAATAATTTTGATATTCTTTTAGAAAACTTATAGGAGTACTTATAATTTCGAAAGAGCAAACAATAAACAACAAGTAAAAATAAAATTATTTCTCAATCTATACTAGATATCAAAATTTAAATGAAGATCTTTTAAAAATTCATAGAAAATGCATTTACAAAAATTAAAGTGAGACCGAATATCCCAGGTAGGAAATTATTATGTACACCGTTCTAAATATGACAATCAGAGAGGAGCAAATGTTTTCTTTAAAGACCCTCTAATCATAGAACAATCATGACATCCTTGAAGCGCACTAACACCAATATCTTGATCTAGTTTTGGGGAATCCTGAGCTGCGGAAAGGTTGATTAAACTTTTCTAACAAAAGAAAAGATTTTTCGGAAAAGGCCCAGAAAAAAACAGCTTTCTTCTTCTCCACTGAGATGAAAGACGTACATAAAAAAATAAATTAAAAAAAATGCAAAAGCAGTTCTATTTCAGCAGGAAAGGAGAAGAAAAGAAAGGGATTCAAATACCTGTTCAGTTGGGACAAGATTCAAACGCTTGAGTGCGTTTCCAACAGGACAGTCTCTCGCAGACTGTCAATTAATCCTTCATTGAGAGCATTGTCCATTGACCAAGACTGAAGGAGAGTGCATCCACTTGGACACGCGTCCTGCGCAGACATTAAAAATGCATTACATGATTCTCTTCACTTATCACTACTTCTCAATCACTACTTTCGACGCCCTCTTTTCAAAATGAATTAATAAATGGCTGCCCAGACAGATCAAGTACAAAAGCAATTATAACAAGGAAAAGGGCTGAATAAGATTCGTGAAAAGATCGCGAGTAAATTAATTACGGTGTTTTAACTTAGAGTACGATTTTGTTTAATTCATTGCTAATGTAAATACGATTTTTTGTGTAAGATGTGTGTGTGAATCGTCACATATATATATATATATATATATATATATATATATATATATATATATATATATATATATATATATTATTCTAAGACTAATTAACTTTTTATTTGAATCAACATTTAAATGAAAGGATTCAATGAATAATTTTTGAAATAAATTTAAATGATCGATTACAGTAAATTCAATAAATGTTTTTGCCTTTATATCATTATTCTCAAGCTAACTTACTGCAATAATTATAAAAATATTTAAGTAATTCACAGCAAACACACAAAACAATTAATACAAATTACTGGTACATTTTATACATATCTGTTACATACAATATATTTGTTGATCTTTTAACATTTTAAAGTATGGGAATTAGACATATGAATATAAAAACATTTAAAACTTAGAAGTTTATTTGAAACAGTAAAATATTTTGATTTAAATCATAAGCAATTTAGATTTACCATCACACTTGAATGTCTCACTTTAAGATAACTGCAATTCTAAATAATTAAATTATATATTTATTAAATCACCATTATCTAACATAAATAACAATCAGTCCGAAACAAAAATTCTAATAATGCTGTAATTAACTAAACTTCTAGTTTTAATAATTTATGCTTAAAATAAAAATAAACGTTAAGAAATTAAATTATATTTTATATTTTTACTGATTATTTATTTTTTCATGCAATTTGATTTCTAAAAGAAAAGTTTCTTAGGAGCACATGGAAGTTTATGTGAACAGATTAAAATAATTATTATTATAAACTCTCCCAAATAAGCTAAATATTTTTATTTAATTTATAACATATATCATTCAAAAAGGTTATTCTCACGGTCATGAATGCTTCAGTCTTATTATTTTATTCCCATAAAATGCTTAACTTAACTGGATAATTTATTTAAAACTAATTAATATATAAACAATAACATAAAACAAATAAGATCAACTCTTCTATCGCTTGACAGCAACTCAAAATTTTTGTAATGTAATTGGAAAAATGATGAAAGAAATTTTACAAGTTAATATTTATAAACATCTAAGAGAAGTGTCCGAAAATCATTTGAATAAATATATCCTTCATAACCAAATGCGCGTTTTCTAGTGTAATCATAAAGAAAAAGAGAGAATCACAAGCTGATTATTTTACACTTTGAATACATTTTTGAAAAGTCTTTTTATGTATTCCATCCATTTAAAAACATATGATATTCATTTGTCTTATTAATTCAATCACACTATGTTTGTTCTTTATTCTCTCTCACTTGGTAAAATTTTTATAATTAAAATAAACTAAAAATCTTTTATCGCAGCTAAATCCACATCAATTTGATATAACTCATGTTTTTTTTTTCTTTTTTTATACAGCCAGCGGAAAACACTGAAATTTGAAATCACACAACATTGACTTTTATTATAAGTTGTATCACAGACAACCTTATCTCATCTATCAATCATCATATATATAACTTGACTGAAAATGCACATTTATGAAGCATATTTATAAGTAATAAACTATTTTCGCCAAAAGAAATGCTTTTATCGATCATGCTCAACATTAGTAAAAGCTGGTGTTACATCATATTATGCTGTTTTAAACACAGATAAAAATGTAGCAAAATCAAAACAATTCAAAGGTAAACCGTTATATTTTGACACAAAAAAATTATTTTTGTGTCAAAATTTTACCTATAGAGATGGTTATCAAAATAATGGAAACATTGGCGAATAAAAGTGATATTTAATAATGCTACTCATAAGCAACAAAATATAAACCGAACTATTTTTTATATGAAAAGTACATATCAAAAAACTGTGAGGTAATTTCAGTGAAGAATTTTGTTAACGTCTGGGATTTTTGTCAAAAAAAGTAAAATTTCAGATCTCGCAGCCTTTTAAAGAAGAATTCAAATTGTGCGAACTCAACTAGCTTAGTAATTGCGACTTAATTTTAAAGGCGTACAACCAGCACTCTAAAGCACTCCCGGCAAATTAGCAGAAAGGAATACTGAGTGAGAGACGCGGATAGCAATGTATAAAATGAAATCAAATGCAGCTAAAATGATCACACAGTTCAATCAGCATCTGTTTTCTATGATGTCAATAATCACACTTTCACAACGGTATTTACGGCTAAGCAGCATTCCTAAAGCATGTCTGTCACAGATGCTGTTAATGACAAGCGGTGTCGACTGTCAACCGCAAAGCTGGTCGCTGGAGAAAGAAAGGATGGTAAGACGAAGAATCATCCCACAATAGGACGGTTGTACGTTTGGAAGACACCTACATAAGCATACGATAGTGACTGTCTCCTTCCAACTGTAGGGGTGCTCCTTAAAACATTTCACGAGGATGAAAATGTCAAGTTAAAATAATATTGGTCATTTTATGTAGTTTTATAATAACATTAATTTGTAAGCGTTTTTTCAAAGGTACAGTAAATTTTCTAGAGAAATATTAATTTCCTTTGCACAGTTATATTTCTTAATACCAGACTATGAATTTGATAATTTTTCCTTATATTTTACAATCCACGAAGAACTTCCATTTATGTGTATAATAAAAGATAGATTACAATATTAAAGAACTACTTGAATAAAAAATAACTTCCCTCATACTTTTTTTAAACACATTAAAATTCTAATTACTTTTCTAAGATAAGCTTTATAATTTCTGAATTAACTATGATAACTGCTTTTCAAGTTTTGATTTCAAAAATAATTGATTACGCTAACACTCTCATAATTTTCCGCGTTTAATATTATCCTGCCATTGGTAATAACATCTATAATATTTAAAGATTTTTTTCCCTTGAAAATGCATTCATAAGAACTTTCACTAAAGAAGTTTAAAATTTACATTTTGGTGAAAAATCTTGATTTATTTTAAAAGCATGAGACCATCGATTCATATAAATCAATCACGTCTGTTTTAATCGCATTATATTATTTACTTTTAATTAAATATTATATGTGCATATATCCCTTTCTTTAATCATTTATCTTATCTATGACATAACTTCAAACTTCTTTATGTAGATAGTCCAATTTTTTTTGCTAATTTTTTCAGCGCACACCTTCTGTAATTCAGAGATTACAGATGCCAAGAGTTGAAAAAATTCACAAATGCTGATAAGTATATTTTGGATCTAATGCAAAAAATAAATCAGGAATTTATTATCAAAAAGTAAATTTTCCATCAAGTATGTAGTTGTTTCCTGATAAGCATTCATAGATTTGTATAATAATATTACTCAAGAATAGTTCTTTTCTCTTAAATCTACAGTTTTTTATATCTGTAAGCATATGTACCAACATATATGAATTTCAAACTATATTGCTTTAAAGGATCTTTAAAATAGATATTCTTTTTAAAGAATATCTATTTTATGATGTGATATGATGAAAATAAATGATAAGTAAAATAACAATTTAACAAATTTCTGAAAAAAAAGAAAAAAGAAATCTTTAGTAAATTTGTACAATTTAACAAACATTATATGATAAATAGGATTTTCACTCAGAAGAAATTTCACTAATTTATTAAAAAATGTGGTAAATACCAATGTATAAATTAAAAAAATTTTATGATGACTATATAATAATACGAAAATATCATTTTTCCTAGATTGCTATTTGGTCAACGAGACTCTGTGTGCTGATATACTGAATTTTCCTTTTTAATTAAATTTCATTTTGAGCTCATAATAAAAATTAGTAGAGAAAAAAAATTAACACTATATAATATGATTCTTAAAATGTTTCACACAAAGAAGCATATATAAAAGTCCATTTTCAATGGGGTTAATTAAATTAAGTTTGTGAAAATTCTAAAAGTGCTTCGATGATATACTAACTGGTCTCGAATAATCATTTTAATTGAACTACTTTTAATTATTGATTGGAGGTATATTTTATCCATAATCAAACATTTCTTCCGAAATAATTTTTGATTTAAAATCTTTATATCAGAATTTTTCAAAAGGCGAAAATCCGTCTCCAGAGCAGAAAAGTGGGCATCCCTGATGTTACACGAACAGCCGTGTCGTGATTTTCTGCAGGCCCTAAGGAAAAGTGTTTCTGGTTTATATATCCTGTGATGCTAACTTTGTTTCCAACAGAAGACAGAAAGAGGGTAGTGATCATATTTTGCAACTCTTCGGGAACTTTTGCAACATCTGTAGGAGGAATGGTAAATATTCCTGTAAACACTATTAACATTTGTGTGATTTGATTCCCTGGGTGAAATCAAGCTGTATATTACATGCAAAAGGTAATACAGCTTGGTTAGTGTGTTTCTATTATTTTGATATCCCCTTGTATATTGCGAAAATATGCAAATATATGTTCAATTATTTTAATTTTTTAATACCATGATTTCTTTATACTAGTCTTGGCATGTACGAGATAAAGTAATCAAAGAGAAAAATGCATTAATATCACTAATAATTTCAATTAAGTTTATAAAGACACTAAAAAATTAAATTATGTAATTTGATAATGCGTTATAACAGCTATAATAACATTTAATCTAGAAGATACTAGATAACATTAAGTTAACTCGTATCAGAATGATGGCAAAAATGATCAGAATTGTAACTACACTCATTTGTCGGCATTTATTTTCAATTAAGAAAATTACGCCTAGATATTTTTGTAAAAAAACAATGAAATATTATTCACTCAACTCATTTATTTAAGAAGATTCAGGAGTAAAATGGTGTGTACAAAAATTTAATGTTTCATAAATGGTAACATCACTTTTCACGAAAGTTGGTCAATGCCATTTGATCACAAAAAAACAATCAGTCTTTTTATTTTTTATACGTATAGCAGGTGTCGCGTGCAGTTGGTTTTATTATTATTATTTTAATCATATTTACTCTCACGGGTTGGTAAACGAGGTCAAAAAACATTCTTCTTTTCAGAACTACCATCCGTCTACTTTCGCAATGATCACTGCACTTGCGCAGTGCGACGGAAAGTTTTCAACAGTTGTTACAAACGCAGGAGATTCAGATAGGTTTAATTTCTAAAAAATGATTTCTAAAATATTAAAAATCTTACGCCTCACATTATGAAGCTTCAAGAAAAATTATATTATTTATTAAGTTAAATAAATCAAAATTGTAAAATATAGCTAAAATAAAGTACATATAAATAAAAAGCCCCGAAGAAAATTAAAATTAATCAAATATTTAATTTGTGTAATTAAAACAAGTAACAAATATTCGATAACTCACAGAAAACTTAAAAAAAGAATAATAAAAATTTTACTCCAAGAAATCTAGTTTTTATAACTTGATCCCGATATGATATTTTATAATTTGGTTTCCCGGGGTCAATCTTCTGGCCAGCAATAATGTCAAACTTAAACATGGATAACATGTGTTTGAGTGGCCAAAAAATATAGTTACAATATTTAAAACTAAATATCCCCCGCATAATTATAAAAATTATTTAACAGTAACCATTCATGAACTACGAAAATTAAAAATCAAACACCTAAGAAAGTATAAGTATTAAAAAAACAAGGCAGTCACATGAAATCAGAAACAAGTATAAATGAAAGTAAAATGGCTGAACATGTAAATACTGGAGTAACATCATTTTTTCTCGTGAATGTTTTACTACCATAAAAATGAATTAAGATCAGTGTTCTAAAACAGAAAGGCGGTTTGTGCAGCATAATTCGAAATGAAAATTAGTTTCCTAACCTTCCTTGCTGCTAAGTTCTTTAAAATCTAAATGAAGATTTGTAACTTATTAATCGTATAAATTGGTGAAATGGATTTATTGGCTAATAACAAAGAATGGTAAGATATATTTTTAGAATCTCTTTACTTAAAATAATTCGTGTAGTAAAAGAAAGGTATGATTATATTACTGTATTTAAAAACTGACATAGATACGAATCTATTACTGTGTAATTCAGAGAACGAAGGAGTGTAAAAAAATCACTTTTTTAGGTTTTAAATAAAGAGTTAAATTTGTAATAAAATTTTTTCCTGTTCTAATGTTATGTCATCAATGCATTTTACAGCATGCTATAAACGAATCAGGAAACTACAGTGAAAATTCTTTCCCAGATATGGGAAAGAATGATTGGATCAAATACTAATCGAATTAAAATGTTGAGAGATGCCAACTTAAAAAATGAAAAATTCCTACAACCGAAATAAGAAAAAATGCACAATTTAGAAAAGTATTCATAAGTTTTTAATATCCAAAAATTTTGAGAAATTCAAATGATATTTAGAAGAAATTAATTTTAATAGCATATTAATATACGATTTCATACTGCTAAGAAATTCAGTTCCTGTTTGTGAAGATAATTCTTCTATTCTCCATTCTAATTCCCATTTCCGGTCAACTTTTGTCTTCACCGAAACTTATCCTTCACCCGATCGAATTCTTCTGAATTCACAATTACAGAAGGAGTAAGAATGTTATCGGAATGGTGGAATAGTTATTTCATGACTATTTTGCCCTGATAAATTATATCGTACATCCAGGAGGAAGTTGCCCAATGAGATGAATTAATTGAAATAAAGGAAGTGACATGAGGCAATCAAAAACATTCTGATAGGTCAGATGATAAATAAATTGTTCATTTCCAATTAAGTAGAAAACGGGAGACTTCAAGAGATGATGCCAAAACTTAGTTTCCAAATTTGTAGAGCTGTTTTACTTTATTCGTTTACTTTATAGGTAGTAATTTTCGAATGATTTAATTGCATAGTATTTATAAACTAAAATTTTAATTGGAAAGAAATTAAAAACTAAACAAAATATAATGAGTCTAGAGCTAGCACCAATTTTTCTATAAATATCATACAGTTAAAATTTAAAATTGTTATATAAGCAACCACATGAAATTATCTTTTATGAAAACAATAAAAGTATTCCTTCTTATAAAAATAACACTGTTATGAAGATTAAAAAGCTATTTATGTTGCTCATTTCAATATGAAAATTTAGATTTTTTAAGGTAATCTTTTATTAAAGAAATTCAGTGTCCAATATCTTGCTATATTAACGTCACGTCATACATAATAACTACAGAATAATATGTTAATCATTTTCAAATTAAAATAATAATGATACTGTCACTTAAAATAAATGAAATCGAAAATGCTTCATCGTAGAAGTAGAGAGGCAAGCGTTTTCTGGAAAACTGGTTTTGGATGATAACACACAAGTTCGTTCTCTCCCTGCACATGCAAAATCATTCATGTGATTTGTTTGTAGGACAGAAAATCTTATCAAATTTATTTTCTTTTACAAATAATCTTTTTGAAGTATATAATTAAATTTTTAATATCTTTACTAATCATTTCTACTGACATATTCCTCTAACGGCCAGCCAGAAGCTAACAATAAATCTTGTATAAAGAAGCTAAGAATAAAAAGATGTATAATGTTTATCAACAGAGCAAGATTTATTTTATTATATTTATTGCAATTATTTCTTCCAATAAATCTTTGAGAGTGATTTGAAGTTCACTTTGGGCTTATCCCCCTACATTTCTGTTCCCTCGACTGCCTTATTTTGTGGGAATGGTACAATATTCTATGCAGCAATAACTACTTATACTAATAAACATGAGATAAAACGCAGGAATTATTATTTTACTAGTTTCATGAAATTCCTTTCACCTTGTTAATGATCTTTTTTTATTTATAAAAATACGAGAAACGTTTCCTATACATTGCCAAATTTTTTCTTCTTCTTTTTTTTAACTTTTGCAATTCCCAATAAAAGATACTTAAAGAACTGAATGAAAAATAGTTGTTTTACAACAATAATTTAACACATGTCACAAAATCAATCTTATACTCCACAAAACAAAATTACCTAAAACGCCAAGCTCCGTTTTTCAGAAATATTTTTCTTGCATGAATAATAATGAAATAAATAATTATGTATTAAATTTCAAAATATTCTTTAAATTTTAGTAAGTTAGAATTAATAAAAGTAAAACACTTCGTTAAACTCCATATCATTTTATTTAATCAAAAGATAATTCGTGAGCATGTTATTTTATATATTTTGAAAAACTCAATTTTATTAATCACATGGGAAAAAACATTCTAAATAATTTAAACGATTTTAGAAATTTATCATAAGTTTAATTTCTTATTATAGAACACTTAAGTATGAAAAGAGAAAACCAGTATACTGCTAGTAGTTAAATGCCAATACAAAGAATTTAAACATTTTCTCTTATAGTATTTAAAAAAATAACTAAACCGAAATAAATCTCTTAGGAAATAAAAAAAAACTCCATTCTATTAATGGTACACGCAAAAATGAAAGTTTAATTAATATGGAAAAGAATAAATTTGAACATTTTAAGTAATATATATGTCAAAAATATTAAATTTTACTACTCATTTGATAAATAAATTATTCATTATAATTTATGTTTCCAAAAATGTTTTCCTTCTTCTAATAATAATATCGTTATATATCGATAAAAGGTACATACAAATAAGAGCATCAATTTTCAATTAACTAATACATTTTTAAATTTATCTGTAACATAATATCCAAGGAAATAAAATTTATTTCTGATCACTTTCACAACCACAACATTAAAAAAAATTGTTTGAATATCAATCCCAAATTATTTCCATTGCATAATAATTAAAAGAGAAATATTATTCACAAACTAAAAATAAGTGGAACTTACGAATGACATAATTGTTGTGAGTGACATGTCTTCAATAGACAAAAATGTGTGCAAAAAATCATTAAAAAACAATTTATGAAGATTCAACAGGTCTTCAAACTATTCCAAAGGTTGCAACACTGTGGGCAAAGCCAAAATAAATGGAAAGGGTTTTTCGAATCAGATAAAAATTATATGAATTCGTAGGTTTTTTGTTTTTTTTTTAAAACTGTCTTTCATCATTAAACAAAACGTCACAATTATATCAGTATTAAAAAATATTTAAAATAAATTATGGTTAATTAGATAGATTATTTTATTGTACCTTTCAATCCAAACGAGATCTTACAAATCTCCAAAGTATCTCTAGAATCCGGTAAATGAATGAAATAATAACAATGTTGCGAGGCAACAGTTGCCGGCAATGAAATGTCAAATGTGAATGATCGATTTGGACGTAATATTTTGCAGAGGCAAGATTTTCACTGAATGACAGTGACAAACTAATTATTTTAAGAGCTGTCAAATTCCATCCTCGCCAAAAAGCGGAGAATTAGATCCCGGGCCATCGCCCACCGAACACATCGTGCGGATGCGGTCCAGAAGGGCAAAAGGCATTCGATCGGATAGAAAATCGACACAAGATCTCGCCACGTCGTGCGCGGCTCATTATAAAACATATGGAATGAGAGAATGAAAAGGGCACTTACCGATAATTGGTCGACAGCGTGTGAATTCCAAAGAATAGTCCTTATTACACACAAAACAGAGAGAAAAAATTGTGCTAGCCGAAGGGACACAATGATCAGATGGCAAAGCCAAAAAGCAGCAGACGAAAGAGACGGTGTGTGTCAGAGCATTTGACGCAGCGATGCGCGCGCATCCTACGCTCGCCTACCATATAAGGGCAGACGGTAGGCATTCGCCGATAGGTTACGTCATGGACGCCAACAAGAAATACGAAGCTTTGCCCCGAATTTTCTCGCCCGCCCGAAACATTGCAGGAAATGCTATTCGGTTTTTTGATTTTTGCTTCATCGGAAGTTAGGGCAGAGTGCGATGGTGGAATGCTGAATTAAGTTAAAGAATTCATTGTTTACATTCTGCTATGTGAATACAGAAATAGACTATTTTTAAAATGAAGTATTATTGGAAATTATTTTATTCACATTCGATCGTATAAACATTAAATAGTTTTTTTTAAATTTAAATAATTAGAATTAATTTTTTTAAATTAAACAATAAATAGTTTTTTTAATGTTTAAAGAATTTTTTAGCAGTTACATAGCGTTTATATAAAATTTTATTACTTAAAACAAAGAGGAAAAGGAAAATATAAAAGCTATGTCAAAAAGTTTATTTTTGTGAAAATATTTACTTCTTATGTAATTTACTTAATATGCTCTCTTTAATAGGTAATACATTTTGAAATGCGTTCTGATCATAACAAACATAAGATTATGAGAAATTTGATTTTTGCTTGCATTAATTTTGTTTTCGACTACGCCATTTAGTTATGGTAAAAATTTTTTTTTATCCTCTAACTTTTTGTCTATTATTTACACTTCAATAAATATTTTAAAATGTTAAAATTTTAAATTAATGAACGCCGCAATCATTTACATCAATTGTGGGGTATGAATATTATGAAAAACTGTTGTTATGGAAAAAGGACTCAAATACTATCGTGTTAATTGGAACTATTTACATTAATTACTTATAAATACTGCTTATCCGTTGATTTGATGAAAAAATTAAACCCGTGCTTGATGGTTTGCAATTATGAATCATTGTCGTATTTACAATCTTTCTAATGTTTTTAGAAAGAACTCACTGACGGCTTCCTGATTGGTCTTCATCAAATTAAACTTCTAAATTAGCGTAATATTTTCTGTATATTTGACTGTTATCTGTTAATTGAAACCTTTATAGGTAATTCTGCTGGTATCTCTTACACTGCCGAGAACGCGCAGTGACCACTTTAAAGTCGAAGATTTTATTTAACGAGATTCCATCTAGTCTTCCATCTCCAGTTCGTAGGTTCGAGTCCCACATAGTTGATTGTAGCGGTTCTAAATCCCTTTAAAAAGAAACTGTGGTGCTTGGTCGTGTGTAAGCCAAACTGATTTGCAAACTTTTCATAATTTGATGGTAATCCTTACTATTTATAGATAAATTTATGAACTGATTTGCGATTTGATGGGTGGTCAGATCATCTCTTACACTATGCATCTTCATGACTTTCAATGAAACACATCTTTGTGTTCATTATGAAATATTTATTATGTTCTAGTCCTTTCGCTGGTATGAAGAGGAGGGTGCCAGCTCAGCTGTCATCTCTTCACCTGATTGTGGTTCAAAATTACGAGTCTCTTGCATGTAAAAGAGTATTCCAAACTCGTTATAGTCCGTGGCTTGTCCTCCTCGCTACATATGTATGCAGGTATTTTTTGTAATAACATTTCAGCACATATTGTTTGAAATGTTTCCTTAAAATGAACATTCAAACAGAAATTTTACACTCTAGTTAAGATAATAAAATTTTTAAGAAAAAAGTAAATTCTATTTAACATAAATATTTTAAAACAGTAAAATCATTTCTATTAAAATTAAATCTTTATATATTCAGAGTTTTTTTAACTTCTCTTTATGAAATTAATAGAATGAAAATTTTATTCTTTCTTCAATATGAAATTCTTTCGTGTAACAAAATGAAATTGTGGTATATCTATCGGTAAAAGCTTTGGTGCACGAAAAATGAATCCTTTGTAAAGTTTAATATCAAGGAATTGTGGCTTCAGCATACTTCCTTGTACATAGTTCAGAATTCATCTCTACCATTTAAGGTGTAGCAGCCAGGGGGAGTCTGTAATTTAGAAGCAAGGAACATGAGGAACACTCCGAATACTTGACTTCCCACTCCCAGAGGTATTACTTCACTTAGAGGACAGTGCGACCTCGACCTTCTTAACATGCCCTAGATACCTTTAGCGGATAAGATGGCTTCGGCTAATTTGGGATCTGACCTCACTACTTTCCGATGATGCACTAACCAATCTGGCCACCGTGGCATCAATCAAGTAATTGTGAAGCAATCGTTCCAATGGAATTCTACTGGTTATATTGGCATTTTTAGAAAGCTCACATATCTTATTAAATGAGTGAAATGATCAGATGTAATCCAGATGATGACGGCATTAATCATGAGTTACATGTAGCCCGGAGACACTTTAAAGGCCTAAACCTGGGGCTTTCCCTAGCATGCCGTCATGGAAGCATGTTTTACGGAATGGAATTTCCGGAGCTCGATTCCACCAACTACAGAAAAACCCAAAATTGACTTTACAGATCTGCTTTCTGCATGAACATCTTTCGAGGCTGTTGCTTAAGTGTATTCTGGGTTTTCTCCCTTGATACATATGATTACTGTGAAACATCCTCCCAGAATACAATACATTGCAAATCTTTACGTAGTAGTCAAATGTTAGGCAATCCTTTTCCTGAGATTTTCCTTTCATGCTGTTGTGGTAAGTATTAAAAAAGCTTACCTTAATAGTAAAAGAGAACCTATCTCCAACAGAGATTGGCTTTGAGTATGGGACTTTCCATTCCAAACAGTGTGGTCCTACCCCTCAGGCGCATCGATGCTTGTTCAACAGAGATTTTCCTTCATTGCATAAATTGTAGAAATAACCATGGATCAAATACATCGATAATTTCTTATGTACAAAAAGACTTTTCTACGCCTGTTTCTACAGTGCTGTTAATATTGAGTATACACTTTTCTACAGTGCATACTCAATATTTACAGCTCTTCGATTGTATTGACAGCCATTGTACAAATTTTACATTTCTATTTAGTTCAAATAATCAAAAATAGCCCAATATGTGACAAGACACTGCAGATGTGTCTTCAGACTAGCGTCATTCATTTGCCGCATAAATGCAAATCTTCAATCAATGAAACTGATTTCTCTTTTGATTGGGGAATTCAAATGTTTTAATTGATATTTCTTAATTTTTTTCTAACGTGAAAAACTGAATATAGTAGAAAGTAAGACACATTTTCTATTTTCATTTTGAAATGTGTGGGGTTACAAAAAAAATTTTTAACGTCTTTGTAAATATTTGGAGGAAAGATTTAAGGGATTTTTTCATGTATCACGAATTTCGAAAAGTGTTGCTTAATTCACTGAAATATCACTTTAATTCTCGTCATTTTAGAAGCTATTTTGGAAAGTAGTATGGAAAATTGTTAATGAAATTCAAGACACAAGAATTTGACATTTTTTTTATCAACACTGAAAACCTATGAAAGTCACCAGATGTTAAATGGAGATAACATACATAGCTATTCTTTCCGCCTTGATAGCTGTGCGTAGATCTTTCCGTGAATCTGGAATTTCTATTAAAATTATTTTCGCATCTACAATCATTTGCTCTAGATACATCAATTAAAGAAAAGAAAAAACTGATTTATCTCAAGTAAATTTAAAAATATATATTCGGGTCACAAAAAGAAACAATTTTGTTTCATTCAGCGCTAATAAGAAAAGATTATAAATGCTCGATCTGATCTATAAAAGACAGTCAAGCAGCTTATAGTTTTCTCCAACAGGCCTTTTCACTCATTTCAGTCGCTGGAACTAACTTCAACAAGAGTATCTTTTACGGAAATGAAATCTGCCCTTTTTATTGAACTCCTCTCTCGAAACGAAATAAAGACTTCTTTGTCCTACATCAAATGACAAACTAAAGCAATCCTCGGAACTGACATGGAGAAGTGCACAGAAAACTCTAGAGGGTAATAAACAAATTAAAATATAAGAAAACTATATAAATCGATTCATTCAGCTTTTTTATTAGCCTGCTTTATAATTTAGAAAAGAAATTTATTACAAAAGATTGCTTTCTTTTTATCGTTATCTTGAGTTACTACTTTGCAAATATTAGAGTAAATAAATAAAAAAGGAGTTCTACTTTCTCATGAATAAACAAACAAAAGAGGTGTCATTAGTATAATTCGATAGTCGATAGTAAATAACCTTAATTAACTGGAAATGTTGTTGAATTAGAGAGCAAATTTGCACAAGCTTACTAGCTCAATTTTATTTTACGTTCTAAATGTTTAATAGAAAACAGCATATACGCTCTTTCCTCAAGCATATTTAATTCAGAAAAGCTTCCGCTAATAATCCTCTAATTTCCGCATTTAATAATCCTCTAAATTTCAAGTTCGATCAATGGCTAATGCATGTTGACTTTCTACATGCACGAATTTATCAAATCTACTACTAATAAAAAAGCAAAGTGAAAAGGAAAAAAAGCTCTCAGTATTCATTTAGTACGTTTCCAATCTTAAATCTTAAGAATCGTCCTGCATTTCTTTTTCTTTAAAAAACCGTATGTAAAAATAATTGAGGAGCAAATAATGTGTTACTGTGCAAAATAATTAGGATCTCACCTTAACATTTGAAGCATCAGCCATCTCCATATATATATATATATATATATATATATATATATATATATATATATATATATATATATATATATATATATATATGTGTATATATATATATACATATGTGTATATATATATATATATATATATACACATATGTATATATATATACACATATATATATATATATATATATATATATATATATATATATATATATATATATATATATATATATATACATATATATATATATATACATATATGTGTGTATATATATATATATACACATATATATATATATATATACACATATATATATATATATATATATATATATATATATATATATATATATATATAACTGCCTACATTATTTATCTTTGTCTTAAATTAACTACGTTATAAAATGAGAATTCCAGTCCCAAAATTAATTAGAAAATTCTTTTCGAAAATTATGCTCTTTATAATTGCTTTGAAGAACAAAAATTTTTGTGTCGCATTTTGTTTCCTGAATAACATTCAAAATTATTTTTATAGAACTTTTTTCCTTAATTATAATTTATCTTATATTATTTTCCGCTTGAATATTTTTGGCAAATACAAATTATTTGCAAGTAGCAAATAAATATCAATCCTAATAACAATAGTAAATTTGTTATTTTAAAGTTACAGTTGAAAGCATTTTTAATATGCAATTTTCCGACCTTTAAACAACCTCAGCAAATTTCAAATGAATTCGAAACGTTGTCTCACTGAATAGATCTGTTTTAACAACTGAGTTGATTTTCCACGCATACCGTCGACAACACACATTCTTTTTAAAATGAGATTCAAAATGAGCGGAAGTGAACTTGGTACAAAAAAATTCACATTTTTTTTTCATTGCTCAGATTTCTATGTAACAATGTTTAGTCAAGCAAATTCAATTCTAATTTAAAATGTAGCCTGTAAAATGCACGGGTTAAAATGGTGCTTTTACAAAAAGCAAAACACTGCGTTTGTTGTGTCTTATAATCATATTTTATCATTAATTAAATATCATACTTCGTACGCAATAACTTCTAATGAATAAATGTTCTATAGGTTGTAAGGGGAAAAGAACAAAAATATATTTGGATTCTACATTGAAAAAAAACCCAATCTATTTCAACTAAACATTACGCTCTCTAGGGTATAAAGTTAACTATGAGAGTTATAATTACTTATAATTATATAACATCGTGAAAATCATTGAAACTAACTAACATTATATTCCAATTATTTTGCTATTCGAATTCTGAATTTTTATTTAACTCTTCATACATGGTATATTTAAATTTTTATTCATGATTACGTTTTGTTTATTATTAGGTTTAACTTGTGCTAAACATGGTGATGTTGAGTAAATAGGAGTTAAAAATCGAAAACACACATGAAGTTTTGTTTAAAACTGCTTATGCACAAAAAATCGTTTCCCCCCCTCCAAGTCTTCCAGAGTTGATTATATGTTTGGATTTTTTTTTTAATTTTTGGATTCATTGATATTTCTAATTTACTACACCTTTTTTCAAAAGAGAATACTAATTTTACTTCCTTTAAATTGCCCATTTTCAATAGTCTAATGAAATGTTTATTGAATGTATGTTCGACTCATAGGTTTTTTTTCATGCTATGGAATAAAATTAAAAGAAGTAAATCAGCTATGAGTATGAAGTAAATCTGCTAGAGTAAAAGTGCTCTCTGATATGAGCTCTGCATAGCATAACTAAAACAACTTAAACAAAGTGCAATCTCTTTTCAACTAATTTTTTAAAAATCAATCTTTTCTCAAATTTTATTATATAGTTTATAAAATTTAAAAACGTTATTACGAGCATTATGTTAATTAAACAAAATAAGCTTTTTTCTCAAAAATGGTTTAAAATATTTAAACTTATTTGATGAGTATGAATAAAAATAAATTTCACACTTAGAAGAATTTCATTACGTAATAAATTTTTAATTTTTTGAAATCACATGTTTCTTTTTTAAAGATTTACTCTCAAATGTTTTCTTTAATGACGATAAATGATTCATGTAAAGTGGTCATGTGATATTAAACTCGTGAATTTGATATGAATGCCTCTCAACAGTTCTCTTAATATTTCCAAAATTCGAAATAAGAAATTTATATTTTGTATTGCAAGCTCTTGATGCCAACACAATTCCACTTTGATTGAAGGATTTTAAAAAATGTATTTGCCTAAAGTGAAGCTTTAGGAACTCATTCTGATTTTCCTCTTTTCATAAGTTTTTGAAATTTGTAATTGAAGTTATAATGTGTGTTTTAACAGAGGGATCAAAATCATTGAAGCACTTGTTATCGATCTTATAATAAATAAGTGCAGTAATTCTGCCCGCAGTCATTCTTAACTCTTTTCATTAGAAATTGCTTGATTTTTCTTTCTTTAAAATAAATGGATCTTGTTCATAGTCATAATACGTCAAAAACATAGTTCAACATTGCATGCAAAAATTATAATTTTCATTGAAAATTATAAATTTTGCAAAAATTAGTTTCAGATAAAATTTTAGTGTAAATTCTTGAATATAGATACTTTAAAATAATCTGAAATAAAAATTGTGAAGGATAAAATAAAAAAGGAGATAAAAGTAGTAGAAGAAAAAATGTACTATAGAAATCAAGCATGTTATTTGTGATCGAATGTTTTTATGCTTCCACTAGATAAGTAATCTATGGTATAAAATTCTCCGAGTTATCAGTTTTACACCAGATTCATGAATACCTGATTAGAAAATTCTCCACACTTTCATTTTTTTTTACTTTTTGGATCTGGGAAATTTTTTATCACAGCCACGTTTAGAAAAATTAAATAAGTGAAAAATATACTTCCATAATATTTATTTATGTTGAAAACAATTGTAACATAGCTCCTTTAATCAAACTTATTCTCTTGTTATGTATTTGAGTACGGAAATCCTAAAATGACTACATAAGATAATAATGCGCAAATTGGATGGCGTTAGGCTTTGACATCGTTATACGGATAATTTAAGCGTGAAGATTGTTGTAAGGCATTTAAACAATAAATGTAAAATGCTTTCCAGAAGGACTTGACGAGAACATTGAGCTATGCTTATACATCACAAGAAAAATGTGGAAAATTTTCAAAGCATCTTCTGCGACAGTTGTGCAGGTAAAAAGTAAAAATGTAATATCCATTTCTGGTTGTTTTCTTGTCGCTGGGATCGCGAATTTGAAAACCTCTGCTCCCAAGAGAAATTCTAATATTAAATCACGGTGAGTTATTGCTGTCCAGCTTGACGGAGAGCGGCATTTTTTCTCAAAGCACCCCTGTTGGTGAAATGCCCCGTAGATAAGTGAGTCGTTCCGGAAAGGAGTCCATCGGGCTCCTGGAAGCGGTCCCTCGGTTCCAGCGTCGTGGGCTACGAATAACCCGATGGAGATGCTCCCACAGATTCTTGATTAGGTTTAAGTCACGTGAGTTTTTTGGCCAGGGCAGAATGGTCAACTCATCCTGATGCACTTCGAACCACGTACGTACATTGCAAACTGTATGAGAACTCGTATTGTCCTACTGGTAGATGCCCTCATCTCGAGAAAAAATAAATCGCATATTAAGGTGGACGGACATGGTCAGCAAGGACAAATACTTTCTAGCATGAATCCATTTTGCCTTTTATAGTGATGAGTGAACCCAGCCAGGAAAACATTCCCTGGAACATAATGCTCGTCACGAATTAAACCATGCCAGGCAAGAAAAAATTCCAGTTTTCATGAAGTCTCTCCTGTGTATTTATTTCATTACTATAAATTTTTTTTAACATTTTTATAATCAAATATGTCAGACATTTTACCAAAATATTCCGACATTTGTATATTTTTAAATGTTCAGATACTAAGAATTGAATAATTCAAAAATAAAACAGGAATAAATTTTTGAGTTTAATCTTAATAAGGATAGGTAACATTTTGGTGTCTTTAGTTACACTATATCATTAATAATGTTAACATTAAAACGTGATAATATTAAAATTTAAATGGTATGTGCATATATATTATCTATTAATTTGACGAATGTTTCCCTTAAATGCTTTACTTAATGAAACGAACATCATATTGTCTCAGTTCTAAATTTATATGAGCCATCATATTTCATTCTTTCTATAAGCTTATTGTTAGAAATAATCTTATGTAAAGTATGCTGACTTCATTAACAGTCATTTGACACATTTATTGCAATAAAAAAATGGAAATATTCCATTGACTTCTTTACGTATTCAACTAAGCCTGGTGCAGATATTTTCATAATTTTACTAATAGAAATTTATAAATATTATAAACTGAGTCATGTATAGAAATATCATTGCTCTTAAATTTTTATGTTAAAGCTTAACACATAGTTGTTCTTTTAACTAAAAGAAATATTTACTGAAGAAGATTTCAGAATATTCAATTACAGTAAAACAGCATTTAACTAAATTCTCAAAATTCAAAAATTGGTCATTAGAATTTAGATTAATTTAAATTAAGACTACAGCCTATTATTTAACTATTGTTTTTGCATGATCAGGACCAACTAATTAAAGTACAATATTCCAACAACAGCGATGAAAATCGAAGCAGTTGAATGAAGGCCAGTATGCCACCTATGAAATCAATCAAGTGGATGACAGTCATTACTCTTATTCTATAACTCCATTCTCAAATCTTAGATTTAAACTACATTAAACTTAAAAATAATCAGCTCTATACATGTAAAATCCTTCTGTAACTAACATTCATTAGAGCGGCTATTTTTACTTTTTTATTCTGAATTTCATCCATTACTCACCATCTTTTTATTAGCCTAAATTAGCATGTGAACATAGAAAAGGATTTTATAAAAAATTTGATCCATAAAATCCAATCAATACATATTTTAGTAGCAGTAAATCAAACTCTTGAAGTGTGCTTGGGATCGCAGTGAGATCCCGGGGCTTTCACATAAGAAATCGCTGAAATGTGTTCCGTGAAAAACTTTATATTCGGTCAAAGAATAAATCCACTAAGGAGCTCGAAATATGGACGATAAAAGATTGCTCTTTAGAGCGATGTGTCCAAATTCAGTTTGTTTGAAGAGATGGATTATATTCATCGTCCTAGGCATCATGGATTGGAAAAGACTCCAGAAAAGATGCATGATAACATCGTACAACAGTGAACCGTAGAAATGGATCAGAAATGATCTAGGGAGAGAATTTGGTCGTCTCCTTCATATGCATCGATTAGGTTATGGTTCAAGGAACTTATAAAATTGCTTTATAAGTGCACATGCTGATTTATACCCGAAGAAAGATGCCTCTCGTGGATGCATGCTTAAGTACGATTTACGCTATATTTTTTGAAGCATCATTTAATACATATAGCATTTGTTGGAGACTATGTAAGGAGACTAAAGATGCAAATTACTTATTTACACCATGAAAAAATTTGGAATACAGAAAAGTTAGAACAGAAAAAAAATATATCGTTATAAAACTCTTTTGGAAACTATACATACTATACATACGTGTTCCTCTCTAAACTGCATTTGACTAAACTATATAATTTTTATAGTAGGATGTTATTATATTTTTGAAATATATTTATATAATTAATAGTTTATTAGGAGCAAAATTTATTCTTTGCAAGCAAAATTTTTATAAAAATATTACGAGCAAAATTTATTATATTTTGGATTAAAAGGAAAATCTAACTATAAAATTTTCAGTTTTTATTTTTATTAACTTGAATATTTAAGCTTTGCAGAAATTTAATAATAAAGCACTTTTATAATATACAGTACAATTATTAATAAAAAAGTCTCAAACGAAAAAAACGATGAAAAATATTGAAAAATAAAAAATTATTTCAATTTTTATAGAAAAAAATAAATTCTTTCATTTTAAATAAATTATCCTTAGCGTTTAAAAAATAATACGGAAACAAATGAAATTATCGATTTTTGTTTTAAAAGAAGAAAACCATGATATTTTTCTGAATAAAACCATGATCTTTTAAATAAATCCGAAATTTTTCTAGGAGTATCTTCATTGTATAAATATTTTTAGATAGTATTTATAAATTCAAAATAATTAAAAGAATAAGTAAAATGCAGCAAAAAAATGCACGAAAAGTGATTTAATATTGGTTATACAAATCCTAATCCTAAGTAATTATGTTTAAATGGCCAAATACAATTTTAAAAAACAATTAACAAAATGGGAACTTTTGTTTTAGATAAATGAATTTCTACTTTTACAAGCGAATCGTGTCTTCCAGTAGAAAATGGGGTGCTTAGTTTTCGCTGAAAATACCCGATTTGAAAATGAAGTACAAATATTTATAATTTTTTTAGCGATATATGTTTATTATTTACTTCACTTTATTCGAAACATTTTTTCTAACACGAAATGAGGTCTCACGGACGAATCAGCTAAAACCAAATTGAAGGAAGTGTGGAACGCTTGAAAATTCCTTTGAATTACGAAATTATTCAATATCAAAATAGGGACTTCTTTCATCTCCGTCCCAGTACATTCCAGATGGGCGGCTTATTAGGAGAACCGAAAACATATTCGCTGCAGTGGGAAAAAATAATACTTTTTGAAAAATTTAAAAACATCGTAAATATCGATATCTTATTTAAATTATACAGAAAAATTATGAAAAAATGGGAATACTACACATATTTTTTTCTCTACCCCCAGTTATTATGCATTTTTAAAGGGAGAAAGAAGCATATGGTTCCGTTTTTGAAGTGAGCAAAGTCCTGGAGCTGTGTGTATCATGGCATGAGTAACTTTACAGTACGTTCAAGTCAATATTTATAAGAGTCTAAATGACTAATACAAACACTGCAATCAAAATGAGTCATTTCCGAAGTAAGCCAGAAGCCATCCTTCTGATAGCAGTTTTCTTCCCTTCTGTGAAGCCATTCTCAATTCAGTCCGGGACAAAAATTCGGTGGAAAAACAGAAAAAGAATTTTATTTATATATTAATAGAATAGAGTTTCAATTGTAAACAAAAATTTTTAGCAAATTTAATTTTACATTTTATTTTAGGTATTATTTTTGTATCTGAAAAGCGCTTTACAAGCTTGGAATTATTTATTAACATTTTTAGATGCAGCATTTATCACTCATTTCTTGTAAGAGAAAGTTTTGTACCACTTAACAAACTTTTGCTTGAAAAAAGAAAGTTCTATAGGTACATGAATTCAATTTATTTAAATTCATTCCTTTCAGTGAGCAATTATTTGGTTTTCTAGTAAGACTCATCAAAACAATCTGTGGTTACATATACGATATCAGTGTTTAGAAAACACACATTGACGTTTATTTAGCGAGACATTTAGTCGCCACTCTAACTATCAGTGACTAACTGCAGACTGATAGTCACTTTTGGCCAGGATGAAATGAACTCTGGATTGTTGTAAAAAGCGTTTGTTCACGAGGTTTGCAGTAAAACAGAAACGAGCCCCTACGACTTTCACAGAATTATTTCGTTATTTTAGTACGGCCTCAATAAATCAATTGTAGTTTGAAATTTTAAATAGGAAAAGAAAGAATCCAAAAAACTCTTATGCTTAACGCTAAAATTTACTACAATAATTATTTTACAATAAATTGGTTGATTTTATGAAGATTTTCTACAAATGTTTGATTTTAGAGGAAAGAAAGTAAAAGTTAAAGTAGGTGAAGTTTTCTAAAATTGTTTGGCATGGCAGTGAATGTTGGGCAATTAATAAAGATGAATAGAAGTTGATGACAATGGAGAGAAAAATCTTAGGAGAATGTTTTAGTCCAATAAGAAAAAACGGAAACTGGAGAATAAGATATAGTCATTAGTTACAATCAAAATACAAGGAACCTAACATTGTAAAAGTGATCAATGTTTCTCATATAAAGTGGTTAAGACATGTATTTCGATACAACAATGAAAAACCAGTTAAAAAATTAACTTCCCAATCTCCAGAGGAAAAATGGAAGACTAAGAACTAGGTAAATAGATACAGTAGAAAAAATGGTTAAAAGGTTGGGTGCTAGCAGATAGAGAAATATATAATAGTTTCTAATGTATATGTAGCATCTAGTAGATCAAGGTGATGTAAGCTAACTGAAATGGCCTTGACTAGCAATCGGCAGTAGAGCTTGTCTAGACTATTATCTTGGATGTCCAGTTGAGAGGAAGCAAAGAGGAGAAAATTCTCCTTTATTAGAAGGCAAATTTCGATTTTGTACCTATAATACAAATATTAGCGGGATCTATTACGGACTAATACGAATATTAGCTAACCTCTGCAAACTCCCACACCCGAGGTTAAGTCACGACCTGAGAGCTGTCCATTCTCGAAATGTAACGATTCGGCCCACCGTTGAACAATGGATGTTTCATTTCGTCTCGGCTATCAAGAAAACATCTTCCCGCAGTGGGTGTTCAAATATTGCACTACAATTCACAACTGTTAAGATAATCAATACGTAATGCCGTATTTCTAAAAAATATGAGCAGTTCAAGCAAAAGTAATTGCTTTAAAGTTTTGATCTGCTTATTATTTTTCATGCTACGATGATATATTATGTTTTAATTACATTTTAATTATTGTATGTATGATTGTATTTTTGTGGATTTATTTTTAAACTAATTTCTCTTTTCCGATGACTGTTTAAAAATATACAAAATTCATTTCTACAATGTTTCTTTATGAATTACTAGGAATGAAAATTTTTAATTACAGAAACAAAACATTAACTTCACAATATTTAAGAAGGATTTAATCACTGCTCTGGGTATTTTCCTCTTTCACACCTTCAAGGCAACCTCTAGAAATTATTCAGTTAGAAAATAACAAGCAGCTCTAGTATATTTTGAAAATTCTAGTTGAGTCATTATAGAGATTTATTACGAATACAAAATCGTATCCCACACTGTGCATTTCCGGTAATATTCCCCTTGGGTCTTAACAAGTCAGTATTTCTCCCTTTGAGAGAAAGAAATGCATGTGCAGTCTCGTTAACTTCCCTGCGTTTTTTCACTCAGCAAGTGAAGGGAATGCTTTTTGAAGAGCCATTTGAGACTCACGCGATAAAATGAAAAAAGCTATCCGATAATATTCCGCACATGAATGTCTCAGACGGGCTCATTTGTTTACACATCTTAAATAATAACAGATAATACTGATTATTCAGATACTAAAAGGGGAAAAGAAAATCCTTATCGTTTGAAATATAAGTGTTTCGAAGAGGTGCCGTGTGTTGTAAGTGTAAAATAACACAGAGTGTAGAAAAATCAATATTCAAATCAAAAACTCAATATTTTCCTAGAGTTAATGAAAACTTTTATGCATAAGAAATGATACAATTATAAAATTATCCACTTAAATGAGCTTTGCTGCCAGTTCGGCTTATTTTTGTGATCTACATTTTTTTTTATTGAAAATCTGTGGATTTGATCAGTGTTGACATTCTTGTTTCATGATTTTCAGTCCATTCATTCTAAATAAACAGTGCTTACACGAACATTTTAATATTCAAAGTTATTATTTAGGAAAATCAAAATAATGGCGAAATAAATGAATCAACTCATCCATTTGTTATTTTCTAAACGAAAAATATTTATTCAAAATTGCATTTTGAACTAGAAAAGGCTGAACACTTCCACCAAAATTATGCAATTTCAAATATTTATTTATTTATTTTTGCACTAATTTATTAGGTGGGTTAATTTTGATGACTCCAGGTTGTGCGCGCTAACGCCGTTCGAGTCACCAACGATCTCGATGAACAACGCCCTTG
This sequence comes from Latrodectus hesperus, assembly GCA_037975125.1. Lineage (NCBI taxonomy): Eukaryota > Metazoa > Arthropoda > Arachnida > Araneae > Theridiidae > Latrodectus > Latrodectus hesperus. The sequence continues at coordinate 11,814,651 of CM075854.1, read as the reverse complement.
ATTATTGTACATTCCCGATCAGAACTTTCCAAACGAATTGGACTGCTAGGCTTTGATAATGAAGTGCCCATAAGGAACTTCAAAGTTCAAGGAAACTTATTGCCGGAATCTTCTAAAAATTAAATGTTAAAAAAATTAAAAAGAAAAATATTTTAAAATCTTATCACATACTGAAAATATTTAAAAAGTTTATTTTCGAAATAAAATGAAAAATTTCAAAGCATACACGCAGAAATAATTTTATGCATTTTAACTAATTACCACGAATAATTTTACTCAGGATAAACAAGAGTTTCAGAGGGTTATATGTTGGATTTATAACGTTTTTCGCACGAGGCCGAACTCCCTTGGTGTCTATTGTGGGTATCAAACCATTGCCGTTCCCGTTGTAAGAATCGAAGCCACGAATTATTGAACTGCAAACTAGAGCGTTACCATTCAACTTACAGTTCGACTAAGAGATATAAAGATATCATTATGCTGTACATACGTGAAAAATGTGTTAACAAACATCCAAACACACAAACACCAGTTATATTTTTATTACATCATCATTTCTTTTTGACACTGACAAAACTTAAATAACAGAACACGCTAAAATCGTACATTATTTGTGTAAGATCAAAGAGATGGTTTTTGATGTCAAAAAACAACATAGAGAGCAAGATGAAATGCCTTTTATTCTTTTTTAGTTGTATTTAGTTATATATTCCCAAGATTTAAAATGTTATGGAAACTAGAAAATTTTAAGTGATTATGTCTTTGAAGATGGTAAAATTATATATTTCCTTTTATCAGATTCTTCCCCCCCCCCGTCTGAAGTAATTATAAGTTAAATCACTTGTGAACGGTAAGCAAAGAAGGTTAGAGGCATATTTCTTTTTAAATTAATTCGCGATCTTTTTATTTGTTATGCCTTCCATTTCATTAAATACGTAATATAAATAAATATCGTCAATTAATGCCTAAAAATATTCTTTTTCTTGCAATTTGCTTTAAAAATCCCTAATAAAACATTGCTATAATTTTTTTAAAAAAATTACCCGTAATAGATGAAAAATATTTGCTTAAACATAAAACTTATTATGTGTATAGAACTTATGTATAAGTGTTGAAATCATCTGATGTCATTGTTTTGAATACTATATTATTACTTGTATTTTTACGTTTGCTTTTCTTATGCTTTTAAAAAGGTAATGGTTTCATCATACTTCTATTAGTTTCTTGAAGAGAGAGAAAGAGAATTAACTGACTCTAATATTTTGATATTTCTTTTTTATAATTTTATATATATATATTTTTTTAACTCAACCAATGTTAGCATACCGAAACCCAGCTTTTAAATCATTATATCTTAACAAATTCCAAATAAAATGCTAATTTTTATTTGAATTTTTATCCAAAGTGTAAGTTTGAAATTGTTTCTTACATTCTCGTTGAAAAAAAAATTAATACACAATTCACAATATCCAACATTAAGTGAAATTTTTAATCAAGATATTCTTTTAAGATTTAAAAAATACAAAAATTCTTTTAAGAATTAAAAAGTACATTCAAAAAATTAATAAAGAAATATAAAAAATAATTTGATCAAAAAATTTATTATAAGAATAATAAAAAATACATAATCTTGAGTAAGTAAATTGCTGATAAAAGTTGAAAGAAAAAATAGATCAGCATGAATGCTTTTATTCTATATTGTTATTGTTTGTATTCGAAGCAATATCTAGATGGAATATTTTCCCATTCGTATTCATAACGCAATTCATCCATAAAAATGGTAATGTCTCTTACAAATATCAAAAATTATTACTTTGTCAAAGTGAAACTATCGATAAGATTTCATAAAAGTTTGAAGTTGTTCAAATTTTCAAATATTTATCAGTAAAAATATTAAGAAGTTCTTATTCATTATCATTTAAGTAGGCATTTTATAAGTTTCCAATGTGAGTGCGATCATTTTTAAAAATATTTTGTTTGCATTATTTGTTCCTTATTTTTGCACTGAGAATCCTGTCTCGGATAAAGTCCATATAATTTAGCGAGGGTTTTCTTTTCATGCTTATAATTCTTGTGAACGTCATTTTTCCTATCTTCCCTTCCTTCCATCAACAGAGTTTTAGCTTAAACTTCTCGTTTTCAGTCACAGAAATAATTTTGAAAACAATTATCATAGAAAGTTTACATCTTTTTTAAGCAATGAATTTTAATCAAAGTCCTCTTTCAAATGAAAACTATAGACTGCGCTTAGAGAATACATTGCATAAGAAAAAACATTTTCAGCGTGGCATCAGAAAAGATGAATGGTATTCAGTCTCATATGGGAACGTTGGCGTAATTGAAGAAACTGTGGAATGTGCATGCTGAGATAATCTTCATTGCTAAGTAACATACTTTTCATTTTTTATGATGTATCTAATCATAAAAAATGAGATGAAATTTATTTAAAAAAATTAAATGATTATATTTATATTCGTATGTAAGCGATTCAAACGGTCATTCATTTTCATTTGTCTCTAAGTTTTATAAATCTTAACTTTACAATTACAAGATAATGAAATTTAAAGAATAATCTAAGTTATATCGAAAAATTGTATATTTAATGAATAATTAATATCGCTTAGTTTATTTTACATACTTTCCTTCTATATATTTAAACATATCCACTTCATTTAATTCTTAACGCATTTAATTTATATTTTTAATGTGTTTAATTTAACGTAGTACATTAGTTATTTTTGAATTCTTATAACATAATTAAATTAAATCTTCATTGCTTTCTTCCAAAGTCTATATGGTTTAATGTGGGTGGATAAATTCAGTAAACGTATACGTATAACATGTCATTTCAGTTCTCGTAAAATATTAAGGGAATGCAGAAGTATGAGATACAATGTCGATGTTCGTATCTGAGATACCTATGCTTTTTTAAGACTTTTCCATGCGATATTAATTTATTTTATTTATATTTTGCCTTTTAAATCATATCCTTTATACAGTACAATATTAGGGTTGCGGGTAATAATGCATTTTTCTATAACACAATTTTGCTCGGTATGGTACCATGTTAAGCAATTGTTAATTCCCTTGAATTATACTGAAGGCTTTAGACATCGAATGCACAGCTAGATCAATGAACTGAATAGATTTCAGAACATATTCCTACGTCTTTTGGAAAGAAAAATTAATGCTCAGGGTGGTTCTTTAGTTTTGCCAATATGTTGTAGGCCTCGAATGGTGGCTGTAATGAATAACGGTATTTTTGCAAGTTTATATTTCTGATGTTACATCAGAATTGATCCAATACTTGTACAAATATTGAAATATGTATCTAACAGTATGACTCAATTGCTTATATAATTTTTATGAAGATGGAGATTTGAATCAAAAATTATCTGAAGAAAGTGCAGATTTGAAGTTCAAGAAAGTAACGTATTGTAATTTGTGTATTGTAATAACATTTCAAAGTAAAGTTTTCAATAAGTTGACATTCAGTTAGGAAGTCAAGACATTCAATAGGAAGTCATGACATTCAATATAAAGTTATGACAGCTTCAAAGCAAATTTCATTTAAGAGGTTGTCTAGCAAAATACTAAGCACATAATATGGTCATAATTTCATTTTATAGCATGTCGTAAAGAACAAAAATAAACGTGGATCTCGAAAATTTGGTTTTATTCATGCTGAATTTTTATAAAATTACATTAAATTCCCTTAATTCATAATTTTTGAAAGCTTAATTGTTCATATTTTTATTTAAAAGAAACAGTGAAAAGATATTGTTAATAAAAATATTTTTTAAACACACAACTTTCATCAGGAGATACACGATATCATTTTTATGGAAACCTTCAATGAATCTGAACTTTAATTTCTTCCACTGTATTAATTGTGAAATAAAATTCGAGAGTTATAAACTTCGAAGTATAGGAAGAATTTAAATGGCATAAGGAATATATATGAAAGAGATTTATTAAACTGATTAGTTCATTTTCCAACATCACTAATTATACATTTTTATGACAGCACAATAAATGTAAGCACAATATAAATTTTGCTAACTGAAGCAAGTTACTAAAATTTTTTGTAAAATCCTGATTCATGAAGTTTTAAATTCAAGAATTCACATCAAGAATAAAATTTGTGTTTGTAAACATTTTTCCTTGTTTTTTAATGTTAATGGGAAAATTCATTTTTTTAAAATTAAATTTTACATCTCTACTATAATAAAAACCAAGATTCCTCGTACTTTCCGGTTAGTTTTATTTTTAAGTGTTTATTAAAAGGGAATTTTAAACAGGAGCTTCTTGCAGACTGAGCAATTTAATATAATCAATGTATTTTTTAATATTTTTTATAATCAGTATTTGAAATTTGTGACAATCGTTTTTCATTTAATGTTACATTTTGTTACTCTAGATTGCTTTTTGATGTCATGTTTTATTTTGTACTACGTATTTATTTGTACAGTGCATTTTATTTTTTGATTATTTTTTAAATAAAGGAATATTGTAATCATTTTATATGTTACTAATAGAATTTAATGTTAAATATTAAATAAGATATGCTTTTGTGTAAGAGCACCTGTATGTAGATATTATAAAACAAGTTTTATAAGACAAACATGGAAACAGTTTTAGATGAGATAAGAATTCACATAACAGTACTTTTTAGTTAATTTTTTGTCAAATTTATATAATACCCAAATTCTTTAAGTGTTCTCCCATTCCTTGTTACATTTAATCTTTTGTACTTTCATTTTAGCGCAACTATTAGAAAAACATTTGCCTACAATACGACAAAAGTTGACCGAGACATTTAATTACACAGCTTGGAATTTTTCTTTCCGAGAAAAAATTTACTGGAGGATCTATTGAAAGTGAATAAAACTAATAGTTATTAAAATTTGCTAATTAATTTAGCTAATGAATTAATTAATTTAATTGATGATGAATATAATTATAATTTGCGATTTTTATTACAGAAGAGAAAAAAAGTTGCAAAATCAAACAGCAGAACTTGTTCACCAATGGAAGACCAAACTTCGTTCTATCTTCGCTTGGTTTAAACATGTTTTGTCTGCCCTCACCATTAGTTCTCGATGAGGCCAGATGATTGCTATTTGTATTTTTCCAAATGTCATCAGCCTTTTAATTAAAAACCTTTATTAATGCGTTAAATAAATATTTAACATAAAAAAGATAAAATTATTTTATAATAATCTACAAATTCATGTTCAAAACTAGATTATGAATAACACATTTTTTCTACTAATATATTTTATTTATACAGAAGTTTCGATTTCAGTTGAATATAGCTAAATATTCCCAATTCAAGGATTTCCAATTTAGGCTTGTTTCTTAGAGAACTGGTTCTAAAATTTGAAATTAAATCTCACTGTTAATTTTTGCTTTAGATAGGGTAAAATATTTTGATTTAATATCTGTTAAATTGAGTTTCCAAAAGTATTCTTTGTAAAAATTGAAATTTATTTCAAAGAATGTAAAGAAAACCAGCAAACTGAAGAATATAAGATGAGGGTTTTGCTTCATAGTTAAAAGTTGAAAATATTTAATATCGTAATATATTTAGATGCGCAAGGGGCGGAAAATTTTCTTTTTATATTGAAATAAAAAAAATAGAGAAATTCATTGAATCAAAACTGTGTGTGTCACCAAGTCACTTTGAAGTGACATTTCTTTAAATGATGGCATCTTCCTAATTATACTACTTTTTAAGCACTCGATGGATGTAAGGGATGTTGATAGGTTTCAATCAGACCATTTTCTACAAATGATCTTTCAATGAATAATTGTTTACAGAGAGCGCTTCAAAGAGTTTGGTATCACTATGAAAATTCAAGGTCATTTAAAGTTAAAAGAATGAATGGTTTATTTGTGATGATGAAACGAATTATTTGTTAAAATATTTGACCTTGTAAAATCCTCTGTTTAGACATGACCTGAAGTGATAAACACTCGTCTCGAAGTGATAAAATGCCAAAAATTGATGTTGAGATAGCACTCAACGATTTGTGCCCATTTTGAAATATAGGAAAAGAAAATTGCAAGATCGAATCCTGTTCACATTTTTCAGCAACCAATGTGTGATCAGTAAAATAACAAATTGGCTAAAAGTATGCTTTTTAGGCGATTAATTTTCTGTGAACAAATCATTATATATTAGACATCTTCAACTATTAAACATGATGTGCCCGTTTGTTCTTGAATCTGTTTTTTGAATAATGAAACCAGTGTTAAATATTATAAATTTTTATATTAGTGACAATTTTCGAAAATCCGGGTGTATTGTAATTGTAATTTATAAAAATATTTTATTTTATAGATTAGCTGAATATGAAATTGTTGAAGGCCGGAATAAGGCATAAATCTAAGAAATTTGCTGACTCACTCTCATCGACTTCATTCTACAAGTTAAATAAGGCATGAATTCACATTTGTATTAAAGTGTATTAATTATATTAAACTATATTAAATAACTATATAATTATATTAAAAAATTGTATTTCATTAAAAAATGTTCCACGTAATTATTGCATTTGACTGAATATGCATACATACAAACACATACATACCTTTCCAATTATCGAAAATTTTATATTTGCAATAGAAAGAAATTAATGAGAAATAAGAAAATTTCCCGTTTTCCGACAATTCCTAATATTAATTTGAGTAAACCTTAAAACTTTCAAATGTAAAGGCGTGTACTTTAGATTTTTCCATATAATTTTAATATAATCATGCATCACTGATCCAAAATAAATTAAATAAATGACTTTTCCCATGCAAATAATTTTACGGCAATTAATGACACACTTTTTGAAAAATGTAATAACCACTTCAAAAAATAACGAAAAATTACGCAATTCACAAAAATTTTTTCTTAAATATGGAATCAAAATACTTTTGATTATATAACCAAATGTTGTAAGAGTTACATTGATTCCTCAGTCAAAATTCTCAAACGAAATTATGAAAATATAATTACTTACGAAAATATTTTAACAAGAAGGTTATATAAATTGAGATAGTAAAAAACAGACCGAGATGAGACATAAATGTGGACAAAATTAGAATAAAAATGTCATTAATGAGTTGACGCATTTTGAAATCGCGAACAAGTCATCCCTTTTAAGGTTACTGGCGACATAAACATTCGCTATTCTCGCCATTAACGGTGATTTATTGAAGTGTGTCTCAGAGTGACTAAGAAATCTTGTCATTTTCATAAACCAATTTTTCACATCAGGCGTGTTAAAAGAAAATAAAGAGTATTCATTTAGAAAAATACTTCGACTTTTTGTATGATCAGGGCACAACTTTTAAGAAATTTTTTTTCTTTTATAAAATATTTGTGGTACACTGGAAAACAAAGTATAAGTGAAAAATATTCTAAAATGCGTGTATTTATGAAATTCTCGCGTTATTTCAGATAAATGTACTGTGAATATGCCTAAAAAATGTAAATTTATATAGTATTTTATTAGTAACATTTCTTGTAGAAATTCTGAAAATGCGAGATCGAGGTATAAAAAGATAGCTGACAACTGTGGATTTTTGCAAAACTATTTAGCAAGAATGACTTACAAGAGATTTTTTCATAAATTCAGTAGAGTACATTCCCATTTTTCCAGGTAAAAAATGGAAAGTTTCCATTTATTTGTGTTGGTAGATAACAAATAAGTTCATCCATCTCCACTATCGTCCATTAAAATTGTTACATCAGGATAAAACGAGACAAAATTATATCCATTGTACAAATATAGTATTGTACCGAGCTTCACGGGTTCGTGTCGATTGAGAGTTGAATAAAGCAACCACTTAATGAACACAAGACTTTTATTCGTAAAAAAACACTAGATATACGAAATTCCCGCTGTAACAATCACAATTATACAGCTACAATTCGTCAGATATAATAAGAAACAGCTTCCAATCACAGGTCTCAAATACTTCAGACAAAGAACAACTAGCAATCACAACTGATCGTCTTCACTCACTGACTGTCTTCACAAAAACTGACTCTTCCATGTCGAGCTGCGGTATTTATACCTGACTTGGCGGAAAAATATACCAATTTCGCCAAGGTTCTGGAAGCTTCTAGGCTATCTCGAAAAATATTGGTCCTAGAGCTTAGGTGATGGATGTTTCCAGAAGTATCGATTTCTCGCCAAGCCACCAAGAATCTCACCAACCGTCGCCAAGAATCTCGCCAACTGTCGCCAAGTCGCCAAATTATTAGGAAATCCGCTTTTAAACAACAACACGTCTAAATACCGCAATTTTTGCCCAAAATGTTAGAATTTCCGATCTGTCTGAGATATTTTAAGACAAATACAATCATTATTTATAAATTTGTAACCGTATACAATAAATAACAAGCCATTCAATTTTCAAGAGCTTTGAAACTATATATCATGAGAAAATAGCACCCAGAACTACTCTGGTAACAATAACAGTATTTCAAAGCATTGAGCGAAATAGAGATTGGATATGAAGTATAGGGATATAGCTGCCCATGCAGCTTTAACATTATGTTATTGTTCACTCACCGTTATAACAGGTTAGGTTTGACATTCAACGGTCATTTTTTACTCCTGAGGGATAATTAGACTGGTACCTACAGTTAAAAGTGGATTCCGAAGCATTTTAAACATCCAAGCTGAATGTTATGAATGAACCACGAGCTGTTTAACCGAAGACAAGAGTGCTAACTATTTAACTACCAGATCAGTCGTTACAATTGGCGTAAGGAAACAAAAAATTTGCATCAAGGAAGGCCGGAATAATAACGGCAACGCCTGATCATGCATTATCCTGTAGAAATAGTGTTTTGTATGTGTTGAATAAAAGATAGAACCACAGGCCTAAACATAGTAGAAATGTCATTGTTCAAAATGTCATCAAATAGATGGTTGACACCTGTATTCATTCAATTGATCCTGGTGATAAGACAGAGTCATGATGTTAAATGCATGTTGCCACTGTGTTTCCTCTTTGATACATAAATGCGGTCATTAGGATGTAAATAGAATGGGATTCGTTTGGAAACATGACGTTGATCTATTCCTGTGTGTCCAGGTTCATCATTAATTTTATTTCTCAGGGCATTCTTGTCTGTAATGAAGCGTCAAAGGCTGTCGATGCCAGCCATGCTACTACAATCATCGTCGAATTGTTCGTATATACACTAGGTTTGGAACGACTCCGTTTCTTCAGTCAGGATTCGTATCGTTGCAATTTTATCCACTAAAGCCATGCGAGTAACATGTCTGTGTTTGTGACAATTAATGATAGCAGGCCGCTGAGAATCAACAAAGCATATTTTATGATCGTCTTGAATCCATTGTTTCCATATTTTGCTGACAAACATGGTATTTCAATCAACACATGCAGCAATACTGCGATACGATAAACTTCAACCTTAATAGACTGCAATTCGACCTGTATCAAATTCAGAAATATGCTGGTAAACATTTCTTATTTTTACATGAGACATCACAACAACTTTTATTCAATCAACAACATTCAAATGCGTTTTGTATTTAAGAAATCTGCTAAACATTTTCTTTATTTAAACACTTTCCAGACTCACTGTCACTGCCTCTTTTAAATGAATTCGTTGAAAAGTTAATCATTTGCATATCACAACATCTTCTTTCTGTTGCTTAAATTTCCCACGTGTCACTTTCTTATCGTCGCAATTTTAATGATAATTTAGTAGCAAAACACTAGTGATAAAGCAGAGATAACATATTGTAATGACCGTTTGCATCCGTCTTAACGAAATGTCATGGAAAAATTCCCAGTGTTCTCTATGGTCGTTTATTCGGGCAGCTGTGTAAAAACGACGATGTAGAATTCAATCGCTTGCTTTTAAGCACCGAAGTTTACTGAGTCTACAATAATATGTGCTGAAATCTTTTTTTTCGTCTCTTTGTCAAGAAAACAAAACAAATTTGTTGCAATGACAAAATTGTTGACAAAAAGAAATTTGTTGCAATGAAACATAGGCTGATTACTTTAAGATTGTTGTTACTTATACATCAATTCCCAAAATTCAGTGCATTTAATTTATAACTTCAAGGCTGAAAATTCAATTTCATCACAAGATTTGCCATTAATGTGCGTGTGTGTGTGTTTTCCTAAAAAAAACTTCATTTGGGGAAGCAGAACTGTGATTGCAACTAATTCAGCCAAGTTCTAATCTTGTCAGCTCACAAGAAGTGTAATTCAGTGAAACACAAGATTATCGTCAACATCGCGAGTCTTTGTATGAAGACTTTTCTCAGGTTTTCTTTGTCCCCAGAAGTACCTTCATGTGAATCCTAACCCAATTTATTAAAAACTGAAACAGCACAAGTTCAGATTATAGTTCAATGAGTCGTACTCTTAACAAATGAATCGGCCTCATGTATGTTGATCACCTTGCAGAATTTTGACTTCAACATAACATCAGTCTCCTCTACCTAGAGCTACTAAAAATTGCTATTTTTTCCTTTTCACCACAGTCATAATGCTAAATCCTTGTCGAACATATGACTGAGCTAATTTCAGATTCGGCTACAAATGCTGGGAAAGGGAACTTGAGCTTTCATTTTTCAAAAGATATTGAAATGAATGTTTAATAACTCTCTAAAGCATCAACATCTCACTGACATACTTATTCTTTCATTTATACACTGGCCTCCAAAAGTTAAGGAACAACCGGTTTTTTGTGCGCCTAATTAGCAAATGAATGAATGTAGAAGCACCAAATTTGGATGACATGTGTACAAAACAGGTATTTATAGACTGCAACATAGAAGTTTACATAAGAAAAAAGCAAAAAGGATTTACAACAAAAAAATGCAATCTCGTTGGAAAAGTCCATTCTTGGAAAAAAGAATAATCACAGTTTTATGTGGTAAAAAGTAACAGAAGCATAACAAAAATGAGTTTTAATAAGGGATATGCCCACCCCTAGCTTGCATGCATTGGCGGAATCGACTTTCCATGCTGTCAATTAAGTTTTCGGTTACCGAAATGGGAATCGAAGACCAGACACGGAGTAAGCTTTGTTCCAGCTCTCCTAAAGTCCTTGGAGGAGGATTTAAAGCAGCAACCTGTCTACCAAGATAGTCCCACACATGTTCTATTGGATTCAGGTCTGGAGATTGAGCTTGCCATTACATTCGCTCCAAACCAAGATCCTCAAGATATTCCTCAACAGCTACAGCTCGGTGAACTCGTGCGTTATCATCCATCAGAATGAAATTATTGCCAATTGCATCGGCATATGGGCGGACATATGGATCAAGGATCTCATCCCAATATCTCACGCCAGTCACAGTTCCTCCCTGGAACACATGCTGGTCAGTGTGACCACCTACTGAGATCCCTGCCCAAACCATTATTTCACCGTCGCGATAACTGTCTCTTTCCACAATGTTGGATTGGTGGTATCCGATGTTTTGTTCCCTCCAGATTCGAAGACGTCCTGAATCGCTCTCCAATGTGAATCTGGACTCATCTGTGAAGAGTACAGAAGCCCATTGCTGTCTGGTCCAAGAAACATATTCTCTTGCCCAAGATAAGCGAGCTCTTCTTTGTCTTCCGGTGAAGGGGACACACACAACTAGTCGCCTTGCATAGAGACCTGCATGGTGAAGACGCCTTCGTACCGTACTAGCGGATATTCTTCTCCCCGATGCTACAGAGAGGTCTGCAACAAGTTGTGGAACAGAAATTCTTCTTCTCCTTTAGACCGAAAGAGCTTTAAAACAGTCTTTTGCAGGTGTTGTGACTCGTGGTCGGCCTGAAACATGTCTTCTGGATACAGAAGCTTCAGTTTGATATTGAATCCAGAGACGGTGGACCACACTGCGAGACACATTAAGGCGTCTAGCAGCATCAGCCTGTGAAAACCCCATTTCCTTCCATCCGACCGACCGCCACCTTAACGAATCGGGCAAACGGCTTCTCTCAGACATTGCGGGACCTCACTGCCTATTGTCAAGGAAACTGCTAACAAAAGTTGTAAGTCAACAAAAGTTGCACGCGTAATTACGAAAGGCTTATATTTGCATATTTTTCTCTCACTCATATTTAGCTATTCTTATCTATAAAAAAAAGTGGCAGCTACCGTTTTTGCATAAATTTGCATAAAGTTCGTTTTTATCATTTATATAAACTATAAATTGTTTCGTTAGTGTCATTTCTTTTATGGTGAACTTCGAAAAACATGTTGTTCCTTAACTTTTGGAGGCCAGTGTATTACACTGTTAGAGTAATTTGTTGTAATTCTTGTAATAATCGAACAGAATAAAAAATTATAAAAATCCATTAACATTAAGAAAAAATAAATGAATCATAAACATATAAATGAGCAATGAAGCATTTTTTGCATCAGTTATTTTAATTTCAACAAGAAGAATGCATCTACCTTCAAGGCTAAAAGCATCGAGTTAAATCTAACAAATTTGATGTTTAAGATTAGTGAAACAATTACTTTAAATTTTTACTTTTTTTCTCATTTAGAGCTCTCTTTTCTAATGCCTTTAAATAAGATGGGGTTGAGAACTGTTTCTTTTTTTAGGAGCAATTACATTATAAAAGTCTTTTAGATGGAAAAGTCAAAGATAACGGAGCCCAGCCTCCTGCATGCAGGTCTGGCGCAGCATGTCCATTTCTGGACCTTGCGCCATAAAACCCAACCAACCAACCTGCATGCAGGTCTTTCGAGATAGCTCCTGGAGAATTTTCAGGGTTTCTATCTTTGAGACACGTGGATACATCCTTCGGAATTTCTGTGACTTCACAACAGCCATTAGGATGTCCACTACACGTTATAATTTTTTTAATTCTTTTTCGTTAAAATACATTTAAAAATTTTACTATTACAAATTCTTAAAATTATCATAATTAAAAAAGAGACTAAATATACTTTTTTCCCCTTAGATTTCAATGTGCTTTAAGGATGATTTCAATCCCAATCGAAGAGCTAAATCGATTGTTCCTTGGTTTGGTTTATAAGTCACTCAAAGGTCATTTTTTGCCCATGAAGATTTTTCCACGAATTCAATGTAAATAAAAAAAGTCTATTTGATTGTTAAAGACAAAACTTCAATAAACTTGGGTAATACATATATTTTAACATTCAGATGAAACAGAATATATGCATTTGTATAATTTTATTTTTGTTGTTTTCTTATGGTTATCACGATATTATGCAAGTTAAAGCAATCATAAATCCTACACATTTACTATCAAATGTAAAAAAAAAAAAAAAAAATTACTGAATTTAAAGTTGAATAAAAACTTTAATTCCAAATATGAAAAACTAATTTTTAATATAAAATTGTTCGTGCTTGTTTAAATACAAAATGAAAGTCCTTGTACAATTGTTTTCTTTCAATGCATAATGTTCTTACAACTTTAAAGAGTCTATCCAGCTCTCAAAGCAGAATTTTTTTTCTGGGTCTGGAATATCTATATATAAAGTCTTGTTGGCAAACACAGGGTATTAAAAATAAGCGCATACAGGGTCTCTTTATAAACTTCAATGCGTTTACTATTTTAAATTGAAAATCGGTAACACGGTTACCCTCTTTCGATTGTCGTGGGGGAGCTAAATTTAGACCACTTCTTCTGATAATCATAATTTTAATCGCATCTCTTGCTTCTCATAAACTAAGGGTAGTCTATGAACTCAGGGGTAGAAACGAATAAAAGATAATATTCCGAAGACTGATGGAGCAAATGAATAAAAAATATGATGAGGAAACATAGCTTTCATGTGATGCGTATTTTAAGGTTGGAAAGCGAGCTTTCATTTATTGAATCATTATTTACTTGCAATTCAACCAACTGCATTCTGAATGACAAACAATAAAGATGTGCAAGAGAAGAAAATGAATTTTCAGAAAGTTTGACAAAAAATGGAAAACTAATGGTAATTGAAAAAAATATGAGTCAATAGAACAAAACATATCAAATCACTTAACGCAAGAAAATGTGAAATTTTGATAAGCAAAATCTATTAGCATTAGACACAAAAACATCTCTCATCAATCCGAGCCGGAAAATAAGTTACAACGACAACAGTTAGACCTTCGAAAACAGGAAAGAGTATCTCCTAAAGAAACTTTGCAAATAGAAAACTATCCTTGTTTCATTTTATTAGTTTCCATGATTATTACATATTTTCGAAATCGAAACTGCTTGGATCTTTTTTAAGAAAACGAAACGAATGTGTTAATAGTTTTATTTTAAATTACTATAACGCGCGTGTTAGTGCAAAACTATATCATTAAAATATAAATTTGAATGAAATAAGTATTAAATTCAGTTTCATGAATTAACGCTAACACTTAAGACTTTTTTTATTTAAATACTTGTAATTAAAAAACAATAGCAAGTGTTATTTTTATTTTTTATATTGTAATCTATTCCTACGAGGCCTCGGTGACGTGGTTAGTTAGGATGTCGTTCTTTTAATTGGAATTGAAGTGAGTTCGAATTGAGACTTAGCCAAAGATCCGAAAAGGCGGCCGCAGTGAGTTAAATAAATCGTGCACATTGAGTGATCACAATGAATTGCCTGTGAAAATGTTACGAATTTCAAGGGAAGTGTTACTTTCGGGGTTAAGCTCTGGGGGTCCTCTGTTTGGTCTCTTCTTCCGAATGGCGAAGACTCCCAACTGATTGCTTACGCTTCAATAGTCGAGTAATAAAACTCAGGGCAAGCAGTAGGGAAGTTTGCTGGTGCAACAACACACAAATCTATTACTGATAAAGGGTTCCTCTCTAAATGCTTAAAATTAACAATGATATTTCAACATTTTGATACACGAATTATTCTTTTTACTAATCAGCTCTTTTTCACATTTCTCTTTTTTCAAATATTTAATATTTTTCTACAAGGAAAACATTTTTTACCAACTAAAAAAATCTTGCACGTACTAAGACATTTTTTTTTTACTTTTTGCAAGAATTGCTTAAAAGAAAAATAATTGAGCGAGCAAAATAAATTTACGCAGAAATATTTTTTATTTTGCAAGCACTTTTTATACACAATGTTCATTAACAATTTAAATACATAAAAAGATAATATAATTATTTTTATTTTTCAATAAAATACTGTATGAGATGCATGTCAGAAAATCTTTCGGAAGGTCTTTTAATTTTCATCAGCAATAAAAGCAGGTAATTATTATTTTAAAATACAATGAAAGCATTTCAAAAGTATCACAGATAAAATGATGCATTTATGTCATGAATTTTAAATTTATGAAATTAATATTAACTATCTATATATTCACATTCAAACATAGATTATGAATATTTTACATAAGTCTTCATCAGTTTTTTTTTTCCATAACGGATCACAAAAGAGTATAATCTGTGCATAAATATTAAAAAAAAAATGACTGCGGATAAATAAAAAATCTTATCTACATTATAATCCATGGATATAAACTAGAACTTTCATAATTTGATAAAATAGGGATTCAAATTCAGTGATGATGAACATAATTTTCAGTTGCAGAATGAAAAAATATCCTAGCACATTCAATAAAAGGGTGTAATGGGAAAAATTTATCCATTTTAGTAAAAAGGTAATTACAAACTATTCTGGCAAATAATATTGTACACCCAGATATAAATATACATAAGAAATGTGCATATATTATTAATCAAACATTAAAAGCGACTGAATACGCTTTTGAGAAATAGAATTTGATGGTGCATTTGCTTAACAATAAATGACTAAAGTTTTTAGGGTGAATTTTTCATATAATAAATGATTCATTCGTTTTAGGTGCATTTATTTAATAATAAATATTAATTTAAATTAATTTCTTTAGATAGCTTTTCTATAAACTACGAGGCAATTTCAATGAAATCTAAAACATTTTCATAAATTACACGAAGAGACTGTTTTAAATGAAAAGAGTTAAAAAAAGTTAGAGTCTACAGACTGTCTATTATCTTTCTCTCTCATACACACTCTCTTTTTCATAAATAGCTAATTCGAAGTAGTTTCACATCTTCTCAAGCTTTCAAGTTAAAATATGAATGAAAAAAAGTTAAAATTTAATTAAATTAATTTGCTATATTTGATTCTTTAAAAACTTCAAACATTCATTTGCAAGATACATTTATATATATATATATATATATATATATATATATATATATATATATATATATATATATATATATATATATATATATATATATATATATATATATATATATATATATATATATATATATATATATATATATATATATATATATATATATATATATACAAATCAGCATTCCTTGAGGAATCTGTTTGAAACAATGTTTACTAGCCCAAAGAAAATTCTAGTTTAAATTTGAAAGTTGTAAAATAATTATGGATCACACACACATACAATGCAATTTATTATAATATTTTATTACCAAACATGTAGAATGAATCTTCATCAGATCTGTGCACGTATCGATCAGAACTAGATAGTAAGAATAGAACAAAAGGTACTGTAAAAGTTTTGCGACGTAATTAAAAAAAAGCACTTATTAGGGTGAAACTACAGGTTCAGACATATTCAAACTTGCTTAATAGCCTAATAGCCGCTGGCAACATGTCTGTGGATTCAGTTGTTCATTAACAGTAACAATTTAAAGTGTGGATTATGGTACCGTAGTCGCATAATGAGATAAAATGGTTTTGAGGCAAAAGTTTATGCAATGTATAAGCATAGATTAATGCATAGAAGAACAATTTCAATATGTGAACTACATTGTGATAGATAACAAGACTTGGCTGTAATATTATGATGCGCTAACCAAAGCTCAAAACAAAGTTCGGGTATTTGATGATGGGGACACACCCGTAGCTGTGTTAGAAAATCTCGATTAGTTATATATATATAAAAAAGATGATAGCTGTGTATTTTTCAAACTGAGTAAAGTTGCGGAGCACTTTTGGAAACATTGAAGACAATCAATGCTATGTGGTACTCTGAACAGTGACTGTCTACAGTCGTACTGTCCGTGAAAAACTTAAGCTCAAAATCAAGAATGGACATCTGGTTTCTCCACCAAAACTTGTATCGAGTATTTGATCACTTCTGCAGTGAAACTTCTTAAGCATTCTCTTACAGTACAAACCTTGCTTCCAGTGACTTTGCACTGTTTATTAAATGAAGCTAAAAAGAAAATGATTTGACAGTGACGACAAAATTTTGGGAAATTGAGAAGAGAATGCCGCATTCTTGGATGGAACTTGGCTTAGCTGGTTTAAAAACTGGTTTCTGCGCATGGAGAATTGTGTTGAATTTGGAGAAAATTAATTTGAAAGAATTCAGTTAATAAATCTATGTTGCAAAACTTTTTCTGTACCCTTTGTATAGGTAGATAAGAACTGCACAATATGTTTAGCTAAGATTGAAAGGAGCTGCAAAATATGAAAAGCATAAGTAGGTCAGAACTGAATCGTATGAATAGCATAAGTAATACAAAAATATTTAGCATATATAAGCAAAAAATCTGATATGGAAGATTCTAATATTCTGAAGGATGGATACAGAATAACCCGGACCGTCGTACTTCTTTATTCGTTATTTACTTCGATATTTATTGTTTAATGTAACAAGACTAAGTTTCATTTTTTCCCTTTTATTTATATTTCTAATTCTTTTACTTATGTAATAATTAATATGGAATATTATTTTCAGATTGCTATGTTTCTAACTAGTCTAATATTGTAACATGGTTAACGTATTTCATTTAGTGCTTTTAATTTAGTTTCACTTTTCGTTTTTAAAATGATAATTGAATGCATGTAAAACAAAGGCATCGTCACTCTCAAAAAATAAAGGATCAGAACAACTTTCATTCTACTTAAGTTTCGGAAATTTTTAAATATTATTTGAATTATGTTAATTTAAGTTACAGATTGAAATGAATTTGAACACACCATATTTGAATTTTCAAATTGTTTTAGGTCTATTCGAGATGTACCACTATTATTAAAAAAACACACTCTATAGATACATACATACATATATACATAAATGTGTGTGCGTGTGTACATATATACAATCTAATTTAAA
Source organism: Latrodectus hesperus (assembly GCA_037975125.1). Taxonomy (NCBI): domain Eukaryota; kingdom Metazoa; phylum Arthropoda; class Arachnida; order Araneae; family Theridiidae; genus Latrodectus; species Latrodectus hesperus. Next base: position 11,796,541 of record CM075854.1, on the reverse strand, counting down.
AAAAACATCTAGAAGGTGAAACACGCCGTTTGTATAAACCTGTGGCTGTTAACTTCAAAATGTCAAATCATTTTGAGAAACACACTGTAGGGGACAAAGGCTCGCTATGTCTTATAAATGTAACAAAAAAAAATGAAAATGGGCTTTTTCTTTAATGAGCGTTTGATTTAGCTTTTATCTAAAGAAATAAAAATAAATGTATGGATTAAAATATTGATATTTGATAGTAAAACAGATTAAAAATATTGATATAGTTGTAAATGTAAGTAAACTTTTTGGAGATTATATTTAAACGATTTTCTGTTGTTTTTATTAGAATAAAAACTTATTTGTTTTTATTCTTACCCTAACTACATTTTCGTATCGGTTTACTTCTAGTATTAATCAAATATACTGTTAATAAATGGAAAATAAATTCAAAAAATATTGTTCTTCGGCACACACACACACTGTGAAATTATAACTAAAGAAAGTTTTTGTTAAAGTGTACTATAAACATAAGGAGTAAAGTGTCATGAATCTTTTGGGTCACACGAGAAGAATATAAATAAGTAATGTGGTTTTTAAAATATAGATCTTTCTGTCAGTGATGAGAATGAAAAAGTAATTCCACGAAGCAACTATAAGCACAGAGAAAGTTACGTAGATTTTCTCCATGCGAGGAATACCACTAACATTTAAAAAAATAATCAAACTTAGTTTTAAAATATTTTCTGTGTATAATCCCCAAATTTTTTTTTTTTTAAATATTCTTCTGGAACATGAAAGGACACATAATACTATGAGTGCTAGCATTGCATCTGGAAATTGCAAAAGGGGGGAAGATATGTAAAAGAAGGAGTAAATAATGGAACTACTCATATGCATGGAATGATCGAGTAAACACTCGCTGGAGGAAGGGAGAGAATGAATTGATTGGATGATGGGTGAGAAGCGTGAATCACATCTTGAGTGAGATGATTGCTCCCAAAATAAGATTTCTACTCATCCTGGCCGGAAAGGCGTCTGTTAACAAAACGCCATGATATTGAGAAGTTCATCAGTTTCCAAGTAAAAAGCTGAAACCAGAAATTAAAATTAGAAGTGTTTAAACATGTTTCTGAAATTGTTGGACAGCTACGGTTTTGAATTACGGTAGACTTGAGGAATGATCTTACTGTCATTTTCATATTATTTATTATTATTTATATTAAAATAAATATGATAATGTGTGATCAGAATTCTATCTCCAGTCATGTTTGACCTCCAAAATAGAACGTTATTTGTATTAACAAGCGTAAATTACAAACTCTATCCCTTTTAAAGCGTTACAACAAACTTCAAAACATTCCCCAAATTGTTACAGAATTTTGTTTTAGTCAAAAATCTTTAAATCACCGTTTACTTTAAATTATATTCTTTTTCGCTTCAAATATGATATGCTTACATATATATATACATTGTATATTGCAATACTCGATCTGAACTATAAAACCATGTAATTTTAGTGATTTGAAGAATCGCTTACAAAACCAGATGAGAAATATGTAATTTCTGTGTACTCCAAAAGTAAGCAGAAGATAGTGAGTTAATAAAGTATAAAAAATAGAAAATTCTTAATAGTGGTAAATTTTCTCTGTTGAAACATGTGAAGGTGATCAGCAAAGATGGGTGTCTGACATTATAGGTCCAAAGCACCTTAACAATTATAGCCTTAAGGCAACTTTTTTGATAATTTTCCAAGAAAATAAACCTTTTATTTTTTACCTCTTTTTAAGAGAATATAAGAAAATATTTAGTTTGCCTAAAATCCAAACCTTATTTTTTTAGTTAAACTTTTCCTATAAATAAAAAATTTACTCTTCTAAATCAATTTTAAGATTTTTTTGGGACCATTGTGACTACAAAAAATTACAGTGATCATTATATGAAGGAAAAAATAAACCAGATAGGTGATGAAAGATATGAGCCTGGTCATTCATGGAATTTATGACTTAAAGGTGGAAATTTACGTTGATGCAAAGCAGAAGATGAAGATAAAATTGAAATAATTTACTAACTTAAAACAGATGGTACTTTAAACTTTTAAATACATAATATTCTTCAAAAAGTTAACTATAGATATTATCGCATGTCATGATTTAACTATGATATTTAATATATATTGGAGAAGGGTTTGAAATACATTTTTGAAACCAAACACATGAACCCCTAAATGTTCATGGAATTTTAAAATTGCTTTTTAAAGGTGGGTTTAAAGGATACATTTCATTAATCAAACTAAAATAAATGACTAAACTGAAATTTTGCAAGGAGTGTTTTCAAGACTTTTTATGTGTTCTGCCATTTATATTTTAGATTTGTGCCATTCAATATGGCAGAAGCATTCTTTTGGTTCCTGTTTTTCCATCGTATCTCATATAGATATTAATGGTCATACTTGAATTTCTAAACTGTCACAGTTAAAAGTTATAGTTTCGAGGAAACTGAGAAAATCAAACTGCTCAAGAAGTGCTCTTTTGAAAACGGCTTTTTTTTCCCATCTTTTTATTAGATGATTCTTAGTATCACCGTATCTTAAAAAGAAAATGATTCGATTGTCCCCTAAAAAATTCTAGTGTATTGTATATAAATGTTGTTCTCTTTCCTATTTTCCTTTTTCAGCTGATATGTTATCCCCGTCTTAGTTTTGAGCTGTTCCAAGTAGACATTCTTGGAAGTCCAAAAACCGCAAGAATTTCTGTACCATTTATAGATTTCGGATGAGATAATTTTTACTATTACAGAATAACTCGAAAATGAAGATTGTTAGATTGTCCCTTAAGAAATACAAGCATATTATATATATTGTTCTCCTATCTTTTTTTTTTTCAACTGATATTTACTCCTCGTCTTAATTTCCAGAGTTGTTCTGGGAAAGCATCCTGAGGACTCCAAAAACAGCAAAAATTTCTGCACCAATTAATGATAAAAAGACTTCTAAAAATTTCGAAAGAATTATCATAGGAAGAGTAGTGAATATATTAAATAGCATACAGAATATGAAATTTTTAAAAGTGGGTTTATATACATATAAATCTTTGTTAGAACATCTAAATTTTAAATGTAATTTAGACTAAATTAAGATGAAATTAATCTTCTATTCTGTTGCATGTACCATGTTACTTTTTAATAAGTATTCGTGTTGTTTTATTGACTCTTGATGAGAAGTGAATCTTGATTCTCTGTCAGATCAATTTGTATTAAATGAAGGTAAATTTGCATACCTTCTCTCCTCCGAAATAGGTGATTTTATTCCGATTATTTTTATTATCTTTCATTCATGAATACCTTTTTGGTAATAGATGATTTATTAGCTGAATTCTTACACTCAGCTTCTGACTGATTTACCGTTTCGAATTAATTTCGAATCTTTACAATCCTTTTGGCTTCTTACTTTTGATTTGTCCTAAGTTAAGGAAAAACCTCCTGTTTTTCTATGAGCTCAGTCACATACTCAGTACTGACGAATTCATGGAAATTCTGTCTAAAATAACATCAGTGAACAAAAAAAACTTAAATATTCATGTTGTTTAACTTTCAGAATATAAAAATGGTAAAAATTAGGTTAAGAAGCATGAGATATTAAACAACGCGTTACAGCTATTTTTAAAAATTATGTTTTGTTTCACTAAATCTTGGCATTTCGTCTCAGTCTTGACTTCATGCTTATCAAACATGATGTACTTTTGCGACTCATGTACTTCGTTTTGCTTTATTCCGCTTATGCTTGTTGGATCTTATAAAATGTGTAGTAAATTGCAGCGAGTATACTCAATTTAATACCAGTCTAAATAAAAAGTCAAACCATAACTAAGTTCATGGTAATTCGATCCAATCTTGATTTTATGCTTATGATGTACATTTTCGACTCATGTACTTCATTTTACCCTATTCGGCTTACGCGTTGTTGGCTCTTATAAAACGTGTAGTATATTGTAGTTAGTATGTTCAGTTTGATACCAGTCTAAAGATAACAAGTCAAACTCTATAACAGATAAACTTTATTCTTTTATTACCATCTTAGATTCCATTCACCAGAGTGTAATAAATAGACGTCGTGAGATACTTTTGCAAAGAAGTGATCATGATTTGGAATAACTTAAAGAAATTGATGATCCATTTGCAGTGCGCTTATTAATTTTATACTTGAAGTGATGGTGCAGAAAAAATAATATCCAGATCATTTTGACATGTAAGTTTTATTGCCATTATGATTGATGAAAGCCTAGAACAATTACCTGATTTGCGTGGAAATATGTTACTCATTCATCAATTTCGATAAAAAAAACATAAATAAAATAAAAATAACCACTGGAGCTCAACATTTCTTCTTAGGACGTTTTGAATATGGACTCGGACGTAAGAACTATCGGATAATCAAATAACTGAAAAAATAATAAATAAGAAAGAAAATGAGAACTTTCAAATATATCTAACGAATAAAAAAGGACGTGTGGTACTGCGATCGTCCAAAAAAATGAGTAGATGAATGACTGACAATATTGAGATATTTTTGGAGGAAAACTACAGTGAAATGCTTCGCTGTATCAAAAGAAAAATGGAAAAATGTGTTTTTATGTATGTAGTTTTGAAACAGAAGAAAATAAGTGATAAGTTTGCACGTTTTTCAATCAATGAAATGAAAGTATGAATTGGGTTTTTAAAATTTAATTTTATTTTGCATGTATTTCTCTAATATAAAGTATAATAAATAGTTTTTCTATTTGTTATTTACTTATTAAAAGAGAGAAGTTAGATAAAAATATAAAAACATAATTTATTTTATGATATAACATTTATCTTTCTATTTTACGAACTATTTTAAGGGTCCAAGGCGTTCCTAAAAACGAGCGTCCACTGTATCACAAAAGCGTTAGTTGCATTAGACATTTGTAAATCAACTTAAAAAATTGCGTGTATCACGTTCATACATTATCATAATGATTATTAAATATCTTCTTTTGCCTTGCATATATTACTGAAACTAGCCTTAGTGAAGTATCAAGATTAGTGTCAAAAATTCTTATTTTTTGTGAAATATAATCCACTATTTTATTTTTATCCGAAGTATCATTTTCAGCCAAATTTAGTCCATTTAGGATAAGGTTTTTTGTTGCTGGCAGACGAGGTTCACTAGATGAAACGAGGGCATCTATTGATTTAAACTTAAAAAAATGGATTTCAAAGATCATGCAAAAAATCCTAGTAATTCTATTATTGCTAATGATATTTATTAATAATATAATATTAACAAAATCAAAATCAAGTTCTAAATAAGCTTACTTTGAGCAGGTTTTTAAATTTCTTTATTAAATACAGGAAATACCTAAAACAGGACAAGACAAAGGAAAGACAAGACATGAAACAAAAAATCTACATTGCTCGGCGCAGAATCTTATTCTGCTGTTAACACATATATTCGAATGATGCGCCATCTATAGACTTATAATTGCAACAGGTCATTCAAGCTTCCATTCTATTCCTCGGTATTATCGAGATTAATAAAGCAGATTCTATACATTTTCATTCTAACAAGATAAAACACCGGTAATGATCTCATTAGTAGGCATTCTCAAAAAATTACATTTAGAAACATATTTTCTATATTCCTGGCAGTATTATGCATTTATTAGTTAAACATTTAGACTAATCGAGTCGTAATGCTATTTGTTTTGGTATATGAACACGCGCTTTAAAATAGAAAGTTCCACGTTTGATCCTGGCCACTGATGAATAATGTATACTACATTTCTGTTTTTTGTTATTATATTTATTAGAAGAAATGCTTTGGAGTTCTTCGGGTTTCTTCCGTTAAGAGTATGAATATGGTCCCTTATTTATGAAAAGATCTCTAGGATCTTTAAATAACCTTTAGCTATTTTGAGTTGCAAGATTTTTGTCGGAACCTGTTACAACTTTGAGCCCAGGTCTCTTGTCTACAGTTGAACAAAGGAAAGTCGGTGATGTATTCTTTCGTAGCGGATGCCTGAGAGTCAGTGATTCTATTTGGAAAACGTCCTCCTAGATGGTGACACTTTGATGTATGTCTTTACAACACACGGGTGCTGTTAGTTATCAATATATTTTAATGCTCACACATTGTAGGAAATGAAAAAAAACGACAATAAAATCAAAATATGCGAATTCTTGATTTTCGTATATTTTCTCATGAATTTTTCTTTTCTTCCACATCGAAAATCCATATTCATGCACTTTATCGTATTTAGTAATTATTTAACGGTGTAAAATACAGAATTCTTCAACTGCATAGTATAGAAAGTTATTAGTTATTTTATCTTGTGATAACTTCAGCTATTACTCTACATTAAAGTAACCGAATTTCTTCCGTTTTTCCCACGTATTTTCATTATAGTAATTCTATTCAATATATAAACATAAAGAAGTATTTAATTCATTTAGATTTCTATTTTCAGCCGCAAAATCAAAATACAAATTACGGCTGAATTATGCTGGAAATAAGTGCTTCATATTACGTTTGCTTATCACTATTCTAACACTTTTTTTACAAAAGGACTGATCTGACCAGGAACTAAAGTTTAAAATAGATTCCGAAATCTTGCAAACATCCACACCCTAGGTGGTAATCGGATTCATTGATTGAGAATGGCTATAAGGATAATCATTCAGCTGCGAGCTTAGAGTTTTTAGTTTCAATTTTATCAGGGATTTCATATATATATTAAAGGGACAAAATCAAAGAGTTTTGAATTTTCCCTATTTGTTCAAAATGTCCCTTTGCGACTTTAATTAACCATTCCTTAGTCTAACATCATTAAAAAGTCAGGGCCAATTTGGTTTAAGGGGATGTCTCTTAGTTTCCAAAGCATTGTTACATCCCAAAGTGTACTACACGGTTTAAGTTAAAGATATATAAAAGGAATATCAAAACTACTGTCAAGATTCTGTTCTTATTTCACAAATGCTGTTTATGTTTTGTGTCCATTTACTTAACAATATTGTTGATTTTACTTAGCAGTGATAAGTCATATGAGAATATTGTTTGTGTCATTATTTCTCAATTTTTCCTTGTAGTCTCAAGTTTTTAACAGCTTCTATTTCTTTCTTTCTTTATATTTTTATTATATTTAATTTTTTTGAAATATTAAAATATGTAAATATTGCGTATGGTCTCATCTTAACAGCTAAATTTTCTCTGGTTTTTATTTAACACACTGATAGTTTATATGAGATATTCTATTATTTCTCAAATGCTGTTCTGGTAGAATCCAGTTTATATTTAGCACATTAGTAATTTCGTTAAGATGTGTAAATACTGATATTTTAATATAGAAAAATTCTTAAATAGTTCATTAGCTTTAAAAAATAGTATTATTCGATAGAAAAAAAATCTCTCCTAGTTTTCATATGCCAGTTGGCGCTTAGGTGCGAACACACTCATGTTTTTTGTGAAAAGCTAATAATTTCTTAGTGACGCAATGAATGAGCACACTGTTGCCATACTCTCTTTACTTCAGGCGAAACAGGGCTACCCTAAATAACTTGGCAAGGAACCAGAGGAGAAATCCTTCTTTCAGATGTTCGTCGTAATTAATTTAACTAATGACCCCCTAATGGGAATGTTAACGTAGTCTTGATAAAAAAAAAACTCCCGAAATGAAATGATTTCTAGAGATTTAATTAGTAAATACATAAATGAAAAGAACATTTAGTCATTTAAAAGAATTGTATTCTTCTTGAGTTTTTGTTCTCTCTCTCTCTCTCTCTTTCTTTTCTTTTTTTGTTAATATGTATTCCATTTGAAATATAAGTTATTCCCTAAAATTATAGAACCAAGCAAATTTTTATGTTTTATTTAAATTGTACTTTTTATAGCAAAATATTTTTACAATAATATTATAATTTGTACATCGCAATCCATTTAAAACGATATATATTATTATTTCTGAAATGGTTATTGCTGTTAAAAGTGGGTTAATCGAATGTGTGCCCCAATGAGATGATAAAATTATATCATAACACTTGCACTCATTTAGAAAGTATTCAATTCCCTCAAATATTCATTTACGTTTATAATTTAAAAAAATGTTTTATAAAATTATTTTTATTAATGTATGTCTTAAGCACTTTCTTTTGAAGATTGTGGTTACTGTTGCACCTGCATATTTCCCTATTACCTAGCCCTGAGTTGGGCTTAACCTGTTAATAGAAGCAGCCGAGGGAGGGGATTCTTCGTCATTAAAAGCTGCGATTAAGCAGAAAACCCCCTAAATACTTGACCTGCTACCCATAGAAGTACCATTTCGCCTGGGGGACATTGCGACCACGACCTATTTAACTGAGTGACGTTATTACAACATGTCGTTCATGTGCATAAATAAATTCGAGTACCATTGCCAATTTATTTTACGTGATATTGTAATCCGATAAAACGTTCCCCAATACGTTGCGCGAATTTTATTCTCAAGAAGCCGAAGAAAATTTTAATGTGAAATAAAAAAGTCTTATGAAAATCCATTCTCATTTCAAACAATGAAAGAATCGGAAAATTGTTGATTCTTGACATTTAAAAGCTCTTTTTTGTTGTCTTATGTGATTAGAATTAAAATTCTATCGCTCTCTCATTTACTCTTTCTTTTTCATGTCAAGAGGATTCTCTTTTTATTCATGTCAGTTCCATTTGTTAGGAAAATCCATTACTTTTTTTAATTACTCCAGAAGTTTTTATGTATAAGTAAATATTATTTTATGTTCAAAGGCATATGTAGTAAATATCACCTTTAAATAAAAGTATAAAAATGAAATATTTTGCGATAAACATTTTACTTCTGGATATATATTATTCTGGAACAAAATTTAAAAAAAGTATGTTGAAAATGTTACTATTTTATTTAAAAAATTTAAAGTTCGATAAAAAATGAGCTTTTAAAAAGATCCTATTTATGATAAAAACATTAAAACTTTCACACAAAACGTAGCAATGAAAAATTTTGGGCCTAGTTAAAACTAAAATAGCATTCAAATGATGCATTGTGAAATTTTCTGTTCACGTCTCGGGATATTACTCGCTAACATTGCTTAAACTTGAAATTGCATCGCCAAAAACGCGTTACAGGAAATAGCGAAAGTTAATTTCAGAGAGAGTTTTGTAACAATCACATAAGTAAGTGAATAAAACTTTAAATCAAAATGATACATTACTAAAATTTTGTAAATCGAACTATGTTCTTTATTTTATGGCGCTTTCCTATTCAAATCCATGACGTGCTGTAGCATTGCCCTACAAGATCTATTTGATTGATTTCTAACTACAAAACGCTTAAATAACCCCTAAGACACAACAAATACATCGAATATGATATATTTGGCGTAACTTACTTTGTACAAATAGTGCTTAAAATTAACATTATTATCATGAATTGTAAGGCAACTTGTCATGTAATTGCTTGTAAATTTATACATTCAAACTGATTATGTAGCAAGAATTTATTTTTCAGCTTTTATAAAATATTTTATGATTTTAGACAATTAGTCTATTTAATTCAGAAATGCAAATAAATTTCCTTTTTCACGTAATGCTTGGTAGTTTTATGCCTTTCATAATGTGGTGTTTAAACGTATTTTGACTATCATGGTAAAGTTAAGACATTTTGTCATGTGATTGCTTGTGAATTCATATATTCAAACTCATTATGTTACAGCAATTTATTTTTCAACTTTTATACAATATTTTATCATTTTAGACGATTAATCTAATTAATCCTGAAACGCAAATAAACTTCTTTTTCCCATCCCTTTATGCACTTAATAATGTATAAACATTTCTTAAAAGTACCCTGACTATAATGATGGATTTTAAAGCAATTTACATGTAATTACCTGTAAATTTTTGTACTCAAACTCTGATCACGTAGCAGTAATTTATTTTTCAATTTTTATTCAATATTTTGTAATTTTAGGCAATTAGTTTCATTAATCCTGAAATACAAATAAGTTTCCTTTTTCAGATAATACTTTGGGCTAATTTTATGCATTTAAATAATAATTTGTATGTGTGTGTGTGTGTGTGTGTGTGTGTGTGTGTGTGTGTGTGTGTGTGTGTGTGTGTGTGTGTGAAATTTAATTTTATATACTTAGATAAGAGCTAAATATTAAATAGTCCTTTAGTTACAATTCATTAAAATATCTGTTGATATAGCATCAGGAAATAGCATTTTATTTGTAGGTGAAAATAAACTCAGTTTTCCATTTAATTTGCTTATAAATTCTATTATAAACAAGTAATAAAAGTATTGTTAAGCACAACTACCTTTATCACTTGTTTAATGGATAATAATTAATTAATCACCGTGAAATAAGTAATATAAGTGTTAAATATATTATTGGTCAATATTGTACAAAAATAAAATTAATACTACACGCACTTTTTATAAGACAATTTCTTTATAATTTTCATTTAAACACTTTTGGAAGATTATTTTGCGGTGCATTTTGATTCTATTATCATTATCACTCTAAGCAATCAATAGGGAAACCTAGTCCACTAAGATTAGCACTTAGTTTAAAGAGGATTCCGTACCAGTCTAATCATTTAAAGTTAAGGTTATGAATTTTTGACTTGACTATAATATTGATAATTTTGGCACCATTTCAATAAGAAAATTTTATGATTTCAGAGATATTTCTAACCTGTTAAAATCTATTAAGTATGCTTACCTTTTTAAGCAAATAGTATTTTCATATACATGTTTGTTGCTATTAATGACACTTGGACAAGCCAAGCTCACAATGCAGTTGACTATGCGAATTTAAGTTAGTATAGGGTGCGTCTTTCATTTAACCAGAGTACCACGAAGGTAAAGTACGACTGTGTTCTAAACTCCTCCGATAGATGGCACCACCAGAGGATCTACTCCCTCAATTTTGACATTGATCTGGAGGGAGAGGAAATTTTCTCCAGATCATTACCTTCATGGTAACTGCTTAACGACCAACCACAGGGCTTTCAATTCCACAGATTTAATGAGCACGTAATCACATGTTATTGGTTGGTCTATGGCGGCATTGGGAGTCGAACCCCGCCTTTCTGGACTGAAGGACAATGCACTAACCACTAGGCTACCACGGTCAAGATTAGTAACAGCACAATAGTTAAAATATCAATGGCAATAAAAACAGATAAACTGAAAAGGGGTAATAGTAATTTTGATTATATATATATATATATATATATATATATATATATATATATATATATATATATATATATATATATATATATATATATATATATATATATATATATATATATATATATATATATATATATATATATATATATATATATATATATATATGTATATATGTATATATATATATATATATATATATATATATATATATATATATATATATATATATATATATATATATATATATATATATATATATATATATATATATATATATATATATATAACTTTTCTCCATTTAGAAATTTCTTTTCAAAGTATTTAAAAAAATAATTATAACTAATTGTTTTGAAATCCCTTACATAAAATAACTAATACATTCAGATTTTTATAAAAAAAATGTGCTGAGTTACATTGATCACTGGGTTACCATGACCCTATACAGAGGCCGCGGTGGCCTGGTTGTTCTGGGCGTCATTCTCATTATCGGAAGAAAATGAGTTCGAATCCTGGCTTAACCGAAGATCCGTCGTGTTCTCTAATGGTGGCTGAGACACGTTAAAACTGGGTGTGGTCGCAATATCCTCCACGTGAATGATACTTATGGAGGCCAAGTATTGGGGTCTTCTGCTTAGTTCCTGCTTCAAAATCACGAAGACTCCGCACTGTTGCTTCTATCTTAGTGGTAGAGTCCAACTCAGGGCTAGGTACAGGGAAGCCTGCTGGTGCAACAACGGCCCTGTATACATATTTGAGTTCATTGAACGAACCGTTTGGTAATGCTAAAAGAAAGATCTGTCTAACCTTTATGAAAATGCAGAAGAGCGTAAGTATATAACGTAAGATTCTATGCTGAAACCTGTGGCTTCTATTGTGAAATGTTAATCATTTCTTCGTTGCCATAAAAAAAATGGCCAGCAATAGTTAGATGTGAAATCATGTTTGTATCATTACTTCCTCAAAAACTATCACGCGATTGTCTCAGTTGATGAATTCACCTGTGTTCGATGGAAAAGACGACTCTTGGTTTGTAACGTGGTGAAATGGGATGTCATAAACATATATAGAATATGAAACATAAGCAATAAAGAGAGTTCTTACGATGGAAGTTGATGTTAATTATGTTATGCATACGGATTCTAAAGTCTGAGTTTCAATGAATTTAATAAATCAATTGTTTTATCTACACTGTCCAAAAATAATTTTAGATATTATTTCATGGCATTATATATAAATTAGAAGGATTAATAATTAATTTTGATTTTTACGCAAATGTAGAAATAATCGCGCGTTAGATATTTCATACTTGTGATGTCCCCTGATTCAAAAGAAAACCATGTGATTAAATAAATAATTAGACACCTTATTGATCTTCCTTTAATCCCTATAAAAATTTATTTCAGTCTCAACAAAAATTTTATTCGTTTCCTGTTTTTTCAACAATTAATGTGGTAATTAAAAGTAAATTTTTATAATTGTAGAAGAAACATAGAGAGAAATACCAGTGAATTTATTACTTTTAAACTATGACTTTTTCAGAGACTATCATATTATTTTCACATTCTACCGAAAAAATAATGGCTCATTTATTGAAATACAGTCGTTTTGAGATAGTCATGTCAGGATTTGATCTAAAGGTCATCATGCCTAAGCAATAGATTTTAATATTTCTACGTTGGGAGAATGAAAATACTATCACGGATGCATAATTTGCCATCTGACAATAAGTTCAAAATTATATGGTGATTAGACGTATTTAGCTAAGTTGAAATCAGAAACCAGAAACGTAATGCAAGATAGAGAGAATTGTCGTCCAACGCTCGACTTCTAGGATTTTCACCTTTCAGCACTACAAGTGTGGAAGGGATGGCACCTTATATAATGGGACACCCAGTGGCTGTGCTCTACCACTGTGACCCTGAAAGAGGGTCTTCGTAATTAAGAAACTGGGACCAAACAGAAGACCCACAGACTCCACGTGCTTTGACCCCAGAGGTACCATATCTCATGGAAGACATTGCGACCACTACCTATTAAACGTGTCCTAGCTTCCATTAGCAAACACGACGGATCTTTGATTGGGTCCGGATTCAAACTAATTACCTTCTGGTAATGAGAATGAACACCCTGATCAAGCAAGTTACTGCGGCCACATATAGAAATTATTTATATATTTATTTTCCGTTCTGCACTTTTAGAATTGCTCCTCGTTATTTAAAAAAATATGACTGAGAAAAAGTGAATTTAAAAATTTCTCGAAGTAAATTATAAAGGTAACTAATGTTAGCTTTATTAATGGTATTTTTTTTTTTTTTTATTTTTTGAGAAAAACCAATGTGGAAATTAAAGTGACATCAGGTCAACAAACTTGATACAACTGAATGAAGTATAAATATTTCGTTTTCGGTTGTAATTTTATGCCAGAATTTCGAGTGCACTGCCCTTTGGAATTAATGATATTCAGCTAAGTCTTTATTCAGCGCTTCTTTCTTTCAAAGTTGATCGACAAAGATTAATTCAGTAAGCAATTCTCTCTGGCAAAGTACAGATGTCATTTGTCAAGATAAAAACCGGCAACATTCATGTTAAATGATGAGTTTGAATCTCACAGCAAACAATTTTTCTGGATTCAATTTCAGCGGTAAAACAATTGCATTTTCCGGTGTAATTTTTCAAGAGAGACAACTCAGTATCAAAATAATCAGAGAATAATTTAATTACACAGATTTTACACATTGTGTATTTAACTATTTCTAAACGCATCGTTTGATAAAGCAGTTTTAAATTATGGATTTAATTTTTGTGCACTAGCTGATATATTCGCTTTCAAATAACAGAAATTGCTATTTTCTAAATTGATCATTTTAATTCTTAACAGATAATTTTACTTATTACAGCTCATTCATGCATAAAAACATACAAAATTTCAAATAAAATACTTTTTCCTGAAATTATACAAACGTGTGCGTAGATAACTATATCTACACGTTCCCTTTCTTGGGAAGACGTATTTTCTAAGCGCACAATTTCCCATTTTATTTTAATAACTTTACCATGTAACGATAATTCAATATATCAAGATTTTAATTTATATACTAATTTTTCTATTCTAAGTAAAAAATATCGTTATATAAGTTTAAATATTGTTTAGAACAATCACACAAACACACACACCTACAAAATATCCCTCGTAATCAATATTTCCCAGTTAACACATAAAAAAATAAATAAAATAAAAAGAAAACATTTTAAAGAAATTATTTTTAAGAAAATGTTTATTTTATTTAATAGTTTAACTTAAATCCAGTTTATATTAATTATTACTCTAGCTATTCAATATATAAATTTCCAATATATCTCTTAAATTTTGAGAATTAATGTTAGTGACTAGAAATATGAGTTAACAGCATCTAGATTAATAGAATAATACTGTCTGTCATTCAGCAGAAAATGAATATTCCACTATCAATTAAATAATTGTAATTAATATGTTAGCTATGATTTTTCAAAATAAAAATATCATCAACTTATACTTTTATATGAAGTACCGCTTTAAGAGAAAAAATAAGACAATTTCTGAATAGAAAAACTAAATAACCAAAGTCATCTAATACAGACGAATCTTCGAATAAAATGGCATTTAGATATCTTGGACTTAAGAAAAGAATGAAACCTTAAATGAATTTACAAATAATTTGAGTAAAATATATAATTACAGATGTTTTTTAAGGACCGACTTCTAGAATTTTCCCTTTTCAACTCTACAAGCACGGAAGTGATATCAACTTAAAACAGTGGGACAGACAGTTAGCAGCCACCATGACGCATGACAACGGCCACCGGGAGTCAACATAACGGATTGTCGAATGGGTCAGTATTCGAACTCACTACCTTCTGATGACGAGAATAACGCCCTAATCTACCAGTCCTTCATAGGCGAATCTTTTAACATTGAAATTATGTTTTCTTATCTTAGACTAAACAAATTAAGTATAATAAAACCTCAAATGAATTAACGGATCTCATTTGAATAGAGTATATAAATACAGATATTTGATAGATTCATTAATTTTTTCATCAAAAATGTGTAGTCATTGTCATCAAAAATGTTATATCACAACAGTTTGCTTAAGTAGGGACGCTGAATTTTAGCACACCTTTCAAATGATTGATCGAATTCTTTGTTTTATTAGGAATACAATAAATGCACAGTATCCAGCAAAGAATTCGAAAAGCTTTTCAATTGATTAATTTAGTTTCCCGTGGTAAAAAACAACAATTTGATCAGCATGAAGAGTTTGCGACCTCTTGTTTTCTTGAAATTAATCGTAATTTTTATATTAGTCAAACTACTAACTGATTTTTTAAGACAAATGCAAGTGGCGTTGAAAAGCAAAACTCTGGTGATAATTTGTCATTACGAATCTTCTCAGATCAAATGACTATGAGCTATGTGAACACAATAGCTATATTGCTTGACAGGAAATTGAAGATCCATCATACAAATTTACAGTCAGCCCAAATCGGCATCTAATGCTTCCTTGCAAAAGTTCATGGTTTTTACCAAATTATTTGTATAAGCAAGCGAATTTTTAATACAGGATGTTACTATTATATAAATAATTGAATACTACCATATATATTTTTATTTTAATTTGATCTTTATATCTTCTAAAATTATTTATTGTCTAAGAACTCATTTTTGTACAAATGTTTGATCAATAAAATGAATTCACTTCACTTAATGTATTTCTGAATCGCACGATTTAACACTACTATCAACTAATTACTTTTTTAATTTTTTAAGTTACAAGTTCATTAAGCAGCTGGAATTATATAAGGAATTGTAACTATTATTATGTATAAAAAAGGAGTGAATTTATCTATTCTTGTATTATCAACATAAAGCGCAGTTTTATAAACTCCCTTTAAAGAGAAGAAAACAGCCACTGACATTTCGTGAAGTTCTTGTTTACTTTTCCAAGTGTCTTAGGCAAAACGCGTGTCGTTATTTTCGTCTTCCTTTGAGTCTGGGAAGTCTCTCTTTCGTTCCTGGAACTTTGCCATGATGTCTTCCTGGAGTTCATGACAACACCCACCTACGACGTTCTTCCAGCATATTGGACGAGATTGTCATTTAAATTATTCACATTAACAGAAGAAGAAAAGTGCACTAGCCTTAAGGAGAGGGTTACAGAAAAATTGGGCAAGAATCTCAGTTTCCTTCTTCAGCATCACGAGGCCTGAAATAGAATGATGCGTTGCCTTTGGAGAAACAGTTTCAAAGAGCTTGCCGATGCTCTTCTCAGAAATTCTGTATTGGTGGAAAAATGCTGCGAGAAAGGACTAGAAAAACAACTCAAACGTTTTTTACTAAATTTAGTATTGCGAAAATATATGTTTTTAAAAATCATAAGTATAAGCATTTGAAGAATTAAGGAAATAAAATGTGTTGCGTGAAATTAAGAAATATACTTTTTTTCATTAAAATAAATTATTGGAGCTTTAAATTATTTCTTTACTTTAACAATATTTTTTGCAATCCCAAAGCTTTTTCTTAAGAAATATCACATCTTTATCAATGAAAAAATAAAGCTGTTATCGTTATAATATTATTTCATTGATATTTCTTTAACTTTAATTGTTTTGCATAGCTGTGTGTGTGTGTGTTCATTTTTTATTATCTTCACAATATTTCGTCGTTAGATCATTATCATCAAAATATGATAAAATAAGCAAAGTTGTGCTTTTACACATTTACTTGAGAAAGAAAATGTACTCAACATTTAGAACTTATAAAGTGAGCCAGGTTTTTGAAGTGCAAAACGTATTATTGATCATTATTACCAGAATGTGATAAAATAAGCAATGTTCCTCATTTACTTGAGAAAAATGTGCACAATATTTAAAAATATCTAGAACAATTAGAGAAAAAAATGAAACACACCAGTGAAATAACGGAATATGTTATTACAGAAATAGATTAGTCAAATAATGTGAGGATTTGATTTATATCGACAAAGATAAGATGGACAATTTAATTCTTAACTGAATTATTATTTATTTCTAATAATATTGTAAAATAACTGAGAAAATGCGAAAAAGATATAAAATTATTTTATATTAATGAACATTAATTTTCTTGCTTTCTTATTTACGATGCTTATACTTTGATTAAAACAAAATTAGACAAAAAAACTGTCAACTTATTGCGAAATATAGCATAAAATTAAGACGTTAAAATGGTAAAAATAAAAAATACACTAAGTAAAGCCTCCAGAATGTTAAAGTACTGTTTAATACCATTAGAGAGCATCTAAAATGCATCCTTCTTAAGTATTAAATGATTGTTGTTTTCCTTAATATTGTAAGGAAGAGATTTCTTTAATCATTCTTGACGGACACATTTATCACACCACTAAAAAAACGAATTAAAGCTTAACTCTCTCAGATTAAATGAAATTAAATCCTCAAACTGATGAAATGCGCAATCAAAAGATTTTTTTTAAATATGCAAAAGTTCTGGAATCCATGAAGTACACCGATTCATATGCTTCGACAAGGAAAGAGTTTAGTAAATGTTTCCCTCACTTGTTTCTTAGACTTCTGACGCCACGTTGTGGACTGCGTATGGTTGTTGTAAGGTGTTTTATTGCTTTATGGAGAACTTTTCCGAGATGGTGGGCCATATTCACGGGTAGCAAGATAGGAAACCTGGAAAACTCCCAAACACTCACTATAATCAAAATATCCGTATAATAGACGCGCATCAGGCAACATCCACCTTCCTTTGCTCAACCGTGGCTGGGAACGAACCTGAGACATTTTGCTTTGAAAAATGTAGACGCCAATAGGCCACTGTGGCCATACACCCATCTCTATATGCGGTATGTCCTAAGAGTGTTTTCTTATTGCTTTCCTTTAATTTATTGAGAGACTATATAAGGTCTTTACTATGTTATCGGCAATGTATGAAACGCTGGTGTTTCATCAGAATGGTTAGCGCACTTAACTGTGGTTTAGCAATTCGTGGGTTCAATGAATGGGGGTTTTCTGTGGGTTCAAAATACATTTTAAATTGTAAGTCCTGCTCAAACTAGACCTCGTACGCAAAAAAAAAAGTTTATTGAGTGACAAACAAACCAAACCTGATAACTTTAGGTAATGTATACTGGACGTATTATTTAATACTTAGGCGTTCCATTGACGATGAATGTTATTTTAAGTTGTGATAAAGCTCTCAATTGAAAGTTTTCCATTTCTCAAAAATACAAATGCCATTTTTAAAAAAGTGATATAAATATAATGAAAAAAGTGATTTAGATATTTGAATACATTTATATAAACGTAAAAATGCTCAAATATCCCCGATCATCTCTATTATGTATATTCATATATTTTAAATCCTAAAGATACATGTTAATTTATCATTTTGAACACTTAATAAAGCATTTCATTAAACTATTTACTTTAATTTTTAAAGCTCAAACCTTCAATTTTTAAATATAGTGGTTGGACTATTATCATAAAATAAGCTTACGTAGGTAATTTGAAAATAAAGAGATACCAAAAAAAAATTCATATCTGCATGTGAAATTAATAAAATGGATGCATTTTAGAAGAAGCTAAATTAAAAGTGTCAGGCTTCATTTAATATTTCCATATAGCTTTTAGTGGATGATTTTGCTTATTTATGTGGTTTTGTAAATTAATTGATTACAATAAAGCATATTGTGAAACATACTGAAAGGTGAACATAGCGAATACCAGTCAAAACAAAGCAACGAATGTTTAATTAAAATATCTCATATACATCTGGAATTAGGATTTTATGTTCATAGCGCGTACAAATGCAAATAATAAGTCGGTCACAAAATTTATATTTGATAGATAAGAGCGTTGCTACAGACGTAAGGGTTAGGGAAAATTGTACTGCGTCTTTACGAAACATGGCAAAATTCCCACGTTTGTGGTAGTTATCTTAAGACTTGGCATGAAGCCGCCGCTTGTCAAAACAGTATCAAGCTCGAGAAAAAATACTTTCGAATGAACCTAGAGTTCAAGCAAGTAAATGCAACTTTCTAAAATAGGTATGCTCTGTAATACAAATGATATTTGAGATATAAATAAAATACTAAGCTTATCCACCATGAAATAAATTTGTGAAACTACTCTATAATACATAAATTCTAGGTTAGGACATGCAGCGAAACCTTACATTTCAAATTGCAAAATATGAAGAATATGGCTCTAATCTCAATACTTTTTATCTATAGATATTTTCAACAGAGCATTTAGGCTTATTTATTTATTTTTACATTTCTTAGCTTTATATCATATATGTGTAAAATAATTTACTATTCTGGAGATGTGCAATATGTATGCAGAGCCTCAATGGCTCAGCAGCTTCCCTAAGGATCAACAAAGTGAAACATTTTACCGAGGGATGTGATTAGAGTGTTGCACCCTCAAGGGGCTGCAGTAGCAACGTGGGATAGAGACTTATTCACCCATCTGTTATGTCATCTGCATGTCATGTCTTCCGATAATGTAGCGTGTATGTGGAACTGAAAGTGCCTCGTCATCAGCTGTGACCTCGTCATTTGACTCTGATTCAAAATTACGAAGCGCTTGTAACAGGCGAGTATTCCAAAAATCGATAACCTTAGGTACAGTTAAGAGCTCTCCTCTGCACCGCTATGTATAAGTAAATATTAATATACAGTCGTGTCCATAAATTAAGGATAATGCAAGTTCAAGCAAATAAAGAGACAGAAGCAAATGTGACTTATTTGTAAAGTCTATTTATTAAACAAAAGGTAAAGAGCAAAAAATTTGATATCATGTTTGACACCATTAATAAAAATTGCTATTTTTACTCCCTGGAGCAAATTTCAAAAAAGAGCCTATTTACATGAACCAATATAACATGGTTGGTATGATGGTTAATACATAGTATGCCCCCCAAACAATACAATACAGGCCGTACAACGCCTAGGCATGCTGAGTATCAAATTATCGATCTGATCTTGGGGAATATTACACCACTCACACACACACACACACACATCAAGCAATGCTCTCCGAAGTTTCTCTAGACATGTGGGAAGGGGTTGATGGGCTGCAATTCGTCAGCCAAGCATGTCCCACACATGCTCTATTGGATTCAAGTCCGGTGACTATGCTGGCCAATTCATACGGGTGATATCCTCCGATTGAAGGCATTCGTAAACAATGTTTGCACGGTTAGGACGGGCGTTATAATCCACAAACAGAAATTCCGCACCCATGGCGCCCCGAAACAAACGTACATATTGCTCCAGAATGACATCCCGATAGATGTGGTCTGTCGTGGTTACATTCTGAACATGCAGGTTAGTTCTGGGACCTAGAATAATTCCTTTCCAAACGAGCAATCCTGCACCACCCTAACGGTGTCATTCAATTTTGTTCTCTTGCTGGTAACGGGTGCTTGGCCCTTTCCATATGAAAGTTCAACGAGAATCAAACTGAAAACTAAACCTGGACTCATCGGAAAACATCACACAAGACCGCTGTTGCGGTGTCCACAATACAAGCTTTCTACTCCAGGCTAACCGCAGGCGACAGTGAGTAGCGGTTAGGGGAACACATCTGACAGGCCTACGAGCATACAGACCAATGTGCCCTAAGCGTCAGTACACGGTCTACCTTGAAATTGTCGTACCGGTAGCTGAAAAGAGTTGACAAAAAAGGTCTGATGTTGTGCTCCATCTGTTTCGTTTTGCAGTAACTGCCAAATACCGGTCCTCATTCGGCGTTGTAACTATAGGGTGACCTGCGCTGTAACGTCTACTCACGTTACCATCATCTTGGAACCGTTGCCAAAGCCTGGAGATGACACTCTGGGCGATTTCAACTTCCTCGGATTCTTCCAGCTGGGTATGTCCACAATCCAGACGGCCGTTAATTCTACCACGTAAAACATCATCCAAATGCTTCTTTTGTTCCTTAACTGTGCGATTATTGCACTGAAAGGCTTTTAAAGCGCTTGTGAGCAATTTTACTTCATTGCAACCATTCCTTATATACCCCTCTCTTACACTCTCGTCATTGTGACGTACTATCGGCGCCTTGTGGTTTCTTGTAATTTGCATATTATTCTTCAAGATGTGTTTGATAATTCTACATGTGAAATTTTTTATTTTAGAGTTCAATTTCTGTGTAATTCTGAATTATTCTTAATTTATTTACATGAGTGTATTTTAAAATTCACTAAGTACTAGAATTATTACTAGCAGTCTAATTAGTAACAGATCAAAATACAATACTGTTAAAAATGCTTATTTATGATTGAGAAAAAATATACAGAAAGTAAAAATTGTGATAGTCTGGTCAAAAAAGTGCAATATTCTTCTCTCATGATGTCTAATTTGTAAAATACTTGTAATGTGATCCCTGTAATTCATCTCAATGTATTTGTAAGGTGTACTTGTAATGTAACGTCCATATAATTCATTCATCTAAAACATTGTGTCGGTGAACCTTATAACTATAGTAGACAGATTCACCGACAAAATGTTTTAGTAATAGTAAAAGAGCTCCAGTGGCTCAGTAGCTTCACGCCGCTTCCCGTAAGCTCAGCAAAGTGAAGCATCTTTTACCGCAGGCAGTGGTTGGGAGGGTGACCACGGTGTACTCTCCTTCACTGGGTTGTTGGAACTCCGGAGGTTGAGGACGTGTCCACGTTAAAATGTGACGTCCAAAGTCCTTCCGCTGGTGTGGCGTGGATGTGGAGAGGAGGGTGCCAGCTCAGGTGTAGCCTCGTCACCTGACCGTGGTTCAAAATTACGAGGCACCTTAAAAAGAGCAAAGTCGTACTTTCACCTTCGCGATGCTCTGTTCCAAACGAAAGACGCTCTCTATTGACTTAATTCGCACTACCAAAGGCATAGGGAGCTTGGCTTGTCCAAGTGTGTCATAAGCAACAATAACAGTAATAGTAAAAAAAATGGGTAATTGTAGTTTATTGCTTTGTATATGTACTTAAATAAAACTATTAAACAAAATAAGCTTATATTATTGAGTACAACTTATGAAAATTGCTCTTGGAAGGCAAAACGAAATCCAGCTTTCACATTTTAGACTCATAAATTCAGATAAAATTCTCAGAAATTACATAAAATAAAGTTGGAAATAAAACAATTTTCTCACTGAATATAAGAAATTTTATTCTCCTTGCTATAGAGTAATCCATTCTTCAATATTTCAGTAAATTGTAAAAAATTACTGAAATATTGAAGAAAGTTTTTATTGAAATGAGCTGTAATATTTTGGCTTCAATCCCCAATAGTCTCTTTCAAGTTCGTTACAAATGATGTTCACTAGAAATATTTTCCTAATGAGTTTAAATAATCGACGCACATTTCTATGGAATTAATATTCAGAATGAATTAATTAATCAATTTTTCTTTGTCCTTTTCCTTACTAAACAATTCAATTAAGCAGAAACTTAGTGAAGCATTATTTTAGTTAAAGATCTAAATTTCCTTCAAAATATAAATTATCAATATTAATTCATAAGGTATATTTCAAAATAGGCAGATTTATCCAAATACATTTTATTATAGTAAAATTAGTTCTAAAGCACAGCAGAGCAACAGAACTTACTTGATCATATATCTTATAACTTCCTTATTATAAAATTATAAACTAAACATTTACTGTTTAGGTAAACAGCTTAATATTATGAATTTCATATTCACAGTTTTAAGCTACGAATGTAAAACTGTCTTTGTGACTGATATGCAGGTGATTATCAAAATAATGGAGACGACTATGATCCAAAGTGACATTTGAATGCTCTTCGTCAGCATTAATTTATAAAAATAGTTATCGGTTTTTTGTAAACAGAAATGTATATATTCTGCTGGTTTGTATAAGCTTGGTTGAAGTTTATAAGTCTTGATTTTTTTTTTCAAAAGCAGAAAATGTCGTACCCCTTAGATATTCAAAGAGACCAAATTGTAAGAGTCAATCTAGCTGTAGCAAATGTTACCGAAACTCGTAGCTTTTAGGTGTTTTTAGAAGTATGGTGTCTAAAATCATATCAGCATACAATCTCGACGAAGAAAAAAGTGGACAAAAAAGAAGCTTAGTGAGAGACCGACGAGGGTTGCAGTGGATTGTAATATGTCTGTAAAGCAAACAACTGCAAAAAAAGTGACTGTGGAGATCAATCAGCATTTGTATTCTCCAATGTCAAAGATTACAGTTAGAAGGCACTTTCTTAAGCACAACGCTTATGGCAGGTCAATAATTCCTAAGCCACTTGTCACAGGAGTTATTTACAAACATTATTTCTAGTGGTGTCAAACTCATAGAAATTTGTCGATTGATAAGTGGAAGAAAGTAATATGGCCAGATGAATCGTCTTTCACACTCTTTCCAACAACAGAACAGGTGCACGTTCGGAGAACCTCTGCACAAGCGTATGATCGAGATCATCTCCTTCCAAATGTCAAGCTTGGAGGTAAATCTTTTATGATATGGACAGCCATATAGTGGTTTTCTGCCCGACCAATCTTATTCCTGAAACGAGGGATCACTGGAGAGGTGCATAGAGAAATTTTAGCCGACCAGGTCCATCAAGTGTTATAAAGTTTGTTTCCGGCAAGAGAGATGGAATTTTCCAAGATGATAATGCCCCCATTCATGCAGTTAGAGTTGTCCAATCATGGTTTGATGAACATGAGGATGAAGAAGAACATCTACTTTGGCCCTCACAGTTGTCCGACTTCAGTATAACCGGACCGTTATAGTCTATTTTAAATCATTCAATACTCACACAGAAATTGAATCACACAGAAATTGAACTCTGAAGTAAAAATTTCACATGTCGAATTATCACACACATCTTGAAGTATAATATGCAAATTACAAGAAACCACCAGACTGCGCCGATAGTACGTCACAATGACGAGAGTGTAAGAGAGTGGTGTATAAGGAATGGTTTCAAAGAAGTAAAATTGTTCATAAGCGCATTAAAAGCTTTTCAGTGCAATAACCACATAGTTATGGCACAAAGGAAGCATTTGGATGATGTTTTACGCGGTAGAATTATCGTCTGTCTGAAATGTGGACGTACACCGATGGAAGTATCCGAGGAACTTGGAATCGCCCACAGTGTCATCTCCAGGTTTTGGAAACGCTTCCAAGATGATGGAAATGTGAGTAGACGTTACAGCGCAGGTCGCTCCCAAGTTACAACACCGAATGAGGACCAGTATTTGGCAGTTACTGCCAAAAGAAACAGATGGAGCACAGCATCAGACCTGTTTTGTCATCTCTCTTCAGCTACCGGTACGACAATTTCAAGGTAGACCATGTACTGACGCTTAGGGCACATTGGTCTATATACTCGTAGGCCTGTCAGATGTGTTCCACTTACTGCAACTCACTGTCGCCTGCGATTAGCCTGGAGTAGAGAGCATGCATCGTGGACACCGCAACAGTGGTCTGGTGTGATGTTTTCCGACGAGTCCAGGTTTAGCTTTCAGTCTGATTCTCGCTGGACTTTCATATGGAGAGGGCCAAGTACCCGTTACCACCAAGAGAACACCATTGAACGACACCGTTACAGTAGTGCAGGATTGCTCGTTTAGAAAGGAATTATTCTAGGTTCCAGAACTAACCTGCATGTTCAGAATGTAACCAAGACAGGCCACATTTATCGGGATGTCATTCTGGAACAATATGTACGTTATTTTCGGGGCGCCATGGGTGCGGAATTTCTGTTTATGGATGACAACACCCGTCCTCACTGTGCAAACATTGTAGACGAATGCCTTCAATCGGAGGATCCCGTACTCAACGCATACTCAACATGTCCCACATGGACTTTAATCCATGTGTGGGACATGTTTGGCCAACGAATTACCGCCCTTCAACCCACTCCCACATGTCTACAGGATCTTCGGAGAGCATTACTTGATGTGAGTAGTGTAATATTCCCCAAGATCAGACCGATAATTTGATTCTCAGCATACCTAGGCATCGTACGACCTGTATTGCATCGTCTTGGGGGCATACTCTCTATGTATTAACCATCATACCAACTATGTTATATTGGTTTTTGTAAATAGGTTCTTTTTTGAAATTTGCTCTAGGGAGTAAATATCGCAATTTTTATCAATGATATCAAACATATAGCATCTCTTTTGCCCTTTACCTTTAGTTTAATAAATAGACTTTACAAATAAGTCTGTTTTGTTTTCTATATCTTTCTTTGCCTGAACTTGCATTATCCTTAATTTATGGACACGAGTGTAAATCAGAAAATCTTTAGTTGTTAAATTTTATGCTATCAGCTTTAGAAATTGAAAGAAATTTAATAATTTCTTTCAATGTTGAAGGCTGAGAGTTATATATAGAAGACTTAATTTAGAAGGCTAAAAATTAAAATCAACATAGTTTCCAAATTTCACTCAAGTTTCAGGATGTAGATAAGCATTTCAACAAGGAATTGTTGATTTTACTGTAGATTTTCCAATTAAAAATCATGGAAAACTAGTGACACACTGATAAGAAACGGAATTTTTAAATGGAATATTATTAGTTAAATTAATTTACTCTCCGAACAACTATAATGTTATATAAAGAAAGCAATTTTAGTTAAAAGAATGCTTATCATAAAAGTGAATTCATCATTTGTTGACTTCATTGCTGGAATTCCTGAAGAATCTGCTATTGCTATCTAAAATGTTATCAGAGATTTGAAATAGGTCACAGGGGTTTCATCTTGCAAGGAAATTGGTTTCTTCGTTTATCTCTAACGGACGCGGAATGTGTAAAATCAATTGTAGTCCGAACTCTTGTTCCGCGAATTACACGATTTTTTCTAGATAACCCTAAAACTATTCCTTTGATAAGATCATTCCTAAAACTTTGCCAAGTAGAAAACAAAATTCACAATGTATTGTTAATCCAAATAATGATGAAATTCAGTAAATTTAAATAATGATAACAGCACGATGGGGATTTTCTAATTTATATCTAACTATTTAAGGATTTCTTTTGAAACTGATCTAGATATTCGACATGACTTATTGGCGCCATCGGGCAAATACCCAGTGGGCACCTTTATAAACTGCAAGAGGGATAATAGGCTAAACACATGTAATACCAAATATACTGTTTATCATCGCAGGCTTTGAGACATGTATAATATGTCAAAAGGCAGTTAAAGAAATATGTTATACAGAAATGAAAAATAAATAAAAAGTATTTTAATTAATTATTAATAATAAATTATTGTAATTCACTAATTCTTTTTTCACCTAAGTTGAATTCAATTATTATCCCAATGTATATGACTTTTATAAACTAAATAAATAACTTCAAACAATTTTAAGCTAAATAGTTGTTCACATTTCATAGTTAAATTATAAAAATCAAGCTCTTTTCAGGATTAATTTTTAGAAAATTAATTTAAAAATAATCTTATGCCTAATTTTGTAAAATTTCACTCTCAACAAAATAATAATAATAATTTGTAAAAATTGTAAGATTTGCCAATCTTTCCTGATACATGGCAGATCTTATATAATTATTCATTATTTTTAGCTTCGAGAATGATCTTTTTTCTGTTGCTATTAAGACTACATTTCTTTTAAAAAAATTCGTAAGGCAATGTAAATATTAGGAAAGGAGTGGATTAAATTGTGTGCGTTGGCAGCGTTAAAGCTTAATGTTTCAAATGGTGATAATACATTTTATTCAAAATTTTAGAAAAGCTGTAATTTCTGGATAAGTTTTATACCATTTACACTCATTTGATTTTTATTAGTAAACTTTTTCTAGTTTTCGACATGGACTGAGCTGATCTTGCTTAGAAAATTTATTAAAATATGCAATATTCCATAAAAATTTTAAAAGTTGAATGAGAAAAGCAAAAATAAAACCATTCACTTTAAGACGACATAGCAATGCTTAACATTCCCAAAAGTCAATTAACTTTGAAGTTTATTTCTTCGTCCAGTAAAGCTAGTCTTCGCTTTCGTAAGAAATATGTTTTTTAATTTTTTTTATGTTGCTTGGTTTTTAAAACTTATAGTATCTAAAAAAAGCTAATTTTAACAATCAATGAGCATATGAAACATATCAGATCTATATTCTTTTAGAAAGTACCTTTTTACCGTTATTAGATCTATATTCTTTAATAAATCATTTCAATACATTTAAGCACTGTAAAGCCTGGAAAATATTTTTTAGCTTAAAAATATTGATAATGTCATTAGCTTTGTTTTAGACGAGGTTCTATTAAGACAGAGCTTTATTGTGTGTGTGTGAAGGTAGATTATAGGAGCACAAAAATGCATATCCCAAAATCTTTTGCACATTTTTATGTTTATCTCTCATGCTTTAACCACTGTAACTTTCTCTCTAGACAGAATAAATTATATATATTTAAACTACATTCCTCCAAACCCTTTAAAAAATTTGTTACCCTAGTAGTACGGTACCAGGATGACATGGATCGCAATTTAACTTTATCAATTTGCGGATTGCATTAAATTTCAAAAACTTAACATTTTCAACAATAAGGTACAAACGCTACAAAAATTACTGTAGTTGTTTCAATTAACAGCAAAACAGCATAATTCTAGTGCATCTGCATTGGGTATCTTGAGAATCCAAGATAAGACTATAAGCGGGAAAGAGAACATGGCATCCAATCACGGCAAAATGCCAAATTGGCGCTAAGACTCTCCCCCGCGTTGCAATTTTATACATATCAACTAATCGGTAGAATGATACATATTTTTATATATAATATATAAACCTATAATTTATGTGAATATGATACAATAAATAATATAATGCAATACTACAATAAATTAATAAAGATTAGAATAGGTATTTATAATTGAGTAACGATACAAAAGAAAATGATGTGCTTAGTGAGTCAGTAAATAAGGTCAATAATAATTATCAAATGGAAAAATGGAAATTTTAGATACGCATCTCTTAAAAATTCTAGATAGGGTTTTTGCAATAACTGATCTCTTTTAATTTGATCCAGGTAGAACATTTAGTATTCGGTAAATTACCCTTTTACATGGTAAAAAAATTGCCTTTTTTTAATCCAAATAAAAAAAGATATTTTTTTATGTTGAACATACCATTTCACTTTTTGTTGCAAATGATTGAGGTAATCTCAATACCATTTTTTTTTCATGTTAACTGAAAAACCGAGTTATTTATTGCCAGTGAAAT
Source organism: Latrodectus hesperus (assembly GCA_037975125.1). Taxonomy (NCBI): domain Eukaryota; kingdom Metazoa; phylum Arthropoda; class Arachnida; order Araneae; family Theridiidae; genus Latrodectus; species Latrodectus hesperus. Next base: position 11,768,093 of record CM075854.1, on the reverse strand, counting down.
AATCGACTTTTATGTTTATTTAACAATTCTGGTTCAAGAATTTATATTAGTAGTCTTCCGATTAAAAAAATTATCAAGAATCAATGGTTCAAAATCCTCAAATTCCGAAGATAAAGGGTAAGGGGTTTAGAATTTAAGATGCGTTCACAAAGTATGTGAAAATGGATGATGATTCTTTTAAAATCAGAATTTTATCTTTTTAATGAATTTAATGAAATGATAGTTGAATAACTCAGTATTAGCTTCCTAGTCTTCCAAAATTAGTTCTAAAAGGTGGACATTTTTCAAGTAGTATTTTCTGAAGAAGCACAATTGAGAGAAAATTATTATCTGGATGTCTTTACAAGTTTTTGTAAGTATTCTGTTTTAGTATTTACTCCTTCGAAGGTTGTGTTTTAACCGGAAATCTTAAACTATTTGCCATAAAATTCGACAAATCGTTTCAATGCTGCCATCAGAGCAGTACATGTGAGATCAGTTGTTATTTCAAATTGTACATCATTTGTAGGCATGCATACAAGTATAGTAATATATTTGTAAATAAAATATTACAATACATACTTCGTGAAAAATATTCTTTCTTTGTCCACTATACTTGATAATAAAAAGAGGCCGCTGAGAAATCAACAACACTTTTAATAAAAGATGCAAAATGTAAAATTCATTCAGTTGGAAGATCAACCATTATTTGTTTGAAAACAATTGGTTTGTTTTTAAAATATTGTATGTGTCTGTCAAGTATTTTTCTTACTAAACTCCTGTCAGTTAAAGACCAAAACAACTGGCTTGCAAAATGTATGAAATTTTAATGCAAAACATAAGAATCTCATTCATGACAACATTTTATTATGAGCTTAGTTGGTCAATGACTTGATGATAAAATTATAGGATGTGTTTCTGTTCATAGGCCAAATTTGTATGATTTAGTCGATCACCCACATGAATTAATAAATCATCACCTAAAAATGGGTCAAGACATCGCAACTTTAATTAAGACATTCTTAGCTTTATTCTGCTTTTTCAAAGGTTATAACTTCAATTCTTTTTCAAATAAATGCTTAGTGTTATAAATAAACCGGAAAATATAACTTAAAATTTTAATAAATTTTAAGTAAGAGCTTGAAATTGTTAAAAGATTATTTAGGAAGTTAGCTCCAGAATTTGAAGATAAATTAATGGCTCGAAAAGCATTCAGTTCACCCTTCAAATATAATAGTTTTTAATGTTCAAAATATCTGGAGAAGAATTTTCAAGTTGATAAAGATGGGAAGGACCATTCCATATGAATTCTTTCTAAAATTTATGAGATATAAAATCATCCAGGTTTGAAGATTATTCGAAGAAACATGACATTATGATACTATTTCATTCAGTTTAGCACTTTCAGTAAGTTTTTAAATAGAACGCACTATTGATCATAAATGTTTTCAGTTGAGGAGGAAGAAAAATTTTATCTATTCAATGGTGATCTCTTATTCAGGCGATAAAGTTATGTGATCAAAGTCTACAGTTTTGGATAGAAGGAGTGTTGCTGTTCTGAGCTCAAATATAGGAACGCTTATATTGCCCAATGTTGCTTCTTTAAATTTACTATGCAGCTGGTTAACTTGAATTACAATGTTTTTGACGATGCATCTCTAATACAATGGTGCTCCATAAGCTTTTTCAGAGGCACCTGAAAATCCTTGTAGTTTAATCAGAACCACTCTATCAGGCACATTTTGGTAGTTTGACATAAGATAAAGAAGTTAATTCTTTCTTAAAATATTCATACTTCTTACATTCCGATTCTTACAGTTTGTCTCTCCAATCCATCTTATCATGTAGAAAGGTTGACGAATTTTGCTAAGTTATCACAGGTTCTATCAGTCAAAAGGGATCGGGATTTCGTAAAATGTGATATAAAACTAGGAACTTTGCGTAATTGATATTATCGAGCATTTTTACTTTAAGGGAAAAGATGTCTACTTCTGTGTTTCATGACAAAGTTGCTTTTTTTGAGAACGATTAATAAAATTGCAGTTTCCTTTTGAGATTCTTATTGGAGTCTTTCTTCATTTGAAGCTCATGTATACAGCTCCGTTTTACAGGATTGAAACATTTCTAAAAGCTGATGATTTAGTTCAAGTGCAGAATCAATGTCACCAGAATATGTAAATAGTCCATCAATATATGCTCATCTATATCTGAAAGTAGTTCCGCCATATTACTCATGGTAGCTTGAGATACTAGAGAAAACATTATTTGTTCATCTAAAATGAATTATTTGAGGACTTGAGTAACTGGATACTGAGCAGATACTATGCAGTTTTCAATATATAAACTTTTTAGATTAGAAAGATTTCTTTTGAATTCATTCTTCGAAAGAATTCTTGGATGATTGTTTTGATCTGGATTTATTAGAAATACATCTTTCTCATTCATCTGTAAAAGCATATATATATATATATATATATATATATATATATATATATATATATATATATATATATATATATATATATATATATATATATATATATATATATATATATATATATATATATATATATATATATATATATATAAATATTATGAATTAGCCAGGAATGTAAAATAAATTTTGTAAAATCTCACCTTTTTTTTAAAAAAAAGAGCATCATTTATTGAAAATCTAATTATAATAGGCGCACAATCATTAATATAATTTGCAGTTGAGATTTGCTTTTCTTCGTACGATATACACCTAGATGTGAAATAAATAAAAATATAGCTTATCACCCAGAGAGAGAGAGAGAGAGAGATAGAGATCTTTTTTCACTACTTCTATATCGTCTAACTGTCCTCATATTCCTTAACAAATTATACAATATAATTTTTTCAAAGTAGGATCTTTGTTCTAATGTTTCCAAAGCAAATTCAATCTTTTAGAATTATGTTTAAACTATTTAATTCTCCATTTTCTTCTTTGGTAGTTCAACAACAAATATAACTTCTTAATTTTTAAAATGAAATTTTAGGAAATGTTCTTAACAAATATTATTTATCGTCACTCTTTACTAGCTCTTCATCTCCAATATATTCTATGATCCAAAATTTTGCAATATAATTATTAGAATTAATATATTCTTTGAAAAATCACAATATAAAGTTTATAAAATGTATTTACTACTAATTCTAATATTTTTAAATCTCTTAAATGTATTAAAATTTATCATCTAAGTGCCTTAAACATTTAACCGAATCAGTTTTAACTTCTCAAGTGATAAAAAATTTATATGACCACTAACAATTAAATATTTGTTTCAAATCTATAGTCGAAAGGCTTAATGAAGGAATCAAAAATATCATCTGGAGCATTTGCTTAACAATTCCAGTCAAAGCTACCCGTATTATTTTTCTGCATCATTTAAATTAGTTAAAGCAAGCAATGCAAAGTTGTTTTCTAAATAAAATCTATTCTTCGAAGTTTCTAGAAAATGCAGGTAAAGGTATTTCAAGAAGTTTTAATTTAGATATATCTGTAGAATTATTGTTAGTATTATAATTAATATTTTTAACAGCATTAGCATTTTTTATAGAATTATAATAAGGCTTTAAATCATATCTCAATATTTTGATCTACATAATTTATTTCTCAAATTATTTCTTCGTTCTTTTCGAACTCTTCATTTTTAAATATCATGTATTCAAATTTCATTTTATATTAAACGATTTCTAATTTTAAATAAAAAAAATGTTTCATACATTTTTGTATGAATCATTTTCTAGAAATATCAGCAACTTCTTAATTTGAGATTTTATGTTTGAACGCTTAAGAATCTATATCTACACTACTAAAGAAACCTATTAAATATTTCACAGTTTCTATAGAAATTTCCAAAGTATTAGAACTAATTACAATGTAGAAATTATAGTGAATAAGCCAATAAATAATCCATTAATTAATTAATAGTTACTTTCTAACTCCAGTTGCTCGGGCCATTGATGCGCAGAAAGCACACGGATCGCGATCTAATTCCATCAATTTACAGACCATATTACACACTTCAAAAATTTAACACTATTCTAAAATAATAAGGTATCAATGTTTGAAACATTATTTTTACTCCAATCAATAATAATTAAATAGTAAAATAAAATAATTCTATGACGTCCTCGGGTTCACTACGTTCAGAATTCAAGTATATTCACTCCGAGTGAAGAGAGAGAAAGTATGGTCTCTTCTTCGCAAAAATCTCTCAAAATGTCAAACTGGTGCCAACAACCACTTCCACTGGTGGTATCTGTTATAGCCTTTTACATTCCCTCAATACACGTGTCTATATTTTTTCTAAATTAACATATATCAAATAAATCAGTATGCGCTTTTGATAGTTAGCACCAACAGTACTCTCAAATAAATAGAAAAATATTTTGTCAGCTTGATCTTTTTAAAATAATTTCTTTGGCATTTTTCTCTCTTATAACTTAATTGCTTCCTTTTGAATATTAACTTCAAAATAATGGGGCATACATTTTCAGTTTGAGTTCTATTAATATGAATGTAAACATGACTGGATCAAACCTTGTAATCACACCTAAAAAATTACCATTACTCCTATATTTTTATTTATTACAAAACCAAGAAAGGGTAAATTTTTCTCAACTAAATGTAAGGAGAAAAATAATTCTTTCAATGCCAACCGATAACTGAGTGGTTAGCGTTCCTGACTCCTGAGCTGTGGGTCCCGGGTTAGAATCCCGGTTCGGGCATGGATGTTACTTTCTTTCTTTGTGTTTCCCTGTCCTTTCTTCTGTGATGATGTATGAATGTGGCCCACCCTATAAACGGGTTTGTGGTCGTATGGCGAGGGCAACGCTACTCGCTTCCGTAACTTGGTTCACATATGCCCGCTGGGTAACTACAAAATGAGTAGCAGTTTCTGGCCTTGTTGTGACATAGGGATCATCACCCAAGTGCCCGCCATTGGAAAAAAAATTCTTTCAATAATACAGTGTCAATGTTTATAGCTTCTCTTTTAATAAATCTTTAAATTCGTAGTTATAAAAGTTTTATTCTTTATAATCTTTTAAGGCATCAGAAAAAACGTAGGTTTTGGAAATGCATTTTTTTACACGAAGTTTTAAGTATTATCTTAAGTGGTTCTAGTTGTTATAGCCAGAACTAATTACTTTTACTTTGAGTTAATATCGCGAAAATTTCTGTGATTGAATTATTTTAATGGGATACATGAGTAATAACCATAGCTGATATGTTCTTTTAAAAATAATTCAATTCATTATCAGTTTATGAATTATAACAATTTTTTACTGTTTCTTTGTTTGGCAATATCCGACTACTCAATACCTTAAAAACTACTGCAATTTTAGATCATTTTAATATATTTTTACTCCATTTCGAAACTTAATTAAATGAAAATGTTCAATATTTAGCCTAAGTTATTACGATATTAACGATAAATATGAAACAAGAAGGAATAAATTTTAATTTTATACAAATTAAGGAAAAATAAGCTTTAATTTTTTGATGAAAAATGTCTTTCCGTTGGGAGCTTTCTTAAAAGGGGTTTAGGCCGGCGTGTCTTTTAGACTCGGAGCTGTCGTACATCTTACTACCTTGCACATATTGACTGCTCTGGCCTGTTTAAATGAAGTCTGGCTAAAAGATCCTCATTTACTCTTTTCCTATATTCCCTTTTTTATTCTTCTTCTTTTGGTCTAAATCTTTTGAACCATGAATATCTTTCTATCTTTAAAAGAAATGCACCTATAAAAAACGGTTATTAATTTACAGTATTATCAAAGTACATAAGATAAATAATTAAAGTTTATAATGCACCTCCACAACTAAAAATTGACCGTCGAAAATGCTTCATAATGTTAATATTTCTTACTAAGTTTTTCTCTTTGTAATGAAAAATGTTCTTATTTTGCCTTATTTTTTTCACTTGTCCAATCTTCCTTTTACAGAAACCACTCCAACAAGGGAAATGTGGAAATATTAATATCAAGTTTACAGCCAAAAATGTACTCTCCGTTCCTGAATTTTTCAATCCATGTTCTTTTTGTTCTCGTAAGAAATCTTCAAGAAGAAAATTATAGGTGAAAAGAGAGGACATGGTAATTCAAGATGTACTTCGCTGGAAACAACACAAAATAAGAATACTAGTTTCCTCTTCCACTTTGAGAATGAGAGGTCCAGTCAGATCTATTCTAATTAATGAAGTATTGCGTTAAAATAGATTCAATTCATTTCCGTGAATGAGTTAATTATTATGATTTCCGTGAATGAATTAAATCTCTTAGAAACAATACTCGATTCAGTCGCATTCGTAATAGGTTTTATTGAATTATTTCCTCATATTAATGATATCAAATATTGAGCTTTACGATTTACTAATTATCTTTGTTCCCTAAATATAAAAATTTTTTGGCAATATTATCAATGAAAAATAATCATTTTTTTAAAATTCATTTAATATTTTCTTTTTAATTTCTTTCCTAATTATTTCTTTTAATCTATTGGCACTTCCAGGATGTATAAGATTTCGATCTATCTACAGAACTGTATAAAAGTGTATCTTCTTCAATTCTGTTAAATATAGGAATTCCAGTTCTTTTTAGTTCTGGAATTTCTCTTCAGTTCTGGTTAATTTCAAAACTTCATTTTATTCAGAAATATTTGGAAGCATTTTAAAAAATATAAAATTTATTATAAATTATTGTAAGCAATAATTTTTGAGTAAAATTTGTCATCATTTACAATCCAATATCTTGAAGCAACTATCTTATTTTCTAAGTTAAATATTTTCATACCTGGAAAATATTCAATTTTTTTATTTCTAAAGGAAGACAGAATTATTTTTCTAGAGTTTCAGTTGAACTCATTTTCATCAAGAAAAGGTTCAACTTACCTGTTAGGAAGACCTTTGCTTCTAAAAACAATAGTCGGTTAGTCAATGTTTGAATATTTTATACTCTATTTAGTGTAAAATGTTCAATGAGTAATGAGTTTCTTTTATCTTATGGAATGATTTACTATATGAATTACAGAATGAACAATTAAAAGCCCTAGCGATCCCCGAAAGTTTAAGTGGATGAAAAGCTATAAGGAAAGAAATTTTTGTTGACATTTTAATTTAGACTTCTGATCCATTAAAATCTAACATAGCTTTCTTGACTGGACTGTGAATAATTAACAGTTTAAAAAATAGTTCGATATCGGATTCAAAAAATTTAATAAAATTTGGCCAAATATATAATTTGAAATTATTTTTAGAAAGCTTACAAGACGAATGAGATCAATTTTGCAATTTAAGAGAAAACTCGATCTTACAATTTAAATAATTTGTTTGAATTTAAAAAAGGTCATCATCAACAGCAGCAACATTGGTACGACAGTACTTTATGGGCTAAGGCCTTCCTCAAAAGATTTTCCCATTTTGCCCTGCTCCCATCAATTGATTTCCAGTTCTTTACTTTTAAGTTGGCGAAGTCCTCGTCGACAGTCTTTCTATCCCTTTCTGGGCTTTCCTTTTGGTCTTTCATTGAAGAGCAAAAGGAAGTGAAAAACTCTTAATGCTGTTCGCTCTGGGCACATTCTAACAACATGCCCTACCCATTTCATTCTGCCTAGTTTTATGGACTCGATTATATTATCACAATTAAAAATTTTATATATTTCAAAATTATATATATCTTTTTCTCCAAATGTTACTATCGAGAACAGGACCAAAGATGGTTTGGAGGACCATACTTTCAAAGTTTGCTAAGATTTTCTCTTCTTTTTTGTTAAGTTCCATGTCTCTGAGGCATGACTCAAAACTTACTTTATAAGAACCTTATACAGCAAGATCTTTCACATTCTTTTTATTAAGCTAGATTTCAGTAGTGATCTTACACCGAATAAGCAGCAATTGGCTTTGTTTAGTTTATTTCTAATTCTAGATAGATGGATTTTTACAGATTTAAATTTTATAAAATCTATTTCAAACAATTTTAGTATGGTTTCGCGCGTCTTACACAATATATGCATTTTATTTTCTCCACATCCAATCTTGGGTTCATTTTTCTAGCTGAATTCTCCAATGCCAAAAAGTTTTCATCCAGTGCAGCCCTAGATCTAGCAATAATGTATACATCACAGGGGTGTGCTAAAATATGCACTCATTTATTAAATATAATGCCAGCAGTATCTACACCAACATCTCTTATCACTTTCTTTAGTGCTATGTTAAACAGAAGACATGCCAATGCATCTTCCTGTCGTTTTCCATTATGATTTTCAAAAGACGGTATACTTTCCTTTGAATTCGCACCATTGAGATGGTTTCAGTGAGTGTGATCTGAACAAGTTTCATTAATTTTGATGAAACATTAAAATTAAATAGCATCTTTAAAAGCTCATTCCCATTAATGCCATCATATGCTGCTTTAAAATTTGCAGATGATAGGCCTCTATTCTAAATTATTTGTATTTCTCTAAAGTTTGTCTCAAGGTGAAGATTTAGTCAATTTTGGACCTTCCTTTGCGAAAGCCCCACAGATAATCTCCAATGACGCTGTCTATAATGGGAGACAGACGATCAAACAGGATATTTGAGAAGATTTTATAGGCAATGCATAATAGACTTATTCCTCTATAATTTTGTCACGTCACCTTTTTTGTGTATCGAACATAAAATACTCAATTTCCATTCAATGGGCAATATCTCTTTCTCCCAAATAGATAGAATGATTTGCCCCATGTTGTTCTCAATAGCGTCTCCATCATATTTTAATAGTTCAGCTGAGATATTATCTGGTCCTTCCCCTTTATTGCATTTCAATTTATTAATATCGTATTACCACTCATCTGAAACGTGGACATTGACTGAGAAGGACAAAGAAACCATCTCCATTTTCGAAAAGAAAAACTTTAAGAAGCATCTTTGGTGGAATAAAATGTGAGAATACACGGCGAAGAAGAACTAATTCTGAGCTCTATAAACTATATAAAGAACCAGATATTGTTAAATTTATCTCAAAACAGAGATTAAAATGGGCAGGACATTTGAGCCGGATGAACGACAATCGGGTGACGAAAAAAATTTTCTTGGCTCACCCCATTGGCACCAGAAGAAGAGGACGACCGAAGCTCCGATGGCGTGACTGCCTTGAAAACGACCTAAAAACACTAAAAGTGACAAACTGGATGACTTTATCCAAAAATAGGGGGTCCTGGTATGCACTTCTGAGGAAGGTAAAGACCCACCCTAAGCTGTCAGGTCAATGAAGAAGAAGAAGAATATCGTATTACACTTCTTCCAAAATTGGAAAATCAGTTTGTGTATCGTTATTATTATTGACTGTCATAAAATTCAACTTAGTTCATCAGAGTTAAGTAGATAATCGATGTGTTCAACTCATCTGCTTAAGATTTTATTAATTTTATTAACAATGGTTTCATTTTTATCTTTACAAAGAAAGATCCTAGATTTAAAGTCTTTTCTCCTCTCATTGATGACCCGGTACATATCTCTGCTTTCATGGTTAATACTGAAAGATTTGACTTCAATGAGTTGGTTCTTCTTCTGGGCTTTTTTTTCTTTTTCTTTTATATACTTTCATTCCCTCTCTGTATGCACTCATATATTTATCAATTGCTTTTCTCATGAATTTTTTGTTAAGCAAATGTTTTTAGCCTTATTTTTATGTTCATTGACCTTTCTGCAGTGTTCATCTAACCAGTTAGTTCTCATTGATTTTTTTCTTTGCCTTTTGCTGTTCAACGCATTTGCAGTTGATAGAATAGAAGTTTTTTTAATTTGCCATTTTTTATTTTATCTCATCACTATTCTCTTTCGCAGTAAATCAGACAATTGAGAGATGAATTGAGAGCTGAGTTTCAAATTCCTTGAGAACCTGAGGGTCGTTAAACTTTCCACTGTTAAATCTTACAGAAGTGATCCACTTCACTTTCCTTTCTAGAGAAAAATTTTCCTTTAACTTAAATATCACTAAGTAGTGGTCAAAGTCCAGGTTTGCTCCTTTGAAAGTTTTCACATCTAGAAAATTTGTATGATACCTAGAACTAACTAGCATGTAGTCAATTTGATTGCTGTAGGATCCATCAGAGTTACCTTATAAATGTTCTTATGTTGGAAGAATGTGCTTCCAATTATCAAATAACGAGAGGGGCAAAACTAATAGATCTGATTCCATTATCATTTGAGCCATCGTGTAGACTATAATTTCTCAAAACCAGCCTAAATTCTTCCTCATGATCAATTTTAGGGTTGAACTCACCCATGATGTTTTTTACATCATGTCTAAGGCAGAAGCCCCAGAGGTGATTTAACTCATCGAAGAGTAAATCATTCTCCTCATCATCTCCTTCTTCAGTCAGTGCACGTGCATTAATGATGGAACAGTTGGCAAAATTTCCTTTTAAGCACAAAAGACGAAGTTTTGGGAAGATTGCCAAAAATCCTTGACCAAGTGGCTAAGTTTTCTGCTTAGGTTGAAATAAATTCCATATAAGTGTTTTGTTTTATGACAATTGTAAAATAGTGTGTGTTCCCTCTTTTACAAGATTTCACTACCAATCCAGCGCATTTCCTGTTTATCCAACAAGTCCATTCTATATAAGTTTATTTCCTCTATCAATATTTACAGATTTTTCACTATGATAGAGATTACGTATAATCCCAGTATCCAAATCTCGTATCCTTTGATTGTTTCTTGTTCGAATTCCTAAGAGACATTCTAGTATTTTCTTCTTTGGATTTCGAAACAAGCTGGTTTTTAAAGTATGTGGTTGTTAGCACCATGTCTAATTCCCATTCTGGAAGACCAGTCCTCTGATATAATCCTTAGGGGCAAAATATGCACCCGTATACACGGACGCTGGATAGCTCAGGCACCTCGGGATCTCTACTTCCCGTATCCATTTAAATGAGTAAACCCCTGGTGAGAAAAAAGAGGCACACAGAACTAAAAATAGGAATTAAAAATCTATAGAAGAATTCAACATTGCTTAAATCCTTCGTTACTAACATTATTACATATATTTTGAGGTAGAATTAAAGTAACATGAATTAGATATTGAAATTTTAGTTGAAAACTTAGAAATTCTGTGAGTTAACGGTAAATTGTTAACAACAGGTTGCAATATTAGAGAAATTCATAAAAAGTTAAAAGTACTAAATCGAGAAGAAATTGGAGAAAACCTTATATCAAATTCAAACATATAAGAAAATTTTTGTGCTAAAGAAAAAAATGTCCCACTGATACAAAACTCATAACTTTTTAATCAAAAATTGATATTAGTTTATACATCACATATATAAGAACTGTAACATTTTATTTAGAAAAACAATTTCACATAAATAAAAGTTTATTTCGAGAGAGTGCATTTCTTTCTCTTTCACACACATAGAATCCAATTAGTTTCGTATGTATCATATATATAAACAAATCAGTGCAAGTCAACCATTTAACAACAGTTAAAATTTTTGGTTATGTCACTGAAAATTTCATCATGCTCCTGCCTTTGAATCAGGAAACCTGAACACTACACCTTTTAACTTCATCGCAGAAATGACTGAGGAAATTACAGGTGACCATTGGTATATTTATAACTGACTTTTAAGGAAATGTAAAGTTATAATTTCGGGAAAAGGTCACAAAATTATTTGTTTCAAGTAGTTTCTCTCATAAGTAAGATATTATCTTCACATAACTCTTGTTACAATAAGCTATCATGTGAACTGTAAGACTAATAGATTTTTATAATATCAGTGACACACTATTTTACATTATTATTATAAATTATATGAAGCAGTATAATTTATATATAATGCGCATTTGATCAATGTATGCCCCAAAAGAAGATTGAAAATATTATTTTTTTACTTATTTTTATTTTACACATGACTTACTTTTACTTTATATTATTGAAAATGTTGAAAAAAAGCTGAGATTAAAAAAAATAATGTTAAATATGTGTAAGGGTTTTCTTAATTAGTGTATCATTGTGAAATTTATCAAACAATAATCCTCAAAATACTCCATTAAGATTACTTAGGGAACGTTTCCGTTGTATTAAGATTTATAATATTACATATGTATAATTCTAAGTTATCAGATATCTGATAACTTAGAATTATTTAAATTTGATAAGTGTTTAACGATATTATACAAATGATAGTTGATTCATAACTATTAAAATAACGAAAAATTAATAACAATAACTTAAAAAAATAAATAAAAACTCTGATGAATTAGAATTTTATTTTTCAACATAAAAGTTGCAAATTTTCTTACTCCCTGCCTGACTGAAGCACGAGATCTTTCTCCCAGACGTCACAGAGCTGCGGCTATAATTGAGGTATGGCCGCTAAATTCAGCCCACCTTGAAAGATTTAAGAGCCTTCACACATAAATTATAGTATGAGAAATCTGAAAGAGGATAACAGAAAGATTTTTAATTGAATAATAATAAATTAAAAACACACATCCAAGAATTCTTTTTAAACTTAATAAACTTAAAATCAATGTTTAAAATTTGCATAGTTCTGTAAGGACCGAGGTAGCCTGGTTGTTAAGGAGTTGGAAGGTAGTGAGTTTGAATTCGGCTTAACGGAAGATCCATCGTGTTTGCTAAAGGTGGCTGAGGCACATTAAAAATGTCTTGGTGGCAATGTCCTCCAAGTGAATTGATACCCTAGAGGTAGCAGGCCAAGTATTGGGGACCTGCTTGGTCTCTGCTTCAAAACCACGAAAATTCCACCCGGCTGCTTCTATCTAATTAATGGAGTCCAATTCAGGGCTAGGGAAGCATGCTGGTGCACCCTAGCCCTGAATTGAAGCATGCTCTCCACCACGATATGCACACGCGCAGGCATTTTTGCAAACATTAAATTCATTCCTTATTGTGGTCAAATTCCGACTCTAAAACTCGTGCCTTACGAGATTTAGAGTCGCCAAATTTTGCAAAATTGCAAAATGCCGCCACTGAATATATCGACTTTTATAAAACAACTATTTTCCATAGTTTCTATAAATATTATTTAAATTTTTGAGCATGTAGTGTTTACTTTTTTTTTACTTGATCTAGATTTAACTATAAAAAATTTTACCAAATATTTTCTCTCTATATTAAATGTTATATTTAAATTTTCTTTTTATAGTCTTTGACTAGTTTTGTTTTTTAGAATGAAGAATTAGTTTTATAATGGAAGTAAAATAATTCTTTGAAAAACTCTTAAATGAAAATGGAAATATATTTCGTTTATATTTTGAAAGAAAAGAAATGTGTGTATACATAATATTCGGAAAATTGATATTTATTCATTGATTTCAGGTCCATTTCATAAGTATCAAATATTAATTTCGTATTTAACATTTTTAAAAAGATTTAAACTATAAAATCGATTAATTTCTACTCATGGAAAGACATAAAGGCAAGTTTTCATTACCAATGAAATAATGAAACCCTACTTTATTATATAAGCAAATGGGAGTACGACTCTTCTACTGACGTATCAATCAATCAATCTCCTTTTATGATCAAACTATCAAATTTATTTACAATTTGATATTCCGCGTTAACGTTGTTTATAATCAGATTTTCAATTATTTTAAGATTTCATTATCATCATGTGTCAGCTGATTTTTAAGCAGATAAACTTTAGTTTCTATTCGATTACAGAACATATTTATCATTATTTGCTCTATAATGAAATATTCGATTTTAAATTTACTTTTCAGCATAATTTTATGTGTTGAAAGTACTAATTATAAGTATGATGTTAAATATTTTACCCAAAGAGTATGTTTCTTTTTTCTTAACAGTTATTTATTAATATATAATATTTGAATGTTATTACTACTTTAAATTTTATTGTTAGTTCATGTTTACTAAAATATTGCTTCACTTTTATTTAATAATTGAAATATGTTTGCATGTTTGTTATTTTAAACTTGAAATATTTAAATCGCTGTGCAGAAAGTCTGAGTTAATGTATTACTGTGCAATTGGGTTTTATAATATTGCTTAGGGCTTTTGCAATACGAATGTATGACCAAATACGTTGCCTATTAGTTAATTAGCTCTGGCTTTCACTTCAACAATTTCTTTAATTTCCGGCGTGATTGTATTAGTTTTAATCCACTTTAAACAGTAAATTTCGTTTGAATTAACTATATTGCGAAAAGAAAGCTGTTTCCTTATACAATTACCAAAGCTCACTAATAAATCTTATGTAATTAAAAATAAAGAGAACTTTATGAATCCTTTCAATTATGTTTATAGTTTAGAAATCTGTAGTGCATCATGAGTAAATATGTGTATGGGAACTGCATGCATTTCTTCATTGAGTCAAGTGCAGCTTCCTTTAAAAAATCAAGTTTTATATTTTCCCCTAAATCACATGCTGTGAATGTGTTCTAACAATATTAACCAAGTAAGATGTTGAAAGGCACTAGTTATTTTTTGTGGAAATTTAGAGCTGTTTCATATAATAAATTTGTACTGCTAATATTATACTAGTTATTAAGAAAGTATTGTAAATGCTCTTTGGAACTACTTCTGGGATTGAGTCTTGTGCTGAAATCATTATGACCCAAACTTAAAGAAAGTTGCTTATCTACTTTACATTAATTTTAACACAATATATTACTGAGAATCTTTGTACCCCACAATGAAGTTGAAACGATAAAAGACGACAGAACTGAACAGAGATAGCGCGATTTCCAAGTTCTGCGCCAAGCGCTGCACTGCTATTTTGCCAATCTAAATTACATCACTAAGCGCAATATCCACTTATTAAATACCGATCGCGTTCGAACTTCATCTTTAAAATCACACGTTACTTTGAATTCCAAATATCTAAATTTCGAAAATTTTATTATAATTACGTACTCTAGAAGTATTAAAATTCTAATTACTAGAAACATTTTTTTATTAAAACTCCAATTTTAATATACCGAGCAGTGGCGTTCACCTAAAAAAAAACTGCATAGCGCTACCTACTGCAGTGACAACCAGACAATAAAGCTAGGTTTTTAAGCTTAACAAATAGCATTTTTTTAAAATTAAAACTTGAATTTTAATATACCAGTGTGTGACGCCCACCTTCAAAAAATTTCAGTACGGCACAATCTAACATTAACTTGAACACGCAATAAAGCTTACTTAAAGATGTATTTACTTATGTAAATATACATTTTTATTAAAACTAGAGTTACTAATAATCCCTCTGAATGAAATTTTATTGAAAAATAAAATAACTCATTCAGCCGAGAAAAAACGGTTGCTTTGAAGAAATTTTCTACTGTATTTTCTGTGTGGTTTCTCTGTCATACATACTCTGCAATGCATGAATCGAACTGAACAGGCACATGATTAGCACCCCTTACAGATCTTTTTTTGGCCGACCTAATAAAAATTCAAAATAATATAACTTTAAAAAATTCAAACAATATAGTTTTTAAAAATTTGAAACAATATTTAAAAAATTATAAGCAATATATCTTCCAAACATTTGAGATAATATAACTTTAAAAAAATTTGAAGTCCAATAACGAGAACATTAATGTAGCAAATTATTAAATTGTAAGCAAATAAAATTATTAAACGCAAGGGTTGCACACAAAATGAATTTCGGACATGTCATACGATCACTTTACGTCCTAGAATGAAATCTTGTCATGCAAACATATTCCAAACTATTAACCCAGTTTCGAGCACTTTATCACACACTTAGTGCATTTTACCCTCTCTACAGTTCTTTACTCTTTAGCATATGAAACATTACACAATTAATCTCTTCAACCTTATAGAGCTGTTACAGACAACTTTCACTAATTTTATGTTAAATTAAAATTATTTATCAGTAGATTGTTGTTTAATATAATTGTATTTGTGGTAAAAGAATAACTATGTGGGTTTGGCATGATTTCCAATTTTCATACCAAGCAATCTTGCCAACATAAATTACATCACTACATACAATAGCTGACTACGAAGTACCAATTGCGCTCAAGCTTCAACTTTGCAATTGTGTGCTATTTTAAATATTAAAATTATGAATATTTCATTATGATTACTTACTATAGAAGTATTAAAATGGTAATAATTAGAAAGTAATTTTATAAAGATTATTTGATAAGAAACAAATTTAAACTAACTATCATACAGTCTACAATGGTTAACAACTGGGCAATTAATCTAAATGTTATGTAAATTAAATGCATTTTTATGAAAACTCAGAAATTTAATTAACTGGGCAGTGGCACCCAACTTAAAAAAACTACATTGTAGTACCTTCTCGGGCTGCATTGAACTGGTCAATAAAGCTAAATCTGTAACCTAAATAAAATGCATTTTTAAGAAAAGTTGAATTTTAAACCTTAAAAAAAATCACTAGCTATCACCTCAACTCACCTTAAAATATCACTGTAGGGCAATAAAAATAAGTCTTTAATGTAAACATACATTCTTATAAAAACTAGACTTTCTAATTAATCAGTATTACCATACTGAATAAATTTAAATACAAATATATGAAATATTTATAAACAGTACTTAATATAGAACAAAGTATTGCATGCAACAGCAATATTATTTAAAGACATTAAATCAGTTAATCGTTGCTTACAGTATCATCAGCACTGATCAGATATTAGGCAGATTTTATTGCTCACAAAAATTATGCAATGATGTTCTCGGAATTAGTATGTGGCCATATATACTCTACAAGGAAAATAATTCAAAATAATAAAAACAGTTTGAAAATAAATTTATTTTATAAATTTTTCTTTAGAAACCTAAAAAATTCACTTCAAGTTACAAAAAAGTTAAAAAATTGATTATGATTGTATTTTATTGTCTGATGACACAATAGTTTTGATATTTAAGTATTTATATTTGTTTTGTAATATGTTAATTTTGTAAAATATTTGCAGTAAAGTTTGTAGCCTTTAGTGTCATAATTCTTTATTGAAGCAACTATAGTAAAATATTTAATATTTGTGAAATCAAAAATAGCAAAACATTGCAATATTTAAACTGGAGATTGAGTGGGATAAAAATTTAATAAACTACCATTTTACCACAGCCTGTTATTTTTTATTTGTTGAGATTCAGTGAGTGATTGCTTTTTACATATTTTGCATTTAGAAATCTTGTAATTTTGCCATTGGTGACATTTTTTAAAATCGAGCCAAACGTGTTATGTTTACTAGAATTTTACCAAAATTGTGCATTACCAAATTTTGGACTTTGTTTTCTTTTTTGACAACGGAAAGCACTGGAAGACTAATCCTTCACGAAAACAAGGGCGGAAACTGCTGCTCATTTATCGTTACCTAAGTCACAGAAACAAGTAACATTATCCATCCCATTACACCACAAACCCATTTATAAAGTGAGACACATTCATATATCATCTCAAAAGAAAGAAAAGAGAAAGAAACAGTCATGCCAAACTTATGTTCTGGTGGCAGCAGTGGGATAGAACATAAGTTTGTTATGAAACAATGTAATGACTCCTAATTTTGAAAACAAACACATTTAATTAATAAAGAAACAAATTTATAAAGGAGTCATATCTGGGTTCGCTAATATCTTACTCACGCCTGCGTAGCGTACAAAAGTAAGTTCTAAGGGATGATGGGTTCTGGAAAAATTATATTCCTGTTTTCCCAAGATTGAAGACACAGAGAACTTTTTGACTTTGACCAGGGAATTGTCAGATAGGTATAAGATCCCGGATGCAGATAGAGTGCCTTTATTTAGACCCCCTATCTTTCAAAACCATATTTATACAGCTGATTGCTGTCTAGACCTGATACTACCTGTTAGTAAGAAGGTCTCCACTGATTCTGAGCTAAGGATGGCTACCCTAGCTACTATCTATGAGCATTATCCATCATCTGTTTGGTTCCATGTTTATACAGAGGGTTCAGCTGTGGATGCCATTAAAAATGCTGGTGCAGGAGTATAATCTAAGAGTTTCAGGCTTTGCCAGGCTGTTGAGAAATACTATAACAGCTACAATGGTGAAATGGCTGCTGTGCAATTAGCACTTGAGGAGATCAGAAAGGGTAAAAAGAGCAACATAGTATTTTTTATGGACTCTCAGGCCACCATCAGGTCACTCTCTTCAATTGCTCCTAGCAGTATTGGGTCTGTTTATCTCTGTCAAATGGCAATTAGTTCTCTACTGGAAGAAGGACATCAAATTGTGCTGCAATGGATACCCAGCCACTGTGGTATCGCGGGAAATGATGCAGCTGATAAATTGGCAAAGGCTGGCTCAGATCTACAACAGCCTTCTCCAGTCTTGGAGTACCATACTGTTAAAAGGCTTATTAAGTCAAATATAGCCTCCTATCGTAGAAATTTTTACAAGATGTGCATAAAGGGGAAAGCATGGGCTTCCTTACTAACAAAGCCTATTCCATGTAACCTCCACAGAGCTGTGGGAGTGGCAAATTTTCGCCTTAAAACTGGGCATGATTATCTTCAAAAACACCTTCACCGTTTGGGTTTGAAGGACTCTCCAATCTGCTTTTTTTTTGGACTAGAGGACATGACTAGTGACCACCTTTACACTTGCCCTGGACTTTTGGACGTCGCAGTTAGAACTTCTGCGGAAGATGACTTTTCATTTACCTCAAGATTGTATTGGGCTGCCCGACAGAGACTGATGGTTGAAAAACCAAGGTCAGGCGTAGGATATATATAAAAAAAAACGCAGCTTCTTCAGACTTCCTGGCACCAACCGTCTCCCTACTCACCCTCCCCATCAGAGGCTCGTCAAATCTCAAGTTGATGATGAGACATTACAATATTAATAAAACTTCTTATAGAATCTCTGAAGAAGTGTTTTCAATAGAAATTAGATTTTGAATATATATATATGCAATATATATATACATACATACATCTAAAACTAAAACTTACTAACTATATATACAACTTACAACTAATTCTGAATTTAATTTAAAAATTGGAAATACTGAAAATAGATTTTTTTTATTCATATAAATTTAAACTATTCTGTAAACTCTTTAGTAAACCATGAATTCTTTAGTGTGCTAAATATTTTTCATTGACTTGACATTCAGGTATAAATTTGCTACTTGAGATCAACTTTTCATGTTCTTGTAGGTTTCGATTCAATTAGCCTTCATTAACAAAATATCACCATAAAATAACAAACATCAACTTCATACTCTGAAATAGCATTAACATATCTTGACTTATCTCACTTTACAACTATCATCCTAATACACGGGTTTTAATATATGTGTATAGGTATCCTAATACACAATTTAGTTATGAAATTCTTTGTAAGAATGTTGTCTTTACCAAATGGATAGTTGTCCAGGAAATGTTTCTGTGTCCCATAAGCTTCAGTTAGATGTTGATTTTAATAGTTCGTTCAAGCTGTGTAACTTCCCAAAATTATTACTTTTATTCTTGAGTTACATTAATCTGTAGGCATTGTCAAGATTTTGTTAATCTCTGTCTCATAGTGGTGTACTACATGAAAATGCTGATAAGAACTATTTTTCTGACTACAAGATATGTAAATTTCAAGCTACATTTTTGTATTAACATGTTTTAGCCTATTTTGCTTTCTGATTTTTTTTCTTTTCTTTTTTTTACTCAATGTGACGTGTTTTCCAGTTTATATATTTTAACAGATGGTGCATGTGCAAGAATTTTTTCCATTATATATATTTGTTCTTGACAAATCTTATTGTTCATTGACTATTTGTGTGTTAGCAAACTCAAGATTATTGGAAACTCAGCAACTGTGTCTATTTGGGGACTCTTTATGAGATGATATATTTGCTGCTTAACGAGTTTTGAAAAATCACCTATTGTGATTTTTAAAATTCATAATTCATTAAATCTTAGTCTACTGTAACATTTTTAATTAGATCTTGTTGAAAAATTCCAGGGTCTGAATAATTTTACTTCCAATTTGTTTTTAAATCTTAATTGTACTTTCAAACAAAGAAACGTGAAAATTTTTCCTCACCGTAAAACTGAATTGAAAATTTTCATTTTATTTTTATTATATCTGCTTTTATTTACTATGTGCTTGAAATACACCCTCACAGCAAAAGATAAGCAAGAGAATAATGAATTTTAGTTTCAAGTATGCGAAAAATTTCTTTATGATAATTATTTGAGTTTTCATCATTTAAAGTAACTCTTAAGGCAAGAATTCTGAGAGATTTTATGGAATATGAATTGAAGTATTTTAATTTCATACTTGTCCTCTTCAATCAAGAAATAAGTATAAAATTCACAAGCATAAATGTCTTTGGTTTTTATTTTTTGAGATTTTTTAATTATAATTTATAATAGTTTTTTTTCTTTCATGTTAAACATTTAAAATAAAGACTAAATGAATTCCCTGAAATATATTTTGATAATTATTACATTGTTGCATAATTGTTTATTATGTAAAAGAAATTTAATTCATATTATTATAGAAATAATACTAAATAAATTATGGTTCGATTTTATATTTGTGACCATTCTGAAATTTTTTATATTTTCAGCTGTCGTTTTTGATTTTCCTTTAAAAAATATTGCTTTGCAGTATTGAACTTAAACCAAATTGCTTGTAGCATGTTAAATAAACTGTTTACAGAAATGATTAATGTGTTGAGAAGGATAATGTCTTCTTCAATTATAGAAGTTCATAAGAAAATCAGTATGGTTAATATTGCTTTTTTCTATGAAATCATTTTAGAAATGTACTGAAATATTTGTTATACTGTCTTTGATTAAGTTGGTCTTAAGATAGACCATGAACACACATTGATTTATATATGCTTAAATGTTATGTTGTATCATTTAAAAATGGTCTGGCTGATTGGCTATGTGATTAGCATTTCTGACTCCTTGGCTGTTGGTCAGAGGTTCAAATCTCAGTTCGGGCATGTATGTTCTATTATCTCTCGTTGTTTTCTTGCCCATTTTTCTGAGAGGATGAATGAATATGGCTCACCTTATAAATGGGCTTGTGGCTGTGTGATGTGGGTAATGCTACTCGCCTCTGTGACTTGGTTCACAGGTGCTTGTCCATTTTTGGACCTTGCACCATAAAACCCAACCCACAGGCTCCCACTGGGTTAGCAATAAATGAGTTAGCAATTTCCAGCCATGTTGTGATGAAGGATTAATCACCCAAAGCCTGCATTAGAAAAAAAAATCCTTTAAAAATATATTCTCTGATATGTACTTTGTTTCTAACCTTGTTTTTGATTACAGATTTCTATTTTATAGAATAAAATGTAAATATAATTGTGTGCGTTATATACAGTTATTTTTTATATATAAGAGATTCATATACTTGTAATTTTTTTCAATATTTAAACTTAAAAACTTTTACTTGCTAATTTTATGGAAAATTTAAAATACTTTCAAAAACTTCATATCTTTCAGAAATATATTTTTGACTATATATAGGATTTATTGCTTTATAAGCTGAATGTTTTTATTTTTTATAAACTTAAATATTCTAGTAAAATTTGTTTCATTTTCAGTGAATCTTTAATGTTATTTTGGGCAAATGCAACATTCTACTGTGTAACTCTTATTTTCAAGGCTTTCTTATTTTTTCGTTGACTGGGCAACCAAATGATATAGTTCTTGCCATCAACTCAACAGTTTATGGGTTCAATTTCCACCTCAGGCTTGAATGTTTTCTTCTGAAATCCTTTTTAAATTCTAGGGCTCAATCAGAGTAGCCTTATCTTATAAACAGCAAACAAGCAAGACCAGTTTACAAGCCAGTTATTACAGCCATCTTTAATGCTTCAATGGATTAGGTCAACAAGGGTACAAATTTAAAACTGGGAAATTATTAACAATTACTAATAACATTTTTTCATCCTTTAAAAATATTTTTTTCTTTCCTGATCATTTTGTGTTTCTATTATATATTTAAATATGTGGAAAATTACACTAGTTTGTATAGTATTATGTACATATGTATATTCATAAATATAGTTAGTTTTTGTTGATTAGCTGATCACGGATAAAGTGCTGACTTCCATATTTATTTTATTTAATAAGTTTTGTGAAGTAACTACCAAGATTTTTTTTAAATAACCTTAAGAAAATAATTTGTTTTTAGGTGGATCACTTTGGGTACACTAATGAAGATACCTTTCAGCAAAGATACTTTATCAATTCTGACTACTACAACCCCAGTAATGGATCAATATTTTTTTATACTGGAAATGAAGGAAATTTGGAAATGTTTTCCAATAACACTGTAAGAATAATTAACACTCATTTATTTTATGCTTATAATATAATGTTTTAATTATAATAGTATTATCTGAATCTAAATATTTTGACTAAATGTATATTTGATGGATGTTTTTTCTGTTTATAAGTTTTAAGTTAGCATCACCTAATAACAGTATATAAATCGATATAGATACATTTTTATTAAAGTTAATTATAATATATTTTTTTATATAAATTCTGTTTGTAATGCAAATGTTATTTTACTAATATTTCAGAACAAGTCAATTCCCATCTTGGGTGGGTATGCAAAAGTGAAAATAGAGTGACAAACAAACTAAACCTTGGATGAGAACTGCATAGCAGAAAAATTTAAGCAAAAGTTTTGCAAAATGCTGGCCGATGGCTGAGGGGTTAGCGTTCCTGATTTCTAGGCTGTTGGTCGCAGGTTCAAATCCTGGTTCAGGCATGGGTATTCCTTGATCTCTCTTTATATTTCCTTATCCTTTCTTCTGAGATAATGAATGAAAGCAGCCCACAATATAAGCATTTATTTATTTATTTGTGGTGCTATGACATGGGTAATGCTGCTTGCCTTCATGACTTGGTTCACAGGTGCCCACCAGGTAATGATAAAGAAATAACAGTTTCTGGTCTTGTTGTGGCGAAGGTTTAGTCACCAAGTGCCTGCTGTTAGAAAAAAAAAGTTTTGGAAAGCTTAATAGATTGACTACTAGACAACCTCTAAAGTTTTTTTTTCTTAAATCTATTCTTTTTGAAGATTTTCTACTAAACTGTATCTAAAGCTTGTTACTCACTTAACAATTAATTTCTAGTTGGGTACCAACTTCTAAATTGAATTTCAGAGTCCTTTTGTATTCTGCACTATTGTATGAAGCTTTTAAAAAATACAGTGCATTTTGAACAGTTCTTTTCTATGTAATATGCAGTGAACTGAAACTACTCATTGTTTTAATTCTCTGACAGGTTTTATTAACGATTTGACAATTTTGTTCAATAAGATCCTCAATTTTCTTTTCTTCCTTCAAAATGCATTATCAAAGAAAGTTTCTACAATGCAATTTGTATTTTATTTTGCAATTAAAACTTTATATTTTTGTTAAATTCATTAAAATATTTTTAAATTTTAAAAGGTTTAAGGCTTAGATGGTTGCAGTTAGATTTATTATACAAAGTTCTTGCAGCAGTGGAAACTTACTACAAAATGGCTGAAAGATATAAATTCACAAGTTTTTGATCATGTTCTTTGTCTTTTTTTTGTGACAACAACTATCTCTTTCAAAATGTGAGAAATTGTTGTTAACAGTTCATTAAAACCTTACTGGAATCTTACTTAATAAGAAGATAATTTTTAGAATTGGGGGATACAAATTATAATTAGCTGCAATCTGAAAGTCAAAAGTAATGAAATACATTTTAAATTTTGAATCGCTAAAATTATTTTAATCATTTTTTTAATTTAGTGAATTAAATGCTAAAACATTAATACCTCCATTAAAAAATAGTTTATTAGTTCATTTACAGGTTGAATTTTTTTTAAATAATACAAATTAAATTCTAATTAAATTCCTTTATCTTTCATTATAAATTGCTATAAAATTATATATATTTGTATATGAATATTAAAAAACAATAGATTTATGGATTGCCAGCATTATGTAAGGTAAGAACTGTGCATATGTTGAAGAATAGCATGTGGATGTTGTAAGCAGTTTTATAAATCAAGGAGTTATTAATTATATAAGTCAGTCATTGTTGAAAATAAAATGGGCGTCCTGTTACTGATATTTTTTTTGATTAAGACAATATTATGTCATTACTTCTGTTTGTATTTGGAAGAACATTTTATAGATCTGAATATATATATATATATATATATATATATATATATATATATATATATATATATATAAAATCCATCTGTTTACTATATTTTATTTTTAATTAATTTATTATTCTCCATTTAGTATTTGATTATTATTCGCCATTTGGTATTTGATTAATTGTATAAATATTTACTATTAATTTATATTTTATTAATTCTATTTAAATTGTTTGCACTGAATGTATTGCTAAGCATATGATTTTTATATTTCTTCTTGTATTTTTCAATTTTTGCCTATGATATTTCTAATCATGCTTTATATATATATACACACACATATATAAAATGTAAGATTAGATATAGAACTGAAAAGAGTACAAGAATATATAAAAACATTTATGCTTAGTAATACATTCAGTGCAAAAGAAGCTAAAATAGAATTACTAAAATATAATTAATATATTTTATAAAATTAATAATCAAATATTAGATGGAGAATAGTACATTTAAAATACAATGAAAGTACCAAATGGAAAACAATGCATTGAAAATACGAAATATAGTAAATAGTTGGAAATTTTTTTTATATTTATTATATATAGATTATTAATTTTATAAAATATATTATTAATTATATATACATATATATTCCTAGAACTTACTGGTGACATAATTAATTGCCACCATCAACAAGATGAAAAATGCTACTAAACAGGAGCCACTATAAATTTATTTAATTATTAGTTTATTATTTACTTAATTATAATTAGTAAATATTTCTTAAAATTTAGGGCTTCATTTGGGAAAATGCTCCAGACTTTAATGCTCTTATTGTATTTGCTGAACACAGATACTATGGTGAATCCTTACCATATGGAAATAAGTCCTACACAGTGAGTTTTTTTCCACTTTTTAAACTTTCTAAATAATAATATTTGAATGATTTATATCTCATGGACAAAAGAGTAATTCCTTAGTTCTAATTGGCTCTGTATCAAGTTTAATTACTTCAATACTATCATTACTTACAATGATTTTAATCTCCTTTTGTCAATTAACCAAATGAATGTTTGTCCTATTAATCTTGTCAAAAATAATGATGATGCAATCTCTTTTGACGTACTTTTCATGATTTCCTTTTTATTTGTAGCTTAAACATTTTTAAAAATTAAATTTTATTATGGAGTTAAAAATTTATGACAGTAATTTACAAATGGAAACTGATTGGTATAAATATGAAAGCAAGTTGAAATATATTACTAAAAATTGTGTGATATATAGTTTTTTTAGTTTCATTGTTTTTAAAACTAACTTAAAAATTACAACTAAATCTTGTTTAATTATGTGTATTTTAAAATTTAATATTGTAATTTGAGTTTATCCCCTTGCCAGTGTCATCCAAATCCAGTTCGGGCAACTACTTCGTGCAGTATTTGTAATGCTCTAAATGACTTTAGGCAGAAAAAATTAACGTTTCTGTTTTTTGAAGTCCGACTTGGGTTCGTTTTTACTTTAGGATACTAAATTCACTATATTCCTAATAGATGGCACAAGTAGTCCTAGTTTTGTACCGATTCCAACTTCGGTTAGGAGACGGAAAATTTGGGTATTGTTAACTTCTCCGATAAACAGAGTTTCGCTTTCTCATTTAGTTTTAGTTGCTTTTTGGTGAGTTTTTCGGAAATATTTTCTTTTTCACAATTACCAATTCAAACACTGATGAGTATAGTTTAGGTTCCTCAGGCTCGAATACCGATAGTTCTACTAATGAATATCGCATAGAAAGTGATGTTGATAGTGATATTTCGTCCTGTAGAGATTGGAATCCATTATGTTTGGCAAATCTTCCACCTGCCCCTCCAAGGATTCCATTTCAGCCGACACAAGTAGGTGCAACAATTGATACCTCAAATTTCACCCGAGAAATTGAATACTGTGATCTGTTTTTTTATAGCAATTTGTTGCAGAGAATTACCAAAGAAACTAACATATGCAGAACAATGCATTCAAACACAAACAATAAAATAAAAAAGCAGAGCAAAAAGGTGGGTTCTGATTAATGACAGCAAAATTAAGATTTTTCTTGCTTTGCATATTTAGCAAGGTATTGTTAAAAAAACAGCTGTGGAGATGATTTGGTCGAGAAAGGAATGAATTGAAACTCCGTTCTTCCAGAATGTTATGACATATGATAGGTTTCAAATGCTAAGGAAATATCTGCATTTTGTGAACAATGAATATATTGATATACTCAATCATCCTAATCCAAAACTTAATAAAATTTGGCGGATTTTTCAACATCTAAATGAAAAAGTTTCTTCTTTATACGTTTTAGATCGTGATATGACTGTAGTTGAAAATCTGATGCTGTATAAGAGTAGACTGGAATAGATCCAGTACATGCCTCTAAAAAGATCTCACTTTGGGATAAAGACGTTTATGTTATGCAAGAGTAAAATGGGCTACATTTTTTCCAGTATTATTTACACTGGAAAAGGTACAAAACTTGATACTGACTTTGAACTTCTTGGAATGTCTGGTCAAGTGGTTATGTCATTGATGAAACCACTGCTAGGAAAAGGATATTGCCTGATCACTGATTATACTTCTCTACAGTTGGCCGATGTGTTAGTGTAGCAGTTTTGTTCTGACATATACGGCACAGTACATGTGATTAGGAAGGGATTGCCACCTGATTAAAAAAAATTAAGAAAGGTGACATTCTTGCTTTTTAATGTGAAAAAATTACTGCTATAAAATTAAAAAAATATAAAAAGATGTTTTTATGCTTTCTTCAGTCCATACGGTAGAAATGATTGAATTTGAAGATAATCCATGACTACAACAACACTATGAGAGGTGTTGATAAAGTTGATCAATATCTTACAGACTACCCATTTACTAGAAAACAATGTAAAAAATATTACCAGAAAATATTTTTCCATCTCTTAGACCAGGTATTATATAACTCCTTCTTTTTGTATACTTCAGCAGGAGGTGCGAAAAATAATATGAATTTTAAAATCTCAATTGTCAAACAAATTGTTGAACAAAATAAACCAAATGTTCTGCTACCAGGACCAGGGCATCCTTGTTTAAGCTTACTGTGCCTCACAAGTTGACACTTTCCAGATCATATCCCATCAACTGGAAAAAAATCTAATTCAACGAGACAGTGTTTTATATGCTGTCGTAAAACGGATGAAAAAGGGAAGAGAATAAGACGTGAGACTCATGTTTATTGTAAAGAGTGCGATATAGGTTTATGCGCAGTTACTTGTTTTGGGATATATCATACTGTAAGAGATTTGTAAAATTTATTTATTGAAAATCATATTGTTGTGTTTTTATATTATATATAGCACCAAAATTTCATTTAATTTCCTCTAATTGAATAAGATGTATGTGTAATCGATTACTGTTTTATGTGTATGTAAAAATTATAAATATAATAGTTAATTTACTCAGAATTTTATTTATGTAATGAAAAACCATTTTTTAACTTTTATTATAATATAAAGAATAAGATTAAAAGGTCAAAAAAATTTTCTATTTTTGGTCCGTTTTTCTGAAATATGTCACAGTTAAGGGGTTTACATATATATATATATATATATATATATATATATATATATATATATATATATATATATATATATATATATAAAATAAGCTTTAGAAAATTGTAACTTTTAATTTTAAGTGATTTTTTTATATAGTTTCAGTGTTTAAATGGCTGTGATTTTAAATTTAGTTGTTTTATGATATTTTTCGATTTTTATTTACCTAAATTTATTTATAACTATTCTTTTGTTTTTATAGTGATTGATTTTTTGTTTGTATTTTATCTATATTTAATGGAATTCTGTATAAAAACCATTTTTTCTGAAAAAACTTAAAATATTTAAGCATATCTTTCTGTATATTTTTAAAAAGTAATTTTAATATAATTTATAAAGTAGGATTTTTAGTATTATATTCTTAAAAAGGAAACTTTGACAGTAGATTTATTCACTGTCTACCAATAAATATTTGGACACTCATGCAAATAAGGTAATCTTAGTCTTGTAGCATTAAGTCCCCTGTTGCTTCCATATTAAGTGTGATGCAAATTTTCAAGCATTTATGTACACCATGTCACAATTCTGAGCTCTTCCCTTTTGAATAAGATATAATCATTTGTTATCACAAAAAATGTTGACCTATAAGTGACATTTACCACAAATAAAAGTTTGCAAATTTTTACTGTAGCCTTGTTAACTTGCTATTGGATAGTAAGTAATGATTGTCAAAATGTCTTAACCTGGCATATTTATGAAACCAAGTGTTCAAGTCTGAGGGGTATCAACCAGAATGATCTGGAGGAACTGCATTCTGTCAGTGATCCCTCATCCTTTAGGAGTTTTACAACTGCATTTGAAATTATTATTATGATGAATATTATATGTTCATCAGCTTAATTATCATGCTCATATGTCAATGCCTTTAAGTCTTTGATAATTAAATTTAACAAAATGGTGCAGCTAAGATGGTAAAAACTAAGAACAGTGGAAATATGAGCTCTGAAGCATCAAAACAAATTCATTATTTACCATTCATGTTGCAGGTTTGCTGGGAAAATGCCTCCTATCAGAGTGTTATAGCAGCAGTGTAAAAGGGAGTGGTGGGGTATTATATTTTTAGAATGTTTATCTTGACGCAGCTTGGAATTCTTAGTTGTAATACCTTTTAAGTTTAACATTGAGTTCTGCACAATTCTTAGTCATATCCTTCCAATGTTATGACAGTTTTACAGAACAAATTTGTTATTTTCAGGATGATATCAGCTTTCATTTTATACAATTCATTATGCCTTGGGATGGTGAAAATGGGGTTTAGCTCTTTAATAGCAGCTGGACTTTAATCCTATTGATCCCCTTTGGTATGTATTAGAGTGTTGATCAGGGGAGTCTATCATCCATAATTATTTGTTGAAGTAGCCTTCTTCTCCTAGCTGAGTTAATGAAAGTACCAATTACTGTTGTACAAGCATTTGTGATGGAATATCTTGAAAAGTCATCACTTTAATTGTCTCTCATGTAGGGTCTATCACCTATTGGTATAAAATAAAGTTTTCTGTTTCTATCGTCTTAAGTATTTATTGGTGAATAATGTATATCCTAATACTATATAACCGGTAGTCCTAGTCTATATGAATATCTCATGTTAAGTTTTCTTCATTCTATTCATTAACAAATAATTTTATAATTTTAATCTTTGCTACTGTATTGATAATTAATTAATTAACATAAATTTTGCCATCATATTTTATCAGCATGGAATCTACTGTAGATGATAAACTAATTCATAGTAGCTTAGGAATGTTGATTATGAGTATAGAATGTATCATTCAACTTTTTAAATGGAAAATGCAGTTAAATCTACTTATCACTTTGTGATTTTTGCAGCTAATCTTGGCTACTGATTGAATTTAAAACTTTTAAATGTATTGCTGAATAAAAAAAATTGCCTTTTCATTTCATATTCAATGTAGCTTGTATTTTTCTTGTTTTTATAGATGAAATTTAAAAAAAATTGGCAAAGCAGTCAAAAGCAATTTTAACCCCTTCACTGCTGAGGAAAACTTACTAAATTCGCTTGACAGTATGCACTAATTTCTACAGGCACTAATTTTTACACAGGTGTGCTCAGTTATGTGGTCTATCAGAGAAAAATATCTCCAAATTGCTCCTCTTCTTTGATTCTATCATAAACAATGTCAAGAACATTCTATTACATTCGAAAGCCATGGGTCCAGCTTTAGTCATAGCAACACTTTACAAAAAATCACACTGTGGAATGGCATACATATGTGCCCACGGCCATCAAGGGATTAAAAATTTGTCTTTTTATGAGATATTCAGTGTAACTTGTATTTTTCTTGTTTATAAACATGAAAAAATGTTAACATTTTATTTTAAAAAATCAATTTGAATAAAAATAAAGTTGAAAATATAATTAAGCTTGTGAAATGTTATTTTTTATCATTGATTTGTATAGTAAACATTGAAATTAGTTTTAAAATTATCTGAATCTACTTTAAAATAAAAAGACTTTTTAGAGATAAATTGGTATTAAAATTTTGTTGATGATTTAAGACTGAAAGTAAGTATAAATTTGTGCTTCATTTTTCTCTCATAAAATCTATGAATGAAAAATATTAAATTAAGCAATAAAAGTTAAAAAAATAAACTTTTTGGTACTATGAGCTATCATATTTATAGCATAAAAACCAACACTCATAAAGATTTTAGTGATTGTGTTGATAATCATACAGCATAAAAAATAATAAAAGTAGAACAATAATTCAAAATAGTAAAATGTGATTTTCTGAATATTTTTATTTTGATGCATTCTCTATCAAGTGAATTGGAAACTATTTATTGAAATATTAATTTGTATTGATAAAATTTTCTTTTCTACAGTAAAGGTTTAAATTAAATTTGCTTGGTCAGAGTAGTTGTATAAATTTAATAATAATTTATGTGAGCTAGTAGTTTGTGTGGAAAGATAGATTAAATTAATTAAAAAGTAATTGTTATTATATTTTGTTTTGAAAAATTCTGATTCCCAAAAGTTACTATATTAAAGGTGTATATATAGCAGAACCAAAATCCATAGCACCAGTTTATAAGAAATAACCTTGGTTTTAAATTATTCATTAAGATTACTCATTTCTATCAAAACATAAAGCTATGGAAAAACTTATTACTTTATTTATATAAACTTCTAAGTAAAAATTTTTATTTATTGTCATACAATGTTTGAATGTTTGCAAAATATTACAAAGGCAATTTTATTTACCTAAAGAGTTTTATTGAATCAAGAAAAACTCAAGTGAACACCATATCCTTATTTCCACTTTCTCCAGTATAAATTAAAGTTCCTTTAGTGTGTTTCAAGCTACATCCTTTTGAAGAGAAATACATTTTATTAAGTAACATTTCCTTCAAAAGCAAATTATAATTCAACCTATACATTTTTTTCATATTATAACCCAAAACTTAATACTTTCTATCTGCATAAAAACACTGATTAATATTCCAGTAAGATGTCATAGTTTTGGCAGGATCAAGTTTGTTGCTATCTTTTTAGCATCTATTTAATGAAGCTCTGTTAATGTAATATTTTAAATTTTATAGAAGAGAATGTGCCAGTTTAATATCTCAAACATATTTATAATTTTTATGCTTTGCAGCCACTAAAAATATTTGGGATGGTTTTGAGTTTAAAAGGTAATATGATATTCATTTGATCTTTTCTAGAATCATCAGGTACTAAAAATGTCTTTATTTTTATTCTTGTCTGAAAAGCTGTTGTGAATTTTTTATTACATAATTTTATTTTTAGTGTTGTTCTGAGAAAAGGAACTATGTGTCATATTTGAAGAATATTATATAAAATCTAACAATATATTATATTCAAATGATATTATGTTAGATTGGATATATATGCAAATTTTCATTCATCCATAAATCACACATTTACTACTTCCCTACCCACACAAAAATCAAGTGTTTACTGTTTAAGAATTGTTAGTAAAATGGTTATGTACTGCATTATAAAAGAGCAATAAACTTTCGCTGCATAATAAATTATTCTTATACCTGTCTACTTACAATTAATACTGTTCTATAAATAATGAGGAAAAACAAGGTTTTAATGAGTGTCATTATTAAATTTCTTAATATTCTTGATTTCTATTTCAGTTTTTGCATAATCCATTTACAATTATTTGTTTTTTTTGTTTAAAATCAGAATTTTTACAATTTTTTGATTTTAGGATAATAAATACAGAGGTTATTTAACATCAGAACAAGCTTTAGCAGATTTTGCAACTCTTATTCAGTATTTAAGAACTTCAGTGCCTGGAGCCAAGCAAATTGCTGTCATTGCATTTGGTGGCTCATATGGGGGTATGTTAGCAGCTTGGATTCGCATGAAATATCCACATCTTGTAAATGGGTAATAATTATTTAAATTTTTAAAATAAGTGCAACATTTTTATCATTTTTTATGAATAATGTGAACTTATGTTCAGTTTATTTGTGCTTTTATATGAGTATTAAAATTTTTGTCTATTTGTGATTGATATTCAAAGTGTAATATTCAACTAATTAGAATGTGAAACTTAAATGCATTTTATAAGCATGATGAATTTTTATGTTAGCTTTTCATGTAATGATTTTATTATTTACAATCCATACATTTTTTATCCAAGATGTACCACAATAAGATAAATAAAAAATAACGTGCACAGAGAAAATAGCTGATCATATGTGAATGAACGCTTGATAAATTAATATAAGATCAAATAAATATAATATTAAAATATTTTATCAGTACAGATTTATGTATATATAGTTTTTATATAAAATATATAATGCCAATATATGATAGTAATTGTATGCAGATATATTTTATATTTTGATGTTTAAAATAGCATTTTGTATTATTATGAATTATTCAGGGATTTAAGGAGTTTTTAGAGACAGGATTGTATGAAAAATTGAATTAACTAATGCCAATTGCCGAACTTGAGTGGTAGAGAAATATGTCTGATTTCTTAACTACTTGTTAATGAATTTCTCTATTAAAATGGTTTTACTCTTGAAAAAAAAGATTTATTAACACCTTTGCATATGAGTTGTGTGCAGAACTTTGGTTGAAAAGATCTTGTTACTTGACATTTTCACATTTCGAACTGCAGCCCGGTGGTTATTACTATTGCCTTGTAGTAAAATTGATGCTTGAACAAATAACTCTAAGTTATGGAAAATTGCCAAATCCCTGAGTAAAGATCAACCTCAAGAGCAGGTCTGCAACACCATTTTGACTCCGGATGGTCATCCTCCAAAACATGACAAATCTACCACTAACATATTTGGCAGTCATTATCAAAAATTGAGCAGATTGAGTTTTGGCAGAGTCGACAAATGTACTGAAAGAGAGGCCAAAACTGCTGTACACAAGTGCCGTAGCTCGGAACTGGGTGATCATGTCTTCTTGACTGACTTCTCTATGCAAGAATTTGAACTGGCCTTAAATGCCATTGGCTCGAAGAAATCACCAGGACCTGATAACATTCATGGGGATATGGTTACTCATCTTGGTCCAAATGGCACCAAAGACCTCTTGGATATAATTAATCAATCTTGGAATAGTGGCCGACTTCCAAAGGAGTGGAAAAGAGCCACCATTATCCCCATTAGGAAACCTGGTAAGGTAATTAGTTCCCCTGAGAGCTATCAGCCTATTGCTTTGACAAGTATACCATGTAAAATCATGGAAAGAATGATACTAAGAAGACTCATCTACTTTCTTGAAAACAATGATCTGCTACCCAAGGAACAGTATGGATTTAGGAGAGGGTATAGTACAGAAGACCAGGTCCTGTACTTCTGCCAAAGTGTCAGAGATGCCCATAATTTAAAACCCACCAATCACACCATAGCAGCATTTCTGGATTTATCCAGGGCTTTTGACATGGTCTGGAGAAACAAACTCATTCTTAATATGCTTAAAAATTTTGGAATAAAGGGGAGAGCTCTACCTTGGATCTCAGATTTTTTTGAAATCCAGAGTAATATGAGTTAAGTTTAATAAATCTCTCTCTAAGAGGACTTTAAGCTCGGCCAAGGAGTTCCCAAGGGATCAGTCCTCAGTCCCACACTTTTTTCCCTGTTCATGGCAGGTGTGGAAAGGAGGACTTTTGGAAATGGCTGTATTGGCTTATTCGCAGACAATATTGTCCTTTGGTGCTCAGGCCACGGTGTTTCATCTATTGAAGATACCCTTTCACAGTCTTTGGGCAGAGTTAGCGATTTTGCTATAGACCACAAATTGTCATTCAATCTCACAAAGTCAGTGGTCAGCTTTTTCATCACCAATCAACACCTTTATAATTTTAAGCCAAAAGTATTCATGAAGGGCCATGAACTGCCATATTCAAAACATCCCAAATATCTGGGATTTACCTTGGATCAAGAGACTCTTTGTAATCAGTGTATTGAAGATCTAGTCACAAGAAGCAGAAAACGCCTAAATATATTAAAATACATCTCTGGGCAGGATTGGGGTGCTGATGCCTCTACTCTAAAAATTACCTATACTTCTTTAATTAGACCTTTGTTAGAATTTGGTTCAGCCATTTATTTTTGTGCCTCTGATTCTAACCTTCAAAAGCTTGAAAGAATTCAGCAGAGCGCTGCTAGGATCATTGGAGGACTTCGCAACAGCTGCCCTAACAATTTAGCTCTGTACGAGTGCGACCTTCAACCATTACATATGAGAAGGAAGTATTGCTAAACCAAGTACTTCAATAAACTGATCAGCTTTGGAGACCAACACACAACATCACAATATTTAATTAATTGGAGCAATAACCAAAGATTAAAACACAATAGTCCATTCTTCCAAGGATACTTACAGAACTTGCTGTATCCTTATGTTGAGCCCTTCTGCTTGACACCTTTGGTTAACCCTGCGTTTGGTCTCCAGGGAGTCACTTTCCATCCCAACCTAATGCTCGATGCAAGTAAAAAGTCGGACCACCCATACTTGCTAAAGCAAATGGCTCTAGAGACAATTGACAAGATTCCTATCGGAGCAGCCAGAGTTTATACTGATGGAAGCAAATTGGAGACTAATGCAACTGGCAGCGGAGTATGTATTGAACTCCCCAACCATTCCATCAAGCTTGAAAAAAACTGCTGACCACACGTCCGTCTTCAGAACGGAACTCGTTGCCATCATGAGTGAACTTTGTTTAGATAACAATACACAAAATAATTTCTCGGAGATATGGATCCTTACAGACAGTCGATCCTTGATCCAGCACCTTTTCAATTGGCAATTCATTGGTAACAGTACTAGTAGAAGTATTCTACTCTTGTTGAAAAGTCTTTCAGTTAATACCCAATCCACCTCCAGTGGGTCCCCTCGCCTGTTGGTCTGCCTGGGAATGAAGTAGCCGACGACCTTGCAAAGGATGCCGCCAGTAATCCTTTGAACCCAGAAGATCGCATGGCACTAACAACATTAGAGATCTTTTCCATTACTGAACAACTTACTTCTAAAACCTGGGCTGACCCTCCTGCTTACCCTTGGTTCTTCCTAAGACACCCTGGAGCCGCCACAACATTTAAGGGCTCCAGAGTACATCAGACGGCACTGTCTCGACTTTCTACTGGCCACTTAAAGTGTATGATCTTTGAGGACGGTGATAGAAAATACCCGACATGCCCCAAGTGCGACAAGCTCCGTTTTGCTCGCAACACATCTTGAAGTGCTTGGGGTTTTCTCGTGAGAAGGCTGTGAAAAGTCCATCTGATTTTGGATTTTTTGGCTGTCTATGATCTCGTGGATCTGGATTCCACTAGACCAGATGAGGATTAGTCCCACCACCACTCTTGCCTTTGGTTCAACAACTCATAGATTTGAATCTTACCTTGGGTTTGGATGTTTTTTAGTAGTTTTTAATCCATTTTAAACTGTAGATCCTAGTCTAATTAGCTCTCATGTGCAAAGAATGACCATTGAGCAAGTCATTATTGTTTAAGCAGTCATCACCATATTTTCCATCTTTAAAGCTTAAGAGCAAGAACATATTTTTTTTTCCTTTCTTAATAGTTTGTCTGCTATCAAAACAGCAAGAATATTATCCTCATTTGAAACTAAAGCAATAATGCAGTCATTTTATATCTACAGGACATATGACCCTCAAAAAATTTATTAAATTGAAGTATATGATAAGATGTCAAAAGATAGCCAATTTCTTATAAATCTGTAATACAACAAGTCGCCTCTAAAGAGTTTCTTTTTGGCAACAGGTTTTAGGTATCAACTTAAAAAGTGTGAGGTTAAATTCACTATATGTGTGTGTGAGAGAGAGGGAGAGATTTTGAAATATCTAATTGTAATTTCTGTTTGCTAATGAGGATATTCATAATGAATTATAATTCCACAGATGTTAAAATCATATTTTTTTCACTGTGAAAAATCTGAAAAAGTTATTAAAGTATAGGGAGAATTCATTTTTATTATTTTTGTATTTCATTAAAGTTGTATCTGCTTAAATTCATGTATCAATCCTTCACAATCCTACAAAATGTTTGTTGATAATGATTGAATTTCTTCCCTTATAAACAAATGAACAATGTTATGTATACACAAGTTTAAGTAAATTCAAATATGTTACCTGCAACTTCACTTATTTTTTAATAACAAGAAGACATTTTTGTCTAATTTTTCTCATAATCTTATTTTTAATTTTTTCTTATATTTATACTCCATATATACTTTCGTCTTTTTGTCTAGTTTTGCATTTCTTATTTTTAAAAGGTAATAATATGCATCTTATAAAATTATTATTCATCCTTAAATCCTTTATTTAAATTTTAAACTATTATCACATCCAATTTTTCACCCATGTTCTATACAATTGAACTTCATATTCAAAATGTTTTTAGAGTTATTGAAGCTTTTAAACTATTGACAATGATTAACATATCTTTAATATCAAATATAAATAAGCTTGTCTAAGTAATCAAATAATAATTGCAAAAATGTTTTTATAAGAACCATTTTAAATAATTTACTAATTCTATTAATGTATGTATGTGTTAATATTAAAATCACATTATGATAGAAAAAAACTCAAGGTAGAGAAGTCTGCATTATAATAATTTATGTATATGTGTACACATATTACACTTGTTAAAGTATTAATTTTTATAAACCAGTATATGAGAAAGTTTCAGTACATTATATAAAAAAATGTTTTAATTTTTTAAAATGAGGAAATATGCAACTAGAGGATGAAGATACAGCCACTCTTCATCATGTGTAAATTGTATGCTTTCAAAGTCTTTCTACGCCGAGCTGGCAGCCGAATGGTTAGCGCTCTTGCCTTCAATTCAACAGTTCCTGGGTTCGAATCCCACCTTAGGCATGGATTTTAGTAGTGGTTCGGAATCCACTTTAAGCCCTAGGTCTTAGTCTAATTAGCTCTCGTGTGCAAAAAATTACCGTTGAGCGACAAACAACAAAGTCTTTCTACAAACTTAATATCAAATAGGTAATACTCTGAAATGTGAGTATTACAGTCTCCATTTTTCTCTCTTAAATTCACCCTGTTGAGATTTGATTATATTGTATTATTCGACTCTTGAGCTCACAAAATGTGTCATTTAAAGTTAAATTTGATTGTTAATTTTTTTCCATTAAATAAAAGTTAATTTTTCTTACATTATTTATTATACTACATTTAATATTCTAAGATTGTGTGCTATATATTTCTGTATTTTAAATTTACGAAATTTACCTTTATTTTAATAATTTAAGTTTTCAGATATTTAATATTATATAAATATCAATATAGAATAAATTTGTAAATTATTAGAATACACATTTGTTGATCATTATCATAACTTATGCATATATAACCATACAGCACCTTTACAAGTATTTTATAACAAAATATATTAATTTATCAAAAATTCTCATTTAATTTTATTTTTGTTGCATCTGCTAATATTTGTTACAATATTGCTTTAATATGAGCTTTAAAACTTTTATTTTAGAGCTATAGCATCAAGTGCACCAATTCTACAGTTCCAAGATCTGACCCCATGTAATGTATATAACAAAATAATTACACAAGATTTTGTATCAGCTGATGAAAACTGTGCAAAATCTATAAGGATGTCTTGGAATGCTATTAGAAAATATGGCAGTACTGGTTAGTTTGTAATTTACATTATTTATACATGATGTTATCTTATATTTTATAATTGATTTGCTTATTTTAGTTTTCATTTTTATAGCAATGTCTTTCTATAATAGTTCTCGAATAATTTCTTTTAACTTAACATGTTTAAAATTACAGTGTATTTACAATTTTATCAGTTTCCAGCTGCTTTTATTGTGTTTATTTATTTTCCAAATTATTTTAGCCATTTTTCCACATGGAATAAACATATGCTTCTTATTTATTTAACTTGAAGACTGATCAAAATTGAAAAGAACTTTTAATAAGGATTGTTAGCTTTAAAAATAATTAAGAAAAGAGCGAAATTCTATGAGATACTTGATTGCAATTTTTTGAGCAAGTACCTTTTCTAATAAATTTTAATTTAAATAATAGGAAAACTTTATGTATATATACATCACATGTACAATTATATATTACATGTAAATATATGTGATTTTCATATAATTTATACACATAATTGTATAACATATACAATTGTATATTTTACACTTATATATATTATGCAAGTCCTGTGGTTTATTGTTAATGTTTCGCACTCCCAAGACACAAGTCTGAGGTTCAATCCTTAGGCTGGGCAAGGTCAACTAAGCCTTTTATCCTTCAGTAGGTTAATAAACTGAGTACCAAGCTCACTTAGGAACTAAACACTGGGTTTTTTTTTTATTGGGTTGACCACCTAACTGTTGCATATGCTTCACACCTCACTGTTCTCAGTCAAGAAAATGGATATATGCACAGTAGGCTTCGTCTGACATATAGGCTTTTGTACCATAGGTTTAGTTTTTTTTATTTATTGTATGAGCTACCTGGAAATGAAATGACAGATATCACTTTCTTCAATATTTGATCTCATTGTTTTGAACAAAGCATTCTGGTAATAGTCAGTTTAAAAAAATGCAAAAAAAGAAAGCAAATAATTTCAAGTTAACAATAGGATTTCATATTGATTAAAATTTGTTATTTCTATTTAATATATTTTGTCTCCTTTTACTATTTTCAGAATTGTTTAATTTTATAGAAATATGTTATAGTCAGTTTAAAAAATTTGTGAAGTGTACCAAATTTATATATTCTCATTAGCTTTCTTTATTCAAACAAAATGTTTAAATTTATCATAGTTTATGCTGTAGAGTAAATAATGTTGTAACATTTAAACATTTTTTGTAACTATACATTACACATTAGTTATTTTCTTATTGTATTATGTATTTTTAGTTATTTTTAAAATTACTTGAAATAATTTTGAATTATTTCATTAAAAAAGAAAGGAATTGATAAATGTTTTTTACCTGAATAATTTTTGATATATAAGGTATAATTTTATATCATAGTAGTCAATGATTATCAACTGTTATAATATTAATGTAATTCATCTTAAGAAATAAGTTTAATTTTATAGTATGCTGTCAAGTGTGAGAGTGGTATGGCATTTATAACACAAAAATATTAAAAAGATATCTAGAAAGAATTAAAATCAAATGTTGATAAAATTTTGATTGATTTATTTAAAGTGACTTTACACCTATTGTAAAATTATTTTCTTACACAAAATTTATATTTTTCATTAAAGCACAGATTTTATATATAACATTGTTTAGTTAGTAAAAATGGTGCAATTCATTTTTGAGGAAATAAATCTGTGGATAAATGATGAAACAATTATCAAGTTAAAATTCTGGAACAATATCAAGCAGTAGTTTTATATTCTTGTTTCTTTGGTATTAAATAATATATAAACGTGTATATATATGTTTATATAATGCACTCTGTAGGGAATGTTGTAATTGAACAAAATGTGTTGTTTGTGATTATGATGTTGAGACATGTGTATAAATGATTGTAAAACCCAAGTACATTTTTTATGGTTGGGAAAATATTAATATGTGTAACTATATTGGGTTATCTCTAGCTTGGATATAAGAAGCCATATGATCCTAGCATTGGAGTATGCAAATTTTATACACTGTCTGGAGGCAAAATTTCCCACTACTCCTGTAGCTCCTGCACATTTGTAAGTTTACTATAATTGATTCCATATATCCTCAGTTAGAGAAAAAGATTATTTGTATGGCAGCTAAGAAATGGTTTCAACTTGCCTGATATAGTTTTCAGAAACTCCTACCACATGTGGCTTAAATATTAGAGTTAGATACCCTGTGCCATGAATAATACATGTGGGAGCAAGATTTCTCGAATGTATGTATAGTTAAGTCATTAAAGTTCCCTGTATCATAATTAGTAATTGACGGGCTGTCATATGTGATGGCTTCCCACATTATCATACTTACAATAGCATATTTCTATCACTGCATAATACCTGCTACTCACCTCCGTGACTTGGTTCACAGGTGCCCGCTGGGTAACGACAAATGAGTAGCAGTTTTCGGCCTTGTTGTGGCGAAGGGTTAGTCACCCAAGTGCCCGGCATTATTAAAAAAAAATCTCTGCATAATAAGCAGGTTTCTCCGCTGAACAATGAGCCACCATACTTGAGCATAACCATTACAGGTTCCGAAACAGAATCCAGATTTGAGGGTGATGAGGCTCTGTTCCCTAACCATCTGGATTTATCCTTTGACTCACAGTGATCCAGTGGTGATGAGCATTCTTCAGAACAAAATATCTTGGATTTGATTCCCGCTGTTGTTGAACAACGGTTGATAAATGTTGCATTTCTGTATGCATTTATATTAGGGTGGGCAGTTGGGAATTTTCCATTTTCTGCTTTTTCATATGTGAATACAGCTCACTGTCATGAAAGCCATCTCAGAACGCAATTTATATGATGGTTATTGCTACAGCCTTTGGTCATTATGCAGTCTACTACACAATGTCAAAATTACCACTCCAAACAGTAGAACAAATGAAAGCTATGGTATTGAACGATACGTGGTAACATTTGTAATAGGTATCATGGGGACAAACTTCATTCAGTTAGTTGTCTGGAAATTGCTTATCAAGAATATGACAACATTTAAGATTTATTGGTTGTTATGGTCATTGAAACCTTCTTATTGTTTTATGGGCATTAACCAATTGTTTCTTGATGATTGATGTCGATCACCAAGTGCAGATATTTCATGTGAATATGCCTTCATGTGCCAATGATAACCCAAATCTCTACAACTTGCTCAGAATGGCCCGGCTGGCCTGCAATATATATCAGTCCTCTTCTTTTGTTACAACAATTGCACCCTTCTCACAGACAATTATTTGTGTAATCATTTCTTCATTTGCATAATTATTCATCTGGATGAGAGCAAAAATAACACTTGCTTAATGAAAATCTGTCCTATAAACTACCTTATATTACAACAGCAGTTTAATTTTCACTTCCTCTGCCAGTATGAATATTTTTATATGTGTTAATGCTTTCATTTCACTAAACATTTTATAATTTTATATGGCATACTTGTTTACTAAGTTTCATAGCTTTGTAACTATTCATTCTTATTACGCCATTTTTGAATTTTGAGTGTATGTCTTAAAGAAATCGCATATACAGTCTTTTGTTATATACTTTTACTGTCTGAACACTAGGTAATACAGTGTGTTGAATGGGGGTGAATAGTAGATTCATTTTAATATTTATTCCCATCAAGCAAGTTTTAATTATCTCAATTATAATGCATATTATACTTTCTGTACAATATTTTTTCATATTTATCACTCAAGGAATTAAGAATAATGCTTAATGGTGATTTTGCTTTTCCTAAGTATGCATGACTCTTGCCTTTATTTGGTTTCTAAAATGTTTTTGTAAGCTGTTATTCTGTTTTCTGTTTATTAAAATCACTTCTGCTTCTTATATATGTAGAGATAATTGGTAAATCTTTGAAGACTTTAATGTAGTTTATAATCAATTTCAAAAACTAATATTTATTTAAAAAACTTTTTAGAATTTCCGGGAAAAAAAAACTTTTTAAGATTTCCTGTAAATTTAAGTCAGGGCCCTATTTAATATTAAATCATCCCTTTTTAATCCTTTTGTTTGGATCCTCAAGGTGATATAACAAGTTCATCATTAATTTTGTATAAACACTGAAATACACTTATTTTCAGTTAAAAATGAATTGCGGAAGCACATTAAATTCTGAATCGACTATAGAAATTGTATAATTTCTGTTCAGATTCCTAAAAATTCATCTATAAGAATTTTATTAATATGGCAACTTCTTTAAAATATTTTGTCAGAAATTTTATAAAATCAAAGAACTGTTTACTCTAATCAGTTACAAATGCAGCAGAATTAATACCAAGAATAGGTGTCTCAAGCATTAAAATAAAATGATAAATTTCCATTTTTCAGCCAAACGAAATTTAGTGAATTCAATGTATATTGAGTAAGTTGCAAAACTCTGTAGGTGAAGCAGAAAATCAAAGTATTTAGAATGGACTGTACCATAAAAGTTAATTTTTTATGTGTGATAATAGTACATTATTGAGTTTGTTCCTTCAATATGGTCTTTGATATAAAATAAAAAGAAATTTCTAAACTCACAATATTTCTTTGATCTGAAACTTTAATGAAAAACCATATGTTAATATTTGTTTTAATGAAAAATAACATTCTATGTGAAAATGTAATTTTTTTGAAATTATTATTTATCACAGTGGTATATATTACAAATTTCATCCTTTTTATTCACTTTGCCTACAGAAAACTAATAAC
Source organism: Latrodectus hesperus (assembly GCA_037975125.1). Classification (NCBI taxonomy): domain Eukaryota; kingdom Metazoa; phylum Arthropoda; class Arachnida; order Araneae; family Theridiidae; genus Latrodectus; species Latrodectus hesperus. Next base: position 11,725,513 of record CM075854.1, on the reverse strand, counting down.
ATTCTTTGAAGCTGTGCCTTATCATTTTTCATCAAAATCCAATATTTTAGTAATACATCAACACTATAATTGTGAAATTGTACACACATGTTTGTGTGTTATTACATGTGAACTACTGTTTATTTTTCTGCTGCATAATATATGAATTTTTATAATCTATATTATTTACAAATGTTGAGTTTTCCGATAGAAAAATGGAAAATATGCATAGTTTTATCGCTTATTTTCACGTATTTATTATGTGAAATTTTAATTAACTCATCTTTCACTTGCTTGTTTATATTAATACATAACTTAAGTGATTTTTCGTTCTTTTAATATGCTTACTCTATGATTTATGTAACAAAAAACAGCTTACACTTTTAATCAGTTTTCAAATTGAAGACTGAAACATGCAGTTGAATTGTTTGTTCACAAAATTTGTTGTATTCATAAAATAATTTTGTAGTTTTTTAAGTTATTTATAGTTAATTTTATATTTTCTAAAAAGAACAAGTAAACATTTTTGTAAAAATGCAACAACATGAAAAAATATCATGATTAAAATTTCACTGTTCATGGCCTGTTGGCAAATGCTGAAAGTAGTCTAATAATTATCTGGGAAGATGGTGACATTTCAAAAATTTATGGAGTTTGACTAGGTCAGGACAGAACTAGCTTTTAGAAAAGGGATTTACTTATTGTGCAACAGCAATTTGTGTGCACTTTAACCACTGGACAGTTTACTGCCAAAAACTAGACTACTCAGAAATTGAAAAATACACATTGGAATGTATCGTCAACATGTGATAACCACCAAATCTGCATATGGTAGATGGACCGTACAACATTTAAACATATAGTTGCATGTTGTCCCGCAAATGTATGACTGTGCTTTGCCAATTTGTCAATGTCTGCTGTATTGTGGTTTCCATGTAAGAACTTTCAGCTGGTTAAACTTGAGATAAAGTATTCAGTCTTTAGTTGCTCTGGGCTTATATGCATAAAAAACTGGCATGCCAATTGGAAGTTTTTTTTTTTTTACATATGCTGTTTTTTTAGAACCTGTTTTCTTCTTCTTAGAGTTGGGTTTGTATGTCATTGGGCACCTCTGCTTTTATCAGCATTTTGTACTGTTAACTCCAAACCCACTGTTTCCTAGTTCCAGTTGCTCGGGTCACCCACTTTATTAATAAAGTCCGATAACGCTTTAATGGAGTCTAGGTGTAACTCTCTAGTATGGATGATGCCTCAAGAAGTTAATCTAGGGAGGGCAAGGGCCTCGCACTCGTAAATGATATGCTTGGCCGTTTCCTCTTGCATGACATTTCCTGCAGATAGGGTCTTGCTGAAGTAGTCCCATTTTATAGAGGTGTTTTCTGAAATAATAGTGCCCAGTCATGAAGCCTAAGATTAAACATATCTTCTGCCTAGAGCATCTTAGAATTTCAGAGGCAATCCTCGCAGATGATTCTGGTCAGAGAGTCAGTCATGCTAGCGATAGCTTCCTGACTTTTACCAGAAGAATATGGTTTGGAAGTTACTTCTACCTCCTGTGAAGGATTCATTGTGGCCCCTTCACTAGATTGCCTCTGAGTACCTTTGTCTTTCAGCAAGGTCTACTTCAGAGGCTTCACCTGCAAATGCAGAAAGGTTTGTTATTTCTTGTGTTTTTTCAGCCACAAGATAACAATTAATAAGCTCAGGTAATATAATAGTCCACCCAGCATTCCCTGAGTTACTGGGCAAAGCAAAAAGCTCTAGAAGTTCGCCAAGCAACTAGAGGCTCTGTTAAGGTACCATTACCGCGGTGCCAAATAGCCCTAGGCACGGGTCACATAACACCAGGGTTTACGGAGTTGGTTCGCGACCTCTGATTCTATATTGAAGGCTATCCTGTCATTCCTACAGGACGTTCGGCGATCCACCACCTGCCGACGCGCCTGATAGCTGCTCAGGCCCCAGGTTTTAGAACCTGTGCTACTATGATATTCTTATTTGTGTTAGACACAATGCTGATGAATGTTGCCTTCTTGAGTATTTTATCAGATGTCATAGGTAATGAATACCTGAAGTAATTATCTGGAATATATAATTTCAGCCATTATGAACTGTGTTTAATCTTAAAAGCAATAAGTACATCAGGGAAATGCTAGAGCTCAGAGTAGTTACTTTCTTCCAAGGCTTTATTAAAGTTGCCTTTCAATAAGATAATCACAGACTTGTTACAATAAATATTAAAAACTTATTTTTCCTCTGAATATATACTGCTTTTTCCAGATGTGTCGCCTATCTATCAAGCATATGTTAGATTTCATTGATCTTTATCTTGCTTGTGATCCTTTAACTATAGCTTCTGCAGATTAAACTTGAATATCCATACAACAATATGAAATTCTCTTGAGGCAAATATTCAAAATTAACTTATATCTGTGCTATGTTGTATAACAACCCTTAGTGTAGTGCATAATAGCTACACCAAATATTGATTTCAGATACTCAATATTAATCTTTTGTTTTGAAAAGGCAATCATTTATTTTTACCACTACAAGGCATTTGTATATTAAATTTCATTTTATTATGATGTTGGTTATGGTGTTGTAATTTTGAAAAATACAAGTTTATGTAGTTTATAACTCACATATAGTAAGGCTAAAAAAGGATTTCAAAGTATACTAAAATTTTTATGTTAGAAAATATTAATAAGAAAGCTTTTAATATTTTTGCTTATTTCTTTTAGGATCTGGTGCTAATTTCTTAACCAAATTGTTTAATCTTTGTGAACCTCTTTCTGTTTCAAATGTTAATGATTTAATTGACTGGTTATATAATACTTGGTCATATATGGCAATGACAGATTATCCTTATCCAACAAATTTCCTAAATCCTATTCCTGCAAATCCAATTAATGTAAGAATACAAATTTTTAAAATTTTTCATTCAGCATTTTTTGTATTTTGTGTTTACATGAATTTTAATCAGTAAAATATTTTCTGGTAATTTTTAGGAAGCATGCAAATATTTGAAAGATGTACCATCTAGTAGTGAAAAACTCCTTGTTAATATTTTTAAGGCAGCATCTGTATTTCAGAACTATACAGGAGCTGTTAGGTGCTTTGATTTAAAAAATTCAGGTGGATCATCTCTTGGTGTGTTAGGCTGGGATTACCAAGTATGTAAATCTTAGATTAATCTCAGTTTAAATTGATCATATGCATTTAATCATAAATTGTTAATTATATAATATTTATATTGTAGTTTTATAAGTTACATGAGAATTTAATGATATAAAATTACATTGATTGAGTCTGATGCAAACTATATATTGAATTTATGAACTAGCATTGTGAAATGTTGTTCACCTTTTATTTTTAATCATTAAAATATGATACTTATTATATGCAGAATTTTTTCTGCAACCATCTTTTTAGTATGCATTTAATGTCTTTTTTTCTGACCAAAAATTTTTAATAAGGTACATATTATATATTTCCATTCATTATTTGAAATTTATACATTTAAAGAAACATTTTTCTTTCAAAATTATTCAAAATATTAAATAAGTGATGAATCTTGATATTTAAAAGTAAAGTATTTAGAACTAGATTTTTATATAGATTTGTTTTCATAATTGAAATTTCTAAGATTTTTCATTTATTTGTAAATTGCTGATTCTGAAGAATATTGACAGGGATTTTTTTTATTTTCTTACAATCTGTCAAACAAAATGCTTGTAGATGCTTATGCATCTACTTATGCATCTGTAGAAAACAAAATGCTTATAAGGCATTCAGTATAAAAAATAACAAATTTCAAAGTTAAATCTAAGAATTTTGTGAATATTCAAAATGTAGAAATTATTATGTACAGAGCTAAATTACAATTTGCAAGTTAATTAAAAATATTGATAATAATAATTTGCCAAAGAAATTAAAACCAGAATAAATGATTTTAATTCAAGTGGAAAAATTTCAAAAATACTTTTTTCTTCCTTTTTTCTTAATTTTATTTTTTTGCTCAGCAATGACAAGATTTTTGTCACTATGTTGGAATTATTTTTTGTACTCCTTACATTATAATATTGAATGTTGGATTATAAAATTAGAGTGAGATATTTAATATTTCATGTTCCACTGATTTTTGAAATTAAATTTATAAAATATTTCTATAAATAGTGTATAAGAGTGAAGGCATGAAAATTCCATGCATATGTAAGTTTATTAAGTGGGGACTCATTTTATTTATTCATTTCTTCATTACTTAAATAATTGTTTACAAGTTGCTCCATTTTGATCTGGTGAATTAGCTCTTGAAACCATGAAGTAAACCTACAGATACTTCTATTTTTTAATATGATATATCCTGGACTTGTACAACTCCTGGAAACTTCATGAAACTTCTTCAATTCCAAAATTTTTTTAAGGGCTGTTGAATTTTCTGGAATTTTGACTCGACTCCTTGGAAATCGTGAATTACCCCTGAAATTTTCACTTATCTTGTTGCATTTATTTATTTGCTTTTTCTTAGGTTTACTAATTTAACATGCAAGTATTAATATTTTGATAGATATAGGTAAATTGTCATTTCAAAATATTCATACTTTTATTGAATCTAAAAATTTGTATTTGTGCAGTATAAGTTTCTTACTTTCTAAAGAGCAAATATCATTCATAAACAATTATATATATATATATATATATATATATATATATATATATATATATATATATATATATATATATATATATATATATATATGTTTAAAAATAAATATTATACTTATAGCATTGCAAAATCTGTACGCTTGATATTTCTGATAATTTAAATTTTGCAATATTTTTATGAAAGGTTTAGAAAATTTTAATTGACATAAGTCATAGCTGACATAATCGTAGGTTCAGATAAGATTAAATTGTAGTCATATGTTTACTTTTTACTATATTTTTTATCAGTTTCTAATTTCTTGAAATGTCTGTTAATTTTAATAATAATCTAGGAAGTTGCTACAATATTGATAAACTTGCATAATTCTCTCCTTAAGTTGTTTGTTTTGTTCTTGTAATTTAAAAAATTCATGGTGATTCTCTAATTTTTACTCTAGATGTTTAAAATGTTGTCATATTATGAAATTCATTTATTATTTTATATTTTTTTTAGAAGTGTCTTCTTTCATTTTCAACTTTTATATTAGATTAACTTATTTCAGGCATGTACTGAGATGGTTATGCCTATGTGTCAGACTGGAGTAACTGATATGTTTGAACCTTCACCTTGGAACTTTACTGCTTTTTCTGAGCAGTGCTGGAATTCATGGCATGTAAAACCCAACTTATATCAAACTCAGATTATGTATGGTGGAAGAAATATTACTTCATCTAGCAATATAATTTTTACGTAAGTATTTCATGTTTTAGTGAAATAGATTAAAATTACTACTGTGGAGAAATGATACAGAATAAATGTTTTCTGCAATATTACTCTAATTTATTCAAATATTTTTTTACTCATAAAATATGTTAAAAATTGAAATTTTTTAAATGTGATATACCTATTAATAAACCCAAGAATTAAAGTTCAACTTTAAATGATACTTTTCTAGTTTATGAAAGCAAGAAAAATAAATTTTTTGTGTATTAAAAATTTATTTAATTTCAAGAAAGCATTCTGAAGTGAAGTCTGGCTTAATGTGATTTGATTATATAAAGTATGTACAATTTAGATGAATTATTCCTTTTATCCTTGGGAATCTATAAATTGTTTAGTAAATGTTAAAAAAAATATTTTCTGCTATGGAATCAATGTTATTTTATGAAGAGCTTCTATACATTTTGGGAGAATAGTTCCATCAGATAAATTTACTGTAAATTCTTTATTTTGTTTTATTTAAATTGCATTTTGCACTTAGCATTTGTCTTCATTTTCGGTTGTGTTGAGAAACACCAATGAAAATAGATATGAATTGCCATGAAATTGAAACAATTACAAAATTTTGATTATGTAATATGTTTACATCAAACTATGAAAATTTCTACATTTGCTGAATTAACAAATAATGATACTGAACCAGTAAACGAGCAGAAACAATGAAAATATTTTCGAAATATTTAATACTATTCCTATTAACAAACAAGTCCATGCATTTACCTGAAGATTTCAATGAATAAATTTTCAAATTTTATTGTTCATTGCAGAAATTTGATATGTAAGATTTTTGATCTTCACAGGAAAAACTTGCTACTTATTTATGTTGATCAAAATAATTCAATAATAATATCTTGTTCCTATATATGGTTTCCAGAATACATACAGATATACAGTTAAAGCACTTGGTGATTTGGAGAATTATCTATGAAATTGAATGAGTTAGGATTGTAGCATTAACACTCTTAAAATCCAGTTGAGTTATGTGCACATTGCATATAGCAAATTTGCCATGAGGAATCATTCTAGAATTATATGACTCCCACTGTATTCATATCACAGATAGTCCTTAAAAAATAATAATCATACTGCATTATTTCTAAAACTTATTTTGCTATGAAATTCTTCAATCTTTATACAGTAGATACTCATTTTTACAAACCTCTAATTCGTGTGCACTATTGATTTTATTTACGAATGGCCTGATCCTTAACATGGTCCCATTTATGCAATGATAAATTTTAACTTCCAATTAAAATTTTAAAAGAGTCTCTTGCATACATTTTTCATACAAATTTTTTAGTATTTTCTTTTTCTTATTTAATTGTTGTGAAACTTGTTTAAGTGTTCTCAATGGAAAATCATAATCCATTTGAATTGTGGATGAATAATCTTTGTAGGATTTTTTAAAGGAATTTGTGGAATTTTGTCCCTCTAATCTAACTCCTGCCTCAGCCTATGGATTGGAATATTATCAATAGCTTTAATATTCACTATATTGCAAGGAGTGATCATGGCTTTAAATCCTCTTACTTTGAATGTGTCCTGAGAATAATTCTGCAGGAAGATTATATTTAGGTTAATTTGATACGCAAGCTTTCTTACCACTGTAACTAAAGAAATTGATAAACATTTATCTGAGTGACAATGAGTTACTCCTCAATGAACTTTGACAAAGAAATCCATTGGTGTGCAAAATTTCACTTAAGCATATTTCGGATGTGGTTCCAGTTATCATTTGTTAGTAAGAATTATCAGATGTATTAAATGATTTAGAACATGATTAAAATTAAGCATTTTCAGATATTGAATAACAAAGAATTGGTTTAATGATGTAACACTTTGCAAAGCAAGCAGGTTAAATGTCTAATAAGTTTGAGGTTCTCCTTTGAGAAAAACAGAAGTAAAATTTGTATTCTTGCTACAATGAAAAAAATGCGTTTTCAAAATGTAGTTTAGAAACAAAATATAAGTGATAACATTGTCTAATTTTTCATTAGTAAAATGTAAATACGAATTATTTTTAAGTATGAATTTTATTTTTCATGCTTTAGTTAAGTAACACATACCTGATAATTTCTCCTTATAAAGTGAGAGAAATTTCATAAAAAATAAGTTTTAGAATCTTATTTATTTTCTATTTTGCAAATTTTTGATTTTATGAACTATTTTACTGGTCCTTATTAGTTCATAAAAATGAGTGTCTTCTACAAGTGCTATTTTTGAGATTTTCGATTCCATGATAAATTTTCTTGGCTTCTTTTGAAAAATTGTCAACAATGGCATACAGAAAATTTGATTTGAGCTATTATTTAGGTTAATTTTTCTCAACTTTCTTCAATTGAAGGAAACTTCTTGTTATATTAAATTGATTTATAATATATGAATAAAACCACTATATATTTATTAAATTTTATTTGCAGTTTTTAAAAATAAATGCTTACAATTTGTGTTATAATGAACCAAAATGTTCTAAGCCCTAAACAATTTGAAAAAAGTTTTTAATGTGATAACTTGCTTGTTGGTATACTTCCATCAGTCATCGTGTGCTACTTTTGAATCTTTAAATTAAAAAGTAATTAACAATGTTTGTGTTACATATAAGCCAGGCATTAATTTAACACTTTTTGCTTTCTGAGTAAGACATTTTTTCTCTTATTCTCCAAATATACATTTACAGTCATTTTGATTGTGTACCTATATCTGCCAATGAAAATTAGCTCTTGCCAAAATATTGAGATACAAATTTTAAGATTAATTTGGAAATTTTAAGACTTAAACTTCTTCTGATTTAAATAAATAATAATCTGACAAATTTTGTTCATCTCATTGCATCTTTTGTGGAATGGAAACCTCATAGCAAATTTTGTGATGTGTTTTTCAAATATACTTCCTTTTAATTAAAATTAATGATAGAATTTCATGATAAAATTTTTTTTCCTAATATGTTTGCTTATACTGTTAGAATTTGACACTTGATTGCTGGAAATTGCTAAGTATCATTCTTTGCAATAAATTATGCAAATACTTTCCAAAAATGTGTATTATTTTCACCTCTTTGCTTCTAAAATCAAGGCAGACATTTAGTGATATAAACTGGTATTAATGTTTGTTTTTATTTTCTATAATGTTTTCCGAATCTTTAAAATCATATTAATGGTACAAATTTAAGTTGAAATCCAATTAATGGTACTCTCCTTATTAACTATACAAAGAAGCTTTGCATTTGTGCATCTTTTTTGGTTTATTTGAAGTGAGCAATCTTATATAATCTGTAAAAGTCAACAACTTTCTTATCATAATTATGTGATAATAAAATATAGAAAGAAATTATTTTAGAACTGTATATTACTTTTTGAAGAAAATATACGAAGTTTTTCTAGAAGTTTGTTGAATAAAATTTTATTTCGATTATTTCAAATTATAATGCTGAGTGTTCTTATATTTGAAAAATATTATTTTATTGAATTAAATTTATGAACACAAATAATTCTGCTTGATTATGTTCCTTATGGAATATGCCGAACTGACAGCCGAATGGTTAGCGCTCTTGCTTTCATTTCAACAGTTCGTGGGTTCGAATCCCACCTTGAGCATGGATGTTTGTAGTGGTTGGGAATCCACCTTAAGCCATAGAGCCCGGTCTAATTAGCCCTCGTGTGAAAAAAATTATTGTTGAGCGACAAACAAACCATTTCTTATGGAATATCTGGCTATGATATAACAAAAGTATTGAATTATGTAAAAGTGGAATACCATGTATAAAAAAATAATTTAACATGCTCATCACTAAGTGATACTCATTCATATTTTGGATTTATAGTGGCACCATATCGAAAGGTAAGATGAACTTTAGCAAAATTCTTTCTACTTTAACTTATTTGGATTCTAGTAATAGTTTCTGAGAATTAAGAGAATATTCATTTAATAATTCATTTGTAGCTTTATTGATAATCTTAAGTTAATGTATCTTAACTAATTGTCAATTTACTTACTTGTAAAAGGATTTTGAATAACTAAAAAAATCAGCTTTTAGTCAAGTTTTAAAAAAATCAAATTTTGGAATCAAAATTATGAGCATATGTTTTTTTAAGGTATTCAGTTTTTAAAACTGAATAGATTTCCCTTGAATATTCGATGAATTTTTTCTATTTCTCATAACTATTGTTTAATTTCTAAAATTGCAAAGAATTATCTAGGATTATTTGTTAATATTCTTTATTCTAAAACTTGGTGTATTCATATTTTTTTCCAGTAACATTAAAAATGTTTATATGTGAATTTAAAAACAATACCTCCTTGTCAACAGAATAAGTTAGTTAAATTAATGCCATCTGACATCATTTTTGATATTTTTATGAAGAATATGATTAATTCTTTTTAGCCAACTACTATTTTATCTGTAATTTAACATGTAAAGTAAGAATCTATTGAATGCGAGAACATCCAATTTATAAAATTTAGGAAATTCTTTTCAATAAACATAGTAATGAGTCTTTTTTTTTTAAAGAAAAAGTTATGAATTCATTTATATAGTAATCATAGACATAAAATTTGAAGAATTATCTACACACCATCTGCATTTTAAAATCAAAGAGTAAAAAATTATACAGGTATTAAAATATCAAAACAATTCTATTTTATTGCATCATAGATAAGCTTTTTCTTCTTTCTAAAAAATGGCAGGCACTGGGAGATTAATCCTTTGACAAAACAAGACTGGAAACTGCTACTCATTTGTTGTTATCCAGTGGGCACCTGAGTACCACATCATGGAGGCAAGTAGCATTACCCACACCATATCACCTCTAACCCGTTTGTAGGGTGGGCTACATTCATACATCATCTTAAAGGACAGGAACACTGAGAAAGTAACATCCATGCTCGAACCGGTATTAAAACCCTGGACCCACAGCTCAGGAGTCAGGAATGCTAACCACTCGGCTATCGGTCGGCATTGAAAGAATTATTTTTCTCCTTAAATTTAAGTTGAGCAAAATTTAGCCTTTCTTGGTTTTGTAAAAAAAACTACAATGTAGAAGTGATGGTAATTTTTTAGATGTGATTACAAGGTTTGATCCAGTCATGTTTATATACATATTAATAGAACTCAAACTGAAAATGTATGCCTCATTATTTTGAAGTTAATATTCAAAAGGAAGCAATTAAGTTATAAGAGAGAAAAATGCCAAATAAATTATTTTAAATAAGATCATGCTGACAAATTTCCTAAATGTTTTAAAATTGGAAGTTATTTGTTACTGTGTTCCATATTCTTTTTATTTAATTTGTCAATTCTTTTGTTTGAATATTATTTACTAATAATATTTGACCTAGATATTATATAAAGAATAGCAAAATATACTACAGTTCTGTGTTCATTTTTTACTACTGATTAATTTTAAAGCTATTGTATTTAATTTTTTTAGTAATGGTAAGTTAGATCCTTGGTCTGGTGGGGGTGTCTTGGAGTCATTGTCTGATACACTTATTGCCATTTTTATTGAAGATGCTGCTCATCACTTGGATTTACGATCATCAAATGTTGCTGACCCAGTTTCAGTAACTACAGCAAGAAACATTATGAAAAGTTGGATTTACATGTGGATTGTTGAAGCAAGAAAACATAAAATATTTTTGTAACTTTGTTATGAAAAATTACTTTGATTTTTGAAATGATAATTTATTTCATAATGCCTTGAAGTCTTAGGTGCAGTTGAAATCACTTTTAATTGCCTTAGTTTAACATATCTTAAATTTATATAGAAAATCGAATTTAAAATTTTAATTCAACGTAAAGCATATCAAATAAGATTTTCCCAAATATCTAGTTATGATAAACAAAATGTTGTGCCTTTTCACGTTTGATATAATTGATTTCGGCTGTAATAAAATTTTAAATGTAAAAAGTTTCAAATTATCTCTCTATAATCATTGTATTCAGAACAAATACTGCATTATCTTTCTAATTTTGTGACATATTGAATACATTTCCCATTTCACTGTTTTTTTTTTTTCATATATTCTAGAAGAAAACAAGTATGTTAAGTGTAAAAAGCACTAAAATAAAGAATTAAGTTTTGTCAAAAAGTTATTTTTATTTCTCATATTGTAACAACATTGAACAATCCTAATTATCTGAATTTAAATTAAAATTATAGTTCTTTATTTTGTGAATTTTTTAGATTTTTTCATTTTTATGCTTATGGATATAATTGCTATCTGTCTAATTCTCTAAAGTAGTGTTTTCTTTCCTGACACCACTGAATATTAATTTTTGTGTTTTGGGGGAAATGAGTGGTTTATGTCAGGCACTTGACCATCTATTCCTATCCTCTGCTATTTTCTGTGCATAGTTCAAACTGTAATCTGTTAATAAGACACTTGTTTAGTATTTGTTTTTGTCATTTGAAATGCAAAAGCATGCTTGATTTGCCATACATTTCAACTTATCCTTTTCTGGATCTTGCACCACAAAGCTCTACCACCAACTGCCATATAACTCACAGGAGATGCTGCCAATCACAGTCTGCAATTTTTTACTGTGCTCAAACTGCAGCTACGTTTTCTAGACAGGAACTATGGGTTCTGGTTCCAATTTTTGAAAACCTTTCATATAGCTACTTTTGAGAACACTTTAAACCGTAAGTCCCGGTCTAATTAGCCCTTGTGTGCAAAAAATGACCGTTGAGCGACAAACAAACAAACCAACTACTTTTGAGAACTTAGTGAGATTTCTGTCATCAAAACTAGGACCCCCACTAAACAGGCATTTTTTCAAATAAAAAAAGATTTGTCTTTTTTCTCATTTTGCTTTATTCATTGTGAAATAACTTACTTCTTATTTATGTTAACATTTTAATGTGTGAGGTTATAACACAAATCATACAATTAATTTGCATTTTTTATCCCAAGCAAGCATGTAAATGAAATTTTCAAAGGTGTCTAATTCATTAGCTAGTATATGTATATTGTGCTTTCCTCAAAAATGAGACTGAGTTTGAATACATTTCATCTATGCCTCAAGTGGAAGAGATAAGTGTGCCAAACTATCAATAAAAAATAAAATTATTAAAAATTTTTTGGTGTAATGTACTAATAAGTTATATCCCCATTTGATGTATAAAAGTATTATTCAAATATGTCAAAGTTTGATATGTTTATATAAAAGAAGGATTATAAGGCTGCAGAAGAAAATTTTATTTTTCTTAAAAAATCGGTACACTGACATGAGTTGATAAAATAATTTAAATACCTTAGATTTATAAATATCTGAGCCCTGGGATCTTTTAAGTTGAAAATCTTGAAGTGGTTGAAAATGTTACATATCTAGGTTCAAACGTTGATTCTCCTTATGACATAAGTTCTGAAGTAAAGAGAAGAATTGCTAATTGTTGCTTACATGGATTGGGAACTTTCATAAAATTGAAACTGATCAAAATATCTACAAAAATCACGCTTAACAAAACCATCATAAGACCTGTTCTCACTTATGGATGCAAAATCTGGACTCTAACAAAGATTCAGTCAAAACAAATTTTAATATTTAAACGAAAATTCCTAAGAAAGATTTTTGGTGCTGTAAATAAGAATGGAATTTGGAGGCACAGATACCATTTCGAGCTCTACAGACTTTTTAAGGAAGCTGACATCAATTATATTAAAATAGGTTGCTTGAGAGAGATTTGCGGGCCATATCTGTCGAATGGACCCCTCGTCTTTGACTTCAAGAATTTTTAATTATATGCCCATTGCAAACAGATCTAGGGGTCGGTTCAAACTTAGATGGACTGATTGTGGAGGAGGACTTTAGAGTACTGAAAGTGACAAATTGGAGAACTGTCGCCTCCTGGAGAACACAATGGAGAAGTATTCTGAGGAAAGCCTTGGCCCCTCCCGGGCTGTCGTGCTGAAGAAGATTTATAAGTAATTCTTTATTAGTATGATATCGAACTATCTTTGGCATGTAATACAGCTTATATTTGCATAGCATTCAGTTATATTGAAATCTATATATTGTGTAGAGACAAAGTAGATGTTTAATTTCATGATCATCAAACAATGATTGTGCAACTCCAGTTGCATGAATCGGTGCATTATCATCCTGGAAACTCCATCTCCTGCAAAGAACAATGTATACATCATAGGATGGACTTGATCAGCTGAAATTTCTGTATGATTCTCACCAGTGATGCTTTGTTTCAGGAATATGATTGATCAAGCAGAAAACCACGACACAGGTCTTGCATGATATGGGTAGCTATCTCCATGTTTGACATTCAAAAGAAGATAGTCTCGATCATACTTGTGCAGGTATCCTTCAAATGTGCACCTGTCCTGTTGTAGGGAAATATGTAAAAGATGGCACTTACGGCAACTTTTATGAGTGTGACATCACTAAAGACATTTGGCATTAACATCTGTGACAAGTTATTTGGGAATTTTTCCTTTGCTGTAAGTTTTGTGTATAAGAAAGTGCCTTCTAAATGTACTCATTGACAGTGGAGAATCCAGATGCTGAATGATCTCTGCAGTCACTTTTCTTGCAGTTTGTTTTTCAGGCACACATTACAATCCACTTCAATTCTCGTTCGTCTCTTATTGATGTTCCTTTTCTGTCCACTTTTTACTTTGTAGAGATTGCCTTTCCGCCTTGCGTGTATGCTGATAAAACTTTAGGCGTCACACTTCTAGAAATGCCTAAAATTTGCGATGTTTCGATTGCACTTTATCTAGCTAGATGGATTACTACGATTTGGCATCTTTGAAAATCTAATAAGTCTGACATTCTGCACTTTTGAAAAATCCAAGGCTTACAGAACTTTAATAAAGCTACCACACACTACCAGATACAATTCTATTTTAAAATATATGGTATCTATAAGTATATTTTAATGCTCACAAAGTGCATTAAAACTGTCATATTAATACACAGGTGCTTTGATTATTTTGATAACTACTTGTATTGTATACTTTAGCTTGTGAAATGACTGATATTTCATAATACATTTTAATTCGAGTTATGATAGTCAGTCTAGTTTTCTCATGAATTTCAAGGATGTGTGATAAGTTTGATACATATAAGAAAGATCTTGCATTCAAGAACCTAATCACAAAAACTGAAGAACGTTGAATAGTCACTTTATCCATACTTAAAAAATTTACTTTTTAGAACAGTGTGGCTGCCTGAAGGCATAAGAAATATCAAAAAGCTATTTTAAATTAAAAGAAATATTGTAAGTATTAGAGAATAATTTAACTAATGTTCTAAATTGTCTTTGTGGTATATTGTATATAGTAAAATTGTGAAAAATAAAGCCTGTGATCGTTATTTTCTTATACATTTTGCTGAAATATTTCCTTTTGATAATGCTCTTGGCATAGTGCTAGCCTAATTAATTAATGTTGTATTGCTTTGCTCTTCAAACATCTAATGCTTTTTGAGAGGAATTTTTAAATGTTGTGATCCAGCAAAGAAAACTTTTAAACGCTTACCTAAATAGATGTGCATGTAGGTAGTGCGAAACAAATTTCGCTACTAAAAGAATTTTCATTTATCAACAGTAGTTCTAGGTAGCAAAAATTAATGTTCAATTAACAACATAATCCACGTACTGAACTAACTCGATCCTGATCTAAAAAAATATTATTCCGCAGAAGAGATTTTACAGTGTCACAATAGTTAAACAAGTTCGAAACACTCATAAAAAATTGTATAAACATATTTATATCTCCATAATATTATTTGAAAAACAACCCAATGGTGTCACTTGTTTTGTTTCTCATATGCAATTCAAAATGCTACTGAAATATAGAAAATTAAATAGAGTGATGTATACAAATTACAAGAGCTTTCAAAAAAAATTTCAATTTCATTGAATTTTTTCATTTGTTCGGTTATAGAAGATATTAGTTTATGCTAAATACCCTGTATTCTAGAGAATAAGAATAATCACAAAAATTGCGATTATTGAAACTTATCAGGTTCATAG
Organism: Latrodectus hesperus; assembly: GCA_037975125.1. Taxonomy (NCBI): domain Eukaryota; kingdom Metazoa; phylum Arthropoda; class Arachnida; order Araneae; family Theridiidae; genus Latrodectus; species Latrodectus hesperus. The sequence goes on along the minus strand of CM075854.1, from coordinate 11,710,120 downwards.
CACATAGTTAGGTACGAAATAGCATGAAACATTATTAGACAATTTTGAAGTGTGAATAAGCACCAGCGTATTTCCTTGCACTTTGCCCATAATAAAGGAAGAACAATTATGTCGTCATTGAAACTGTCATATCTATAAAATTGGATGGCAAAATACTAATAATTTGAAATATTATCCCTCTGGGAGCAACACAAGGATGGTTTGGTTTGTTTGTCGCTCAACGGTCATTTTTTGCACACGAGGGCTAATTAGACCGGGAGTTACGGTTTAAAGTGGATTCCGAACCACTACAAACATCCATGCCCAAGGTGGGATTCGAATCCACGAACTGTTGAACCGAAGGCAAGAGCGCTAACTATTCGGTTGCCAGCTCGGCAAACACAAGGATGAGTGATTATATAAGGTATATAGTTTGAGATGAAGTGAGATATATTGTTCTTCCAAAGCAGTTGTAAACTTAGCTAGAGTCCTCGAGGAGAATAGAGAACAAGCATTTCAAACATGTTCGATAGGGTTCAGGTCCAGTGATCATTCGTTATGCGCCGAATGTTTTGCTGCTAGGAATTTTGGAAATTCTTGAGAAATAAATTCAACTAATCACACATATTTGATGTAATGGATTATTTTACCTTGCATATATGAAGCAAAATGAAGTAAACAAGTAATTGTGATGAAAAAATAGTCTTTTCTGTCATCTAGAACGAAAGTTAATGTTTCTTTCTATGGAAAACAAAAATACTTATCAAAACATTAAAAACTCTTAATTAGAATTCAATAAAGAAGTATCAAGATTATATTATTAAAATCTGTCAGAGTAAGTATTTGACATTCAATTTCTTTTGTTTTAAATTCATTCTTAGTAAGAATTTTTTTCGCAAACATTATTTTTTAAAATTATTCTAAACTATTCTTGAATGATAAATTGCTTTCTTTTCATAGAAAATTATTTTTTTAAATTTATTAATAAAAAGAAAATACATGCTCTTTCCTTCGGTTTAACAGTTCGTGGGTTCGAATCCCACCTTGGGTGTGGATGTTTGTAGTGGTTCGGAATCCACTGTAAACCATAGGTCCCGGTCTATAATTAGCCCTCGTGTGCAAAAAATGACCGTTGAGCGACAAACAAACCAAAAAAAAATTTTTTTTGACGAATACTTTAATATAGATAGTAGTACTCTTCTGAGAAACCCATTAAAAGAATTAAACGATATTTTCATGGGGTTCATAATTATTTAATTGTAACAATTTTATTTATTTATTTCAACAAATGAATTTTTTATTAAAAAAATTTTAAAATATATATATATATATATATATTATATCGTCTGAAAATTTTCAAAATTCCCGTGGGAATGAACATGGTTGTTTTCCCATCTGAACTCCACTATTCATAAGTATCCAATTATAAAAATTTTTTTATTTATTTTAATAAAATTTTCACAGAATTTCCGGAATTGTCCAGTGAAATTCGTACTTTCCAATACACTTTCGCTCTCCATGTAATTATAAATATTTTCATGGATTAATCAATTGGTAAAAATGTCTTTCTTTAATGGGCACTTAGTTGATATAAAACTCCAAAATTGATGTTTATTAGATAGCTAAAAATAGATGTTCTATTTTTTAGTTAATAATGTTTCATACTGCAAAGAACAAAAATGCTAACTATAAATTAATATTTAATAAAAAAAAAACGAGTTATTTCTCAGGATTTTAAGAATAAATATAAACATTCATATTTCTTTTGTTTTAAATTTACTTTTACTTAAACTTTGACTTACAATTTTAACTTTGACAAAAATACTAAATTTCATAGAAAAGAAATCATTTAAAAATTTTACAATATTTTTTTTTAAAAATATATAATTAAAATATTCAAACGCTACTTTCTTTAAAAAATGCTTTTTTCTTGTAATATTTTGTTAAAATTAACATTTTATTTGATTCAATGTATAAAAGATTTTTTTCTTAGCTTCTAAACTTTTATTTTGTTTTTATTATAATTATAAAAAATGAATTTTAATTAAAATATTATGGTATATAGTTATAATTTACTTTTAGTTTATACTCCCTAAAATGAACAATTAGCTAGTGAATATTTACCTATAGTAGAAATTCATAAAAGTAACTTTAAGTTTCTGTTTTAATGAATTTCTCAACATTACAGAAATAGGATAATTCAATCAAAGACAATAAAAATTATTGAATAAGAAAATTATTGAAGTGATAGAAAACAATGATAATATTTATCTGATAGGACATTTAGGGCAAATATTCTGATTTTTCAGATTTATTTTAAAATCCATTTACTGCAAGAAGAATTTGTATTTAATTTTGATTAAGTTAGTTATTTGACATATTATCCCTCCAGATATATTTTACCTTTATTGCTAGATGCAATTTACGTAGTAGCTTTACACTGAAATGCAAATTTTCTTCAATAAAATTTGCTCAAATTATTGTTAAGTAGACTGACATTTTTTTAAACTTTATAGCTCGTGAATTCATTCGAAAGAGATATTTTTAAGATAATATTTCATCGTCATGAAATATGAGAACCTTGATCACTAAATAAAACCACTCATTTTGGTAAGAATAAAAATTTACAGCTCAAATACATAACACTATTGTAATAGTGAATAATTTTTTAACGCAGTAAAATTATTCTATAAAAAATGGGCAGTACATGATGTGGTAGATTAAATTTTTGATAAAAGTTGCTTACATAAGTAAAAAATGTCAATATTTGTCTAGAAAGTTCAAAAAATGATTAAGCTTTTCTCCATTTCTTTTGTTTAGTATTTTTAATAGTTTACTAAAGTTTATTGATAAGAATTTTACATTCTCAATTTCTATTTTGATCCGGTAGATGGCAGTACTATCTTTGTCTGGTATTTGCATGTGGGAATTGTATTTCTTAGACATTTTTATCAAAGTTTATTTTGCAGTAATTTACTTTATTGTTCATATAAAAAAGTATATTTCCAAAAATTAGAAAAGAAAACTTTTTTTAAACACATTTTCTAAATAGAATTGAAGTTTGCATGAATCTCTCTCAAATGAAAAAAGAACTTATCCTTTTTATGGCTGTATTTTTAATAATTTGATTTTATTAGAAATCAACTGATGATAGATATATTTTCAAAACAGTTTCTATGAAGAGCCACAGTGAATTTCAAATGGTTTTGAAGCCAACATAGTACATTTTGAATTTTTAACAGTAAGAGGTTGTCTCTTACAGATAAGAAAATATAAAAAAATATACATAAAAATTGTAAACTATGTATTTTTGTTCGGGATAATATGAAAACTATGTGCTGGACGAAACATTTTTGATTTATAGTGAGCGACCGTATGCAGTGAAGCTTAAAAGTTAGAAAAAGTGGTTAACTATATGGGGGTGGCGCAATCAGGAAGTTGATTCAATATGATTAAAAATATACTTGGTACTTTATTTTATAGTAATGTAACATAAAATAAAAAGAAACGCGCGTGCGCTTTACACATAGAAATCACAATGAAAAATATTGGTTGTATATTGGAAGAATAAATGTAAGATAATGATCACGAATGTACAATTAAAACTTTTTTCCAAATTGCATGATAAATATATATATATATACGTGTACACAGAATGTCCACTAAAGTCCCTTACCACCCTCTTAACTTCGGAACGGCTGCTACTATATTTATAAAAGTGGTGTCTAGGTATAGTAAAGTAGCCTTGCGCTTCTGAATGAAACAGACTACTGCAACACCTGGTGGAAAACTGCGGAGTTAGCATTCCTATCTTGAAAATGGAACGAGATAGAGAGAAAAAGTGATTTACAAAGTTGTAGAGCATCCTCGATTTAGTTTGAAAAGATACCTTGTAGGCATTAATGTGAAGAATACAACGGTTAAAACGCGCATTTGTTGTTTCGTGCTGTGACGTGACAAAACGATCTAAGAAAGAATAAAAACAAAAAGTTACAACAAAATACTTTATTTAAGATGTTTAAACTTCTCTCACCGTCAGCTGCAATGCACATTTGGATCCTTGCTTGAAGATCACGTTGCATACGTTGAAACACACGACCGTAATGCGTCGTTTAAGGTCCTGCAATTTTTGTGGAGGGGTCGCATACACCTGCTGTTTCAAGTATCCCCACAGGAAAAAGTCCAGTGGAGTCAGATCAGGAGAACGTGGAGGCCACTTTTCGAAACCGCCATACCCTGGTATTTGGTTGCCAAATTCCTTGACGAGGTACTGCTTCACTGGAGATCTCTTGTGAGCAAGCGCGGCGTCATGTGGAAACCATAGATTCTTAAGATTAAACAACACCCACGTCGTTGCACCACTGCACGTGGTGACGGATCTTAGGTGCGTATGGCAACGGTGGATAGCTCAGCCACATTATGAACCGTAGCGCAACAGAATTAGTGCGTTAAGTATCAGTTGGTGTCCGTTCGTACATCGTTTGCTAGTGAGTGAAATGTACGTAAGTCGTTCATTGCTTTATTTATACTTGACTTAAAACCACAGGCATTTAACCCGCCACTAGTGCAATAAACCTTGGATATTTACAACAAAATGGAATAACATTGTCTTTACTGACGAATCCTACTTGTGTCTACAGCATCACGATGGTCAGATTCGAATCTGGTGACATTATGGGGATTGCTGAACTGTTGTATTTAATACATTTCAAGTCTATTATTTGTGATTATGTAAGTTAACTGATAAGGGAGATACTAATAAATTAAAACAAGTAATTTTATATAATGTCAATGATTAATTTCATTGATCTATATCATTATATACTTTTGTAGTGGAAATCAGCTTTCGAAAGTTAATATAAAATTTTTCTTTTGTGTCTTTTATAACCTAACATAATCGAAGTTGCAAATGATTTTTAATGAAACTTGCTTTTAGATTTTATTTCTGTGCTATCATTTTTTGAACAAATATTATAATGCCTCGCTTTCAGATATCAATATTATCATTGGAATATTAATATTTATGGTATTGTGAAATTTATTAATAAGAGTTGCATCGCGCGTTTAATTTCGTTAGGATCATTAAAAAACTCCTTTGCATGGCATAATTACACCAGTTAAAATTATTTTTCTTGAAATTTAAATCCTATCAAATAAAATGAGTTCTAACTATTGAAATAGATTTATTGTCAATTCTCTGTTTAGTTTTCTCGGTTAAGGCTTTAAATAAAGCAATTTCTCTAAAGTATTTTCATACAGAAAAAATGTAAAGAAATAGCTACAGTATTTCTACTGATAAGTACTAATATTTTAAAGATTCGATATCTCTCAATAATTGTTCTCTTTTGTCACTCTCTTTGATAATTTTCGCTTTGGAATTCCTAATCATTACTGAGCATTTGCTGAGTCACAGGTATTGAACCTATTTTGTTTCAAACACGTCTACTCAGCATTCGATTTACAATCATAAATAGATACCATTCTAAGTGCATGGCATTACTATGCGAAGGTGACAAAAGTAAAGGATACCCTTTGTGTAGAGAGTTTTTTCGCTGCATTTTTTGTGACAAACCAAATCCAAGCACTTCACAATTTTGAACACGGTTAACTGACGAGAACGACTTCCAGCCTTACTAAACCGGTAGAAGAAGATTACTTTTTGATATTAAAAAAATCGAACATAAAAATTATAGGTAACAAGGTTAGCAGCTCAAATTGACAATCTGGTCATTTGATTGAGATGCAAAAATTATGAGGTGATGGCGTTTAGTGACCTCTAATCGTCAGAAATAGGCTGAAGAAAATGCAACACAATGCAAAGAATGCCTTGAAATTTGCTTATTTAGTTTTATCAAGAGCTGGAACAAGATTTTTTTAACTCATTAGGCACCTGCTCTGTCACACAAACTTACTAGCCTAACATTTTTATTGATTTCTCATTTCTATCATCCTGTTAAGAGAAATAATACATAATGGAAATGATATAACATGTGGGTAGTAGATATAAAATGAGAGTTCACCAACATGCGGAGCAGTGGATCCAAGTCATCATTGTTGGAGTGGAGCAACGTCATAAGCTTATAGTCTTATACGAAGGTTTAGAGTGACGTCATATGTTTTTGATCTTATACGAGGGTGTTATCACTAAGCAGACTATATGACGTCATATATAGTCTTGAATCGTGCTGCCATCTATTGAGAAATTTTCAAACCTTAGCTTTGATACTGATACTGCCCTCTATGGCAGTAATTTTGAATTGTTTTTTTTATTTTAAAAATAGAATTTTGCTAGCTGTGGTGACAGAACCTCGCATCTCAGCGTTGGTAGCCCGATATCTTATCCATTGAGCTACTCGGACCTCGCTTGTGTAAGGGTTCTTATAGTTTATTATCAGAGGGATGATTAAGACTTAAAAATCACTAAAAAAATTTCATGTTCAAAGATTATAATGTACTTTAAAGTGTATAATAATACGAATTTATTTTTAAAGTTATAGAATTTAATTTCAAATCAAATATATCTTTCATGATTTAAAATTTACACAGAGTTTTAATTTAAAAGGAAATGGATCCTCAAATCAATAACAATGGAAAGTTAGTCACTCATTTTTTTTAGAATATAGTAATAAAATTTAATTATTGAAAAGAATAGAACTTATTTTTTGAGTATTAATAGAATTTATATAATTTTAGAATATCAATTTATTTATAAAGTCACTCTCTTTAGGATCAAATTTCTACTTTTTGAGGAATTTTCATCGACAATATCATGTATTCGTATTATTTTAAGCATTGTACCAAAAAGTTAAGTCAAAGTAAATAGTCATACTGTTTTAAAAGAATATTTAAATTGACTAACCATTTAGTTTAATGCTTAAGACTTGATCATTGCAATTTTAATGTATTTTATTAAAATTTATTGATTTATGCAGTAAAATTTTTATTTTAAATGTTAAGCAATTTATAATGTGCATTCTAACGTTTAAGAATTTAGCTAAATATTTTAAAAACTAATATGGTAGCTTAAATGCATTTAATTAAAAAATATATTGGTTAGTTTAATAAAAGAAAAACATGAATGAAAATTTAACATAATGTAACAGAAAGATTTTAGATGGTAAATTATAAATAATCTTTTTATACTTTTGCTCCTTGATTACAATAGCGACATTAATTAGCAATAACATTTTAAAGATAATAATACTTTTAAAGTATAAAATTTCTTTATTACTGTATAATTTTGTTATTAATATACAATATCTAAATACTTTATAATTGAATAACTATACATTACAATATTAAAGTACCTACTTGAAACTGTAAATCAAACGCGTCAAATAAAAGGCAGCAAAAATGTGCTTATTTTACGTTTTGGTTTTCTGTGAACTTGTTTAGATACAACTTGTTTAAATAAAATGAAACATGAAAATTAAATACATTTTACATTCTAAATTAAAAGTAACTGTTTTATGCTTTTGTTCGATGATTTATTGTCCTTAATAGCGAAATTAATTTCTAGTGATATTTAAAAGAAAAATTCTCTTATATTTTTTGGAGGATAAAATTGTATCTCTTATTAACTCTAAATTTTGCTGTTAATATACAATATCTATGCATTTTACAGTTGAATAATTATACATTAAAATAACCTTCGTTTAATAATGATTTCCATGATTTGTATCATCAGTGGGGTAATATTATTGATAAAGACTTCTAGATTTTATTAAGTTTAGAACTTGTCCTTTTTTCAAGTAAAATTATCGATACGTTTTTAATGATTCGAACTTAGACTAAATGAATGAATTAGAAATTCTACAAAATTCTAAATTTACATCTTTGCATAGTTCTAAGTGAAACATACAACTTGTTTAGATAAAACTTATAATTATTTGCCAAACTTAATAAAAAATTATACATCATATAAATATTCGAAGCTTATTTTTAATACAACGTATTATCTATCCTATTACATTCACTGATTAAACTACTAATAGGAAATAGTATATGTATAATTTATTGGTCTTTGTGTAAACGTTTTAATAAATTTAATGAATGCAGAAATATATCAACTATTCTTATTGTCAGTTAAAAATATTTTTGCATAGTTTTTGATTTAAAAGATTTGTGATTAAGTTCATCTAAAGCCTTTACTACTGATTTGCCATCTTATGAATAAAAGTTAATTTAATTTTACTAACTTAACCTTAAAATTAATAACTATTAACCAATTTTTATATTCAGAAAGCGTATGAAAAAGATACATTTTTGTGATGTCATATTTTACAAATAATAATCAATATTTATTAACTTATTTAACGAGTCAAGTTAGAAAAATCTTCTTAAGGAATTCTATAAAATATTTTTATTACCTTTTTAAAAGATGTTTTCTAATCGCATATAATGCAATTTCTTATAACATGCTCAAAGTGTTAATTGCTTAAATCATTCAATAAAATGTATTTAAGATCTATATTTTTACCCTAATTTTACATTTAATGAATGAATTTATTCTTAATATAACTGCTTTGCTCATAAAAATGCTTTATGAATAATCTACAATTTTTAAGCAACATGGAAAAACATGTTAACGTTTCTTTCAATTACAAAATTAAAAATTTTCTTGTTAATTTGAGTCTTAATTCTAATATTAGAATTTTTCTCATATCGGGCTTGGATATTAGTAGTGGTTCGGAATGCACTTTACGTCCGTCCCTAATTAGAACCCATGTGCAAAAAAAAAAAAAAAAAAAGACCAATGAGTGCCAAACAAACCAAAATTTTCCTAATCATGATTCTTAAACATGTGTTTAAAAACTATGTTTAACTTAACTGATTACTGATTTTTGTGTAATAAATTTAACTAGTTTCTAAGAGACTGAATTTGTCGAATATAATTTAAAAACATAATTTTTATTTTAGAAAATAATTACTAAAAATATATCTGAATTTTACAAATGAAACCTTTAAGTATTTTAAGTCCAACGATATTTCAACACCTATATTACTTCAATAAGTTTTATATACATACATAGAAATGACAACTAATTTTAATCTAAAAAAATTTAGCCATTTTGATGATTTTCTTATTTATGATTAAATACAAAAACTGTTGTTTGCTGCAAAAGCTACCGAAAATATAATTAATTTTGACAGCTAATTATAGAAACGTATCTAATTTTTACAAATAAATCCTTTTCTATTGATAACCTACCATAATTAAATTTTTATACCAGCTTACAAACTATTGACTGCAACAGCGAAAGCTTTTTTATTATTATGAACTTAAAATGTGAAGCAAAATGTTGGAATTTCTTAACATGATAAAAAAACTAAATTGATAATTTTTTTTACATGTGATTAAATGAAAAACTTTCCTAAATTTTTTCTATAAAATCTAATATAGGAAGTATTAAGGAAATAGTATTTACTTTTTATTACAATAACAATATCATGGTTTAAAAAATAATAATATTTTCATAAAAATTAAAAAATAATATGTGTACTAACATTCAAAGAGTCGTTTGCCTGTTAAATACATTCTCTTTAAAACAAAGCTATGCAATTTTATACTGAAATCGAGATAATTATACCACGTGACTCTAGATTTGCGATAACTCTAATCAATGCAATTTATTGTTTTCGCTAAATATGCATCGTTACGTGATTGCTGTGCAACAATTCTTATCATAAAATGTGATAGCATTCTCAATGTTTACAGGTACCGATGAATGTACTAAAATAATTTCTAATTTACACTTCTATTTTTAAAAGAGTTCAATTATACAAACTTGATACTGCATAACTACTTTAGTTTCAACAAGAATAAGCTAAATGTTTGCTTTAAATGTAAAAAACAAATTGGAATATTACATTCACCTAAACATTCAAGCATTTATTTTAAATTATTCCATTATATTGAATTCATCATCAAATACAATATGAAATTTTAAGTTCAAATTAAAATAGATTCATATTTGTAATCATCTCAAGATTTCGATGCAGTGTTCGCTCAGTATAACATTAACTATTGTTCTACACTCAGTCGTCAAAATTTTACGTTTTGAAGGAAAATGACTGCTTAATTGTTAACTTTGGTCATTTAAAAATATTTAGTATGATAATCTAAAGGTATTTTTAATAAACAGGTGAAAACTTCTGCATATTTGGAAGCATTTGTTATTGTATATCGATATTTGAAGCCCATTCCAAGGCATTCGAACGCTCACTTTTAGATACAACTTTTCTTATTGTTAAATATTTAAAAAATAATTAATCTTATATTCATAAATAATGATTTCAATAATTTATAAATGATTTCGTTTTCTCATAAATTTCAGTATATTTATTTTTTCAGTATTTTCTCATAAATTTCAGTAAATTTCAGCATTTGTTATTGTATATCGATAGTATATATTTGAAGCCCATTGCAAGGCATTCGAACGCTCACTTTTAGATACAACTTTTCTTATTGTTAAATATTTAAAAAAATAATTAATCTTATATTCATAAATAATGATTTCAATAATTTATAAATAATTTCGTTTTCTCATAAATTCAATTCTCCAGGTTATAAATTAAAAATACTTATTTAAATTGATATTAACTATTATTAACAAATTTTGACCTCAATATATTTTACAGTATTTCTACTCATATCATTTCAATGTTTCTTAAACAGGAATGACAAACGATTTTGATCTTGAAAAATTTAATCAATTGCAAGAACTTCTTAATATGCCAAAATTTTTTAGATGATTTTCTTACATAGAATGAAACACAAAAAATTTTTTATGCTGAAACTTTAAAAGCTATTAAAAAGTAATTTTACTGCTAATTATAAAAACTTAACAAATTTTTAGAAATAAATTCCTTCAAATGCTTGTACAATATCTTCATATTATAATATTTATAGCTATGTACAATTTTTACAGTAATTAAAAATGCTTTTTTAATGTTATGAACTTAAACTTTAAAGTAAAATACTAGAATTTCGGAACAAGTTAAGACTAGATAAAGGGAATTGTATATATTTTATTATTAGAATATTAATATAACGATTTTAATTAGTAATGTTTTCATAAAAAATAAAAAATAATACATCCACTTACATTCTTAAAAGTTATTTTCTCGTTGGGTAGATTCAATTTAAAGCAAAGCTATGCGATTTCATGTTGAAGTCGAGATAAATATTACATGTGACCCTAGATTTGCAATAACTGTAACCAATACGATTCATTGTTTTCATTCTTGTCAAGTAGGTGTACCTATGATTTTACCATATGATTAAAGGATTTTTAATTTAGATTCTATCAATTAATACTGATACTTTTATATTTTTAAAGAGATACATTTTATTTCACTTGTTACTGAATAATAATTTTAATTTCAACAAGAATAAGACAAATATTTGATTTAAATGAAAAAATATTACATTTGTCTTAACTTTATAACATTTATTTTAAATCCTTCCATTATAATGAATTTATTACCCCAAAACAACATGATATTTTTAACTGTTATACTAAAAAGAAATTGAAATAGATATATCACTATAACCATTTTAAGTTTTGTATACAGTAATCAATTTGCAACTACTTTCCTACACTCATTAGTAAAAGCTTCAAATTTTGAAGAAAAATTAGTATTTAAGTGTTAACCTACGTTGCACATTTTAAAGTATTTAATGCTTCCTTATAAAGATTTTTTTTAACAAACGTCTAAAATCTTTTGTTTTTTGTATTTTTCAAAATACTTTTCAACTGATAAAAAGAGTTTACTAATTTCATATGCTTAAAATAATTTGTTATATATCCTATAGTTAAAGTCGATTCTAAGGTATATGATCATTAAGTTTTTGAATAAGAGGTACTTCTTTTCTTTTGAATTGAATCAGTAGAAATCTTTTCTACTGAACTGAATGAATTCATTGACTCTGAAAGAAAAAGAGAAAGGAAGTAAAATTTTTACTTACTTTTTCTTACTCTTTAATACAAAAATAAATCCTATTACTTTAAAAAAACGTTTACTTACTTTCAAGAAAATAATTTAAGGAAAGTTTTAAAGAATTTGAAGTAATTAAATAACAAAGAAAGATTTAAGGCAAATAACAAATTCTTTGAGCATTATTTTTTATAATTATTTTATGCTATTAAAAATAATAGGATTTTGCCTAACAAGTATAAATAAATTCAAAACTAATATACTTCATTCTGCGTTCACAAGACAGTCTTTTATTTACAAGAAATGCTTGATGTAATTCAAGCTAGTTTGAAACATATTACCTTTATCTCAAATAAACTATATTAATTTTGCCTTTCTTTATTTGCTTAAGTACGTATTTTCCGTGCCGATATTCAGTTTATGAAACTATATTTCTCCAATTAAAGCAGTAAAAAATTGCTATAAAGATTTACATTTTTCCAAAAACTTCATTATATTAGTTTATTCATGAAAAAAATAAAAAGTCAATATTTTCGAATTTTGAGAAATTTATATTACTCGTTTTATTAAGTTTTTGAAAGGAAGAAATTATTTTGAAAAAATTAAGTTTAATGTAATAAAATACTCTGCTTAATTAAATCAAAACCTTCAAAATATAAATGGAAAATACATATCTTCTCATCTCGATAATTTTGAGGATATTTCTTTTTTTAAAAAAGTGGAATCCTCTCTCTCTCTTTTGCTTCGTGGAATGCAGATCTGCATTTTCTGCATTTTTAAGAAAGTGTTTTATTGCTTGACACTCTCATTTCTCCCCGTAATATATATTTCTAACAGTATTTAGGTTAGCTAGAAAAAGATAAAGGTAATAAAAAATGTGAGGAAGAGACAATTGCTTCAAAATAGATGAAAAATATGTAACAGAATTTTATTCATCAATTGTTTGAGAGCAAATATTGCATAGATTTCTAAAAATTTCTTCCATGTCACTTATGCCCAAAAAGTTCTGTTTCCTAATATATTGACATGTTAATTTTTATTTTTAATAATAAAAACTTGCTTTGCATTGAAATAATGCATTCATGTTAAATATGGAGTTCGTTAACATGAATTTAATTCATTAGATATGTCCCTTAAGAATCGGTTAGTTCTATGGTATCGGACAATTAGGCCTTTCTCGAGGTTAAATAGCCTAAAATTTCGTAGCATTTTCCATGCGAATGAATGTATATGCTGTTTCCGACACGATAATTAAGTACAGAAAGTTTGATGTACATCAGAAATTCAGATATCCTCATTTTCATGGATGTTCAAATACTCATAAGTAGGTAATTAAATATATATATCTGGACACACACACACACTCATAGATGAATTGTATACAGATGTGTATTTTTTAACTGTATAAATGTCTTATTCAAGATAATGTAACACAAAAATCTGGATTTCGTGTGTAGCTATTGTAAATTGAATTCTTTAGAAATAAAGAATTAATTTTGGAATAGCTTCGAAGTCCAGCTTTTTATACGGCTGCCTATAGAGAGGGTTTAATTTGGTAAATATCACAAAAAAAAGCTTCCTGCTTGCTTTTATACGACAAAACATTAAAATTTGGGATCCATTTTTCAAATAGATATCCAGATGAATGTATATTTACTTGATTGAACTTATATGTTGAAAATGATCAAGAGCTCAGTTTTTCCCTATTTGCCGAATTTTGCAAGTACGTTAACATTACAGAAATAGGAATTTCGTAATTACAGAATAAGATTTTTAATAAAAGCTAATAATAATTTTTATAAAGGACTAATATAATGAATAAAATATGCCTTCAGAAAAATTAATTTTTATTGACTTTTTAGAACTGCTACAGCCGAGCTGGTCACCGGTTCATTAATTTGTGGGTTCGATTCCCACCTTCAGCTTGGATGCTTGTAGTGTTTCGGAATCCACTTTAAATCCTAGGTCTTGGCCAAATTTACCTTCCTGTGCAAAAAATTACCGTTGAGTAACAAACAAACCAAACCATTAGAACTGCTGTATAATTGCTTGTCAAAGATATTAATGGCAAACGTCATCTACTATATAACAGACTCCTAAATCAGGTCGATTGATAAGTGGAAAAAAGTAATATGGTCTGGTGAATCGTCTTTAACATCTTTTTTCTACGACAAGACAGGTACATGGTAGGAGGACACTTGATCAAGCCTATGATCGTGATTGTCTCCTTCCAACAATCAAACATGGCGATATTTTATGGGCAGCCGTGTCGTAGTTTTCTGCTGAACCAATCGTAGACCTGAAAGGAAGGATAACATAGAAAAAGTATAGGGAAATTTTAGTTGGATAAAGAGAGAGAGTTCTGTCCTATGATGGAAACTTTGTTTTCTGCAGGAGACGGAATTTTCCAGGATGATAATGAACCTATCCATGCTGCGAGCCTTGTCCAATCATGATTTGATGAACACGAGGATGACATTAAACATCTACCTTAACCCGCACAGTCACAATATAATTGAATCATATTGGTTTGTTTTAGAGCATTCAATACGTAATCAATATCCTCCACTGGGTTGTCTCTCAGAATTTACACAATGTCTCCATTTCCTGTAACTACTATTCATAATTTTGTATGAATCAATTCCTAGGCGAGATAAAGGATTCTTTATAAATCTAAGTGTTTTCATTATTAACTATCTATGCAAACTGTGGAACTAAATGGAATCAAGTTAAAATTGGAAATTTGTTCATTTTTCTTATTTTAGCGAAAAATTTATACTTTTGAATTAAAATATCAAAAGTAAAACAATTTAATAAACATAGCAACCAATTTAATTGATAATTTATAATATGAAGTGGTAAAAAATATTCAAAAATAATTAGAAATATAACAACAATAATTTCAGTTATTTGAAAGTGAATTAATAAATAAAGTAAGAAACTTCATCAGATTTAATAATACATCATCAGATTAAGTAATACTTTTCTTTAAAATAATTCTTTTGGATTTTTTTCGAATCTTATTTCATTAATAAGCTTTTACAATTGATTTAACAGTTGATTTCAATGTGAGAGTTGGAATTTTATTTCACTATTTATATAAAACCATTAATTTTAATCACTATGGAATAAAGGCATATTTAATGACAATTATCAGTTGTTTAAATGAAACTAAAATTTTATTCAAAATAGATTCAATTTAATGAACTTTAAACATTTCTGCAATAATTATACTTATATAAATTCGCAACAGACAAATTCAAGCTGACAGCTGAATTAAAAGCACTCTGGCTTTTAGTTCAACAATTCAGGCTTTTGATTCTCACATCAGACGTGAATGTTTATAATGGTTCTTTTCTTAAACTGTAATCCCAGATGGAGTTAGCCTTCACATGCAATGGAAATCATAGAGGGACGAATGAACCAGCTAACCATCCGTAGACAACGTAAATCAAGATTTCATTTTTAACTGAGAAAATTTTTAGAGGATTCTACATCAGTCGAAATGGCCACTGGTGGTCAAACTAGAAAAAGGTCAATGGATAATCGTTTATGGTAAAATTCCTATCAGACGTGTTTACTTTGAACATGATGATAACCCAACACTACAGGAACTGATGATAATACAGCAGACCCGTTGTCTAAGTAAGCACTGACTTTCTGACTGTGTAGATAAGATAATCAGCCCTATTGATGTCTATCAGGTTTACATTTGACGGAGTAGTTAAAGATGTATCTACGCAATATCCCATTCTATGGGTTTGGGTTAGAATCAAATGTAAACACGGAATAATATCCTAGCTTTATTTCTTCCATTTGTGTTTCAAATAATATGGTGTGTTTTTTAATTTATTTTACCCCAGACAAATAGGCGGCTCAACATTAATGAACGTATAATAATTTCAATAGTTTTATAATTAAAAGATATAAATTTTCTGGAAAGCTACCAACCGAGGAAAATCATCTTTATAAAAATGTCATCCAAAGGTATTTATTATATTGATTTCTAAACAAATTTTCTACTCTTTAGATGGATTTTTTGGTATAAGTTTGCTTAAAAAATACAAGACTCTTACAAATAATTAAGATAAAGAATAATAATTAAGCTAATAAAGCTTTAAAAGGAAGAAGTATTACAAATTTTGATAGCTAGTCATGAAGTATAGTTTATGATGTAAAGTGGCTTAAAAACTAAACAAATACATTTTTGCTAATTTTATATATAAAATTGTTTTCGCAGCATAACATTTGTTTCATTATTCAATTTATTTATAAAAACAAACATCTTATTTTTATTCTTAACTTTTTAAGCATTAACTTTTTTAAAACATTTTTATTCTTAACTTTGCGAACACATGGTGTAAAAACCCTTAAAATTTATTCGTGCATGTTATTTTGCATTGTGTGGTAAATAAATTTAGAGGGAATGTAATATGAAAGAGCACTGAGATAGTAAAATAATGTTAGTGGTACAACTTCTTTCCTTCCTCTTTCTTTTAAGGAATGGAATTGTGAATCAGTTAGAACTGGACAATGAGATGACCAATAAAGCTTTATATTATAAACAGAATTTAGAAAACCTAATATTAGGCGCTTGCCTGGAAAGAACAAAAATTCTCCCACTAACATCTTCTTCAATCAATGAAATGAAATGTACTCACAAGCTCCAAATCAGAACTAAAATCCAAATACTAGAAATGAAATTTAATAATTAGAGCAGAAACTGTCTTTGTATGCAGTATTTATTAACAATTGTAACATACATACATATATATATATATATATATATATATATATATATATATATATATATATATATATAACTACTGGGTACTGATAAATGTGTACACAAGTAACAGAAAAATGACCTGTTTATTTCAATCATATTTAAATTTCAATTATTATCATTAGCACGAGCTATTCAACTGACCTAAATGAGCGCAAGGGAAATAGACAGAAAAAGCTTCAGTTTTCTGAAGGAAAGTTTTCAAAACAGGAATAATATTCTTGGATTATATGTTGCTTGGTAAAAATGCTTGAATCCGTGTATAAGAAGCATGTTGCAATTTCAAAAAGAGTCTTCTTGTCTACAAAAACAAAGAAGAATCACTTAGTACTCCATGATAATGTCCGGCAGTGTACGTAATGATATTACTAGGGTCCTTCTCGTCTTTTGTGATACAATAAAGTATCCTTTAATTTTTGCTTAAGGATAAAACCCTATGTTTCTCTTCCGTTATACATTTTTCAATAAGGGCAAAACGTGTCTTGGAAAAGAAAATTAAGCAAGAAACGAAGAAAAAAAAAGTAAAGCATCAAATATGATTATGCATTATTTTCATTACGAATGTTCCTGTGTTTTTTATGATGTACACAGTCTCCACACAACCCTCTATTTTCATTATTTGTAAAATATTATTTAAAAGCTTTCAAATGCCAAGATTATTTTTATAAAAATTTGTAAATTTTAACTGAATTAGATTTTCTAGAATCAAAAACAGCTTTCTTCGAAAATTACTATAATGTCTAATGAGATTAATGCGTCTCAAATTCATACGAGATGACCGTCTAAGAACCTTAGATATTAATGCAAGCTTTCTTTTCAACAAACCTTTTGACTAGTTTTAATTAGTAATTTTTAAAAGTTTAGAATTCCTGTTTTAAAAATGCTTCCATGGTTGGTGTATTTTGAAATATCATTTAATTTTGAACCAACTAATAGCTTAATGCTTATAAATCTTAGTTGTCACAAATTGTAAACAAATATTATTTATGTATATTAATCATAAGTGATATTCTTCAGCATGTATAATAAAGAGGTCAATATATCTCAAATTCATACGAAATAACATTTTTCAAAAGACCTTAGATACTAATGCAAGTTTTTTTTTTAAAACAAACTTTTTGAATAGTTTTAATTAGTTATCTGAAAAAAGTTTTTAATTTATGTTTTGAAAATGCACTTTCATGTTTGATATATTTTGAAATATTAATTTTGATGCAACTAATAGTTTAATATTGATAAAACTTAGCTGTCAAAAATTGTAAAATGATATTCTTCATGTACACTATACACTGCTGGACAATTGCTAAGGACGGATTACAAATTGCAATGTAGCATAACATTAAGCGATATATGAGGCCAAGTAGGATAAAATATAGTTTCCACACTGTTCAGACATTAGAATAAAGAATATATATTGTTCTGCAAAGTACAAAAGCTGTGAAACATCTGAAAGAAAAAAAAATGTTCATTTGATGCTGCATACGGAAAAATTGGAACAATGCATCGAAAAGTCAACAGGCACCTTGAAGAAAGGTATATGTACGGAATTTGTCCCCCGTGGAGTGTGATGCAACATTCCACACGTCGTATCATACTTTGCACAACATTATCCAGCAGCTGTTGAGGCAATTTATCCCATTCCTCTAGGAGTGCACGGATGAGGGTGTTCTTGTTTGTCGGAGGATAGTTTTGACCAGCAACTTGCCTCCCCAAAGCATCCCACACATTTTCAATGGGGTTTAGATCTGGAGAACGTGCTGGCCATACGAGGCGTTGAATACCCTCACTGTCTAGACAATCCTGAACAGCGAGTGTTCGATGACATGTTGCGTTGTCGTCCATAAAAACAAATTTAACACCGACAGCACCATGGAAAAGACGAACATGACGAAATAGAACTTTATTAATGTATCGTTTGCCCGTCATAGTCCCATTCGCTACCACATGTAGGGGCGTGCGGCCATTGATCATGATGCCGGCCCACACCATGACACTGCATGTCCGATCGGTCCCTTTCCTGGATATTTTCTGGATGATAAGCAGTACCACTCTCGCACCAGATCATTTGGCGTCTACAATCCGATGACAGACTGAACCTACTCTCATCTGAGAATAGTACGCATGCCCAGTCCTGTTCAGTCCAATTGCGATGCTCACAACACCATTGTAAACGGGCAGTATGGTGCCATCTGGTCAATGGGACACACACAACAGGTCTGCGGGCGTATAGTCCTCCTCCCCTCAAACGACTGGCAACAGTTTTTCGGGAGATCTGTTTTCCTGAGGCAGCAAGAAACTGATTTGCCACCTGCTGAGCTGCGGTGTGTCTGTTCCTTTTTGCTGATAGGACGATATATGTCTTCTGCAGGCGTCGTACTTCTAACAAGACCTCCCCCGTGCCGTCTACTACACGTTCCAGTAGTTTTAAATGACTTCCACAGCCGTGAAACAACGCTGTGAGCTATGTCGAACTCCCTGGCAACATCTGTTATTTTTCGCACTTCTTCGATCTTTCCAATAATTTGGCCAAGCATAAAATCTACTAAGTGATGTCGGGAAGACACGCTAACAATTTCAAGTTCGTCTATTAAATCTTTCCTGTAAAACCTTGACTTGAAACAACTGTCCACACGCGTCAAAACCTTTAAAGCTCTTATGAACGCTATCACGTGATGAACAGACGTGGAAAAAAATTTGCATACGCATACTTCTTCTTACTATATCCCGCACTTATTCTAATTTTCCACATTTTGCTTCCTTTCATTTTGTGGTTGCTATGGATGATAGTGTTATCCGTCCTTAGCAAGTGTCCAGCAGTGTAAATTATAGATAGTATGAAGAATGACCTGCGCTGTGGGCGAAATATTTATGTTTCATGTTCTATATTTTTAAGTATGTCCAGAATGTTTGATTTGAATTGTATAAATGATTTTTGTTTATATATATATATATATATATATATATATATATATATATATATATATATATATATATATATATATATATATATATATAACATCTCAATGAGTAAATAACCTATTTTTATATCAACTTTTGAGGCAGTTTTTTAATATATTTTGGCTATATTTATAAAAATCTAAATAATACTCCCCTATGTCCCATAGTAGCTACTTCTTAGTAATCTTAATAGAAAGAGGTAGGATATTTTAGATTTGGAGTGTTTGGTACTAAATACTTTTGGCAGAGTTCCCTTGCCTGCCAAATTCAGTTAAGAAATGTAGCATCGATGAATTTTATGTTCCCAATACTAATAGTAAACAAATAAAGTAAATACAGAATAACGTTAATCAAACAACTAGAGTATTATAAAAAATAAAAAATATTAATGTTTTTATTTTTTAATAAATTTAATAATTTTTTCAATTATTCAAGAGGAATATATCTAAATTTTTAATAACAGTATACTTCCATAATCTTTGCATTTACATGCATTTTGTTTTTTCAAAAAATCAGTCCTAAACACTTTTTATCAAAGCTTGGTTATTAGGTTTTATACTTTTCAACACTACAAGGGTTGGAGATGATGGTATCTTTTTATATACTGAGGCGCCCAGTTGACCTGCCCTCGTGGACCCTAGAAGCAGGTGAGAGTCCGCCAACCGTAGGGTGTTATTTCATATGGAAGACATTGATACCACGACCTACTTTAAGTACCCAACCGCCATGAGCGAACACAACGTATCTCCTGTTGGGTCGTAATTCAAACTTACTACCTTCTAATAACGTGAAGAATGTCCAAATCAACCAGGTTTCTTCTCAAATATGAACATAAAACTTTGATATTTATTTTCAGAAGGCCGTTTCTAAATCCTTGAGATCAACTAATGTTTTTGCACCTTTTCATTTTTCTTTCAATGCCTGAAGGATTGGATTCAGAATTTATTGTTTTATTCATACGCTTGGAATAGTTTGCAATGAAATGATTGATTCCGATCAGCAGGAGAGAAGAGTTATAAAGAGGTTTTCCCAATTTTCTGCTGCTACGATGCATTTGCCAAGTGCTGAAATTAGAGCGCAGAGGGAGCTTCCAACAAAAACATTGCAGATTCCAAAGTCATCTGCATTGGAAAAACTAAACTCAGATTCTCACGCGGTATTTATAAAAAGCAGACTTGTGCTATATTTTGGAAATATATTTGCTTATTATGATAAAAATATTTATTGTGTTTTCTATCCAATATGCTTTAATTACTTTTAGTGAGCAGTTTTTAAAAACACCCAAAAATTGCTTTATCCGCCAAGTAGTTTTATTAATAATTATAAAAATCAGCTTAGGCAGTGAAAAAAATTGTAAGATTGATGCACACACACACCTTTTCCATAACTGAGAATTAATACTGTTTTCTCTCTTCTTCTATTTTCTCTCGCTCTTTAGAAGCTAAGGACAAATTTTACAATATTTTCTTACATCCATCAGCAACTCCTTAAGCTCGAGCCTAGAAAAAATATATTTTTTTATATCCGAAAAAGTAGTTGAAATTTTAATCTGCGAAGAAAATGCAATCTATTGACTATCCAATAAAATAGTTTCTTTTCCTTTCAAAGTAACATAAAAAAGAAACAGCGACGAGACGTTTTCTGTTTCTTTTTTTACCTTTGAAACATTCCGACTTTTTTTTCATTGCATATTCTTCAATTTAGTTTTTCAAAATGAGTGTTCATTCTGAGAAGTGGGTGGAGGGGAGGAAGGAAACGCATTCAAAGAAGAAGGCGGAGCGAGGCCGAAAACATTATTAATGATGAATTGTAACTCGCCTCCTAAAAGTTGATAGAGAGTTATGCAAAAATGTTCGAAAGAGAAGGAATATTTGTGTTCGCCTCCCCTGGAAACACCTCTTCGCAGAGCAAGAAGGGCTGAGACCAACGGCACTCTGAAGAAAAGTTTCCTCTTCCTCTCTGAGTTTTGCGCCCAACTTCTTTTTTCCGATGGAAAACAAGTGAGAATAAGTCGAAATTGCTTCCCCTAAAAGCAAGGTTTTTCGCTTGGCCGAACTTGCATACTTCCATTCATTACGCAAAGTATCTCCGGTATTTTTCATTTGAAGCTAGCACACGACTCTCTCTCTCTCTGGCGGACCCCCTGGTCCCCCCTCCATGCAAATTGATTTCCTACCTCACAACAGCGGCCGATCTCTCTTCGAAACGAGATTAAAAAACTTGTGCTGAGAGCGCGGGAAAAACATTTTTTCACCCCCAGTTCTGTTGTTTGCTCCTGTTGGGAGGAAGAACAGAAAAAGTCGTATAAAAATGGGGATTATGGATTAAGAAGTAATGTAGCGAAGGAGGAATGCCCCATTTGAAGGTATTAGGTGGCATTCCGACGACAATAATCGGAACGCCGGTTCTCCAATTAAGCTCTCATCAAGCCTGCTCCCCTAACCGGTATTTAATAAATCCGTCGCCGACAGCGCAAATTAGAGCAAGTATCCGATAATTAAGCGGCGCTCGGGTCTGCTGGGCAGCAGGCGCCTGATTAGTGCCCTAATCCCGCCTGACGAGATTTAAAGAGAGAGGGGACAGATTACAGAGGCGGGTGGCAGTAAACAATCGGCTGAGCCCCCACCCCCGCCTTCGTTAAAAGAATCGCATCATGCACTTATCCTTCTGCCAATTTATTGCCGTCCTTCGCGCTACATTGAAGCTCCGATTTTGGAAAACGGATTTTCGCGGGACTAATGATATCGTTATTCAACTTTTTCTGCTCCCTCGCGTCCATCTTGACGACCCATCGTTCACGCTCTCTTTCTTCGCATCCCGCTTAATTGATAACGAGCACCGAATGATCAATCATCCTTCGCAGCACAGCAAAACAAGGCATCATTTTAAGCAAACATTAGAAAACATCTCCTGCTTAAATGGTAATTTATTTCCTTCGCAGAAATAAAGGTTTCACCATCATTTGTAACTTCCCTAACTAACTAGAATCAAGCTACATTTTTACTTCTTAAATAAGATGTAAGTGATTGTCAATGCATTCTTGAGAAATGGTGTAGACGTGTGAGGAAATTGTCTGGACAGGAATGTGTACACCCATCATTTAATATCCTTTCTACTCGCGTGTTTTAATTCATGCAGGTTCCTCCAATAGAACCACTGCAGATGAGTTTTATTTACGAATCTCCCTCTCTAAATTTTAAAAGGGACTCGCAATGATTTCTTTGTAATTGATCAATAAAAATTTGTTAAAGGATAGAACCAAAACTTTTGTCACTACAAGCCACAAATTGGATGCAAAGTAAAATATATTTCTCCGACCAATTGTTGTAACCCAGAAAACATAAATTTGTGTTCCTCAAGTGTGCGAGAAAAGTAGCCTCATCGAATACTGATGATATTTAAATGCATCAAAATGATGATTTCAACATTGATTTCTTCCATTATCGACTATCTGATCCGTATAGTGAACTGAAAAATATTTCCAAAGTATTTTGATATAAGAATGAATTGCTATTTTAAGAAAATAATTATGTGGCTATTTTCTTAAAGCAGTAATTTACTTTTATATGATAAAGTTCTGGAAAACTCATACATAATAATAATCATATAATTTCAACTGTGTTTTTAAAAGTGTAACATTACTGTACTTTGTTTCCAATTATTCCTTTGTGTAAGCATTTGTGTGTCATTTTTATCTCTAGCACAATTCATACTGATTCTCTTACAATGCGATCATTTTTATCTCTTATATTACAATTCATATTATTGATTCTCTTAAAATTCAACTATTTTTATCTCTTCTATCACATTTCATACTGATTCTCTTGAAGTCCGATTTTTGCAATATATTGTTTATGAGCGAATATACAAAACATAAAAAATAAATTAAATAACGACGGAAAATGAAATTGATTTCGAGAAAATCAACATTTATATACATATATTTTTGGGGGGGGGGAATCCAATGCGATCGAATTCTTTTTAAAGTTAGTATTAAAAGAAAAACTTCAAAGAAAATCCATAAAAAGGCTTATGTATCTAAAACTATTAACATAAAATATATATTAATTCAAATTAATCTTTAAAGGAAAACGAGAATAAGTTGGAAGAAAAACTAATATATTATCTGAGAAATTTCCTATCAAGAGAAATTTAAAATGTAAGCAATACGAAGGACTAAAACTAACTTCATAATTTTTATATTATTATAGAAAGGACTAATTGAGAGTTTTAATTTTGTTTTACAAGTAATTTTTTTAAACAATCTGTAAAATAAATTTTAAGTAGTCGTAAAAACTACTTTTTTAAATCGCAATTTCTAGTTTCATAACATAAGAATCAAAGCAAGTAATCATTTAATTGATTCAAATACGAAAAGGTTCCAATTATGAAATCCACCCCTGCTATAAAATATCTTTCATTGACATTTAGAAATTAATTACTCAATGAATAAACAACTAAAATGCAAGGGTTTGCCAATTCGAGTCGTTTGGTTCCTGGCTTCACTAAATTTTCCTCTATCTGGAAAATTCCATTTCATCATAAGTATAGAACTATTTTTCGTTGTATGAAATTGTTTTAAAGGAATATTCAACACATTACACTGAAATATTATCTTTGTATCGCAGTAAATTGGAATTCGCTATTATGAAAACCCTCTGTATAACTATTATAATTGCTTTGCTAAAATAATATTCTAAAATGATCTCTTGAATCGTGCTCAAGGGACGCTAATCAATAGGATTCACTGCAGCCAACTCTTTCATCATTATCTTATCGAGTGACCCATCATTATGCGCGAAATATGTCAAATTGTATTACAAGCTGGCAGTATAAGCCAGTTTGCAATATAATTGACATCCCTTTAAGTTCATTTGTTGGTGATAAGTATGAGCTTTCAAGAAACAAAAATTTACAGAATGTAAATTCAGAAGATGCTGTTAAAAAAGTTGTTACTGAAATTTAAATCAAACGTAAATTCAGTAAAACGTTATTTCATAATGGGGTTAATTATTTTATTAAAATGAAAAATAATTCTACAGGAACTGTAATTTCCTTTATTAACTATAACTATTGGTATAATTCAAGATCTTTTTTACGTGAATATTTAACAAAAATCAAAAAAATATTTGTAAAAATGGTTTTTTACAGGCTGTGATATCAGGGACTAAATTATAAACTCAAACATTATTCAAATTTTCATTCCATTGTTATTTCACTGTTACTTTTTGTGCAAAAGATCTACAGTTTAAAATAGATTTTGCACCCCTACTAGCATTCACACTTGAAATCAGAGAACCTAATCCTTCATCAAAGTTTCATCTAATATTGTATCAGAGAAAGGTGATCAATTATATTTTTAAATAGAATTCGTATAAAATTATTCTTGAGAAACTTTTGATTTCAGCAACTTTTCTCAATTGATTTGAAATATTCAAACAATAGAAATGAAGAGCTGTTAGCTGAATGACCACTCTGATAGTAGTCCGGGGGCGTAGATTCACTTAAAATACGCTCCTCGCACCTAGAACGTGAGCAAACCGAGGAAAATCTCCAGAGAATCAAAAGATTTTTCCTTTGAGGACCAGAGATTCTCGTATGTTAGAATAGAATATTTCTTAATGCTTTTAAAAGACTGTAATTAGAATAAAGCAATTAGACTCAATCTTAAGTTGATTAGACTTTAAATTATGTTTCGTATTTAAGGCAAACTGTTTTCTCGTTATATTTATAAAATATATGTGAAAACTTACATTTCAAAATCTTTTATAATGTAAGTACTAAATAGAGCCCTTTGAAAAAGCAATACATAATCTAAATACGAATGAAATCGCTCAAATTAAAATTTTTTAAAGTTATTTCTTCAAGAATGTTGATTTTCAATAAAATCGATATTTTGGAAAAACTGTCTTAATTATAGCCCATTCATGTCTCGAAAAATACTTTTTCATAAAACTGCTAGAGTTCCTAGAGCTATTATGAATATTTATACATCATCTGTTTTTCTTATTTTAAGAAATAAGTATTCATTTTCGACAGAAACCTCATAAAGTCTGCATAATATGAACTAGGAAAACATTAGCAAAAACAGTTTGAAAATTTTTGCTTATGTGCTTAAAAGATGTCGCTGAAGAGGCCAAGCAAATAAAACAATGGTGCAAAGAACACGGAATTATTTGTTCCTTGTGTGCTTTTCAAATTTAAAGAGTTTAGAAAATAAAAAAATAACAATTTGCTGAGATAAATAATTGATAAAAATGAAAGCTAGAAAACATAAGCAGTTCGAGTGACAAAAGTTTTGCTTTCGTTAGACCTATGTTAAAGCCTACATTTATTCGTTCCTTGAAATGTTATAACAAATAAATTCAGACTGAATCGTCAATAATTTTGAAAAAATTTTGGTGAAAGTTTGTCAGTGTGAAAAATCAACTTTTTGCTAACAAAAAGTGCATGTCACAAAGAAACATAAGAATCACACACTACTTTGGCTGGTTTTGATAAAGTTTATGGAAGGAAATACTCTTATTTTAGTAATTCACCTAATATTCTGAGGGAAATTTGTCGGCTCAATTAAAGGTAATCAAAAGAAGCATGCTTAAAATTTTTTTTTCATTGTTTATAAAAACTGGAAAAGGAGGATTTAAAAACTTTGGACAGCGCTCAAATTTTTCCGCAGAGTAGATTGCAATTTATTTCTTTGCAAGTTCCGTCGTATTATGTTATAATGCGCGTATTTTCTGTGGAGAGATTGCTAAATGTAAACAATTCAACAGCATTTCGCTATTTAATGCAAATTTCATAGACTTATAAAACGCAGAACTTTCTATTTGAATTTTTGCAAGTACCGAATCAGTTTTCTGTTTTGTAATTGAGTTTTCTCACAAATTTTTTTTTTTATCCAAAGCTCTTTTTAATGAAATAATATCTCTCTTCCAGAAATCTGGATTTAAATATATCAATGTGGGGAGAACTGAGGTTTTTGGTATGGAAGGTTTTAAGTTCGATACATGTTTACAAGTGTCTGGCATGGTTTATCTCTGAAAAGTCTTCCCTTGGATGTTTAAATACAGTGTCATCTAAAGACGTTGTATATTTAGGAAAAATATACAAATTACCTCTATCCCAAACTCACTATCATTTCATTGTTTACCCAAAAAATATTTCTTTTAAATATTTTTAAACTATCTTTCTCTGTAAAATTCGCATTCGAATAAAAGTTTTCTATAGCATGAACTTTTTTATATCTCACACAGAAATTAGTGCAGCTAATAAATTACCAATTTTAAAGCGTCAAGAAACATTTTCAAATTAAATATAATTTTTGCTTTTTTGCATTTTAGTGCTTAATCTAAACTGATTCGAATAGAAGTCCAAGTAACAATAACATTTCTTTCATCATAGTCGAGTGCTACAAAACAGTTCATATGGTAAAACAACATTAAAAAAGTTTGTATTTAGGTGTTTTTTGAGCATGCTATTCTGTCATTGAGCATTCTTATCTAATTTTACATTCTCTTCATTTTTGAGCATTCTCACCTGTCCATTGATTTGTTCAGAACTCGACGCCTGCACAGAAAGATTGTATAGATTGATTTTGAATTAAAAAGCGATTTGTGCAAGGCATTAAATGGATTTGGTTTGTATGTTACTCTGCAATTATTTTCACATTTGAAAAAAATCTGAGGTTAATAATTCATTATTAAGTTTTATTACTTTGCTTTCCCACTGGACTTAAATGATAGTGTATTTCAATTGACCCTGAACTTGAACAAAAGCCTCAAAAAAATAAAATCAGTCGAACAAATTACGAACAATACCCTTTGAATACTAAAGAATCTCTACAGTTTGATATTTTAAACGTTGCTTCATTACTTTAAATAACGACGCCGTAATTAAAACATTCTTTTCATTTGAATGTTTCGAAATACCTGTCGAAAGAATGTAATTTCTGTGTGTGTGAATTGCGAAAGCTGTGTGAACTAAGTGGAAGAAAACCTCACGTCTTGAGTTACCAATCCCGTGACCCGCCCAGTAAGAAATAGCCCCGCCTTTTTATGCGCGCGCATGCTCCGCCCATCACGTATCTTAGTTAAACAGAAAGTTGTTTTCGTCCACAGGCTTGGATATCCATGGAGTCTTCAACAGCATGTAAGTCCTTTCTTTCTCTAGATTACTGAAATTGATACGTTTTGAAATTTAATACTCAGTAGATATTAAGCGAACTAGCTTGTGGTTTGCTAAAATTATGCATGCTATTGATCCAGATAATTGCAGTAGTGTTAATTTTATGTTAATAGCATTAAGCACAGACACATTCCGCAATTCAACTTTAGATGTAGTTTAATTAGGATGATCATTCAATGTCAATAATCTATCACAAAGAATACTTATATATTTTAGATTAAGTATTTGAAATCAATCTATAAAAATTCAATTGATTTACGTTATTAAACTGATTCGTTCTTTTTAATTTGAGCAAGTAATACTTAGCTGTATAAGTTTTTAATACTATAATTCTTATAGTATTAAAAATTTTATATACTATAATATTTTTATATATTATTTTATAGTACTATAATTTTTATACTCACATACGCGTACATATATAGTAGAACAATATTAAATGTTAACTTAAAAAGTTGCTTTTTGACTTATTAGGCGCATTAATTGAATTAAAATGCATAAACAGTGAAATTTAAATTTTATCTGTGGAAAAATAAATATGAGAGTAGAAGTGAGACGGAATTTCACAGCATATTTAAAATATGTGCGATAAGTGCGCGTAATTCGTTCCTTAAACTTTCTGCATAAGTTTTGAATTTTAGTTTTGTCTTCCATTTTTAAATATATCAGCCCTTAAACTCATCTGAAAGTACTTCGAATCAATCACTTGAAAAGCTTGCAAATGAGCAAAACAGAATTTCTGGGTCTCTTAACGAGGGCCAACTAAACCTGGAGATTAAAGTGCGTTCTATCTGGGAGCAGTCATTTTAAAAACTGTAGTTTCATATTTCAGAAGAAAAATAAATACCTCATCATAAATTTTCGTATTTATTTTTTTATGGACTTGAACAGTAGATTTAAAAAGTTAAGGGTATTTT
This sequence comes from Latrodectus hesperus, assembly GCA_037975125.1. Taxonomy (NCBI): domain Eukaryota; kingdom Metazoa; phylum Arthropoda; class Arachnida; order Araneae; family Theridiidae; genus Latrodectus; species Latrodectus hesperus. The sequence continues at coordinate 11,681,356 of CM075854.1, read as the reverse complement.
CAGGAGCACAGGAAACTATTTAATAGCTGAAAAATTTTATCCAATACAATTCTATGAAAGGATTCTTTTCTTCTCATGATATCTCTATCATGTTTTCTCATAGAAATTAATTAATTTCTCATTCAGTTTCCAAAATCTTCAATCAAAACATTAATTACTTTTATAAAAAATATTTAATTAAGTTCAAAAGACTTGGAAGAGGTTATATTTTTAGGCCTCATTTTCTAATAATACATGCGTTTAAAGGAATTTCGTAATATTAATGATTCGTAAAATTTTCATGAATATAATTGAAATCAGTGAATCCTTTATACTTTGTATAATTGTGTTACTTAAAATTTTTATGTAAATAATAACGTAATTATCAGTAATGACATACGTTATTTGGGACATAATCGAACAGATACTTTTTAAAACTAAGTATAACGCAAAAATAACGTTATAATTCCTTTCCAGAAATGTAACAAGAATAATTATAAAGCTTACCACAATTATCTGCAATTCTCATTCATTCTGAGAATGGATTATTTCTTCATTATTTAGTATACTTATGCACTTCCAAGTTAATAAATAAGAGGAAAATATTTTTATCCTTAAAAATTTATGTGTGTATGGAAATATATTATTGAATTATATACTTAGCGGCTCTCATTTTTGGTGCATTACATAAAAATTGTGTGACTATTAATATTCAATCCTACTTTTTCTTATGTACTATAGAAAATTATAAGGATGATGTATTACTTTTGGATTGATTTCACATTGAAAGGAAGGGATGATAAAAATCTCCGCATCAAGTTATTTGCCGAGAATAATTTTTAGAAGCTGTGACATGAAATGTTGTCTTCTCGCGATCCTTATGACAATTGCTTCATCTGATTGGATCATTTCAAAACACATTTCGTTAATTATCGAGAGAAATCAGGGAGCGTGTCAGTGCAATCCATATGGAAGTATTTTTTTTTAAATTTGAAACTTTACCAAATTAAAAAAACATTCATTGACATTTAATTAGTAATACTCAATTTGGGATAACTAATAATTGAGCATGTGTAATTACATTTATTTCGAAATAAAGAGTAATACATTGAAATCAATTTTTTTTGTGATCTTTTTTTGTGGGGTATATGAAAATTTGATTCATCTTAGAATATAATTGACGTAATTATCGATAAAAAAGGAAATGGTTTGATCGGCCATTTTGTTTTTTCGATTTTTCATATTTATTTCAACCATTACATAACTACTGGTCTGTCAATTACATTGAATATATATTGTTACCCCAGTACAAACTGGATTTATATATCTAGTGCTTTTCAAATTCCTAGGTTTGAACTGGTCTACATAATTTTTCTTATCACTACTTACTTGCCTTTCATTTAAAATATCAGCGCATTTTCGTAAAGTTCTCTTTTCTGCTTTGTCTTATTGGGGTAGTCCGGTAAGACAAAGCGGAATCTTACGGGATGTCCTAAATGTACTATTCTCGTGTGTTGATTTTATTAAAAAAATATTTCTAATTTAATAAGGTTTTGACTTATTTTCTAGGAGATAATTTTTTTTATGCTGTACCAAATCACAAAAAGTACGTTTTAATTGAGTTGCATAAACTATTTCTTATAGCTGTACTCGTGAAATTTGGTGCGACTTTTTTTAGGTGTTTTCTTTTATACGGCCCCTATCCATCGCAAAAATAGTTTTGAGTGTGATAATAATATATAGAAAACATTTAATCCGCTGGTACATGAAGATAAATTCAAGATAAAATAATCACATGATATTCATACAATTTTATCCACGAAGAAATGAATTCCGAAAATAAAATTACCAATTCAGTATTTCCCTCACTAATGATGTTTAGAGAATGAGAATATGAATAATTATTTTAATAGAGTACAAACAGAAATAAAAACAGTTTTATATTAATAAATTATGTCATAAAAACTTAACCGGAATGAATAATTTGGTTTAGTTTGTTCCTATATGAACCCTTGTTGTACACGAAAGTTAAATGGGACGTACAATTTTCAGCTATACCAAAACTCCTCTGACGAGGAGGAAAAGTTAAACCGCTGACTAATTAACTGCCCAGGTGAATAGTCAGCCAGAAAATTTGAAAAGAATATTTAAGGTCATATTATTAACCATAAAGTAGTTGTTTCTTTCGTTCCTGTTGAGATCATGATTACGTCTTTTTATTATAATTCTCATTGGTTTAAAATATCCATGACGTCAGATAACGTTTCATCTACGTCACACATAGCTAATTAGGATATCGTATTGAGACAGCGTCGTAAATACGACTTGTCAACGAATTTGTTGCCTGCCTTCAAGTCACATTGTTCGAGCGGCAGCAAGCAAGCCGAAGTTCGCCATCGAATCTCTGAGAATATTGTCGAAGCTCATTTTGTTAATAAAACGAGTTCTTATATGAAGACCAAAGCACCCGTTTGAGAAGCCGATTTCCATTGATTCAAGCCATTAACACGCTTACAATAGAACAGAAAAAAAGCAAAATGAAAAAGACAAAACAAAAACATTCACTTTATAGTGAGTTTAAATCGGCAAGGACGATTTAAAATTAAAAAAAATTCATTAATTAATAGAATTCTAAATTGATAGTTGCAATATTCGTAAGCAATCTGTTTTAAATCTTAAGACTAATGCCTTGCTTATGCTGACATTATATTTTTATTTATTTATTTTTGAGGGAGTGGAGAAGAGCACTATTTGAAATGAAGTAGCTAATTTAAAATTTTACCCTAAAATACAGATCTCCATTTATTTTATGAAATACTTTCCTCCAGATTATTTTGCTGTCAGGACAGTCAATGTAAACAAATCATTCAATTATGTTTTGATAATAAGAAAAAAAAATCCTCTTGGAGCTAGGTCGTTTGGAAATCGAAAAAAAACTGGAACTAGATAAGACATGAGAATTTAAGAAATTTAATATCTTAAAATTAATTTAAAAAAATGAAATTAAATATTTATGGCTCTAGAAAAATTTTAAAACAGTGTGATTTATTAAAGCACGATAATTAATGCAAAATAATAATAATAATAAAGAAAGAAATGGCAAGAAAAGAATGCCACCACCAAATTTCCCTGTCATAGCTCGGCCCATAAAATGCGTCCTACACACATTGAATGATCTTTCTCTCCCGAAAGTATTTAATGCACAAGGCTAAATTAAAGCGTTCATTCGTTTTGAAAGACTGTATTTTCTAGAGCATTACTCGTTAGCACTGGAGAAACGTGAAAAGAATTTGAATTTCTTGAAGTATCTATTGTGCGTTCAAGGTAATCCCTTTATCTTTTTCACCAGGTGGAGAGGTGTGAAGTTAGTACTGGTCAAAAAAGTAGGAAGGCGGAAGCAAGAAAAACGGTTTTGTGTCCCTTAATATGCCAGTCGTTTGTAGTTATATAGAGGAACGAGCTTTCAGAAGGAAGTGTGCAGAAGAGCCACCGAGTAAATAAATTATTTTGTGGTGGTATAGGGAATTCAAGGACACTATTCGTTTACAACGTAATGTGTGGAATGAGCTCGATTATCGCCTGGACGTGTGTCATATCGTGAATATTTATAGAGAGTGTATAAGCTTAGAGAGTTTGTAATTCTTTTTATGTCACTTTCATTTACATACTTGTCATATTTTTAAAATACAGCCATCCCAAAACGAATGAATACTTTATGCTAGCCTTGCACTTTCCACAATATGAAATGTACCTAAAATGCTAGTAATAAAATTCCGAATTTTATGAAAAACATTAGCTTTTCATTTATTTTAGGAAATTTTCCTTTCAGATGAATTTAGTGTATGAAATAATCAAAATATTAGCAAATTATTTAGTGATTGAAAAATGAAAATTCAAAAGAGAGGGAAAGCATGCCCACATAATAGATTCAATAAAAAAAACAACAAATTATCATTATCCTCTATCAGGACCTTCAAATTTAGGAAATTCCATCATTAAAAATATATGAAAACTAATTAAAACTTTTCCTGATGGAAAGTTCTTAAAATTTAGTTTATCGAAAGTTCTTAATTGAGTGAAAAGCTGAGAAATGACTGCTTATCACGATGTGGCTGTGAAAATCAACTTCTGGACATTATTCAACTGGAAGTATTTGGAATTTGAAAGTATGAATCCGTTTCACAAATTTTATTAAAGAACTGTGCGATCAGATAATAAAACAACAAGGATTTAAAATAAAAACGATTATAATAAATAAGATGCATAATAAATATATTTTTTGTGTTTGGATCTATACGATAGTCTAGAAATAATCGTTTCGAGACTTAGACTTCAAGACAGCGTGTGTTGATTTCTAAGGATTTCTATGGCACATCTATTTTTTGTCATCACACTACACTTATTTGTTTCTTTACCAGTAAGTTATCTGTATATTTTAATAAAATTATTTAAAAGATTAATGCTACATGGAACATAGTCATATGAAAGTACAAAAAATAAAATTGCTCATAAGTGGATGTTATAAGAACGAATTCATTTCCTTGTGAGGACTTAGCTAAATTCTATTGCAAAGACTTCATTAAAGTAAAGCAAACACTTTTGAAAGGATTGTTGGAAAGGATTTCGAATTAACATATTCCAGTTACAAAAAATATCTTCTTCTTTCCGTCGGATATTTTTGTTTTATGAAAATATTGTAAACTAGAAATTCATTGAGGAGGCTTTATGTAGGGTTTAAAATTAAAATTAAAGGAAAAACGTTTTAATAAAATCAGTACTATTAATACGAAATAAGAAATAGTAAAATGATTCGGAATAAAAATGGATTAATTGCATTTTCAAAGTGAATCACGCCTAATATCAAGGTATATTTGAAAACATTGTTTTCATTCCATTTGTATCATTATTTAAAAAATAAAAATATGTAAATTATATTGATTACTATATATAATTTCTATTATGAGAATGAAAGTAAAATTTAATGAGGTTATAAATGCTCTCTCGAGTAATTTAATATTTTATTACTAATTCCTCACTAATTCCTTATTACCTATTACTAATTCTCTATTACGATAGGGTCAAAATATATCAATTGGTTTCACTATATTTTAAGATCTTTTGATCCGTTTGAAAATTAACATCAAATAAATCAAGCCATTTTTATTATTGATTTTATTATGTATTCAAAACTTTCTATCCGTTGAAAATTAACATGAAATAAATTATACATGGTTGAAGTCATTTGTAATTATTATTAAGTTCATTACTATTGGTTGTGAGAAAAGGGAACATTTTTAGTGATAAGATTTAAAATATCAATACTTTCAACTAAAAGAAAGCCTTTTTAAGCATGCTTTGTTTTGTAGAATTGTATTTAAAATAAGACTCCTTTTTATTACCAAAGTTCTTCCCAACTGATCAAAGAAGCATGGATTTTGGACTGCAGAAGGAGAGAACAGCTGACTGAGAAACGGAATTCCAAAATCAAATAAAGTAACACTTTATTTGATTTTGGAATTCACACATAGCATTAAAATTGTATTTCGAATATATTTCAGGTTTTATTACAAAATATTTTTAAAATTTATATAATGTTTTACCAAAATTCATAACTGAACAGATTTGTTTCTTACATATAAATATCTATACGATAATTGACATATTTTGTATTGAAACATTTCTTTCTAGTATCATATCATTTGTTGAAAATTTTGAGTCACTTATAATGAAAATGCGTTTTTAATACACAAGCTTATGATATCTTTTCAGTATCTCTTAGAATAATTTATTTTTATTACAATTTTCAGGGCAAATGCTAAGATTCATTTATAAGAAATGTCAACAACATGTTTCGCGACCCGTGTATGATCACAGCATGCATTTGTATGCTGTTGGGATTCGTAAATCTGTTATGGTATATACAAATATTAGTCTCTTCTTGATATTTAAATACCTTTTGATGGGGAGTGATCTAAGCAGTTTTCTTTGAAACATCTAATGTTTGCCAAGAAAAATGAATAAATTATTAAAATAATGGCTGAAATTAATTTCTGCTTGAATAGAGGACAGTTAGAATCAAATGCGAATAATTATCCAAAAATTACTTCTTGTTCATGTTAGGAAAAACAATGAGTCAAAAGGAATTTCAACGGTGCTTCTGAAACATTTTTAGGTAAAAATATTGAAAAAAGTTTTTTATCAATACATTTTGGTATAAATATGTTAATGAAGTATCAGTGCCAGGAGAATTTTAAATCATATTTATTGTTTTTATTTTATAAATATATATAAAAATGAATTTTTTGGGTGATTTAAAACGAAAATAAATTTATGATTATGATATCTTTTAAGAGCTATTTTCTCTTAGAACAATTTATTTTTGTTACAATATTCAGGACAACTAAATATCCTAAATTTAAGTAAACCTTTATATTATTGTTTTTAATTCATTATTTTTACTTACAATCAATATTTGTGTTTATCCAATTTGTTATTTTTTTCAATTGAAAATTTAAATTCGATGAATGACAACATAGAAACAAATGGGAAAATTATACTTATGTTTCCAGACATATTTGTTTACAGGACTCATAGATCTTCAAGATTTTTAAAGTCACTTTTTAAGTTTTGTTTTTAAATTTACTATATCAAATTGAACAAATTATGTATTCTAGTTTTTCTGAATACTGGGAAATTGGGTATCCAAGCGAATAGTCCTAAAAATGTATTTAATTCAAACAGATTTTTCGAAACCCCAATTTTAAATTAAGGGTAGCATCGAAAGCAACTTAGTTTTGCTCTCATCTGTACATTGAAATATTATTTGAAATCTCAACAATAGCTGTAAAAGTTTGCTTCCAAACATTTGAGAGTGTTTATTTTTGAATTTTGATTCAATGAAGAAATTTACTTTAATGAATCCTTATTTTTACCATCATAAAGTACACTGGTTCAGTTGTTCCCATTTCATCTGCAAATTTTGTTTCTATAGATCTTACAATATAGAGCGAAATTTCAATTGAAATAACATATTTTAAAGAGGTTGAATATATTGATTCTCTGAGGAATTGAATTAAGAGCTAGCAATGTGTGTGTGTGTGTTTTGACTTGGAATTTTTTTTTCTTTTTACACTTATACCTTCCTAGGAGGGAAGGGGCATTGTTGTAAAGAAATCGCTGAGTATACGGTAGAAAATTCTTGGGTTTTGATCCAGGATTAAAACTGTATTGGTAGTAAAGTGGATGGTCACATATGCGTCGATTAGAAAGACATTTGCCGCAAATGTTAGTTTCTATTAAATTACAATATCCTACTGAGATTTCCTATATAATTTATGTTAAGCATATATTTCATATTAACTCTTTAAGATTCTCAAATAATATAATCATGGGCTTCACTATATAAAAACCTGCTTACATAAATATTAATTTTTGGTAAGTCATTACATTAATACTCATTTTTAGTTAGTTTTTACATAAGTGTTCATTTTAAATTAGTTATTAACATACACTGAATGTCATTTAATGAGTAAAAATATTACTTTCTCAATATTGATAACAAGTTGCAGAACTATACAAGTAGAATGAGCTTTCTTCTGAAAAATATTCTAGTTAGATTCCTGAAATGCCAGTTGAATGTTCTGCTACTATTAACTTCAAAATCCAATATTTCCATATAAAATTCAAAAAGTCTACTTGCAGCTGAAAAGTCTTACAAAATACAATACAATATTACAAACAACATTTTGTAAACAGTATTACAAAATTGCTTTTTTAAATTTCTTTATTAAAAAAAGTTCATGGAAGACCAAATATACTCTGCGAAAATTGTATGATACCTATAAATAAAATATTTCAATATTCATATATTATATTTGAGAAGAATTTCAAAATATTTTGCACTATGTCTCTAAGCAGAATTGAAATTACAAAATAGTTTTCTCCTAAAATGACGCAAAACTCTTGAATCAATGTTAAGCGAGACAAATAATTCATTCTAAAAGTCCCCTCGATTCTATCGAGAGTCTAATTAAAATGTCTGGGATTCACTTAAGAATTCAGGAAGGAGCATTTGCGAAATGAGCTTTCTTCTTGAATCCTATTTTTACCATTTTAGGCAATTTATTCACTCTCTTTTAACTTTTATTTACCGTCTTTATAGAAAACTTCATGCAACTCAGCAGTCGAGAATCAGGCTTAAATCCTAGCTTGGAAATGGCGGAGATCATGCACGATATTTATTCCAACAATAAGTGTTGCAATTGATTGATTGATGATATTGTGTGAATGTTATTTGGGATGTTCTTGCATCCTTTGGAAAGTAAAGAAATATATACTATTTATAAATTAAGTTATCAATTTTTATGTGATAAATGAATACGATTCTCTCAATTATTGATGAATATAAGCAATAATTATACGAATGTATTAAATTTTATGGTTTTTTGAAATTATTCGAAGATGATTCACTGCGACTATTTCAATTATTTGCCATTATTCCTAAGAACATTCTTCAATGACTTATTAGGTCTCTTTTGCGTATAGAGATAAAAGTATCGAAAGCAATGTTTTAAATGATAAAAATATTACAAAGTTACATAAATTAAAAAAAATCCTCGTAACACAATGTATCCTTATTTGCTCACAACGAGACTAACTGTACAAACAGTAAAACTATTAGCATATTTACCATCGAATTTTAATTGAATATTCCAATGAATATTTGAATATTTCTCTATATAATAAGCAGATGAATCACACTATTAATATTTTTATATAGCGATTTTATCTTTGTTGAGGAAGCTCTCTTCTGCGAGCTCAGATTCTTCAATAAAAACAATACATTTCCAGAAAGTAATGAAAACAGTTGTATTCAAAGCGAAGGATTTCCTTTTACCTATAAAAATCGGCTTAAAGTCTCTTTTACAAAGAAGGAAAATTCGACTGGGTCGTAAACTAGATTCTGAATCATCATTAAAATTCGTTTTCGAAGTGGGTATCGAATTCACGAACTGTTTCCAAAAGACTAAAAGCTTTAGCTGACAGTTCAGTTTATTGACACAAGTTTGGTTATCTAATCTGGATAATTTCAAATAAATGTACATAAAGGAAATTTATAAATAAATAAAAACATTTTATATGATTTAAAAAATGGGCATGAAAATAATAAATTATTTTTAGCAATCTCATGGTATCAATCATATTTTTTAAATTTTAATAAGATAAAAAGTCTGGAAGTTCGCCAAATATTGTTGGCATTTTGAACTGTGTAAATGACTGCTTTCATGTGAAAAGAACTGAGTGAAATTTTTGTTATTAATGAATCCGTTTCAACACATTCAACAAACTTTGTAAGATTTCATGATAATATAATTGAGAATAGACAGAAATTATATATCTGTTCTTGATGTATTTTTATTAGTGAAAAAAATCATTATATTTATATCCTTCAGAATAGTTATTCGACATTTATTTTATAGGATTTTCGGGAGCTTTCAATTGAATAATCCTCGGAAAATATTTATTTTTGATTATATATCGATGATAGAATGTATTGTATAATGAATGAAAAATATTCTAAGGCAATAAATACAATATTAAAAATTCAATACTATACCAGAAAACATATATATTACAAGAAATCTAACTAGCACCAAAGCAACTAGAGAGATTTACCAGAATAAATTAGATAAAACATGGAAAACAATGAAAATAGTAAGAAAATTTTTTAAATTCCCTGAAAATATACAATATAAGGAATAGGAGGAAAGCATAGAAGGACCACTTCTTCATCTAGAGGGAGATGGACAGCTATGCAAAATAAACACTCTTTTCTGACATGCATCAAAGACAAATGTATATATATGTATGTATATATATATATATATATATATATATATATATATATATATATATATATATATATATATATATATATATATATATATATCAAAGAAAAGTAAACAAACTCACAGTAATAAGAGAACAACAGATTTAAACTTAATTTCAAAATACCAATACCAGTAAATCAGAAGCAATTTAAATATTAGAATATATAAAGATAAGGTAGCCAAAAGTAAATTTAAAATTGGGATAAAGATAGTTGCCAAGAGTAATTAATTCAAAAGCTATAGTTTAGAAACGTGCACTAAATTTAAAATTAAAATGTACTTAAAGAGATTTAAGGTGAATGTCTTTTTGGGATTCTTGTAAGAACTTCAATACTTCTTCCTTCTATAGTTGTAAAAATTACTCATTACTTCAATCTTACAAGCGATTCCTTACTTCCTACATATTTTAAAATAAAATTAGTTGGAATGTTCTTGTTTTTGAGATGATCAATTAGGTGTTTTATTTGATTTTTAGCAAATTTATTATTGCAGATATTATAATTGTGATTTAGTTCATTTATTTACTAAAACTAATCATCAATTTAATCATCAGCATTTAATAATAATAAGTTGATATTTCATAGATAGCGGGCTGTATTCACGTATCGCAAGTTGGAACACTCCCAAGCATCCCCCTCGACAAACGGGAATCCAGAAGTGTTATTTATCTTTAGTTGTTCACAACAGTGGCTGGCATCAAACCCAGAACTTTTCCCTCTGAAGTGCGGTTTAAGCCCCCGAGAGTCCTAGGTTTGGCACAATCGACAAGAACAAATGTTTTAGGATTATAATAGCGTGTTCAAATACTTTGCAAACTGTTTCTGTTAAAATGAAATTAGGTATTTGATATCTCTAATTGACTTCAGTTGTCATTCCACTTACCTGTGACATAGTTGAGCTCTACAATTTTGGTGGAAGCAGCTGAGTGAGAGACTTTGTAATTCAGGCGCAAACAGAAGATCCCCCAGATACTTGAACCTCCACCCATAGAAATAGTATTTCTCTCGGAGGACATCGCAACCACGACTTATTTAATGCGCCCCAGCCAAAGATTTGTCGTGTTCACTTTAGTGAATTTGGTTAATTTGAGATTCGAATTCACTACCTTCCGATAATAAGAACGACGTCCTTATCAACCAGTTCAAGTTGGATATGAAAATATGTTGCTCAAAATTAGTTGGTACAAGAAGCATCCAAAAATGCTGAAGGTCATTCCTGCAACACCGCGTATTGCTTTCTGAACCAGGAGATTTGATTTCCATGTCATGTTCATCTCAGACCTTCAGTTTGACAGTGCGTATATCATTTGCTGGGATAGTTAGTAAAAACATACTTGCATTGTAATAAATTATATCTATCTTTTAATGTGCTTTCAATTAATATTTTTTAATGTAACTCAAATGGCTTGACGTAAAGCATGGGAAGAAAGTATCGAGATCAAATGAAGGAAACGATCTAAACGTAATATTAAAAAAAGTAAAGTATTCAAAGAAAAATTCTCAAATTATTGATATACGTCACTGTCTGAAGGAACAAGCTGCGCAATGCAAATTACAAAATTGTACTTTTTGATCTTTACTTTTTCCAAGTTTTTTTTATTAAATATATGTTTTATGAAGGAAATTCTTTCAGATTCGTGGCCTGAAAGCTCCAGAGAATTAATCGGTGGTGAGTAAATTGTTTCTTTCGATTCCTGTGGAAATTTTGAAAGACTTGACTTTGTATAGAATTGTACCCAATTTCAGGTTCTAAAAATGGACATGCCCTTCTTCGACCCCACTCGACTCCGGCGACACTTATATGGTAAGTACTCCACCTACTATCCTTTGTACAATCTAATAAATATAAACTGTCCAAGTATTTTTTAAATATTAATTCGAATTAAAACAGATCTCTAAGAAAAATGAGAAAAAGAAAATTCAAATATAAAGAAAATTTTTAGAAAAGTCTATTAAATTTGGTTGCAACTAAAAATATGTCTAAAAAATTCTTACATGTTTTGAAATTTTTGTGTTTTTATGTATTTTTTGAAAAAATAAACATATTTGAAAATATTTATTTATATTAAAATATGAATATTGTTTGACAATATTAAAAACATAACGGAGCTAATAATTAAATAAATACAAAAGATATTGGCAAATAGCGAAATTAGTAACTTTATTTAAACTCAAATATGTAATATAAAATACTAAACATAATAAAATTTAAATAATAGTATAGCTAAAATAATAATAATAGAGCATAATGATAGTATATATATACATATATATAGCTAACATAATAATAGCTCACATAACATAATAGTAAAGCATAAAAAAAGCAACAATGCCTAAATAAATTCTTAAATGTTTTAAAACTTTTATGATTCCCGTTTTCATTGAAAAAGTATACGCGCGTATTTGAAAACATTTATTTATATTAAAATGTGAACATTTTATGATAATAATAAAATATAAATGAACGAATAGTTACATAAATATAACAGACATATTAGCTAATGGCAAAAAGGGATATTTACTTTTTTAGTCAGATACGTAATGTAAATTAAGGTAACATAATAGTATAATTTTCTTTTATTCATTTGAAATATTGTCTTTGCATTGCAAAGTATGATGAGAAAAGTCAATTCTTACAGACATTTTCATTCTCAATATAAAACGCGTTTTTTAATAAATATTTTTAAATCTCTCAAATTTTGTATTGTGAAAAATTGGGATTTAAATATATATATATATATATATATATATATATATATATATATATATATATATATATATATATATATATATATAATTGTTGATTTCATAGTTTTAATCAGTGTTTTCTGGAATGTAAATTACTCACTGGGACTTCACTCATTGATATAATTTAATTTATCATTACTGAACAATTTGTAAAACGTGTCTGTTCGCTAATGAAATTATGTGTTCGAATAATTTGGTTTAGTATAAGAAAATATGAATAATTACTTTCTTATATTTTAATCGAATAATTCAAATAATTGCAGGATGAGACAAAAATATTTGTATTTATTTTTGATAACGCGCAGTATTAGAGCAAATAAAATATAATTTAGATTATTTATGCTTCTGAATAAAAATTGCATCAAAAAATAAACAATTTATTAATTATTTATATCGTGCATATATTTTATATGTAAGGTTAGTAACCCATTCAATAACCTATGATTAGAAATATAGAAGCATGCATCAATATGATATTTAAAAATTATATCGATGAATGCTCTGAGAAAGAGATTCGATCAACTCTATGCTAATCATCAACTATGTGATAGAATCTATATCTTGCTTTAGACGTATTGAAAATTGATTAGAAAAAAAATAATGGCCTCTTTTCCTTAGATTTAATTCTCAGCGCATATCCATTTCATTGAGCAAATTATCAACGCATCTTCAGTCTTTCCATTATTTAAAAAACAAATCTTAGAAAATATTTGCTCCGATGTTTAATTAGTCTTGTTTAAAATTTTATCAAGTTTTGGGAAGAATTTTTAAGGAACAAAATCGTGCACAGAATTCTCGGATAGCGTCAATAAAGCGTAATGAATCGAGAGTGGTGGAGGGACTTTCTTTCTTACCCTAATTTAATAATATTTGGTGGAGGCAGAAAAATATTTGTGGATTCTTGGTACCGAGAGAAATTTACGCAGGGATTTTGAGCCAGAGTTTTCGGAGGAAAGGAATTGTATGACGTATCTCCTACGCTTGCAGATCGATAATGTATAAACATCAATAAGCAATCCTAAAACGTCCGATGAAACGTTTTTCTTATATTATAAAGAATTGATTCTTAACTTTAGACCACTCTGATTTCTCGAAATACTTTCAATCGCTTTAGAAGGACGATAATCCTGTAAGGCGTACTATATTTTAAATGCGTATTTCAAATCATTTCAAGTAAATTAGCTAAAATCGAATAAATTAGCAATTACTGATTTTCAGGGAATTTCAAAAGCCTAAAAGGAATTAATAAACACCATAAAAAGTAGAACTAGAGATGAGACAATTTTAAAGTATTAAAGAATTTTTTAACCCTTTGGACACACAAGCACACAATATTATAATTTTCTTCATTTAGCATGGATGATTTAACTCCCGCGATAGTTTTCTATCCAAAATTTATAGCAAAGACCCGGATAAGTTTCAAATTTCATTTGGTTAACTCTGGGTGCAAGAAACTTAATCTAAATAGATCATTGAACCTGCTACTTTTGGATGCAAAAGCAAACATTTTCCCAACTCAACTACCTAAGTTCAAAAAGACATTAAAGCTTAATCGATGCTGTTAATGATTCCCATTAATTCATTCCTGCATTACAGTATAGAAAAAAATTGGACATTTTAGAGTAGACCAGAAACTGAAAAATACTTAACTTACGATAGTGTGATCTGTACTGAGAATCTAAAGCAATTCAGGTTTCCCTATAAATAAGCATCCAAATCTATAAAAATTTGTATCATAGGAAAGATATTGCTTACTTAATCCATATGTACTACAGTGTTCCGTTATTGTAAAATTATTTTACTCGATTCACACGTAGCAACTTTATTGTTCACATTTTTCTATTAAAGAATATGAAAAGTAAATTCGAAGTTTTCTGCATGCTGATAATTTTTTACAATACAGAAAGTAATGGCATCAAACTGATACACTTCTTGCATTCATTGGTTACGCTTTACAGCTACATACGACTTACTTTTCAAATATTCATGCAAAAATTTGAGAATGAGTAAAGCAAAACGCCATCTTATTCGTCACACATATAGTCCTCTGTACTCAAGTGCAACAAGCGTTTTGAGTACATACCTGCATTGTTTGAGAGAAAAACGGGAAGAATTTTACTTTCAACAGACAACTGGTGACAAATTTCATAGGTTAGACGTAATAATCCTCTATTTTCACCCCGAAAGAAGACTAGCATCGTTAGCTGTGGACGCTTTTTGATGAGCGATCCCCCTTTAAGCTGTCATTTATGGTTAGGTAACGAACGAAGAATTGGTGCAGAAATACCGATTTCTAAGGCAGCCAGCCGAATTGCAACAAAGCGTCACCGTGACAAGCCACGTGCCACAAGGTACTCCCCTCCTCCAATCACGTGACCGGCGAAAAAGGCGCCTGGCAGAAGTGAATTAGCTGCGAAAGTAATATAAAAGTGATTTGAATGTTGAGTGGAGGAACTACACCCTCTCCCGCTGGAAAGGAAACTATTTCGGACTTCATTTTGGAATAATAGGTTGGGCAACATTTTGAATGAAAACATCAAGGAAAATTTTTCCCTACTGATCACTAGAGTACTTTAATTTTTAGAATATTTTACCTCTATATTTTGATTAAAGTTTGTCTCAATGATTATTACTAGGAAGAAATTTTGAAGAAGTTTTATTTCTATTAATAAGTGCTAACAAGGAGACATGCTTGCCTAGGATTCAAGAGACAAAGCAAGGAGCGCAATAAAATCCCGACGCGGGCTCTCTATCAGTGGACTAGAAAATGCCTGTACTGCATAGCGCACGTTTCAATTATCCTGGAAAATAGAAATATTTGATGCACATTTTAATTGTTCTTGATGAATCATTTATAATATGCATTCATTGATAACTATACACATTTTAATCAGTTTCAAAAATAATATTTGTCAAATTTGAAGAATTTTTTTTCTAATTTCAGAGAAAAGAGCAATATTTTTTAAAGATTGAAAAGAGAGAGAAATAGATTTATCACATTCTTACAAAGTGTTTTTTCCTTTTCACAATTTCAAATTAAGTTAATTTTCATTAAGTAAATTTTGTTATTAATGAACACTTATTTAAAAACCCAGGTTCATATGAAGTGATAATGTTTATTACAAAGAAAAGCACTGCACATAATAGAATAAGCAACATGGCCACGTTTAATGGAGAGTCAGCCTCATTATTATAATCACTTTAACATACACGTATAATTAATACAAAATTTGTATTCTTGAAAGGAAATTCAAAGTTACTTTAGGTGTTTAAATAATTTACATCAGTTCGAATTTCAGTATTACTGACAGGAATAGATGGAGACGTAAAACAAGTGAAGAGCACTTGGGCTATAGCGGGAAGTCATGAAGCTTATGACAGCGTGTTTCTCTGAATATCTTTTTTTCTCAATACCATTGAAACGAGTTCCTCATGAAAAAATATAAAATAACCTGGTCCGAATTCCCACCATGACGTTTCGGTGTTCAGCAGAACATTCCCTCGTTCAGCTCCTGGTTTGGGTTCTTGTTAAGAGAAATCTTCCCCTTCCAGTCTATTCTTCCTCGAACCATCAACTACTTTTTGGATCCAAAATCGGTTCCTAATCATCCTCTTTACGTCACTACCCATCGCTCTCTTCACATGAAATAGGTAGCTCCCATTCACAAATAACCATAATAATTAAATTGTATACATTTGTGTGATCAGCAGAGTTATTTTTTTCCATAAAAAATCAAATTAACGTTCGTTTCTACCAGTTTTTCCCTCTTCCATCATCTTTTTGCATTCAATGATTGATTCAATTAGGACTTACAAAATATAATAAAGTAAATCCTAAACTACTAACAACACATATATCAGTGTTGAGAGACAAACTCATGAACAGTTGAACTGAGCGCCTAAGTGTTCAAATGCTAGTTAGACAGTAGTAGAATTCCTTGTTCCCTACCTCGATCTGTTGGAGTCCCTTGCTTTCGATTGCTCACTGGACAAGACTATTTACAGAAGCATTTACATCTTATTGGAGTCAAGGATTCGGCTTTTTGCCGTCTGTGATAAGAACGGGACATGCATGATGATCACCTCAAGCATTGCTTTATTGTTTTAAAATTTCATGAAGACAACTCTATAGATACTAATTTTAATTCTTGCTTTATCGTCACTTTATTGGACTGCTTGTTAACTAATGGCAAAGATGTCGAAGATGGCCATAGGATAAAAAGAAATTACTTTTGTATCAGAACATTTCTGGTCGATCAGGTGGCCGCACGGTTAGCAATCTGGCCTTTGGTTCAGGTTCAAATATCGAGATTGTTGGTTGTTTGGAATATATTTTAAATAATTGGTCCTTTTAAAATTAGCTGTGCAAAAAATGACCACAGAGCGACAAAAATATCATAATTTCTGAACTTGAATAAGTGGATATTAAACTGGTTGGATTTTCGCCCCCAGAACAATGAATTGGATTTCGCACTGATTTTTTTTTACTTGATTTCTTTTCAATATCATTCCAATTTTTTTTTTTAAACTTGGATTTTTTAGAAATACTTATACTCATTTTATCAGCCTTTTAAGTTCCTAATTGTATTGCTTACTCGAACACTTTTGTCTGTCACATTGTAAAGGATTTGTTAAAGCAAAGAGGGAAATGTTTATAACTATTTTCTTCAATTTTCAGTTTTATTCCATGTGTTGTATATTCATTTCCTATTTTGCCAAAATACCTGCTTTGACTACTTTATCAAGTACATTAAATATGTTATGAAATGTTCATCGCAAAAAACTATTCAATACTTAAGTGCAGTTAATTTTTATATTTCAATAAAATTGTTTCCCTCTCTCATTGCATTTTTAGACAAATACATTTAAAACCATATTTTAAAAAGGGAATATAATAGGATTGAGGCGTCATTGTTCTCAGGCTTCAAATCCCCCTCTCATCAAACAATTTTCTTCAAAAAGTTTTTTGTCAAAATATGTATATAGTGTACATTTTGCAACAAAAATATCGACACACACGAAGAAATTGCCCGATGGAGACAAAAATTAATGGATGGGAAGATTATGTTTAGAATAGAAAATGATTAAAATTTCAAAAAATTTAATGATTTATTTTACTGACATAATTACAAATTAACCTATCTCAATAAAATGTTGACCACCTGTAGCCTGGATGCCAGTGGCCACATGGTGTGACATAGACTGATAAAGCTCCCGCATGGTCTACTGTGATATTTCTTACCAAATTTGCATCGGACTAAGTTATCAACATTTCCTTATAGATGTGGACGCTTTCCCATCATATCCCAAACATCCTCGATGGGAGAAAGATCTGGTGATCTGGCTGGCCAAGGAAGTATTTGAGAAGCTGTAAGACCTCTTTTTATAGCAACACATGCCGCATATGGTCTTGCATTATCTTGCTGAAAAATGAGGGCAGAGTATTTCAAAAAGAGCGGTAGCAAAACGGATTTCAGATTGCTGTTGACGTACCACTGTTCTGTAAGTGTGCCTTTAATGATGACTAAAAGGAGTCCGGCTATCAAGAAAAATGGCATCCAAGATCATAATTCCTGGCTAAGGATTTGTGTGACGTGCAATAGTTAAAAAGATCGGTACGTTTTCCCGGGCGTCTCCAGCCATTTTCGATGATCGTCAGGACACAATTGGAAGCGGCATTAGTCGCTAAAGACTACACGCCCTCATTCAGCCTCATTCCAACTTGATGGAGCCAAACACTACTATAATCTGGCTTGATAGTGTGCAGGGGTGAGTAACAAATGGCGTAACGGTTGGTAGGAGAATAGATTTCATTCTATCAGCCGTCTCTGAATGGTTATGGTGGGCACTGGTGTGTTGGTCACACGTCTGACGGTTGTTAGCGATGAATCAGACACTGTGACAGATTATCAAACAATCACTCTGTCCTCGCCATCTGTTTGTGGTCCTAGGTCAACCACTACCATCATGACGCTGAAATCTGTTGTTGTCTTCCAATCCTTGCCAACATTCTTTCGATCGATATGACGAGCGATTCTCTGATTTCCCTAACCCGCCTCTTTCAGTCTAATGATATGACCACTTTCAAACTCTGACATTTGCTCATAACGAGCTCAAATCCTGCATTTTTCAGCTGTTGAAAATTATACGAAATCCCAATGCAACAGAAATTCTTAACAACAATTCAATAACAACTCATTATACATATATGCAGCATGTGCAGTTCCGATACAATGGAGATCACTCTATTCATTCATTGGACACCAAATTTTAATCAGTTGCATATTTGGTCAAAACATTTATGCTTACGAAATTTCAAAGTAATAGGATGATTCTTTCTTGGTGCTTCGATTTTTTTTGTTATAGAGTGTATCTTAATCAAACCTTTAGTTTTGCTAAAGATCATCGTTGTTTTTCAATACAAATTATTTATAAAACTCATCTTCCTTTCACACCAAAAATAATAATCTGGAATTTTCCATTGTATATTATTCCCAATTTTTTTAATAGAGAAACTTTCATCCAGTTAGTATTCATAATTTTGCTCTTCATATAAATTTTAAAAGCGATGCTCACATTTCTGAAGTTTAGACAATTAAAATCATTATTTATGCTTTGTCAACTTTTAAAATTGCAATACGGTGAAGGAAATCAAATAAAAAGACATTTCAATGTAAACTGTATGGTATGAAGATAAAATGGTTATAAATTTGCAAATTGTTTGGGGTGGGAAGTTAGTAGAAACAGTTACCGTCTTAAAATGACCCTTACCCAGTTGGCTGTGGAATGGAACTGGGCAACTTAGGAATTGCTTCAATTTATCAACCTTAGTAGCTGGAGAGGTGTGCCGGACCAGTCTCTCAGCAATCCATACCAGATGGTTACTTGGTGAGGGGTCTTGAACCCGTACAGGCCAGGACAACAATCGAATACCCTGTGTATTGAGGAAAGTCAGAACGCAACATGTGCTCTTGCATTATCTTATTAAACGATGGTTTTTCTCAGCTTTGGAAGATAAAGAAACCAATGGCATTAAGATGTTAGAAATGTACCGATTGCCATTCAAATTCATATCTATCCGAATTAAAGATTTGCGAGACATGTACCTATTGGTTGCCCATATAATCAAACTGGGTGCATAGCACTTATTTTGATATTGAATGCAAGTGAACGATGAGCATTGTCTTCCACACACTTATGTGACTATCGCAATGCTGCAAGCTGAACTGGGATATGCCAGAAAAGACGATAGCGGGCCATTCTAGTATCCATCCTTGTCAATGGGCGCACCAGAGTCTTTTGTTACTATGTTGCATTATCAAGGGAAGCTGAAGTAAAGCTCACCGTGAAGACAGTCCGTGATGATATAAATTCCGTCCCATTGAGCTTATCACGGCCTAGCGGTAGGACATCCCTTTTAGAAGCATAATGTCCCAGGTTACATCTCAGCTACAGTTGAACAATGGAAGATGGATGTTGTACTTCTTCCTTCTACATGAATGCCTGTAGGGGTTGGTACTTTGGATTTTTCCGGGTTTGCTCTCTTGTGACATGTGAATACGGCTCATTATCTATGAAAAGTCGTTTCAGAAGGCAATTTACGTGCTGGGGGTTGTAATGCCTTACAACGGACTTTGCTGTAAGGTTATTCACTTGGCGATGTCAAAATGTCATCCCATTAGGCTCATCGTGTCCTAGTATAAGACATCTCTCTTTGGAGTATAAGGTCCCAGGTTCGATCCTATCGAAAGAAAGATAGAGTTGTACTTCTGCATTTTGCATACATATCTATTGGGTGGGTGCTGGAGAGTTTACCGAGATTTCTTCCTTGCTGTGCGTGAATACTTCTCACTATTTCTGAAAAGTCCGCCCAGGAATTCATTTATTCTGTTGAAGCTAACAGCCTTCATCGACATTCGCGGCCGCTACTACGTAGTGTCAAAATGTTCAGAATGTCATTCCACTGTACAAGTTGATGCTGGGCGTTTTCAAACGAGCCCATTTTTGACTAGTGGTCTTTGATGGGGTTGCAGTGTCGACCTCACGATATGAGTACTACCCTCTCATCAACCCATGGATTCTAAATTCGCGTGACACTGGCTGACTAGAGAGAGATCGCGGAGCGATAATCCGTCTCCAAATTGGAAAGGATCTTGCCGACAGTATTTTTCTTTACTTGATTTTTCAAAGTGATTTCCGAAGGAGAAATCCACTGTGCAATTTTTCTTTGGTGCAATGCTACAAATGTCGTTTGTCTCTCCGAAGAAGCTGAACAATAGGTCCCGATCTAATTAGTCCTCGTGTACAAAAAATGACCGTTTAGAGACAAACAAATACCAAAGGAGCTGAAATGCTAATCATTTCAATTTCTTTCTTTCTTGGAATTTTGACGTTAGTTTTTTAGTGTTGCAATTTTAATGACCAAAACCGCTCTTTTAGTTTCTTTAAAAGAATCGGTGAATGAAATATTAGGTTTGATGACATCATTTTAGGGACTTGCTTAATCCCGCATTACAAATTTATATATCCAGTGTCAACTAAATATATATTAAATTCATTGTCAGATATCAATGAAGTCAACATTTGCCATATGTTCAAATTATTGCCCACCTTTTGCTCAAATGACTGTAGATATACCTTGTTACAGAATAATATTAATTACTAGCTGAATATATCCGGTTCTCTCTATTCTATTTAAATAATTTTATATTTGGTTCAATGAATTTGCAATTGACATCTTACTTATCTTATGTTCACAGAGTTTAAATTTCCCCAGGGAGAACTTGTACATAGATTTTGGAGATCCAGCGCCCATTTGGGGACAGTTTTTTTGGAGAAGATAACTTTTAAATCTTTTTCTATACGATATAAAAAAATAAACAGAAATCCAAAAAAATGAAGAAAATAATTTCTTAATGAAGTTTCAGCTTAAATGTGACAATACATACTATTCACAATTTAATGCATAAAAGCATATATCTTTTCGCTAATGTGTGAAACCCTTTATTTCATATAACAACTAGGTATTTTATGAAATAACTAAGCAAGTCATATAAAGTTAATGAATTATGCAATTTAACTAGGTATTCTTATAGAATAATGATTACTTGATCGTGTCAAAATAAGAAATACGGCTCTCGAAAGATCTTTGAACCGGTTCTAGCTGCTTTCAGTCAGTTTTGAGCCCTTTACGGCTGCTGCCTTTCAATGACGTGTGTGTGTACGCTCCATAGAGTTACTTTTATGCTTAAAATTTAGACAGTGTATTATGTAACTAATGTTAACAATAGGAGCAATAATAATTCATATATCATCAGCTTTTCCTTATGGCTGTGGTAGCCGAGTGGGTAGGGCATCGGACTTCCGTCCTGAAGGGTGGGGCTGGATGCCACCCACATAGTACATGCGATATACCAGGGCTAGGGAACTAGCCCTGGAGAAAACCAGCCAGTGGATGCCCAGTGACGTCACGCTCTTCCCTCTCCGGTGACAAGGCGGCATGCGATATATCAAAGCGATGAGCCAGCCCTTATGTTTTCCCTAGCCCTGCGATATACGTGCTCGTTAAATCTGTAGAATCGAAAGTCCTAGGGTCGGTCGTTGCGCAGTTACCATGGGTATAATGTTCTGGAGAAAATTTCCTCCCCCTCCAGATCAATGTTGAAATTGAGGGAGTGGATCCTCTGGTAGTGCCATCTATCAGAGGAGTTAAGAGCAAAGTCGCACTCTCATTTTCGTGGTACTCTGGTTAAATGAAAGACGTACTTTACGGACTTAAATTCGCATCGCCAGCGGCATTGTGAGCTTGGCTTGTCAAAGTATTATAAATAACAACAACATCTTTTTCTTATTATTTATGAATTATAATAATCAGTAATAGGGTATTTTTCTAGAGATTTTAGCTACTTATGATTAATTAATTTACAAAATAACTTCGAAATTGTTTATTTTTCACTTTAATAGTCTATCGTTAGTTATTTTGTAGAATAGCTAGTTATTACATAAAATAATTCGGGATAATCTGAAATTATTTATCTATTATATACTTTAACTGACTTGTTTAGCTATTTTATGAAATTCTTAGTTATTCTATGAAATAGCTGAATTAAATTTATTTTAACGTTAACATATACATATTACAATTCATTTAAAGTTCAAATTCAGTTATGAACTGAAAAGACGAACATTAGATGAATGCAATGAAAACAGAAGCATAACTTACATTAGCTCTTTTCTCTCTGCAGCAGAACAAAATAAGGAAAAATTTCGGAATGTGTATTAAAGAATGAAAAATTCACTTCAGAGTAAAGTTTCAGTTTAAATGTGAAAACATGTAGCTCGACGTTTTTACGCATAAAGTTATACACATTACCAAATAACTTATTTAATCGCTTCTAGAAATAATGTTTTGTAGCACGAAATAAAAGGTGGAATATTGATTAGCTAAAATCAAATCAAATGCTTGTAAATTACTTTTAGTTACGAAATTAATAATTATTGAAATTGTTTCATCTGTATTCCAATGTGTCTTCGGCTGATGCTGTATAAAAATAAGCAAAAACATCATTTGCTGTCGACAGCAAAAATAATATTTTCTTGAAAAACTAAAAAAATATTAAATATTGTTATTATTAGAGGAAAACATATATAGACATGAAGAACGCGAAATGGAGAATCCAATGTTGCAAATATTTTTTTCTGTATTACCAGCGGTAACACATAGATGACAATGTAAAAAGAGTATAATAATTATTCTTTCATAAAAAAAGGAAAATAATCATTCTTTCATAAAAAGAGGAAAATAATCATTCTTTCATAAAAACAGGAAAATAATCATTCTTTCATAAAAAGAGGAAAATAATTATTCTTTCATAAAAAGAGGAAAATGATCATTCTTTCATAAAAAGAGGAAAATAATCATTCTTTCATAAAAAGAGGAAAATAATCATTCTTTCTTGAAGCATGAAGAGCTCTGTAGCAGAATGTCAGGTCCCTAAAATAAATTTCATAGTGGCTTAAGTAACTTCACTAAAGAAATTTATATCTCGATACTCTAGATTTGATTAGACTAAACATGGTCCGGATAATCGAATATTAAACAAAATGATTTTTAAAATCGGAAACATGATCAATAATTAGGGAAAATTAAAAAATTGATATATGCTATTACATATATATACATTCATACATACATGCATATATATATATATATATATATATATATATATATATATATATATATATATATATATATATATATATATACACATACACACTGCTGGGAAAAAGTAGGACATTCATATTTTATAAATTATGCTTTATACTTTAGCGCAATTAATGTAAATTTTCTTTTTTATTTTATTAATCTAATTTTCCTTTATTTTCAGCTAATAAGTCTTATCAACCTTTAAGAAAATACTATAAAATAATACTTAAGGATTTTTGGTCTGAGAAAAACACCTTCAAAAATAGTCTCATTTTGGAGTCTGTAGTTGTTTAATATGTTGAAAGCATTGTTACTTTAAACCTTCTTTCTTTCAAAAGATATATCTTGTTGAAAAAATCCTCAATTTTTATATAGTGAAAATTTTTGTACCTAGGGGGAAGCTTTTAAGGGAATTTCAAAAAAGCCAAATTATGTCACGTAAAGATGTGGACAAGGGTATAAGAAAAATTGCAAGGAATCAACTCATCAGTCCAAAAGCTGTTTCTAACTTCTAGAAAAAACCCAAGAATCAGAGGAAAACAAAGACTGGCAGACATAAAAAATTGACACTACGTGATGAAAGGAAAATCCTTAAAAAAATTAAAAAAAAAACGTGTAGAATCATTGGAAAAGCAAAAGACCCATCTGGAATCACACATGAAATCAGAAGAACACGTTACAACTTCATAAAAAGATCGGATACGTTTATATTCAAGAAAAGAAAGCACCATTTTAAATGGAACGAAAGGCACATTGAGCACCGGCTACTGTGGGCCGAAGAACACATGACTTGGAACTTCGAAAGCACTTCAGTTATTTTTTCTGATGAAAAAAAAAATACAATTTAGATGGCCCAGGTTGTTATCAATATTATTAGCATTGTCTGGGTACACAAGAAGAAACTTATTCTATCAGACAGATAGGTTTAATGGTTTGGATAGCAGTTGGGTACGGTGGAAAGACTAATCTAGTGTTTATGGAGGGAACCCAGAAACATTCAGATTACATTTAAATTTTAAATTCAATGCTTCTTCCCTATGGCGCTGATCTAGGCTGAGAAAGTTTGATATTTCATCAATGTGGGACATCAATTCACGCTACCAATGGTATAAAAATTAATTACAAACAAATGATAATCGGGTTTTGCCATAGCCTGCTAAAAGTCCAGACCTCAGTATTGTCAAAAACATGTACTCAGTAACTTATCGGCGTGTTTATACTATAGGCAAGCAATATGAATCTTTGATCGAACTTCGAGAAGATTTGAATTGTGTTTCGGACAATTTTTGTCAAACAAAAATTCAAGACTTATATGATTCAATGGCAAATTGAGTCTTTGAAGTAATTAAAGCAAATAGCAGAAAAATTCTTTGTTAACAAGATTTTTACTTTCAATATTTCGAACTGTCCTTCTACTTTTTCCCACTGTATGATGTGCTTCAAATTGATTTTTAATTGAAACAAGCAGGTAGTTTCTATATTATGTTACAGACATAGTTATCTGATTGTAAATAAGTTTTTAAAAGTGCTATAGTAAAATTATTTTGTAAGAATTCAAAGTTCTTCTTTTATTTGAAAATTACCTTTTGTTTTTCTACTTTTCCACGCAGTTACATATATATATACATACATACATACATACATACATACATACATATATATATATATATATATATATATATATATATATATATATATATATATATATATATATATATATATATATATATATATATATGTATGTTTATAAGTTGACGAATAAATTATTATTTAAGATTAGTTTCAAAAAAAGAATGTAAAATGCATATGTAGAAACTCATGAATTCTTAGATGCCTTTTTCAAATTGATAATTAATAAAACAATTTTTTCCAAGGTAAGTTCGCTTTTTGGTGATCCAATAAGAAATATAAAATTTCATCTATTAAATGCATTGTAAATTTTACATTTATTAACTTGTCACTAAATTTGATTTTTTCTTTCTCCTCTAGAGAGAGAGAGAGAGAGAGTATATTCTTTCTATTGTCTCGCTAATGAACATTTCATATGCAATTAAGTGTATTGCACACACATTTTAATTTTAAAATTTCAATTTCAACAATGTTATATAGCTTATGTAGGACTGCAAAAAGTAATGAGAAGCACTACACAGAAGGGTCTTAGATAGGGCATACAACAATTTGAGATCTATATTTAATGGAAGTTGTGTAATTTATAATAAGCACACAATTAAATTGATTTTTCTCCATTTTTAAATGACAGATTAGATTCCAAAATATAAGTGCGTTTTGGTTTATTGTAAAATAAGTTATAATGTATCACACAAAATGAATCAGAAATTTATCTTGTTTTATTGAAGATGACTCAATAGAAGTAAGCTTCCCCGAAATATTCTTTCCTTTTCTGTAGACAATCAGTGAGAACATCCTGTTATCATTCATTCAGTCATTGATAATATTTTAAATAGCTGTATTAAAAAACTTCCCAAGGAATTCATTTTGAGGATAATGATTTAATTGATGGTATCTTAAGTTCCACATTTATTACTTTTATACCACTATTTACTATTTGTTATTTTATATGCCTTTTGTGTGTGCATCACATTATACCATTTTTCTTTTCTTTCACGTCATTATTTTAGATGAGGTACAATACAAGAAAAACCGTCCATTGCGGTTCCTCATTTAGTGAATGGTCATTTAGTGTACAACCGCATTTCTATTAGAAATTGCTATTGAAAAGCTACACATTCAAAATACCTTAAATGGGAGCTTTCTTACAGGTTAGAAGAAAACTATGAAACAGCAGAAGGTGTATGCATACCAAGAAGTACATTATACATGCATTATGTGGATTTTTGTGCCAAAAACTATATGCAGCCAGTAAATGCAGCCTCCTTCGGAAAGGTATGAATAGCTTTTCTATTCTCATTGATTGCAAGTAACTATATAAGGAAAGGAATAAAATTGAAACTTAGTTTGAAATTGCTCAAAGTAGGATTTAGTACATTTATAAATGGCCAGTCACCCTGTTGCCAAAGGAAATAAAATGTTTTGAACATTAATGGAACTGAACAATTCAAAATTAAAAACCAAATTACTACAAATTTCAAAAAAATTCCATTATTTAGTCAACTTAATGCTGAATTTTACTTCGAGTAAAAACCGAATTATTTTTGCCATCTGATAATTCATATCAATCCAAAGGTGGGACTTATATTTCGATCCACTGTATTTTGATTCTTCTATTCGCTAATGAATGTGGGTTATAAAATAATAGTCTTCCTCACAAAAATTGAAATCACTGTATAATTTTATTAAATTGATTTACATTTGAGTTGATGAATAAATTAAGTAAAAGTGGACGTAAACTTGAGTAGATAAAATTTTTTAACACATTCATTGCAGTTATAGGACTTTAATAAGTGTTCAAAACCATTTTGACACACATTTAAAAAGTTTAAAATAAAAATTATATAAAAAAAGATTCTTCTCAATTCAGCTTTTATTTTTCATGAACCTTTTTGAAGAAATTTTAATAAAATTGCTAATATGATGACTTTTATCCTTCGTGATAATATGTTTATGTTGACCTTTCCTGCGCTATTTACACTGCATAAAACTATTAAAAGATCTCATAAATCTCTCTTTTATAAAATAATGGTATAAGCTAGTTTTTTTTGCATAGAACGGAAATAGAGAATCGTAAATGCAAATTTTGAGTTTGATGTCGAAGACGATACTTTAGAGGCAACGAATGATATTTTACTTTAAACATAATGTAAAACAAAACGGAAAAGAATGATCGACATTCAGTAAACATGTTGTTTCGATGAGTACGATATCTCAACAAAATCAATGACTAAATTAAAAGCTTGGAGAGTTGTTGGCTTGTCACAGTGTGCCAAACACAATCCGAGGTAGCAAGAGTCATAGGAGTGTCAAAATTGTGATTCCTAGGACCTGGAATCATTTATTTGGAGACTTAAAATGCAGGCCAAAAATCAGAGCAAGGCCCTAGACGTGTAACAACAACCAATGAAGACCGTTATTCAACACTAACGGCTTGGAGATACCGAAATAAGAATGCCACTAACCTTCAATAACACCTTCGCTCGTCTACCACAGTACTGGTACCATAGTTTCCACACAAACTGTCTGAAACTATCAATTCGCTGCAGCGTAGTATGCTCACCGACCAATGATGTGCATCACGTGATATCAATGCATTGTCATGCCCGCCGGGAGTAGGCAACAAATCATGTGAACTGGAGGAGAAATGAACGGCGCAATATTCTTTTCTCTGACGAATTCCGTTTTATCCTGATAATAAGTGTATTTTCATCTGGCAGAAAAGCAGTACTAGATACACTGCGCTCGTGTTCGAAAGTGTCAGATTTGGCGGTGGGGGAGTGATGGTCTATCCAAACATTCATATTGATGAACTCACCAATTTAAAATCATTCGAAATGGAGCTCTGACCGGTCACCAATATTGGTATGAGATTCTCAGACGTTGCAACAGCTACTTTATGGTAGCGGACGACAATTGCAGGCCACGTCGCATTAACTTGGTGAATGATTTCCTGTTGGAGGAAGGAATCATACGAATATATGGCCAGCGTGTTCACCCGCCTGGAGACCAATAGAACATATTTGGGACATTCTAGGCAGACGAGGTGCTGAACGCCTGCCACGCCCACCAACTCTCCGAAAACTGGAAAAAGCTCTTCTGGAGTAGTGGGACAGAATTCCCCAGCCCCTCACAAATAATCTGATCGACCCGATGCCTGAAAGGTGTTCAACGTTCTTGGTCATCCGGGGAAACCATACACCTACTTAAAACGATTTCTCTTTTAAGGAAACACGTTTTTCATTTATTTTTCTCTCACAAGCGCAAATTGTGTCTTTTTCCTTTTGTACCAAAATGCTAAATGAAATGGAAATTTTTCTGCCAAACAAACGTCATTTTTATATCATATAGCCTATTACGTCTATCAATAATGTATCAATCAAATAAAAAATTTTACAGGAAGCAAGATAAACCCACAACTTTAATATCCTTAAATTGTTTTGGATAGTGTATTCAGTAAATATAGTATATAATTCAAAAATATTTTCCTTTTGATAGCAATTTTTGAATTCTCAGAAGTATGAAAATTAACTCTCAATCTGAACTTTAACCGAATATTTCACTTAGATTTTCAAATTCATTCTTAAAATAGGAGATAAACATTTAAAATATTTTTGAATTTAGGATATGTAAAAGCAATTTTTCTGCAATAGATAATACTAATGAAATTTTACATAAATTACACAAAATCAATTTCCCTCTAATTGCCTTTATGAAACAAAATTATTGCATTAGAAATCGTTAAGATAATTAAATTTAGAGTTATCCATAGTAATTATTCTTTATTCAAATTCAACAATTACCTTGAGTAATGTTTTTATAAATGATGTGAAGAAAAATTTTGCTTATTGCTTCGAGACAAAATTCTTACAGTTTGAAATCATATCTTGCTTCTTATACTTTAGATGAAAGAATGTTTATAAGAGACTCCTTGCTTCCGTTATGGTTTGGATCGTTTTTTATCTTATGTTTAAGACGTCAATACTTTATGATAAACGACACGAGAACTTCAAAAAGTAGTCAAATGATATTCAAAAATATTTTTTCAGCAAGGAAACATTTTCATTCGTTACTATAATTTGGAAAATTTCCTTAACGAGTATCTTTTAAAATGAACGAAAATAAAACAATCAAGATTTATCTTTTAAAAGTATACCTGAAAGATTAATTCGGTAGAATTTCAACTTCTTATTTACTGTATCGTTTCAATGCTGAGAGGCATAGTTATAATTACAGAAAGAAAGCAAATTACTACTGATCACTTATTAGTGTCTTATGTTGATATCCTAAATCTTAAGAAAATGGTACGTTATTATCAAAAAGTCATACGAAAACGCTAACAACAATTTTACAACTTGAATGAAAATCATAAATATGCCAACAAAAATTAATAAATACAAATATGCTCTGAGGCAGAATATGTAATGAAATGGGAATCAAATCAGGAAATATTGAACATGCAATTCAAGTAAAAGTATCGCAGAATCTAAACAAATAAGCGCAATCCTAATATTAAAAATATAAAATTGAATATTGATTTTAATGCATTTAATAAAATTATTCCGATGATTGCTAGTTATATTTCTTTATTTTGTTCTCAATTAAGTATTAAATTTATCTTTAAGTATATTAAACTTACTTTGTGATAGAAACATTTCCCGTAACGTTTACAATTTCGTGGCCATCGTTATCTCCTGATCACAGTCCTATGGATTTCTTGTTCTTCAATTCTGACCATGATATGTGTCAGAATTGGAAGATACCATAAACATGAAATTTGCAAACTTCATATTTTATGTTGCGTTTATCATTGGTTGCCCAGTATTTCCCGTACGTCATGCATTGTCGAATGCAAAAGTCGACCCGTTAAAAATTTGGAATTCCAATAAAAAAATTTTCCCTTCTTGTGTTGTCATTAATTCATAATTCTTTGCAAATATTTTATGTCCGAAATTTGCATCACACAATAATCATTCCAACGCCATTTGTGGTTTTCAATATACTACTCAATTTGTGTTGCCTTTAAAAAATCTCACTCTCACTATCAAACATCAATGTATGAATTTTTTTCATATATTTGAGTGGATAGCCTGATGAAATTTAATATATAGAGGAAGCTTTTTTAACCATTTTTTGTATATGGTTATTATTATTGGAATTTCTACATTTTATAATGAAAAATAGAAATTAAAAAAGCAATAAGCATTAGAAATAAAATATTTTATCATTGGTCATTTACAGATGTAATTCATACTGTAAATATTTTAGAAATCGATTAAAAAATTTATTTTTATATACGTTTTAAATACTGACTGAAATGTTGCTAGTCGCATTCCAATTGCGAGCGATGTTTTTAACCCAACATATTACTTGTGGGTTTATCATTTTCAGTCTTCATAATATATCGATCTATTGAGTAGATTGAATATTCAATATCGATTCATTCTCTTAATATATCAATTTCTTGCTTTTCTAACTCTTGCATATTTATTTTCAGAGTTCTAAGGAAGTTATGAAAATTATCTATATCCAAAAAGTAATCATTTGTTTCACTGGAAAAATTTCAACTAACAGTAAAATTTGATAAGAATATTAATAATATGAAAGAAAGTGAAAGTATTTAACTTTCAAATATGAACTGCTTAGAACTCTTTAAAATCGTTGAGCTGGAGGTGCTAATGCAATTAGATCATTTAATACATTCGGAAGACAAGTACAACTGAAACAGAAAAGTCAAATAGGATTTATTATTTTATTCTAGATTTCTACCCAAACTTTTTAAAGAAAACTGAAACTAATTTGCATGTAGTTTCTTCTAAACTATAGCATTTAAAGTTTAAAGATTTTCCTTAACAACTTGGGAACACAATAAAAATCAATCTACCCAATATAAGAACACAATCAATATCGATTAACAATGACATTCTAAATGTAAATATTTTTTATTTAAAAAAAAGCTATAAATGTAAAAGAAGTCGCTTCTTTTAATTCAGTAAATTATTGGTTCTTTACTTTGATGATCTGAAATGGAAGAATGGGATTTATCAGAGTGAAAATATCTTTATTTCAGATTATACGTCAGCAGTTTCCAACACTGACAACCAGAAGACTGGGTACTAGAGGACAATCTAGGTAAAAATATTCTATTGCAATGTTTCCTTTCAGTTAAAGAGCTTGCAATATTTTTACCGTTTTATTTTGCTTGCAGGTACCACTATTATGGAATTGCTATTCGGGAGAATTCAGCTTATTTCCAGATTTCCTTTTCCAAAAAAGGAGCAGCGGGGTAAGTATTGAATTTCTTAACGTAAAGAATTTTTCGCGCGTGATCGGGTTGAGCTGGGAAACGGGCGGATTACGGTAAAATCACGTTGAAAAATCGCTTCCTCCACAAGTATTCCTTGTAGAGTGGTGTTGCTATGGCTGTACCGCCCGCTACCCGGTATGCTTTCTTTTTTGTTATGTTGGTATTTTAATTCAAAAGCCTAAAAGTACAAAATGAATGTTTCCTTTTCAGTTGTGAGCCACGGAGGGACTCCTGTAAACAAGTGAGTACATTTTATTCTTTCTAAAGGATTATTCTAAGAATAACTGAAATAAATAATGAAAAAATTAAAAATTGAGATTTAAATCGTGAAAGGGAAATACACACACAATAATGTTTCTTAAAGAAATTTCCGAAAACATGAAATGCCAGGAATAAATAAAGTATTGTTTCAATTTTTTTTATTTGTTAATATAATATCAAAGAAATTTCATTTATATATTACCTGTAACAGTTTAAGCATCCAAAATTTAAATGCATCAAGCTTTTATATTACCTATTAAATTTTTTTATTAACTATGAAAAGTTTGACAAAAGGTGCCATGAGAGAATGAAGTAATTAAATATTTGCATTCATTTTTTGTTTAATTTCACTTTTATATTGCACTTTTTTAATTTAGAAATTTTAGAAAAGAAAACATTTTACTTATTTCATTTTTATTTGTTCACTGTGTTATTCAAAATTGCTTGAAAGTTTTAAAGTGTCGCATTCAACATTTCATAGATTTATGGATACATACTGCATACTTTACATTCTATATATATATATATATATATATATATATATATATATATATATATATATATATATATATATATATATATATATATATATATATATATCATGAGTCATAATGATGTAATTCTCCATCTAGTGAAACACAGTGCATTACTAATGATGTAATCCTCAAATTTTGAAAGCAATAATTTAGAATATCCTGGTTTTTCAAGAAAATTGGAGTTACTAATGAAAATCATTCTTGACTAATGTGTTACTTATTAATAAATTTCAACCAGAATTAAATCGTGAGATTAACCGTGAATTAAACCGTGAGATTTCAATTTATTAAAACAAACGCTTCGTAATCTATGGTGGTGGGAATCATGAAGAGAAAATAATCTCGGACATCAATGTATTTACTCTTGTGTTTGAATAGGACTGGGCATCATTGCCAATGTAAAAGGAATCTTGCTTAAAGGCCACTGATCTATGCATACGAAGGAAAAAGTAATTTCGCTGTCTTCTTTGGTCATTGACGTTCCCATATAACAATTTAAAGAATAGCTTATTTCGTTTTTAAAGGATAAATCAAGAAAACGTCTATTACAAATAGACATGTAAAATATGGTGTTTTTAATTTTGTAAAATTAAAATAAAATTTAAATTTACGTTTTTATAAATAATTCTCGTATCAAAATTTACTTGCTTTACTATTGTTGCAAAATATGTTTTATAAAATATATTTGAACTATTTGCTTAAAATTCAATCGTCAAAGTACGCGAAACATTACATTTAAGTTTACAGGAATTAATACTTCATATGAAATTTGCAAAGAATAGTTTATAGTCATTGTTGTTTCTAAAATATTTTTAAAAAATTCTGCACAAAAATAAAGCTTCAATTATCAAAATATGTTATTGAAAATGCTTAGGATTACATTAAACTTATGAATAAATTACATTAAATTTAATGAAATATATATAATTATAAAATGTCTCATTGAAGTAATAGAAATATCATTCTCACACTAAAGCAAAGTTCAAATGAGAAAAATTAAGGTAGAATAAAACTAATAAATGAGATTAAATTGAAAAATTTGTTTTCTTGATTTCAATATTTTAAAATATTAATAAGGATCTATAATCTAAAATTTATTTTTGTAACAAAGAGATATTTTTATTATCTATTTTATAAAACAATAGCATGAACAGAAAATGTGCATTATAATAAATAAAATTTTAAAAATCTAACTTCGTCCCTATCCTTTCAAAATTAATTTGAAGAATAGTTTGACAAAACGTAAAAAAAAAAAATATTATCGAGTGTATAAGTTTTTAATAATTTAGAAAAACGGAAAGAGACATGCGGTCCCTACAAACTACAATCTGGAAATTTATTAATTCTAATTATTATGAATTTAAATTTTAGAATTCAAACTATTCCAATTCTAAAATATTATTAATGTTAATTTTTAATATCATTGGAGGACATAAATAGTACTTTGCTATTTCCATTAATCTATTCCCATGATAAAAATTAGTTTTCATGAGGGTTTTGTACTATTCAGGACTTTAATTTATTTAAGAACATATTTTACTTACTTTTTGAAAAGCAGATTTATATTATAATTTATGAATTATAGTATCTGATAGGTTATCCATACATAAAAGTTATTTTTAAAAACGTTTCCACAATGAAAATATGAGGCAAATTTAGGTAATTTGATTTAGAATGTCTATGTTTTGAAAAACATGTTCGTAATTTCGCTAAACTATTTTTTATTTTTAAAAATATTAATAGAAAGCTTGAATTTAAGCTGGCAGTTTTTAACTTACTATTTCAAAACAGCCATCTAAAATATTTCCATAATACCATTCCATTGCTCATACCATCCATTGCTTTGCATATAAACTAAGCAAATCTTTCCAAAATGGGTGATACATTTTTTGCAATAAACTACAAGAATTTTGAAATACTCATCAGAAAATAACTTAGATTTTTCTGGAATTAAATGTATTTAGAGATCATACAATTAAAATTTATAATTTTTAAACTTTAATTTTTAGACTCCTCTTTACACAGCACGCTCAAGAACCGGAACAGTTTTACCTGAATTTCCTAGTGTTAAAGATCTTCATTTGCCTCCTACAATCGACACTGAAAAAGTAATACTGTCTTTACATTTTTTCAAGAAATTTTCAGTACTAACCTGTTTATAGAAATCATATCATATAAAATTATAGAATATATTCATATATATGTATTATTTTATTATACATTTTCTATTGAATTTGTTAAAAAAAATTCATTTACCTGAATTTCCAAGTGTTAACAGATCTGCCTTGGTCTTATACAATCAACACTAATTGTATAAGACCAATGGAGACTTGACTACTTTCTGTATCTTTAATACTGTCAAATTTACAGAAATCGTATCAAATAAATTTGCAGAATATTTATATATTATAAAATTTGTGTTGAAAAAATTAAGCATTTTGATAGAATTTATTGCAGGATAGAATATGTATCAGGAATCATACTTAATTGATTAGCAATGAGAAATTTTATACTTGAGCTAACATATTTTGCTTTCAAATACATAAAAGAATGTTTTCGTAATTTCTATAATATGCACAAAAAATAGCTTATTTTTTATATATTATTTTCTAAGTCATGAATTATAATTAAATATTTATTAAGTTATTTTTAAAAATTTATTACGTCACACATATTTGAATTCATATATACTATAGAATAAAGTAATAAATTATTCAAATTTCCTCCTTTTTATGCTATTGGAAGTTCTGTCCACTTGTTGCCATTTGAAGATTAATAGCGCACTAATTATATTCTTGTGATATTATTTTACGAATACGTTTTAAAAGGACGTTTTTGCAGAAGGAAGTAAAGTAATACTCTAATAGAGTACGCGCGCGAATTAAATCATATTAGTAAAGTCAACAATTAGTAGCCAAGTTTAGGAAATTGCAACGTTATGTGAAAAAGATCTAAAATATCTTGTGAGGTACCATAATTAATTTTAATAACTTAATATAGTTTAGTAACCACGGCAAGCACTATCGTTTTCTAATTTATTTACCATTATTATCTTGTAGCTATAGGTAAGTGTAGATTTTGACAACAATGTTGCTATATATTATACGTAAAGAAAGAGATTTAAGTTTTGTCTTTAAATTAGACATCACGACGTCATCTGAGTAGGCATAAGGTCATTATGTTAAATTCTTCAAGTACCAAATATTATTTACCAAGGAAATATTGAGAATTTTCCTAGAAAAGGTAATTGAAAAGAAGGATTGTTTACAAATTTTTTTCGGTTAAAATAACTGTATCCATAATAAATAGCAAATAAACAAATCAATGTTACGATAGTTAACAGGCAATTAACAAAGAAAACAATGCCATCGTCATTATTAAACATTCTTTAGAGCAGCGATTTCATGGGATAAGTTTGTTAAATACAGGGATTAAAAGAAAACCCTCACTCACAAAACATCACGTTTCAGAGCATTGGACAAGGGTCTAAAAATGAAAAAAGAATGAGAGAGAGAGAGAGAGAGAAGCATACGAAGAATATATTGAAATAAAATTGAAACGTTTGAAAATATTTCCCGAGATGGAAAAATATTTTATTAAGAGGATCAACTAAACACGTTTTATCGAGTAACCACCCAGAATCTCTAATTTGAATCCAAATGAGAATATCTGAAAGTTTCCACGAGCAGGGGCAATTAATAGGATACTATGAATCATTAATCAATTAAAACTACTGTCTCTGTTGTAATTTAAAATCCATTCAAATAAGAAATCCATGTTTTAACATTGATTATGCAGCTTAAACATTTATATAAACATGTTTCATGAAAGAAAAGAAAAAAAACTCTTTCATTTTTTTTAAAAAAATGGGAAGGGTTTGATAAGCTATTATGTTATGAGAAATTTAAGAGCATTTTATATTTTTGTTTCATCCCATTAAAATGTGAAACTTTATAATCTACTCATTTTCCAAATTTTGTTAAATGTTAATTAAGGAATTTGAAAATTAATTCGCATATAAGTAGGCAATATTGAAAGTTAATTTATGTATATATTTTATTCTATACTTTTTTCAATTTCAATTTTAAATTCTTAAAAACAATGTGACTATCATAATATTTTGTCTCAAACTGGGGACAAAATATTATGATATTTTGTCAGCAAAGTTGTTTCAAAAATAGTACTACCAAAAGGGATGCAAAACTGGGTTGTGAGATAGAAAAAGATTTACTCGAAGATTGTGGATTGCTACGAAAAGGAATGATTTCAGGTTTAAGAATGATCTACCCTTAATATCGTGCTTTTAGGAGTGGTAGTCGAATACAATTAAGGCTAAACAAAAGGCTTTTCTTTTAGGGCTTTCTGGATTTTTTCTGTGAAAACGTCCTCCTAAATATACAGCAGTTTTCAGCTCCCTATTCTGGTACCAGCTAAACTGAAATGATTCTCAAGTTGCTCATTGAGATCTCTAAATCGCCTTCTGTTCTGTATTCCTTACAAGTCTAGGACTAATTTAGACGCAAAGTCATCCCTACATATTAAGCAAATCGACGTGTATAATCAATTAATTGATTAAAATATATTTGTACCGTATTTTATAAAAATTAAAATCATTGTTTATCACATTTCTTTACATTAAAATTTAAGTTTCTTGTTTAATAAAATTTGTTTCATATCATTGTACTTCATAAGAAATGCATTGCAATATAAAATTACATTACAAATTTTATCTTTAAACATTTATTATTAATTAGAAGTGTTCATAACATTATTTAAATGTTTATACGGAATTTTCATTCACTTTATTTGAAAAAAATATATTTGTCTTATACATTTTCATGTTTTTTGGAAAAAATACAACTTTTAATTTTCAATCTAAGTAAATGTAGTAATAAGAAATACTGAAAAGTTTCGAGAAACTATAAAAAAATGTGAATGATTATATTGGTAGGTACTTAATCATCTTTAATTGAATTCTTTTCCAGATGAGTACTTTCCTAATGATGTACAGGACTCATTGTCAAAGACTTCTTGACACTATTATAAGAGGAAACTTTGAAGAGGTAAATTTTTCCATTAACATTGTATTTCTTTTTGTTTGTATACCTTGAAATAAAATTGTTCACAACTAAGCGTGTTCACAAAATACTTAAGTGAAAAAAAATCCTTGGTAAGAAGATATTTTCGTACTTCAAAATTTTACAATAACAACAGATAGAAAAAAACGTGACATTTCAATAAAAAAATTTACACTGAAATGTTACAATTATTGTTGTTTGTGAACACGTAGGACTAATTTCGAGGCAATTAATATATGCAAAATTACAATGAAATTTTCCTATAAGAAACTATTTCTCTAAATATTTAATACTGTAGCTTATCCATTGAAATAATTTATTGTTTCAAAACATCAAACATTAAATTTGTCATAAAGTAGCTTTAATAAAATTTTATTTAAAAAACCAGAGAAAAATAATCATATGAATCAAAAGCATTCTATAAGTTTTATGTATTACATTCTTACAACAGAAATGCATGTAAAAATTTTTGAGGCAGTTAATGAGTTAAAATAATTTTTTCACAACATATTTATTGTATATTTTTTTACATTTTTCTATCTTCAGGTCCAGAATTTCTTGCTTCACTTCTGGCAAGGTATTCCTCCCCACCTGCTACCTATCCTAGAATCGAATGCTCTCGTTAATTTAGTCGGTGTCTGTGACTGTATCCTCTATCGAACCATAGCAAACGCCTTATTGCCTTCTATGCTCCACACCCTGCCTGAAAGGTTTGTAAGAAATTGGACAATTTCATTCTGATATTATCATGAATGTTTCATCTTCTGAATGATTCTATTTTAACTTTTATTGCGAAAATTTCTTGAAAAGATAACTTTTTACTTTAAATAAAATAGTTCGCATAATACAGAATATATTCATATGTGGTTATTGTATTGAAGCAGTAGTAATGATATTGAATACTTTTTATTGTATTATTATGTATGTAGTGCTATGTTATTATTATTAGTTTGGTAAATGCATAACTATAAGTTGTTAACTAAAGAAAGGAGTTTAAGTTATAAGATTATTCCTTTTGTAGAAAATAGTCATTTTGTATTACGCATAATTTACAGTTAGAGCGCAAACTGTCTAATACTTAGAATAATAGCGTGTATGAAAATACAATCGAAAGAATATTTTATATCCAAAAATGTCGCGAATATGCGCTTCTTCCTCTTGCAGTGAATAAGAGTCAACGCTATCGTAAAATAAATTTCTCGATTGCTTAGATTATGATGATGAGTGTCAGTGGTCATGGAGCCCAAGAAAAAAGTATTTCAAAAATATTTAGACAACTTAGTGTTAATTAGGAATTAAATATATATATAGAAGTAGAAACATTCACACAGTACAAGTAAAAAACGAATTGCGACACTAATCATTTAGTAGTATATTGTTGGTAGTTAGATAACGAATGTATTTTCAAACTAATTTTTGCATTTGTAAGCTATTTGTGTGAAACCTCTTCACAAAATTCCTAGCTTTTCCCATCAATTGATACATTAATTATAAAAAGTAAATTCATAGGATATAATTGTATTCAATGTAATATTTTATATTTATATATTATATAGTTCTACAAGTAAATTCTGACAGTTCTTTACTTTTGAATTAGTTTGACGAAAGTAGTTCGGAAGTTTGCTGAAGAGTTGGACAGTTGGTTGAAAGCAGCGATTTCACATTTGCCTGACAATCTAAAAATAGTCAAGTTAGAAAGTAAGTCATTTCTTCCTAGTATTGCTTAGCTGTTAAAGCGATAGTTTTAAGTACCTACTAACTAAGGGAATTTCTTTTTACAGTGGCAACGCGATTTTCTCACACTTTAAGACGACAAATGTC
Organism: Latrodectus hesperus; assembly: GCA_037975125.1. Taxonomy (NCBI): domain Eukaryota; kingdom Metazoa; phylum Arthropoda; class Arachnida; order Araneae; family Theridiidae; genus Latrodectus; species Latrodectus hesperus. The sequence continues at coordinate 11,641,902 of CM075854.1, read as the reverse complement.
CCTGAACCATCTAGCACAGGCGTCTAGAATGGTTGTCCATAATAGCGACGTCACCGCTCAAATGTTGAATGACTGGAGGCAACTAGACTTAGATGCTATTTGCCGAGAGACATTGTACAGTACTGAGCACAGTGCAACGACCTCTCAACTGATTCTGAAACGTAAGAAGTGTTCGTGGAATTAGTTTCAAACGTACTTTATTTTAGTGCTATTGTTCAATGCTATTTTCGAATGCATAACATGAAAAAGCATGGGAATGTTTTCGCATACAATCAGCCATAAATATCTTTTATTTGTCAGTCAGGTGATCTACTTATTGTATGTCCAATACAAAGTACGAATATTAACGATTATAAACTTCCAGTAATTTATTCTGAGTAATTAAAAAAATTTCTAACATGGTACTAAAGTAAAATTTTCCGTCTGACAAAGACATAGAAAAATTAAAAACCAAAATACTACTTCTTTTATATACAGCTAAATATTTATTGAGGAAAATTGCGTCAGCATTATGTTGGTATCATTACTGAAGGAATGTGGTTAATGAAGAAACCGGTAAGGATTAAGGAAATTGCAAAAGGAAATTTTTTACTAAACAAGGTAAATTTTACTAATAGATTTGACTAAACATGGCTTCCTGAATTTCAATTCAGTTCGAAAATTAGTGAATATTATTTACCAGTTACCACAATAGGCAAAATAAATACTTGATAAATGGAATTATAGTAAAGGGGTTAAGGATAAAGTATTCGGATCACATAATCATGAATAAAATCATATTGGCAACTTTTTTAAATGCAGAAGTTTTTCTTATTGATAAGCAATATGTGATTTTACATATTTCTGTTTCAACTTCCCTTCGCATTTTTTATGTTTACACTGTTAGCAATTAAAACTACTACAGTTGGAATGACATGGCCAGAACGTAAATGGTGAGATATGTATGTTCTATCATGAAAAAGTATTCAATATATTCAAACTAACAGGTGGCAGTAGCAACACAAAATGAATGCTTGTAAAAAAATTTTAGAGCAATTATTTAGATAAAAATTGTATTTGAATTTGGATTTTTGGTAAGAAAGTTAATGGTATGCTTCTGCGAGAAGAAAAAATGTTTACCAGTACTTGACTGCCTTTGACTGGGGTGGAGTTATATTCAATCGTGATTGTGGTTTATCCTACCAAAGCTTTGCTATTGGTTGAGATCTAATGATGGTCAGCAGAATATAGAACGAATGGGAGCATGCTAGTCATACACACCTTTGAACAGAATCTCAGTGGCCTCACGTGATTAACAACTGAGAAGATAGACTTGTCGCTTTAGTGTTTTATTGGATCGTATTGCTATAATAGAGTCAATAAACAGGGTGTTTACAAGACGAATATCTGCACAAGCAAGTCAATGATGCTTGAAGCTGAAGTTAAGCTCTTGAAACTGCATCAGATATGATTCCTCCAATGCTGTGATCAATGACGGATACTTTATTATTAGAATCTGTATTTTTAGAATCATATCGTCGTTTTAAATTAATTTTGGTTCTGGATATATCATCATGATAGCGGCATCGTGGACAACACTCATTGTTAGCATTCATCCGACATCATCATATTGGTCTATCTCCAGAAGTGATGGAATGGATAATCCCTGAGTTCTGGTCTCAACCTCACTCGTTAGCACTGCCGACATTTTATACTGCAACGATTACGTTATTCATCTATTAAAGTTCATTATACTATTCTGTCTAGGATATTTCCGTAAAACGTTTCAGCAGAAAAATATCCGACGTACAACGCCCTTACTTTACTGATTTTTATCGGGATAGAAAACTTAGAATTTTTCCCTGATCAATATGTTCTCCTGATCTATTATCAATAAAACATATCTCCTTTCCACAATTGTCGAATAACTGGCGGCAACTACTTTCTCTCAGTACAATCTATAAAATTTGGCAAAGTCTGGCAGTGTATGAGCAACTGTACTCCTAATTGCAACACAATTTCTGCTCAGCCCATATTATAGCAAATAAGTATAGATAATGCTATCAAGGATAGTTTTTCTCTAGATATTGATTTCTCTGTATTTTATACCTCCAAATTTTTAAGAACTTAAAGAATTCTTCTCCACACTCTAATTTACCATGTCTAATAAATATCAGAAGGTTATTTATAATCTTTCTTGACGTAGCAGGTTTTCATAGTTAGTAGTATGAGAAGAAACTTAACTTTTCAATAGCTAATGATAAATTCGATTAAATATCGACAGTCAAATGTAAAACCCTCATAAATGAAAAACTATCGGAATATTCATTCAACTAATCGAACCAAATTTTCAGACATAGTTGCTTGAACATATGCTTTGGAAATTGTGATAATTTTAAACAACAATTTTTGAATGGAAACGTCTACTTTTTTTCCTTGAGCAAATTGATCAGCGTATTAAGTAAACCAAGAAGGGTGTTAAACAATTAATATGTGATGAAAATTTCTATCGTAAAGTATTTGCAAAAATTGTATTATAAAAGACTAATGAACAACGTAGGGATGAGGAGCTTTGATACACTTTATATAATTCACAATGTTAGACAGTAGAAGCATAAATTGCAAAACACCACATGCAAAGTATTTCTAGTAAAAAAAACTAAGAAACATTGTAAAAAGAGGGTTTCTTTAGTCTGGTATTTGAATCTGCTATCAAGATAACACGACTTATAAAATAACTATCAAAAGTGGCTGCTTTATCTGAAAGAAGAAAATACTTCTGGAACAGTACGAATTGTTTGATGAAATCACAAGCTAAGACAAGGCACATATTCTGTAAGAAAAGTACTCGCTTAGGTAAAGAACTTTAAAGAAACAGGAATCATTTGCGTTCCACCACGTTTCGAGCAGCCATCTGTCCCATTTAAAGCTTTGTGTGAAGTCCAGAAGAACAATGTTTCTTGTGGAAGTGCATTTTATGGCTACTTCAGATCAATTGCATTCTGTAAGTTTTCCTCGAAGTTGACTTATCAAAAACCACCATATCAGAAGTGTTCTACTATTCTACTTTTTACTTTGTGGATGTTTACATATTGATTTCAGCGAGCACAGATGTCATAGGCTAGAAATTAGTATATGCAAGTATATTTCGCAATGCCTTACTCATCAGATATGATGAATATAACCGTCGGCCATTGTAAATATTCTTGACCAACGATTCACTTCTCTTTAACTGGCAACATTTATATCAATAAATGATTTTACTGGGCTAGCAAAAACCTTCACGAGGTGGCACCAGTGCGTTTATACAAAGCAAAAGGGACTGTGTGGTGTATCACTGTCAGCACACTTTTTGCCTGGTCCTTAGTTTTTAGAAGACACTACCAGAGATAAGAAATCCTATCTGCGACAAATGCTTAGTATAAATCTACGTTTTAACCTTAGTAAAGTGCCTAACAGCCTAAGATTAAGGCATTTTAATATCCACTGCATGAATTGCCGTCCGGAAAGACTTTACATGGATAATGGAGTATATTAATGTGTCGCGAGGAAGGAAAACCGGAAAACTCCCTACACCCTCACATACGTGCAGGAGGAAAGAGGAAGCACAACATTATATCCGTTCCACAATTATAGCTCAACTCAAGGTGAAGAATGTTTCGAAGAGTGCTGTCTCATCACCTACCTAGGTCATCGGGAACTTATAAATTAATGCTGCAGAATTACGTTATTCCTAAATGACAGTAATGAAATACAATTGGTGACATTGAATAAATGGAAGGTGGGGCTCCTCCACACGTCACCCAATCTGTTCAACTAGTATTGCGAGAACATTTTGGTGAAAAAGTCATTTATAGTAAGTTTGTAACTTCGTATTATTGGTTTCTCCCGACCACAAACCTCATCTAAGATTTAAAGTGTAGGTATCTGCTTCATGAAATGTGTCACAACTAACATATGCAATAAACGTGAATTTATGCAAGTTCGTCCTGTTATATTAAGTTCTGAATTATGGTCCACAATTTCCTGCATGTTATGCGTCGTCACGTGCGATGGTGTACAAGTTGAAAGCTTGTAATTAAAATAAAAGCTGTTTCTCTTTACTCTCTTATATGTTGTTCTTATTCCTTTGTATTATTGTTCTCTACAACTGTTGTATATCGAAAATTTTCCACTCGTTAATTCGTAAATACGCTAATCATTCCAACGGTATTTGTAATTTTTCAATAAACCGATCAATTTGCGTAAGGAAAATAAAGGTACTGCATTTCGAAATTTTTTACTGTAATCATAACCATTGTGATGGATTTAAAGAAATTTACGTACTTTAAATTCATCATAATCTCCAACGTATACTTTAAAAGAACTATGTTTCTATTCGATTGGAAGAGCGGATAGTCCTTTTGGATTTCATATGAGGCGAAGTTTTTTCTTTTCTGTATTTTGGGAGAAGGTGGACAACTTTAATAATTCATCTCATTGTTTCTTTGTAAGCATTATCTTCTTGACACATTCGAGCATCTTACTAAAGAAATATTCCCACACTGCTTTTTAAAAGTTTTTTCATAATAAATGTTTTGTACGTAATGTTCAGTGTTGTATGCTATTACTTCTAAACCAATAAATTATACAAAGTACATCCAAACTCCTTTTCTCTGTGTTGTTATTAATGCTTATAATGCTTTTCTTGTAAATGGCTTACGTCGCCAAATTTTGTCACAATATAATATTTCCAGTGCGATTTTTACTATATTTTAATACTGTGATTGATTAACACAAAGAAAAGGACAATATATTTCAAACATTTTGAAATTCCACGCCTTTACTATAACTATGGGTTCTGTATTAAAAATATTTTCCCATTCACCATCTTTACCTATCTGATACCTGTCAATCACCTGTCTTACCTGTCAATCACTTGTCTGAAGTTTCGATTTCATTCGATATGGGGATGGGCCACTAAGTTTTCATATAAAGGGAAAGTCTCTTTTTGCTTATCTCGTACTTTTAATTAATCATATTTCATTCAACATCTGATTTATACTATTTTTAATATTTTCTATGAATATTAAAATTATTTCCCTATAAAGCCAATTTGTTCTTTAACTATATATTACTAAATTAATTATAGTTTCGTCATCGGTTTTTAAGTATATTGCTATGCTATTAATATTACTAATGATTTTTATAATTTCTTGGCATCTTATAAATCTTAATTTTTTCAATATTGAACACGATATTGTTAATCATCTAAGCCATAGCGCTCCTACCAGAAATAATTTACTCTAATAAAACTAATTTCCTTCAGTATAATGAATTTCGTTAAATCAAATCAGCAATAACATCGAAATTACTTTTTAAGTTTTTGAAATATCCATTGTTTAAGTTTTTATGATAATATATTGATTACATGCTGTCTTCCATATTTATCTCGAATAAAGGATAATATAGATGATTTCTTTAAAGATTTCGATGCACATTTTCAATTTGTTTTTTTAAGTTATTTTAACGATTCCCTTGTTTGTTTTTTTTCAAGTTGGGAAAGAATTTGAATCACTGTTAGAGGAAGAAGCACCTATTGAAAGCTATACACAGTGGTTGGAATCATTAGTTAACAAGTGCGCCGTCCAGGTACAGTCTATATTATATTGAAGTGTTCCTTTAAGATTCTTGTTTTTTTTTTCAAAAAACGTAACAAATTTTTTAGTTTCTAAGCCGGATAGTACAACTAATCTAAATCAAAATATGTTACGTACAAAGTGTTTGAAAGACTCATAAATCTTTCTTATAAAACGTTTGCTATAGTGCAGTTATAAAAAGTTTACTTACAAATTTCATATTTTTCTTTTATTTAATAAATGTTTTATAAACTCTGATATTTATAATTTTGCTAGAGCTATAAACCTTTAAATTTCTAAAACATTAAACCATTTGGAATTTCAAGGGACGAATTAGAACCGAAGCACGCTTACCGCAAAAGAGCCCCCCACTGGGATGTTTACTCATAACTGCGACAGTTTTTTACTCAGATGTACATTTTTTAAAAGAAAAGTGTTTCAGATATGACATTTTGAAGATGAATTATATCCGTTGCACAAGCGCTACGTGATATTTTATGTATAAATCTTAAATAATAATTGTAAACATTAAAACGAAAGTGAAATCAGTCTTCTTAAATACTGATATCCCTATTTCCAATTTTTTTTAGAGAAAAACTTTTATTACCTAATAAAACACTTCTTAGTAATAACTATATATGATTTCATTATATTTAAAAAACTAGTAGATACATTTTCTTTCTCATGAATTCATTTTCTATAAACAATTAATAGAAAATGAATTGTTTTCTATTAATTGTTTACATTTTTACTTTTTACATTGTTTACATTTTACATTAATTACATACTTAAATTTCTGCAGAAATAATAAACAAGTTGAAATTTTTACTTTGTTTTAAATAAAAACCTTTATTGATAAATCTTTTTTCATTGAATTCTATTAAATTGCAAGAAATATATTAAATGAAAACATTCACAATATTTTTCTATTTTTTAAAACACCTTTAGTTAATTTCTGATTAGGAAAATTAACTTGAATGGAATATCTATAATTTTTTGAAAAATATTAGGAAATGTTATCAGAGACTTGTGTTTTTCGAAACTATTATTAGTTGATCCTGTTAAATATTTTACTAGCTGACATTTTTATTAAAATAATTCCCTCCTTCTAGCTATTACTTATTAAAGGACATGTATTGAAAAATTAACCAAACATATACATGATGAAACAGTAAATAAAATTATTTATATTCAGCTATTAAAATACACTTTCTTCAAAATATTTAATAAAAAGCCTGCTTAAAAACACGAACACGAAGTAGTAAACATGCGTTGCTCAGTTGTGGATCGAAAAATGAAGCCTACTAGACTTCATTTGGCTCCGCCTACATGTCATCATAATTGAATTCATTTTTTGGCAAGCAGGTGGATTTCCCGGAGGATTTCCCATTTTAGTCATCCTCCGGGATCGTGCAACGATGGGCTCGTTTGAGGCGGGCTTGAAATCGGATTGGTCCTGGTTATTTAAAAGTAAGGACCAGGCAAAACCCCCTAGAGGTATTATTTCATTTGGAGGACCCCGTGACCGCATTTCTTACTTTACGTTCCGCTATCAGTGAACAAGAAAGTTTCAGCTGGGTTTGATTCCATTGTCTTAAGGTATCGAGAACGATGTTTTTACGAACCTGACCACAAACTCTTTAAATATTTTTAATAAATACTTTTTATATGATTTAAAAAAACTGTCTTAATCGGCTTCTATCTAATGATCTCCTATAATGGTAGATTATTTATATAATTTTTTCACTCCTCAATATTTATTTTTATATATGTTATTCAATATATTAATAAATATTTCAGACTAAATTGATTAATGCATACGTTATTTTTAATGCCTATTAAATAGCTTATTATATTGAGAAATTTCAGGATAATATTCTTTTTAAATTAGTCCTCCTTTAATAATTTATTTGTTAAATCAAAGATTTACAAAATCGCATTCATAATACAGATATTAAAGATTTAATAACTTTGTAAGCAAATGTATAATTAAAACTATAGCATTACTGTGATGATCATAGCAATACACTTAAATTGAATTTCTACTCAAAAAATTTGCAATCATTTTAGTTTTATTTTTAAGAGAAAGAAATAGTCATTTTTGTTAAAAGATAAATAATTTTCTCAGTTGAAATTTTTGTTTTTAACATAAAAATTCAAATCTAAGATTTGAAACTCATTGGTTTTTACGTTTAAGTTCTCAAATTAGCTTCACAAATATAGAACCAAGATGGAAAAGTTCATATTTCATATAATTTATATGATATTATAGTTTGTATTTGTATAATCTCGATGAGATATGCAAATATGGGAATACGTTTTATGAACAGTCGCACATTATGAACAACTGCAGCACCACTTACGAACTGCACAGGACAAAATGTATCATTTAGAAAAATTTGACTCTTTTTTTCTTGTGATTTTATTTTTTAGTATGCATCAAAAGAAAAAAAGCGTTATCTGAATAAGTTTATGGGTTCAGTTGAAGAATTATTGCCGACAGATTTTAGATTATATTTCCTGTAAATCAGTCGTTGGGTCAAACGTAACCAATCAATTGTCATGCAAATAAGGAATCGGGAGCTGCAGGAAGGAATCAAAGGAAAAAATGTCAAATTCCTGGAGATACTGGAAGATTGGTTTATTATACTCATGACAACTCAAGGCCACGGTGTCCTGGTTGGTGAGGGCGTCCTTCTCATCATCGGAAGGTAATGAGTTCGAATCCCGGCTTAGCCGAAGATCCGTCGTGTTCGCTAATGGCAGCTGGGGCACATTAAAACTGGGCTGGCCACAGTGTCCTCCAAGTGAAATAACACATCTGGGAGTGGCAGGCCAATCTTCTGCTCGATTCTTGCTTCAAAATCACGAAGACTCCTCTCGGCTGCTTCTGTCTAACTGATAGTACAGGGAAGCATTCTGGTGCAACAACACTATCGCAACTCAAATGAATTCAACTTTCAAGAATAGAATAAGTTGACTCAACTACTCAACAATAAAAATCCATTTTCTTCAATTTAATTATAGGGCACTTCCAAGTCCATACATCAGTTTCATAGTTTTCAAATATTTCACCTATAAAATATTTTTGATAAAATTATGGCAGGGACACAATGCGTGAAACAAGTATTTTTCTAAGTATACAAGGGGCAAATAAGGGGTACACTAAAATTATAAACTTTCTATAAGTTTATCCTTAAGGTATACCAAATTTTATTTATATTTTACCTTTCATAATAAAAAGTATACCTTTTAGGATTAATAAAATCCCCTAAAAGAATATATTATTAACAATATACTTTAAAAAATATTAATAATGTATACAAAAATATTAATAATGTATGTAAAAAATATTAATATATTCAATTATTAATAAGTTATGCAAATTATTAATAATGTAAATACGATATTTAGGAAAACCGCTAAATAAGTAGATTGGCTGGAAAAGGACTTTAATATGATAAATAAAGGAAACAGAAGGAGCCTCACAATGGGTAGACCTATTAGGGAGGGCCTTCGCCTGTAAAAGGCTGCAGTGCTTTAGAGTTATATTTAGTGCGATCTATAGGAAATATGGTGATTACTTTATTACTAGTATAGGCATACGTATTCTGCTTTTAGCAATTATTCTTTATCTGTCCGATGTAACTCTCTTATCGAACTATTGTTTGGAAATAAATGTACTTTTAAGAAATCTGATTTCTTAATTAAGAAATAAATATTTTACTAAAATATTACATCAAATGCTGGAAGAAAACATGAGAAACAAAAAAAAAATCATCTAAGCATTTTTCTAAAAAAGTCAATATAATAAAATGCAATTAGTTAGATGAAATGTTGGATCTCAGTAAAAGGAAGCTCTTAATTATATTTATTTATATAAAGTAGGAAATTATTTCATTATTTAAGTCCTTCTATGTGCTTAACTTGGGATTATTGATTATAAAGGGCTTAACTACCAATTAATATTTGTATACTGAAAAAAAATTCCCTGCATGCAAGGTTGTTAAAACATTTATATGATTAATTAGTAAGATACATGTGCATACACTCACTTGTGCATGAGGCAAACGCAATGTTTAGCTACAGTATGTTTCAACTACGTACAAGTAAAATAAACAAATATGCAATTATGAGAGTAATATTACAACATGATTTCTTATAGTTACTACTATAGTAGGATACCAATACCGTTATCAAAATTTAATAATCCTCATTATTTTTTTTAAAAAAAATGGTTTCGAAAAACAATTTCTAATGAAGGGTGAATTGCTAAGTTAAATACAATCTTTAAATATTGAATTGTATTTATCAAAAAAATTTTTTATATCTTTTAGAGTACAGGAAGAAAGAAAGGTGGACGACGTCTTGCACGTCAGTTCCTACTCTTGTGGTCGGCATTTGGTACTCGTGTAATTAGGGACATGACACTTCATAGTGCTGCTAGTTTTGGTAATAAAATTTACAATATTTTGTAAAATTTTACTTTTTGTTGTAAATTTTTATGCAGTTTTATTTTCGAATAGGTTCTTTCCACCTTTTGAGATTAATGTTCGACGATTACGTCTTATTTCTTGTGGAAACGATTCATACAGAAGACCAAATGAAAGATTTTATGCGCAATCTCATTAATGATGTAGCGCCACAAATCACGTCATTTTCAGGTAAACCTACTTATATGAAGTTTTTTTTAATTAAATTTGATATATATATATGTAAAACCTAATAAATCTAATGGCATTTCAAAATATAAAATAATAATACGTTTTGTAATAGTTGTTTTTTCATTAGAATTTCAGAGTTTATCTCATAGTATGGAAACGGATAATTTTGAGCAATTTACAAACATGCCACAGAACCAGAACTATGGGCCCTGCTCTTCAGGATCGCCGCCTGTTTCTTACGAAGAAACACCAAATGGTAAATTGTATTTTTAAGTTCCTTAATGATAAAACCTTTTAAATATGTAGCTAGAAAAGCCAAAAATTCTTATTTTTCTACAATACCATCTTATTCAATGATTGTTCATGTCATTTTTTGTTTTTATTGAGGAAAATTTGAACTTTTTGGTTTCTAGTATAATATCTCGGTTTTAGAGCGATATTCATTGTATTTTAGAGCAGAGAAAATTTCTCAATGTAAACACTTTAATATATATATATATATATATATATATATATATATATATATATATATATATATATATACAGGGTTAGCAAGAAATAAGTTTCCCACTTCAGAGGGCTGTAGAATACGTTCTATTTGTCCAAATGAGATAAAATTTGAACTACAGATAATTCAAATGATGCGCTTGACATTTATTAAAAAATAGTACAAAATTTCACCGATAGATGGCACTGTAATACACATAAAAACATTTTATATGCTTTATAAATGTTAAAAAATAATAATGAAAATGTAGCGTTACAACTCTTCAATATGCCCTTCTTCATTTTCAACAATGTGCTCTATAACCACAGAACCATATTTTCGACAGCAGACCGGTGTGAGTCTGTCGGAATATCAAGGATATGGCGCCTAATGCTGTCCTTCAGATCTGGTACACATGCTGGCCTTTTACAGTAGACATTGCCCTTCCAAATGAATGCCAAATGAAGAAGGGCATATTGAAGAGTTGTAACGCTACTTTTTCATTATTATTTTTTAACATTTATAAAGCATATAAAATGTTTTTATGTGTATTACATTGCCATCTATCGGTGAAATTTTGTACTATTTTTTAATAAATGTCAAGCGCATCATTTGAATTATCTGTAGTTCAAATTTTATCTCATTTGGACGAGTAGAACGTATTCTACAGCCCTCTGAAGTGGGAAACTTATTTCTTGCTAACCCTGTATATGTGTGTGTGTGTGTCCAGCGAGTATGTTCCTTCAAAAAATCTCTGATCTTATTAAGTATACATATTTTTCTGGGTATATAATTTCTTACGACGTTGACAAATGTTTAAAATAATGTCGTGAACGATGACGTATTTTTTTAAACTTGAAAATCTGAAGATGGGGTAACATCATTATTAATGAATGCTTTTAAATATATTCTTAAAATGTATTTTCCGATCGTATGCTTTGAAATCATCATTATAGTACTTCATGATATTCAAACAGTTAAAGCACATAATATTCAAGATGAAATCAGTACCTAAATACCAGTTTTGTATTAAATTAAATGTATTCACATGATTTATAGTGATTCAAACGTTTTGCGTTCATTTATAGCACTTATTCTAAGAATGGAATTCAGCTCCACATGATATTATTAGTATGTGGAATTATACCTAGCACAATTGTTGTCACCTGGAACTAAAAAAATAGATTCATATCACATGAAACAGTAGATTTTTAATGTTGCAATTTGTAAAGTAGGAAGCTAATGTCATATCTGGTATGAAAAAGTTTTCTCCTTTTCAAAATTTTCAAAATAATGTTTAAATCCAATCTATGACAAGCATTTGAACTTTTAAAGTATATTATTAAAAAATGTTGACTTAAAATATTGATTCGAGATTCAAACAAAAAAATCCTATTATTTCATCTAGTCTAGGTTTCTTAGATGGATCGTTTTTAATTTAATTTAAAACAAAATATTGCGTTGAAAAAGAAGCTTATTTATTCTAATTAATACAGACATTTATTTCTTCTTTTAGATGGGCAACACGGAGAGTGGATGAATGGGGAATGTTATCAAAGGTTAGTGATTAAGGACTATTTTCTCATTTTTCAATATATCAATTTAAATAAATGTTGATATTTGGCAAAAGGTGAGATAGTAATTTAGGTTACACATTTCTTCTATAAAATTAAATCCTTCTGTACTACCTAATAATTGTAAAGAAATAAATATTTTTATTTTAAAAAACGAATGATTAATACTATTTTGAGAAATAAAATTTCAAATTTATGCAGCGTTATTTTGATATTATTATTGTTTAAAATAATAATAAAAGTAATAAAATTAAAAAAACAAAAAAATATTTGTTTGCAATAATTTGTATACATACTGTGTGTCTGAGAAATTAAAAATGTATTATTAGAATAAATATTGGTATTCTAGAAAAAAATTTTCGATTATGTTCTTCTGAAACAAATGTCCGAAGTTCATTATACTAAAATAATTGACACCACGTAATTCATAGCCTTACATCTGAAGGCTGTTGTAAAGGATTTGGAACATCCACCACGTACTGCCTTTCGGGAGCCGCCCAACTTGTCTAGTGGTTAGCGTGCCTGACTGCGGATAAGAAGGTCCTGGGTTCAAATCCTAGTTTGGGCATGGGTGTACTTTCTCTCTCTATCTATCCTGTCTTTGTCCCATCCTTGTATGAATGAGGTGTGAATGGTTGCCTACCCTATAAACGGATCCCTATGACATGTGTGTACTGAGGAAGTCGGACTCTACACCAAAATATGGTTCAGTTGGAAAAGTGAAGCAGCGCACCCCATATTGCCAGCCTGGCTGGCACACGACAACAACAACAACTGGATTTCGAGAAGATTTCAAACACATTCATCCTCAAGGGCAGGAAGCATTAAGGCTATACCCATTTACCATTTTTTAACAGCGCTGGTTCTGAGACAGCAACCTTTCATTCAAAAGATGTTTCTACTAAAAAATTGACATGCATTTCTATTTTGTGAATATATACAACTAAGAAGGATGTTAAACAGTTAGTGTGATTTCCTCTCTCTGTGTGATATGCGACCAACAATTTACGAGAATTTCTTTCAAAATATTTCTGTTGCACCCAGATAATTCCCTTTATCTAGTCCACAGATGGAAGCAGCCAGGTGAGAGTCTTTGCATTTAGTAGCAGAGACTAAGCAAGAGAGCTCTAATACTTGACCTGACGACCCGAGAGGTAATTTTTTCACTTTGAAGACATTCAGATCACGATCTAATTAATGTGTCCCAACGTCTTTATTGAACGCGGATCTTTGGTTAAGTCGGAATTCGAACTCGCTATCTTCTGCTAATGATAACGACGCCGAAACTAACCAAGCTATAACGGCCTTTAAAAGGGTGTTTTAAAATTCTAGCAAGAAGTTGCTAAAATATCCCTATATGGTGCCTAAGAAAAAACAAACTAAAAATTTTCTCAAAAGGTAGTCAGACTTGCCTTAAACAAATTTGTTGAAAAACATTGTACACAGCAAAACAAACTAAACATGAAAAGATTTCTCCAAGTTGAACAGATGTCATTGCAGTTGAAAACAAGCTCTCCTTCTTGAGTGAAAATTGATATTTGTCTATGGATATTAAATTATTTTTGATTTTATTTGAACATCGTTGATAAATGAACTGGGAATTATAATGCAGTTATTTTCGGGTTATTGACTACTTATTCATTAATATAACATTCTTTATATTAATAAAACAATTCTCATGGTATCGATACTGAAATTTTCCACTATCAAATCATCTAACCTGAATCACTATCAAACCTGAATCAGAAAATATTGCACTATCTCTTCCAATGACACGACGAACTTATTAGAAGAAGGAACATGTGCAAAGCAATTACAGTTGTTTAATGCCTGAAATTGGTTTGTGAAAGAGTTGTTTAATGTTTCAAATTAAAAAAGAAAGCTGATTTCTTATTTAAACTATTAAATTTATCGTCAAATGTTTTTTCAGTGACACAAAATCAGAATAATTTTAAAAACAACATATATCATTTATGAAATAATACATAAGTTACATTTTTTGAAACAATATGTATAAGATCAACGAAAATATTTCAGTGTTTCTCAGCAACAGATTCATAGTACAATTATATATAAACACAGCAAAGTTCTCGTCAAGTAAGCTTAATTATCCTATTGTTATATAGAAAAAATATTTCATTCTTTCTCAGATTGTATTAAAATTGTACACGATTTTACACTAGTTGATCAAAACTTAAGCAACAGGTGTTTTTTAGCCATAATTCTATAAGAGCTCATCTAAGAGATATGAAATTCAGAAATGAGAGGGAACATTTTGTACGTAACTGAGGACGAAAGCATAGTTGGGCAAAAATGAATGCAATACATACAATATGGCATAAAAATGTTTGATTGAATTCAAAGTATCGTTATATATGATTATCTGTACAAGAGAAATAACAATAAGCTGATATTCCTTAATATGAGATATGCCCTCTCCATAATACAATAGTTGCTTCACATTGTCTCAGTATCAGATTGTCCAAGAGTTATTGAGATATGAGCGCCCATTCCACAGTCAGCATCTGGTTCAGATGTTAGATGTTCCCCAGAGAATGTACTTTTCACTTCTCTAAAGCATCCCACACATGTCGTACAATTTTAATCAGAAAAATACGCTTGCCTATCCATTTGAGTGATAAATTTCCAGTAGGTGATGAACAACAGGATTCCTGTGTGGTAGTGTGGTGTCACCCGTAAAAACGAAGTCTGCTGCAATGGAACCCCGAACAGACGCACATGGAGAAGGATCACCTCCGTACACTCAACCGGTTACAGAAACTGTCGACAACGTGAATCTCTTTCCAGCCGTTCAGCATAATGTCACCCCAGATGAAAACTTCAGGATCAAAGTAATGGTCACTTTTCATGATGTTTCCGGGAAATAAAAGCGTGTCCCAACCTCAGTCCATTGGTGAGATGTCCAATTTTTGCAGTCTTTGTACTACTCAATACGGTCAATGGCTAACTTTCAAAGGAACTCAAGACAGCAGGTGGCAGGCCACTTTTGTAAAGGAGTCTAGACATAGTAAACCGTAACGCTTGTTGCCCCGTTGCTGAACAGCAGCTCTTGCTGACTGATTTCGGGCCTTTTTCATTTGAAGGATGATGTATGAATCATGCATTGCAGTTGTTTTCCTAGGGCGGCCACCACCAACATTTCTAACAGCGGTATATATGGCTTGAAAGGCTTTTCAAGCACACGAAGTATTACTTTTTATTCCGAGCTCTTCAGCTTCACTGGTCACATTCTTCTCCTCCAGCTTTCCGATCATTCTTTTATGTTAGAAGTCAACCAATTGATTTCTTCTAACCATATTTCAGGAAAGAACTTATTTGCTTTTGCAACGAATGCCTTTATATGCGTCTCCGTCCTTCCTTTTGTTGTAATCTTGAGTTGTACGAGTCAAACACGCGCGTTTGCCTATAATGATTTGCTTCATGCAACGTCACCTGTAGCGTTTTGTTTCCGAAATTTACAAAAGGATGAATTTTCCACTGAATTGCGTATTCATTGTACTGATCCCAAGAACGCCTTTTGGGAATTTAATGGCTATCTTCTTAAAAATAAGCTTAAGCTTTGCACACCAGTGTACATAATATTATGAAAAACTTTTATGATTACACTTTAGAAATTACTCAGGTTTGATTTCTAAAAGTTCTCTACAGTATAATATCCATAAAAAAATGCAATCCTTAAAAAAATGAATGTTTAAATATAAAAACTGAAAAAAACAAAATTTCTGAATTTTCGTTTCCGGATTTTATTTGGAAAATCTATCCTTAAAACAATATTGTAAAACAAAACTAATATCTCAATATTTTTCTTAGTAAAAAAGTTCTTAAAACAATAACATACATAAGCTTAATTTCCTGTTTAATTTATAAACATTATTTTAGTTCACACTTATGCAAAAGACACTTGAAATAATGTAGAGAAATATATATATATATATATATATATATATATATATATATATATATATATATATATATATATATATATATATATATATATATATTAATTGGATATTTTATATTATGGTTATTTTTTTATTATAACAGTAAATATTATCAATACTTTATTTCGTTACAGCAAGTACAGTAACAGTAACATTATACTATGCACTATGCTGCAGTATCGTTCAGAAATTTTTCCTGGAAGGAAGGAATAAATCAAAGTCATTCCCAATTCCAACGAAAATACAAAAGACCTTTCCAATTTATATAAATAAAAGAAATAATTGTAAACTTAATTCCAATAAAAGCTCTTTTTTAAAATTCGTAAAACCAGTAATAATTTCCTTTTTGTATGAAATATTATAAAGAGTTTCAAATTCTAAAACTCTTCATGTTGTTAGTCATTTTGTATTGCCTAATTATAGCCAAAAGTATCACTAACAATGAGATTAGAGAGCTGAAAAATAGAAACTATGTTCATTAACATGTGTTCACTTACATTATAATAAAAACAACATTGTTTTTTTATTTTATTTATTATTATTTTTTTTACCTTTTCTTTTTGAAAAATTGCACACGAATAGGAGGATATATGTTGTAACTTTTGATCTAAATATGAAACAATATGATTTGTTCACATCACATTACACAATCATATCTTTTGGAAAATTTATCTGTTCTAAAATAGCATAAAGCGAAAGGGAGAAATCAGTACCAACACAGTAAACTTTCTTCGTGGTCAAACATTTCTTACTCTGATGTATCACTAGTCAATTGATAACGCCTTATGAAATATAAAAGTAATTAAACCACTGAATGACAATACGAAATCATACTGATTAAAATAGACAGACAAAACAAATTATTTACCCCAATAGGGTCCCTTTTTGAACATAAGTATTAATATGGCCAGAACTTAGAATTTAAAAAAGGCGTGCCATCTACTATTCACATCCCCATTTTCGTTGGGAATCGAACTGTTAAATTGAAAGGATAATCTTAAAAGATAGTGGGTTGAGCTTCTGCATGCACATTTGTCCGAGTTTCTTAACTTGAGTCACGTTAATATGGCCATTATCCATGAAAAGTCTTTTAGGCGAATTTAAAATGCGATGAATGTTCACATATTTCTTTACAACAGCTTTCGACTGTTTGGCCACCATTGAGTGGTGCCAAAATGTATAAATATTAAGGATTTTTCAAAATCACAAATGCTACAAATTATAAAAGTGGAGTTATGTGTTTTCCTTTTTTAGCTCCTATCCAATCCATAATTCTTGTGAAGGACGTCGTGCATGGAATCCTACATCTCGACATGAAAATAAATCCTACAATTATCAGCAAACAGCACAGGTAAAACATTTTGTTAAAAATCCTAATTTAGTATTACAACATGAAAGATGTTTAAGCTCTATGAGTAAATCATAATATGAAAATTTCTTCGAGTATCTAATTATGTTCTCATTAGATATTCTGCATTGTCTAAGTGTAGTGTGTAGTGATTGTTAATGATTGCAATTATTTTAGAATTAAGACACTTTTCAACAGTTTGTTCTCTTGGCGAAGGAATTAAATTCTGTAAAAATTCTATTTTTCCAGCATTACTTTTAAAAGAGTCTGAAAAATCGAATTATTCATGAAAATTATAATATTTGATGAAAATTATGTCTCTTGTTTGAATTAATTTAAAATAATTATTTTGATATACAAACGAATTAGATAACATTTCAAAAATATCTCGAACATTTTTGATAATTAATGTTCTAATTACTAAAAGAAATATTATCCTTCATATTAATATGTTTATAATTTTGATCTCAGAAAAATTGTGAGATTATTTCATTTTTATATATAAAAAATAAAGTAAGACTGTTGTTGAATTTTTATGTTAAATATGTAAGGGGTAAAGAAACTTCTCGGTTAACTGTGCAAGCTGTGAAATACGAAGCATTGGATAAAATTATCAGTATAGTTAAGTAGTTATCAGTAGTTCCTATTTTTAAGCCGAATCAAGAACAAAATTCAGTTTCTTAATAAAATTCATAACCTGTGCTGCATATGGATAATCTCTTTGATAAAAAGCAAATTGCGCCTGGTTTCATCTCCACAACTGACTTAAAGAAGAATACCACCTGATAAAAGAATACTAACTTAAAATTGGATTGTGGATTTGTGTATGTGGTGTCCACAAATGCAAATGTATCCATCAAATAAAGATAAGACAGCCTTTATTTACTCGTTTTATGTTTGTAGATTCGTCAAAATGCCATTTAATTTGAAAATAGATGCAACCATTTTCCAGAGTTCGTTTCCGTAATAGACTAAATGTTACGACAAGCTCGACAAATCGAGTCTCAAAGTTTGATAATGGAATATATTACTGGAAAAGCTGACTTAATAGTTGACATGTTATCTAAATTTGTGCACAAGCGCAAAAGTCCGATGTATGACCGATGCACTAATATTGTTGATTTGCCACCAAGAAGAATAAGTGACATCAGAAAATTACAGCTGAATGATTCCGACTTTTATGAAAAGAAAGAATCGTTTTGTGAAAAATTTGAAACAGGAAAACTACTTTAATTGGACCAATAGTGGTTGTATCATGTCTTAGAAACCCTCCACAGGTAGAATCTTAAGAAGCTCAATCGGTAGTTGTTGCCCAGAAACTTAAAAGAATACCACAGAATTCTGATTGTGTTAGGCATTATGGTCTAAAATTCAATTTTCATAAATTGCCTGTTCTTATTATCTCCCTGGAATACTGTCATACCTTAATGATTACGTTAAAAATTATGGTGGTTGTGATCACACAAGACATCGAATTAGAAACCAGCTGGACTTTTTAGAAGACCTGTGCATTCAGCACTTTTAAACTCTTCCCATGAATTTTTTTAAAATATATTCCTAAATGTCCTAACGGAAAAAGTACAAGTTTCATTGTTGAAAGCAGCTGCATTAGATGGATTGAAATATTTGCTGTCGCTTAGATCCCAGTCAGAAAATGAGCAGTAATAATGTTAAAAGAAATCATATTTCGATATGGTCTATCCAAATTTTTGAGTGCAGTAATATAGCCGCTTTATTACTTGATAAAAATGGATAAAACTATAATATCTGCTGGCCATCCTCAATCCAATCCTGTTTAGCTGACAAATCAGGATTTGAAGCCGAGACTTATAATTCTGGTTCAAGATCGACATAATTTAAGGTTGTAATAGTGTTAGCTAAATTCAATAAGGTTTCCTAAAAACAGTACTATATTTTACTACTGTCTAAATGGATGCTTGGGAGTGTCTTCTCTTGCATTGTCAATACATAACACCATTTATCATAAATTGTCAAGGAATGCTAAAAGCTATGTCACCGTTAATGTTGAAAAAACCTTCCTACAACCTTCTGATGAATATTTTCTAAACTAATGAAATATGTTTTGACACATGGCGAAACTAACACCAGTAAATAATACACTACTGGCCACTGTAAATGCAACACCCTGAAGGAAGCAAGAAAATAACATGAAATTTACAGCATGCATAAACGGAGAAGAGACATGCAAATAATTAGAATTTCAGCGTATACGCACATCACGCGCACCTGTCGCGCCACTTCAAAGTGCTGTTTAAGGCTTGGAGATTTCGACGATTTCAAGTTCAGCAATTGTGTTTTCTTGTGGTTTTTCTGAGAAACGATCAATTATGCCTCGTAGAAAACAGCGATCATTTTTTGATCCAGTATCCGAGTTCCGCCGAGGAAGGATAGTGGCCTACCGAGATTGTGCATTATATTTCAGGGAAATTGGTAGTGGTATTGGACGAAACCAAACAACTGTAATGCTGATATGTGATCGTTGGATGCAGGGGGGATACGACGGACCGACTAGTTCGACCACATCCACCTTAGTACACCACTTCAAGTGATAAGCAGCTGCGTTATGCACCACCACATTGGTTCTGCACCGGTATTGCATATCACTCTCGCACTCCTCTAGTACGCATTGCCGTACTTTAAAAAGCCAGCACTACATCTGCGAGGTGTTGAAGCCAGTTGTCCTTCCTTACCTTCAGAGCTTACCCACAGCCATATTTCAACAGGATAATGCACGACCACACTTGGTACGCATTGTCCAAGGGTTCTTCATCAATCGCCAGATTGAATTGCTTCCCTGGCCAGCTCACTCTCCGGATCTTTCACTGATTGAAAACATGTGGTTCATGGTTGCTCAACGATTGACCCAGATTACATCCCCAGCTGCCACACCAGATCAACATTAGCATCCAGTATCAGTGTTGAAGCAACTGGTGTGGAAGCTGCTTGGTCTGCTGCACCCCAAGAAAACATCCAAAGTCTCTTTGAATCAATTCCAAAGCGTGTGGCAGCGGTGATCTCCAACAATGGCGGCTACTCTGGCTACTGGTTTTGGCAGAAATCCCACTTCACAGAAGTCTATAAATTTAATCATTTGATACTTGGTCAACATGTTATCTACAAAATAAATTTTGTTGTGATATATCTCTTGTCTTTCTTTGTGTTGCAGTTTAGGAGCCAGCAGTGTACTTGAATGTGATATCACACATTCAAGTATTATTTACTGGTGTTATATAATGGAAATCAACAACAAATAATATTCTACTATCTGTATAGTATATTCGTTCTGTTACTAAAATAAAGACATTTAAGTGTAACATTAAGCTCAGAAACTCCATTTTAGACATATTGGAGATATCTTTTTGATTTAACTATGCCCTAAAATAAAGTGTTGAATATATCTGCTAGCATTTGAATGTTTTTATGCTCATGTCTTTCTATTGTCCATGAATCTATTTCAATTTGAACTAAATCTATAAATTGCTTCGACTTAGAAAATCCAATGCGTTGATAAAAGCACATCCAATATATCAGCAATATTTATGTTCTTTTCATTTTCATAAATTTTATTTCTTACCTTTATGTGAGTAATATTCGATCCAGGACAAATATATTTTCAGAAATCTAGGTTTAAGGATGAGACTTAATTAAGCATATTTTGAAAATACAACATAGAAAAATATTAAATTTTGTCAAAATTTTAAAAATGTATAAAAAAATTAAAAGATAAATATTGAAAATTGTGATTTTTATAAATAGCATAAATTTTCACAAATAAAGTATACTTCTGAAAATTATTTATAGTCACTGGCGCGATCAGTAAAGAATAAATCAGAATATTATCAATATAAGACGATGAATAAGAAAGTCCACTTTTCATAGTTTTAAAAAGCAAAAAGTGTTAACTGCTGCTTTATAACAGGGAACAACTGTGACATATTACATCTATGACTCATATATGTTTTGATAAATACCTCATCATGTCTGTATAGAGAGTGTCAAAATAGATTTCACCTACATGTGCTACAAAATATCACGGGACACACTATAAACTTGGGTAAATATTGGTAAAATCCATTTTAAATTAGACACCCCACCATGTGAGATAATTTAATTCTTTAATTTTGACTTATCATTCAATTTTCGCTGAAAATATCTTAAAACAGTGTTATCACTGAGAATACAATGTGGAACAAGTAACAAATTTACGTTAAGGTTATCACAGCTAGCATACCTTTTTGCTGCTTTGTAAAAAAATAATGTTAAT
Organism: Latrodectus hesperus; assembly: GCA_037975125.1. Lineage (NCBI taxonomy): Eukaryota > Metazoa > Arthropoda > Arachnida > Araneae > Theridiidae > Latrodectus > Latrodectus hesperus. The sequence continues at coordinate 11,619,985 of CM075854.1, read as the reverse complement.
ACCAAGTAGTGAGATACAAATCTAAAATCATTTAAAATCTAGTGACTATTTTACTCATTTCAGAAAATAAAGACGTGTTAATGAAAGCAATAGAAAATCACAGTAATCTGTATATAGAGAAAAATAACAGCAGTTTAGTCATACATTCTCAGAGATTTGACATCCCCCATACGTAACGATTCTGCTCATTCATGCCTCTATGTGACATCAATTACCATAACTGTCTGTATAATAAATAACCATTGCGCTCAAATTTTACCCAACCACGTGTGACAAATTAATCATCTCACTAGTATTTTTCAGAAGAAAATGATGCGGTGGTTACGAATATATTCTTAATATTTCGTGAAAGATAATTGTGAAATGATGAATCATACGATCACCAGACATCTGTAGTTGACAGGCACTGTTATTATTGGTGTAATAATGCTGTTAAAGTTATTGGACCAGGGATTTTTGTGTAGCTATGATGCACCCGTAAGCTAGCAAGCTATTCTGAAAAATCTTGCAAATAACACATTTCTTGGAAGCAGCGGTTAAATTTTAAAAATTCAGGGCAGATCACACACGAGCCACTATATCACACTGAATTCTTTCCCAATATAAAACTTTTGGAATCGAATAGAGTCCGATTCACCATTCAGAGTGTACAATGTTTAATGTAGTAACTGTAATTTACTATTGGCACTGAATGAACGTACATATATTTATTTTATTGACATCATTGCCTACGGTCATAGGAAAAGTAGCTATCTACTACCTGATTGGGTATAATTTGAAGGTATGGAATCTCATTTACTCTTTTATGACCTAATAAAAAATTACCACGTTGAAAACACGAAAAAATTGCTTGGGCCTCGCGTAAAGAGGAATGTGTCAAATCAGATTTAAACATTGTTTTTGAAAATTAATTCAAAATTTTAAGATTTGATGAAGCTATGATTAAACCTATTGATTGATTAATGCGGCATTACGCTACATGTATTATTTATAGAATGTTTCATTTTTCATTCAATATACTGTTATTTTTGAAAATTACACTTATTAAAGAAATTGCATTTGCTCATTTTAATGACTTTTTATTATACTTTTGGTGCAACCTGTTTATATTGATAAATAATTTCCATTAAAATATTACATACATACGTTTGGATTTTGAAAAGAATATATAATATAAATTTTACATTCTTAAATGTTTGCTTTCGAAATAAATTTTTTTTGAATTTTTTTAAATTTTATAATAATTTTAACCTAAAGAAAGACTATTTTATTAAGTAATAATTGTTAATTAATTTTGTAATTTTTATGACCGTTAAGCACAGGAACATTTTTTCATATTAATTGATTTATTTTCTTTGAATTTTATATCAAGGAAAAACTTGCCAAATACGAGTTGTTCTCTTATTAACGGTATAGAACTGACTTCATTTCATGGAAAAAGATGCAAATAAATGCTATTATTTAAATTTTTGAATAATGTAAAGATATTTTCTTTTCTCTGACTGAAAACTCAATAAATTTATGAAATTTCAGTGGTATTTTCAATGATTTTCCTTTTTGCTTCTATCTCATGATCACACTGTTTCAAAAAAGAGAGCCTCCAGGAGAAAAGATCTTCGCAAGATTTTTAATTTCAGCACGCATTATTTCCAACAAATGTCACTTTTAATGCACACTTCTTGAAGCCCTAATTATGCCTTGGCAATAAAATTTTCTCAAATATGTAAAGCTATCAAAAAAATAGACAAACATTTAAGGAAAGTGTATTTGAAGCGATAAACTTTATTGTATTAATACAATAAATCTTCATATGTTAAGACAAAAAAAACTTAACGAAATAAAGAGGAATTGAGAAAGTGAACTAAAATTTAACCATGTATCACATATTCTCAAGAATAATGTATGTATATTTCCTGGTGCATAACATCAATTTATGTCTATCATTGCATAAATTTAATCTGATCAATTGCACTCTATGATCTCAAACGATTTCCGTCTTGTTTCCAAATCAAAATTTGAATTGACAGTAGGATAGAATTTGATTGCATATTTAGCAATATAATCGAACCCAGATGCCCTTATTATAGGCTTAAGGGGAAATCAGTATTTCGGTCTTCCAATTAATTCTCATAATGATTTTTCCAACTCTCTTGAAAAATAAAGTGGAACAAGTATCTAAATAAGTCTACCTCGGTTCACATTTTCACTCTTACAGTCAATTAAGTAATATAATCAGAAAGAAATAACTCAGAGGCAATTTTAAATTCCCTTTAAGAACCGTTATTGCTTGAAGTTTTACAATCAGCCGTGGAAAAAAGAGATTTCATGATAATTTCATTTCAGAGTTGTAAAAATCACCAATTACTCCAATAAAAAGCTAAGTGGAGAAGTTACCTAATAAAATCCATTTGATGTAATCTCACTGTCAAAGTTTTTCTATTTTTAGGACAAAGTACGGGTGGGAAAATATTTTTCCGCGAGGCTTATTATCCCCTAATTATTTGTTGATGTCAATAAAATTTAATTTTTATTTTTTTTATATTTAATGTAATGTAATATTATAATCTTTACGAATATATCAATCATAATAATGATGTAGTGATCATGATGCGCGAATGATTTAAGGGAAGACTATAAAAGTAATATTTCGATATAATGCTTACGTCTCTAATATTATTAAATTTTTACGAGATTTAATTAAATTTTATCAGTTTTAATTAATTTTTATTGGTAATTAAATTTTAATCTGGTTTAAATACATTAAGCAATCATTATCTTATTATTTAATTTTCTGATGATGCAATTTTAAATATACTCATAGAAAATCCATTTTCTGTTATATATGAAACAAAGTGTGAAAATTCAGTTTTCATAGCTATTTTTTCACTTACAACTATAAATCAAAACTCTTACAGGTAATACACATGCTTTCATAAGTTCCATTAAAAAGGTTCACATGAAGAAATTCCCAGAAAAAGATTGGTAAATTAATTCAAATGCTTAGAGTGGGTTTCCAATCCTTTTAAATACTGAGAATAAGCTTTCGTTTATTGTGAACTTTCTGCATTTACTATGAATTATTATTCAAGTATTTAATGTCTTATGTTAAGTTTGAAGCTCAAAAAAGCCTGCCTCAGCAAATAAAAATACTTGAAATTTAAAAATGTTTCTTTATTGTAAATCGTTAAAGCTGTCAATATTTGGCATGTTTTTGTTTCGTATTGATATTTCGGTGCCTTGTAATATGAACTCGCCATTTATTGAAAATCTCCAGGAAACAATATAATTTATTTCTTATTTTCAGTTTATTCCATGTGATATAGTTTATAAAGTCTTTGTAAAAGGATATGGGAGATTTCTCAGAAAGCTATATTTTGCTAGGTGTAAAATGAAAAATAAAGATTATTTTCTAAGAAATTACAAAAAGTTAAAAAGAAAATTCTAGGTCAGTTTTATAAAAACAATTTGAATTGTTAAAAATGTGAATTAAATTCATTGCAATGCTGTATTTGTAAGGAAGGCTAAAATAAAATTTTTTTTTTTCAGTATGTGATTGTGAGTCAAGATCAGTCCTCCATTCAGCATCAATATCATGGGTAAGACTAACAAACTACTTAATGTGTTTCGTTTAGTTTCTTTCTTTGTGTGTGTTCTTTTTTTTAGTTTATATTCTAATTTCAAAGCAAAATGTTTTAAATGCTTACTGTGACTCTAACAAGGAAATCACTACTACTGAATATGAGGGATGCTTGATTATATTCCATTGAATCATTCATTACAAAAAGTATCAAGGTACAGTGGAATTATTCCAAGTCTAGTTATTATTTACTGTGTAATTACAATTGTCTGTTATGGAGCTTATAAAAAAATTAACAAATATATCTTTTCCTTTAAAAAATGAGGTAATCACTACATCAGTCTAAAATCCGTGACTTCCTGCTGGGTCACAAAACAGTCAAATAATTTTGCTAGTTAAAAAGTGCTTGGAATATAAATATGAAAAGATAGACTTTAAGCTAAATCTCCGATTTATTTTTGAAAGTAAAAATAAATAGAGAAAATGAATTTCTGCAGTCTCTAACGATTAAGTAATTTATTTTATTCTCGTAGCACTTATTTAATTGGCATAAGACAAGGAGGGAAAAGGGGGAACTGTTCTATTCATATACACTGCTGATCATTTAGATTGCAATACCACGAAGAAATAATCTCACGAAAATCAAAATCCCATGAAAGGAGAAAGAAATCGAAATGTACAAATGATTAGCGTTTTAGCGCATATGGCTGCACAAGACGGATAAACGACAGCTGAAGAATTGCATATAAGAAAAGTTGTTAGAGGTAGTCTCATTCGGTAATTGCTTTGTAAGTTCGGAAGCTTTTTTGAATATTATACCTCGAATAAGAAGAAATATTTACCAAAAATTATTGGAATTCGATAAAGGCAGGACAATTGTCTGTGGAGAATGTGGGTTACAGCTCCATGATATTGCCACTCCCCTTGATTGAAGTCCAGGAAAAAATGTGTAACAGTAGTGTCATGTAAAAAATGGAATAAATACATTGTTGAGATTTACTCTAACACTAATCATACCATAACGGGTCAAATGACCCATTTTGAACTTTTGCATTGATAATGCACGTATTATCTTATTACTTCTCCAAATTTAACTTACTGACTTTTTCTGACTAATTAAGTCTACTGTTCTTATACTATTTTTATAATTTTTTGTTTTGTTTATTTTGAGTAATAACTGTCGTATACCGTTGTCTACCACATCGGGTCATTTGACCCGGAGAACATTTTTTTTGTTTTATAAGCTTATCAATACATATTGCTTATCTTATTGTATTCAGTAAACTGCAAATGTATGCAAAGACTGTTACGTAAAGTAGTTCAATCAAAATAGCTGAGAATAATTCAAGAAAATATAAAAATTTTAGATTGAAACTAGATTTTTGTGTAAAAAAGGTAGCAAAAAAGAAAAGTTTAGTACATAGTTTTTATTTTATTTTGATAGCTTTATTAGTGATACAGGTAACTATTTACCCATAAAATGTCGAAACGAACGAGACAGTCCAAATTCTTAGAAGATATAAATGATATTGGAGAAGAGTTTTCGGAAATCGGTGAAGATGAATTTTCTGAAAACGAAGATATATTGGTTACAAACGAAAATGAGTCTGAATCTACAGATACTGACAATGAAGAGGAAAATATTGTGAATATCGGTTGTGGACGAAAAAGAAGAAGATTACTCTCAAGTTCTGAAGAAAGTGAAGCAGAAATAAATGAACAACATGTTGCAATTGATGGATCTGTTTGGGAAGAAATACAAATAGGTGGCACACCTGGAAGACCACCACTTCATAACATTTTCAGGCAAGAAGTAGGCCCAACAGGATATGCTAAACGTCATATAATGAAAGGTAAAGTTAGTACTGCATTTTCATTGATAATTGACCACCGTATTATGAACCATATAAGAACATGCACAATAGAAGAAGCAAACAGAGTGTTAGGATCCGATTGGAGTTTATCTCAAGAAAAACTTGCTGCATTTATTGCAATTTTATATGCACGAGCTGCATATGGAGCAAATAATGTGATGTATAAAAACAACTCTTATTTTTTGCGTTTGAAATAGAAATTGTAAAAATACTATTTCATATAATTATAATACATATTTTATTATCATTATATTTTTATTTCCTTTCCAACATCCATATTTCATACATAAAAGTAGGAAACGTAAATTTCGGGTCATTTGACCCGCTATGGTAAACTAGGTATCTAATAAGTGTTAGTATGATTAGTGCTAAGCGATATGCAGTAAGCCCTCCCATCAACAGGCATGTTGTAAGGTCGTCTTTGCAAGACTTTGCACATCACGGAACATTAGATAGAAAATGAACTTGTTTGCAACACATTCAGTATCTGCTCGTGCAGTGCGATTATGTTTAAAGCAACACGAAATTTTAAAATGGCGACTGTTTCTTCAGCTTTTTTACTACAGACTGACTCGCTACTGAGAGACAGACTGACTCTGTTACACTGATGGCAAAGTAGAATACAAGAATACAGTGTCGTCTTTTCAAACTTAAATCAAAATAAATTAATAAAGCGTGATATAAATTTAGTATACAGAATGTCTCAGCTACAAATTTACGGACTTTCAGTAGACTCTGATTCATATAAGAAATCTTGATCAGAAATATTTTCCTGACGTTGGAACATCGAATCGGCTGGGAACCGGGGCGAATATGTGATATCCTTTTGTTATGGCAAGTTTATGTGCGAGTTTTTTTATTTCGTATTTTCTTTTTAGTTTTTTTCTTTCATTTTCTTTTGGTCTGCATCACCACCCCCTTCTTTCACTGTGGGGGGAATAATTTGGGATATATATATATATATATATATATATATATATATATATATATATATATATATATATATATATATATATATATATATATATATATATATATATACAGAATTGAATCCAAAAGTCAGGACGAACTTTAAAAATGAATAATTCGAAAACGAATCACGATACAAAGATGTGGTTTGCACCAAACGGATAGAAAAGAAACCGGGTTTTGTGTGGCAATGAAAAAAAAATAGTTCTGTTGGCGACCAACAGATGGCGCTCGTATTTCTAATGTAGGTTTACGCAAAGCAACAAATGATATAAAAAGAAGCAACTAATGCTTCTTGGTAATGAGTAGTCGAAGCTGGTATGCATCAATGCTATCCATAGTGAGAAAGCCCTCTTAGTTAAACTGTTTTATAAGAATTCGGAAAGTGCCATTGCGAGCATATCGCTACATGAAGGGTATGCGAAATAGCAAAGGACCAATAACGTCTTCTGCATGGAACGAAAAAAATTTGAAGCTACAAGGTTCTTTGGCGTCACGTCAAGAAGTGGATGTCCCTCAACTGCAGCTGCTGTTGCCACGACAGTGGAGCAGGCGGTGCAAGCCATGTTGGTTGCTGCATGGGAGTGCAGTGCTTGAGAAGTTTCAAGGCAGACAGGAGTGTCGTATGGAAGTGTATGGAGAGCGCTGCAGTAACTGCTACGGTATCCCTACCGATTTGCAACATAACCAAGAACTGAAACCTCCTGACTTCGACTCTCACCGACATTTTGCGAATTTGGTCTTCAATAAGATGGAAGAGCAGCACGACTGGCTTCACACTGTGCTTTAGACAGATGAGCATTTCACCTCTCTGGTGCTGTTAACAACCACAATTGTCGAGTGTGGACCACAAAAAATCCACATGCAATTGTTGAAGTACCCATGCAACAGCCTAAAGTGACAGTCTGGTGTGGCTTCACTGCTGATTTCATAACTGGTCCACATTTTTTCGAGAGTCACACAGACAGGTTTCCAAACAGTTTCTGTCACAGGTAAGCGATATCTAGCACTGTTACAGAACAACTTTATTCCTGAACTGCAAGCGCGACAGGCACTCCAAACCAGTCACCTTTATGCAAGATGGAGCACCACCTCATATTGCTCTGCCTGTACAACGCCTGCTACGCTCAACATTTGGGGAGGATCTCATTATCAGTCGCTACTTTAATCACGCATGGCCTCCAAGATCTCCCGATCTCACACCCTGTGACTTTTGGCTGTGGGGCTTCTTGAAGTCAAAAGTGTACAGCGACCAACCGGCATCACTAGCGGCACTGAAAGATACCATCCGCCAAAATGTGTCTGCCATAACGCAAGAAATGCTACTAAATGCTGTGAATGGTGTGGTGAATCGTATCACAGCTTTACTTCTGAATGATGGACATCACATTGAACATTTACTGTAGTAAGTACTAATTAACTCGAATTAATCTGACTTCATTAATCATTGTTTCATTTGTAAATCATATTTTGTTGCAATAAAACACTATAGCGCCATCTGTTGGTCGCCAACAGAACTATTTTTTTTCATTGCCACACAAAACCCGGTTTATTTTCCATTCGTTTGGTGCAAACCGCATCTTTGTATCGTGATTCGTTTTCGAATTATTCATTTTTAAAGTTCGTCCTGACTTTTGGATCACCCGGTATATATATATATATATATATATATATATATATATATATATATATATATATATATATATATATATATATATATATTTGTGTGTGTGTGTGTGTTACAGTGAAAGACCGAAATTGGAGTATGTCAACTCATGCCAAATACGTCGGTGTAAAATTGAATATTTCATTACATTCTTGTACATTAGGACCCTCTCTGGTGTATGTTGACAATCTCAGATATGCTCTGGTGGTGGTCGAGTATAGAAGAGCCGAGGTCAAGAAAGAGGCGACTGCCTGTCTCCCACTAAATCCTTTGTTTGTCCTTTGTCAGTGTTATACAAGGTTTGATAGTGCGAGCAACACGTTTTCTTAATTTTTTCTCTATATCGTAATTTATATTTAATTTATATTTTTTTGAAAAGTGAAAATTAATGGCGGGCAAGAGAAAAAGCAATTATATTTTTTTCAAGAAAAGTACGCTAAAATACTTTTGGAAGTGGTTTCTGCTAAAACTAAATGCAACACACTTTTGGATTACAGACGATTAAAGATTACAGACGATTTTGGATTACAGACGAAGTTTTGACGTTTAAAAAATTAATGATGAAGAGAAGTTAATTCTAACATTAAAACTAAGAGAAACGAATATACAATATTATGTTACCAATGAAGTATTGTTCAGTATACTATATGAAATACACACCAGAATAGGCCAAGGATGAAGGACACGTATGCTCAAAAAGTTGAAATTTAAATGCAAAAATATTATATATAAAGTTGTAATGTCGTATTTAAATTTATGAAACCGTGTCAAATGAAACACAGTGGACTCAAGAAAGGTATTGTGAAACCAATGGTCAGTTCTGAGTTAAACTCAAGATGTCAGGTTGATCTCATAGATCTGCAGTCAAATAAAGATGGGTTTATAATGATGTATCAAGATCATTTAACTAAGTTTGTCTAGCTATGACCTTTAAAAACTAAAAGAGCCTAAGAAGAAGCGTGTCACGTTCTTTCAATATTTTAACATCTGATGCTCCAGCAATATTGTAATCAAATAATGGCAGAGAATTCAGTAATCAAGTCATGTCCGAAATAGGCAATATGTGAAAATATGTTAAGATATGTAGTTCATGGAAAGTTTCTTCACAGTCAAACAAAAGGCTCAGATGAAAGAGTCAGTCAGGACATGCAGAATGTGCTAACTGCATGGATGAAGGAAAGCGATACCAATAAATAGTTAGCTAGTTTACATTTTGTTCACTTTGCTAAGAACACTACATACCAAGAAGGAATGCACCAAAGTCCTTATGAAGTCATATTTGGCGTTAAAGCAAAAAAAGGCATAGCATCATCTTATTTTTCCTTGCGAACAAATCGCAAATATTGAAATCGAAGAAAAACTCGAAGACATTGCCAATACTTTTGAAACCGAAGAACAGCTTGAAGAAAAGATTTATACATACTGAAAAAAATTTTGAAAGGATACAATTTACAAACTACACTTGCTTTCAAAAATTAAAATAACTCTTATTGTGAAATTGCCTTATAATTATAGATTAATGCTTTTAAGCACAGGTGCAAATGTCGACTACGTTAATGTAGCAAATGTTGGCCTGGAGATTTTCGAGAAAATGCCTTTAACATAAGGAATCTGCCAAGTGGATTTTCGGGTTATATTCATTACCTCAGATGAGAGGAGTGCGTTGTATACTTGTAAAATTCGATGAAACAAGTAAAATAGATTAATGTTTGAACTATAGAAATAATTCACTGCAAAAAATTGAGTAAACGTAGGGCAGCTTTTTGAAGATTGGAATTTTTCTTTGGGTAAAATGGAACCAATTCAGTGAAACCAAGCACTGAATTAGAATACTGATTTTTTTGAATAAATACTTTTTTCTACTTTGAATAAATTAGGAAAATATTTCACAAGATCCATTTATCAGTGAAATCTTCGAATTTTTTTTTATAGGGAAAGTCATCGCATGCACATATGCTTAAAGATTTTTTGAGTATTCTTGTCACATGACTCTTAACAATTTTTGGTATTCCTATTTTTAAGAATTACGATTTCAATAATAGCAGATGGCAATTAGAATCTCATCAATTTTAATCAGTAAACCTGCTTGCAGCATCTTCTTCAAAAGCAAGAGTGACTGATATTTACTAAATTTTCTTACATTGTACTTAAATAGTTTTTGAATAGTCACTGAATGTAATACAATGATTAAAAGAGATTTTCTATTTTTCAAATTTCTGTAAAAAAATAAAGAACTTATATTTTCTGTTAAATTTGTGAGTGACAATTAACAATTCTGAGTCGATCTCTGGGTGCGATAAAAAAACTTAACAATAGAATACAATTTTGAATCATTCTCATTATTACCATCATGAGCAGCATAAAATGTTTTTCAATAGTTTAACATTTGCCTTTTTTCTGAAGCTGATTGAAACTGATTCTTTTATAGACACTGAAGTCTTAGATCGAACATATCAGAAAAGTTTTGCAATTTCACTTTTAGGATACAATTTTCTAAAGAAAGTGGTTTGTTTGATGCGCAATGATCATTTGTTGGTACACAAGTACTAATTAGACTGTGATTAATAGTTTAAAATGTATTTTAAACCACTAAAATCATACATGACCATGATAGGAATTGAACAGAAAAACTGTTGAATCGATGGCCAAAGAACTAATCCTTCTACTGCAACTTAGCACCTAAAAAGCGAATTAACATTATTGGAAACGTTGACTGATATATTAAGTTCAGTCAAAAAGGAAGTAAAATATAGACCTGACTGCGTAACTTTTTGTGTATTATTTTTAAATTAAACATTTTAGAAGTATTTGTTGGACTTATTGATCTTCTTGTACATATTTTGAGACTTTAACATGACAAGAAACCTCCAAGTATCCGAATCCAAATTGCAAATTACATAGTGAGCAAACATAGATCCTTTAGAGCAGATATATAAATTCCCAAAAATTAAACAGAAGCCTAATTAAAATATTTTGAAATTTTCTTTTAATTAGAAAAACATAAAGGATATTGTACCGAGTTACGTGAAACAGAATACATTTATAAAAGCGTTATTGCTGGATTATTATTGGAGATGGTAGGTAATTTATAATCATAATGTGAAATTTGGCATTATTTATTCTTGATCAAGTCTTCAACATTCGGTTAATTGGCGTCTATGCAATTCGTAGTTTCCTCCAACTTGATCATGGATGATTTTAGTGGTTTGGAATCCACTTTAAGCCTTAGGTACCGGTCTAATTAGCCCTCGTATGCAAAAAATGACTGTTGAGTGACAAGCAATAAAAAATATCCTCCAACTATCTATCAGTTGTGTTCTTGTTTTTGAATTTATGTTCTTCATCTTACTGAAACATTCTATTTACAAATTTAAGCATTGCCAAAAATAAAAGACATGAACAATGCATGCTTATAAATTCCTCGATATTTCTCTCTAGTCACGTACTTCATTATTAATGTACAATGTAGGATAAATCTACATAGTAATGTAAGATTATCAAGAAACTCTCATTTTGCCGTAGAATCACTAAATTTTGTGTGTGTGATTCAAGTTCAGTCACAGAATACTTCCAGTGTCTACTAAAAATAGCAAGAATATTCACATAAAAAGTATTTTTTTACTAAACTAGGAAAACATGTCTTCGAATTCTTTAAAAATTTCTAACGCATTGTACATAATCATTTAAATTGCATGTTATAGACTTCTTCACGTATCTATAAATTTTGGAGTGTGAATAGAATTCTTATTTAACATTTTACATTCCCCTATTTCTATTTCAAAGACTTTCTCAAAGCTATAAAGATTATGAATAAGTAAATTTTTCCCCTGTATACAGTAAGTTCAAATCATTAGAATGATTTAAAATATCGACAAAAAATGCAATCTCTCAACTAGTTCTTATTTAACTTGTTAATAGATTTTCCTTCATACTCTATTAATTGCAACACTTTCCATTTCTGCATAGTAAATAACATCACAATGTTCAGCTTCCAAATCACTCAAGAATTAAAGTTCTCTGTGATTGCGTCCTATGGAGCAGATGAAATTAACCACTTTTACAACGTAAATCACCACATTTTCATTGCTTGAAAACTTCATGCAAAAATTTTCATGGGTGATATACAATAGAAAATCTCATCGTTGTATTATTTCCTCTTATTTTTACATCAGAGATTTCAGTAACGTGGTCACTCCCATTTTCTCTCCAACCAGTGTAGAAAAGTTTTTCTGCTATCATGTAACTAGCAGAAATATTCTTTTCAGCTTCTTTATTAGTTGTGAGGAAAAGACAATTTTTTACAATATTTAGCTTTAATTCCCTAAACGTATTCCAAAGATGACCTTCTGATTCAAAATATTAACAGCTTCGCTTTGCATCATTCTCTTAATGTTGCATTTTTCATCGCACAGCTGCATATATTCTCCTTGAAAATAAAAAAAAAAGTTCTTTACTCTTATGCTCTAAAAATGATCGGAATACTTTTATTTTTTAAATATTACATTTTTTTTCAATTTTGGTGTCATCGTGGCTTTCCACTGAGCACTTATTCAAAGCCCTCTGAACTTCAAAATGTGGAATGAGTGTAAGTAATCCAGAGCAAAATCAACTTCACATTACCTCCTTGTAATCAAGCTAATAGGATGCTTATGACAGTCTGCCCCATGACAACTGATCGCAACAAGTGAAACAAAATTCCGTATTATTCATATATAATATACGTTATTCTCCCTCCCACTCCTATTGTAACAGCACGCTCCTTTGACAAAGCCTTATCACCTGCTCCAAGTTTCTTAAAGATTGGAATCAAGCTTTTTTCCAAACTTTCTGAGATCTTATGCATATTTAAATTTGTTATTTTTAAAATTATCTAAGACACAGTTTAATTTTTAAAATTCTCTCTTTTAGAAAATTTTATATCAATTGCTTAACAAGTCATTAATTTTTTAAATATAAGGAATCACATCAAAAAGGGTTTTTTGAAGACAAAAGAGAGCAAGGCAGTTTTGTTAAATTGTCTTAAATTTTAATTTGAAACACGCTCAAGCTTTAGACAAATTTTCTTAAAATTAATTGCTTCACATTTAAATGTAGGGCCACTGCATAATCCTTAAGAAAGGCATGAGTTGAAGACCTTTACAGGATACATGGTAATTCAAGATTATTTTTAAAAGACTGAAACGCTAAACATTCCAAGCTGTCAGTAAAAATGCAAAACTAGTGATCTTGCATAACAGTTGGCAGATAAGTAATTTTAAAAAGTAAGCGAAAATACTATAAAAAACAATACAAACAACAGTTTTCATACTGGAGATACTTTTTCTTTAACATTTTAAACTTTCATCTTTTAAATTGTGAAAAAAAACTTTAGATACCACTCCACGAATCGTAAAAAATAAATACAATTATGGCGAAATATTTTGCCGAAAGTATTGCTTTCTTGCACTTAAAATGTTGGTTTTTCACTATCACTTTTGGCGGCATATTGTAATGATTGTTAATTACATTATTTTGGTGTGTTTTCTGAAGAAAGCTCATAGATTATTTTCTCACAAATTTTTGACAGATATGCTAATATTAAAGATATCAGCATGCATGGCTATTTTAATTTTTGTGTTCACTCTGAAGTCAAATGCGATCTTCTCTTCATACTAGACTTATTATCAGCTTATAGATAAAATTCAGCAATTCATATGAAGTATGTTGAACTATTCATTCTATCAAAAGCATACTGCTATAACAGATCACTTTATTTCTTAAGTCAGGATCTTTTAACTTAGAACTTTCGTTTCCTTCTCATATGGTGTGCTAGTTATAATCATATTATTAAGTAACAAATTCATTTCAGTAAAAAAAACTATTTAAATTAGACTATAAATAGTAATCTCAATAACTTTTTTAGTAATCTCATTCATTATTTATTCATTTAGATATTTAGGTAAGAAAAAAGAGTTCTTAATTCTTGACAAATATTTTCTTCACTTGCATCCCATTCGCCAAAGTTTAATATTTGCATTTTATGAGGATGTGTTATGGGTCCTATCATTTGATTCGGTATATTTACATGCATTTTAATGTTTGAACGCAGAGAATTTGTTCATATTCATGGAACATTTCTATCAGATATTGTTCTATTTCTAAAACATTGTGCCAATAAAAGGAAATTTTCTTGAAATTTAACATTTACAATCAGTGAAACCATATAAAATTTTTAGTTTAATATTTAATAATTATTTTAAAAGTATTGATAGTGCAGGTTTTAATGTTACAGTATTTTCTATCTCTTCCACACCATTTTGATGTTTGGTGATTAATTTATTAAATTAAATGTTTATGATATTTAAAAAATCATAAGTTTTAATTAACTTGTTCTCTTCTAATTTACTATAGAACCAATTTCAAAATATCACCAAACCAGATTCAAGATCCTACAGACTCTGCTCTACTGTGGTATGCATAACCTCTTGCTTTTCATCTTTCCAATAGGTATGATGATTGCTATAGCCGACAAGATGACAGTTTTGTAGAACAAAGTGGGCCTTCATCGATAATGTATACTGCATCCGGAGCAATTTATCAAAGTTATACATTTGTCACTCATGATGCTGTTACACCAGACACAGTGCCTCTGGCCACAGATAAGAGGATGCATCATCATCTGACACTGCGAATGGATGGAACAGTTTATTGTGATGCCTAAATCTTACAAAAATAGAAATTGTGATTTCAAGCTACTGAACAATCTATTATTTGAATTCAATCTAATGTTTATATATCAAAACATGACTATGTCAATAATTTATTCATTGTAAGAACACTGCATGCTCATTAAAATACTTTAACAAGTGTTTTATTCTTAATATTTTTATCAGATTTATGCAAAAACTTAATTATGAGAAATATTTGTTTGCAAAAAAAGAATTTTAATATGAATTTTCCATAAAACAAGAACGTAAATAATTTGGAACAAAATTATAGATAAGCACAATTTTAAACTCAGATTTTCAATTATTTCAATAAAACAGTAAATAACAAAAGGATCAAATATAATTCTAAAATTTTGTCTTTCATTCTGCTTAAAGAATAACTAAAACTGAGGGGATTATGTAAGAATACAAAATATTGACATTCATGGAAAATAATGGACTGAACATTAATAACAAAGTATATTAGGTAAAGATTTAAATATACGAAAGATGGGTTTAAATATGTAGTATATATTTAGCAATTTTTATTTTATTTTTTAAACAATTTTTTCAAGACAGTAAAAATTACACACATAATTTTAGTATCGCTTTCCAGATTTCCAAACCAGATTAATTTCTCTGTGATCCAAAACATTTACTTTCGAAAAATTCAGTTCAATAATAGAAATAATGGCCAAGTATAACCCCAAAATATTTGATATCATATGAACGGAAAAAATTTTCTCTTTTCCATAGAAGCTTTCCAAAATATTTTAAAAGAAATGTTATGAGAAAATAACCCAGTTTTATCTAGTATTAGCCAGTGCCGGTGCAAGTTTATCCGGTGCCTGCCAACGATATATCTGAAGTCACCTCCTCCCACCCTTTCTTTAAAAGTTTTGTATAGCAGAAGAAAGTTTTGAAGAAAATATTTCTGTTAAAAATTTTTTAACAATTCATCGAGAATAATTTATTTTACTGCATTTTATATTTACAAATTTTTCTATGATTTCATTTTCAATTGGAATCTTTCCTGCGATATACTTAACCGTAAATATGTGTCTTGATTAATTTTAATTTGGAGAATGATTTTTCACTAATAATACTAGCAGAAATGCTAAGTAGTTGTCTCAAAATTATCAGGTTAGAGAGTCACAAATTATTTGACGTAATTAAGTTCAGAATATCAAATTGGTCATTCACACCGGCAGTAAACATATCTTTCGAAGCTACAATTCCGACATAAAGTTCTGGGTCAACATCTCTTTATTGTCACCCTATTGTAACAATTTTTCTAATTTACTGCAATTTATTTTCAATTTTTTACTATCAATTTCTAATAAATTGTCTAGGAAACTAAAATTATCGGACTGATTCTTCATTGCACCAAATCTTTCATTTAATAATTCCCAAGTAATATTCAAAATTCTAAAAAAAACATATGGCTCAAGCTCCTCTTCTGGAGATTGAGCGGGCTCATCAGCATGTTCGTAATCAAAGAGATTTTTCTGTTTCCTTTGTCGGACTTCTTCAATAGTTTTAAACTACGCTTTGCCCTTCACTAAGTTCATTGGCTCTCTAAACAATACTTATGTAATTGATGTCACTTCTATATTTTTCAATATTTATTTTCAAGTTACTTATTGCCTCTAAGGCTAGTGTAATACTCAGACCTTTTCATTACAGGTGTTTGCTGACTGGATTGGTTCTGGTAAGCAAATCGCGATAAAGTATTAAAGAAATAAATTTATAAATCCTTGATTTTGGTACAGACTTCGTGCTTCATGTTTCATCTCTTTTGAAAAGTTTTCACCTCAGATATTTCAAAGAATGCATAGATTTCTTCTAGTTGATAGCTTAAAGGTCAAATGCCTTCATTTTTGCTAATAATCATAAAACTTGTCTGAAACACTCGATGTTATCATCGAATGTTTCAGATGAGTTTTACGTTAAACAGGAAATGCTTATCAAATGAACTGCCCATCGCTTAGGAGAACAAAATAAATTGTATAGTTCTTGAATTGTAGAAAAATTACTATATCTGCTCACATTTTTACTGCATTGTTAATCATTAAATTCAAGCTATGAGCAGCTCAAAGAACGCAAAACGCATGAGGATTTATTTTTAAGATATTTTCGCTGTCCATTTTTCTTCTTTCATATTTACGCCGTTGTCACGTCCCTAAGCTCTATCAGTCATCAAGGGGAATGTTCCACCTTTCCATTGCTGTCTCACATAAAACTCATCACTTTAATAAAGAAATGCTCCTTGATTTCTAGCACTCCATCACTGCAGAGGAAAAAATGTATGGCACTCATCTCTTCAGTTTTGCTAATATCGAAGGTACAATCTAAAATTATGACAAAATACTTGATTTTCCGTAAAGATTGTAAAATGTTTCTCATACTACTGCCAATAATTTGTAGCATTATAATTTGACTATCTTTTCTTAGGTAAAGGACATTGCTATTGTTATCTTTAGGCCATAATACACTTTCTACATGAAATTTCATAACTGGGTTGAACTTCCCAAGCAATTCCATTAATTTTAAAAAGATTTCGTTGTCGTTTTGCTATACCACATCAGATGAGAATCGAAAGTCTAAATTCTAACTGCCAAGAAATTATGAAATCTGTCTTCCTATTTCATTTGACCTTATGTTTTTTTCATGTCTTTTGTGTTTGGGAAGCAATTGCTTTAGTTTAAATTTTTTCAAACTCTTTCCATTTAAAAAAGTATTTCAAATGTGTTCTAAAATTCTAATGCCTATGCATGATACATTTTTCTAGTTATAGCCTTTTACGAGGCTACTAATATCGATTGATTCAAATATCTTGCAACAGAAGTAAAAACAGAATTTGTACTTATGGACTATAATAGCCAAGTACATAGAACTATTTCTCCGTTTTCCATTTTTCTATTGTAAAATGTACCCTTAAATTTACGCCCATTATTACTTCTCGAATACATTAAACCTTTTTTATTTATTTATTTATTTATTTTGAATAGAGAACATATATATTTCACTCATAATCATTCTCAATTTATCACTAAGAGTTGGCTACTTTGCAGAATTTTCGAAATCAATAAGAAAGGAATTTTCATTTGTGTGAATTATCCTTCCACCAAATATTATACAAATAATCTATAACTTCCAATTCATTTAATCTTGTGCTTGGATCGTCATTCTTTTTCTTTGTAGTTTCATCAGTACTTAAAAAAACTGTCTCTAATGCAACTACTGTTTTTTGGCTGGATGACGTCTGTTTTCTTGTAATCGACTCCGATGTTGATGCAGTATGAACATCATTTATATAGGAAGAAAAATAATTTTCGTTATGAAAAGAGACATTGCGTGTGCCTGCTTCTGAAGAGCAGCAACTTTCTCAATTTTACATTTAAGATTCGGTGAACTGGGTGATTTTTGCCTTGTTTCCCTGTTACCAAAATTTAAAAATTCAATTCTAAATATTAAATCTTTCTTTTAAAGTAAACCACAACATCTGCTAAACATAGAATAAAGAAGAAAACTAAAAATAGATAACCTTCATAATTTTTTTTATCGAGCAGTTGTTGAATTAACAAACGATCAGGAAAAGTTTGACCGTGTGACTGGTCGAATTTAAATGCTTTCCACAGGCTCCGAGTACAATGATCCCAAACATCTTTCTCTTCAACCTTTCTCATCTTAACTGGTCTCAACCTATTTGTATACCCCAATAGCATAGAAAATAAAACATGCCATTTCACTGCGAACGTGAACCACATAATATTACTCGTGTAAATGTCTCATCACCACATTCAACTTCTTTACGTGAAGTTGTCGTTCCCACCATATATATATATATATATATATATATATATATATATATATATATATATATATATATATATGTATATAGTATCACGCTGTACTATCGCATATAATCTTTTTAACTAAATTATTGTGAACTTCCAATATTGATTTTTGTTTATTTCCATCCTCAATCATGTAAATGGTTTCAACACTTGATTGAATTGTTATGCTTTAATATCGCCTAGCAGCAAAAGTAAGATTTGTATAATGCCAATGTTTGGATATGCAATCCACATAAGCAATATTTAAAAATAGATTGTCAACAATCAAGCTCTACTTCCCCAGAATTATCACCATAATAAAATCAACAAATATTCTGAAAGGGCTGGGACAAACGGTTCAATTTCTCTGATGGTGAAATATCTTTAAATTGGGTGATTTTAAATTCAGCAACAGATGGATACCTTTACTATAGAGACTTTGAAACTAAAATTCTTGAAAGTCAAGTGTATGAATTACTGATTGAAAAAGTTATAACAGTGCACGAAAGAAAGGATGAAAAAAGACTATTTTCAGAAAACAAAAATCTATGATTTTTAAAAAAATGGTGAGAGAAGCCAACTTAAGATAGAATTTCAGAGGAGAGAGTATTCAACCACACACAACCCACCCTCATGTGAAACTTTCCCGTTCCCCTTTTCAATGTAAATATTATTCTCATTCATTTTGCAAAAGTAACCATAAAAGATCTACTCTTAAAAATTAAATTCAACATATGAAATGCTTTCTAGTTTGATAAATTTATATTTTCTCCAAGGTACGAAAGTGAGTGAATACAATGCGTGCCATGAAAATTTCAGGAAGAAACTGCAAAATGTTGCTAATATACAAAAATATTCATTCACAAATGTTACGAATTCTATTGTGTGGGGTAAAACCAAGCTTAAATGACTAACGTAGACAATTCTGCTTTTAGTTGGAGGGTAAAATTTCAACCCTTTAAGGAGGAGGACAATGTTCTCAGGAGTCCTCATCATTTCCCAGTGGATTACGGGACGAAGCCACAGAGGGCAACCTAATATTAAAAATCTAAGATTCCCTTGGTTTTATGAAAATAACTGAATGTAAAACTTTACTTCATTACCTCGAACTCCCCTGCCTGTTTTCCTTGTAAGCTCCTCACGCCTTTTTCAATACTAACTCTGGCCCTGTATGGTATAATTATGCTCACTTATATACAATAAAATTTGTATTCAACTTCGTTTTAGGGAGAAAATAATGGTTGAATTGGGGTGAAGTGGAAGAAGTTGCTTGAAAAAATTAACTATTTATAGTCATGTTTTTAAATTCACATTTTGTTAAACCTATACATGAGATTTAATCAGACTATGTATTAAGGTAAGGGATGCTTAATAAATAAATTCTATCAAATATAGTAGATGCCAGATTGTTTACGAACTCGTAAGGGCCGATAAAATAATTCTTAAAAGTCGTAAAATGTAAGTATTGCATCTAAAATTCCTTTTTTTCACAATACTCTCGTAATTTTATGAGAACAAATTATTTAGTGCACCTCATTTAAGCATGTGTAAAATGAAATTCATATTTAAAAATTCTTATTTCCACTTTATTAATGAAAAAAGGAAAATTTTTATTTAAAATTGTATTTTTAAATTTTTCATCGATGGAAGATAGACTTCCCTCTAATACTTAAAAAATAAATAAAAATTAACCTCATTCTTGTAAGTTATTCATCTGCTTGTTTCAGCCTCAGCATAACATCATTTCTTTTCGTTTGGTATCAGAAAGTTCTTTTTCATAATGATTCATTATAAATTCTCAATCATTTAAAATTATTCAATATTTCTTACTTACAAATTACATCAGCTTACACGTACAAAAAGTCCTGAAATTTCAAGCAACAGTGTTTCTTTGAGAAGTTAATACAAGAATAATTGGTATTTATTCAATTCGTCCGCAAAATACTTCAGTTACGATGGCTTGTTAAATGAAGCAGGTATCCCAAAAAGACATTTTTTATTGCGATTATTCCAAGCAGATTGGCAAGTGAATCGAGCCTAAAATAATATCAATTTCGTTAAGGGATTCTAAGGCATGATTACTCTTTAAAAATACCTTATGATATTGCACTTGGAAACTATTTTGGTTATCCTTTGATCCATGGCTTAAGACGGGAGTTATAAATTAGGCAGGAGAAATTTAAGAATTGCTTAAAATAATGGAATTTTATAATTGCAGTCCAGTTAATTATTGTTGTCGTGTGTAAAATTATGGGGTGCGCTGCTTCACTTTTCCAACTGAACCGCATTTAAGTGTGGAGTCCGACTTCCTCCGTACACCATGCTATAGGTACCCGTTCATAGGGTAGGCAACCATTCACAACCCATTCATACAAGGAAAGGACAAAGACAGGATAGATAGAGAAAGTACATCCATGTCCGAACTCAGGACCTCTCTATCCACAGTTAGGCATGCTGACCACTAGACAAGTTGGGCGGCAGTGCAGTTAGTTAAAACGAAGGACTTGCGATTCAATAAAAACAGATCTAGATGATTTAATTTTAAAATGAAAAATCAAATACAAAAATTATGAATATGATTTTTTTCAATTTTTTTTTTATTAAAAATGAGTTTTTACTAGATTTTTCAAAATTTTAGTTCGCAAATGAGAATTAAAATTATGACTGCATTTATGAGACCATGTTATCGCCCAGTCACTAGTTCGTATTTAAATGGGAAAAGGAAGTTTCTACTGCATATAATTTTTATAGAGACATTATGACGTAAGTTAGTTTATATTTAACTTTTTCAGAAGGCATTTTTTAAAAAATAAATAACATTTATTGCAGACAACACAACTTACATAGAAACAAAGCAATTTAGGAGGACTGAAACAGCGCGTCCTCTTAGCATGCGATTTAGAGAGCAAGTGTACTGTTCAGATTTCACCGAGAATGTATAAACTGCGCCTACAAAGTGTGCTGATTGGTTGGGTACATGTCATGAAGTTAATACCATTGGCACAGAAATTTGATAGACAAGTTTTTAGTTTCACTTCGCAATTTTCAGCTTTACTTCGCGATTTCAAGTGTTTTGTAAAAGGTCTAGAGTTTCTCAGAAAAGATATGATGAGTCACCTCAATTTCTTAGAGAAGTCGCGATGAGTCACCCCACCACACACACAACATGTATAAATTATTTGATGAAAACTTGTTTTCGTTCAGGCCATACGACGAGTTTTAAATTTTCTCATCTCCATACGTCTAATTTCGGATAAATTCACGTTATCCGCAATTTCCAATTTGAAGTCATAATCTAAGAATATAGACGCATTGGTCAATCAATCCGTTATATAATTCAATAGACCTCGTACTTTCTTCACAAAATCAATATCTTCGTAATTACTAGCTATGCAAGGAAATTGTATCAGCTAGAAAAGTTGGTACACATGAATTTATTTGGAAATCAGCCATGTACTACATTGTGGTTCACTTCATTCAGAGATAGTAGAAATATCCTAAATATAAGGAAGGGGGAAAACAATTCAAAAAAATATATGCAAGACTAGGAGCGAAATTGAAGTTTACAATATTTTGTCAATTTAAGCAATTCAAGGACAAATGTACTATGCATATTAAGATTGTAAATGCTTAGAATATTTTCTGTTTTTGCAGAAAGAAACCAATTGTTATGATTGGCACAGACTTTGTAATCGCCCGTTAAAATATAGTCATATCAAATCGTTCTTTTAAAGAGCTCAGTGTGAACATTAAAAACGAGAATGCAGTCTTCAGCACCAATCCTTGACTTAAACATATTGCATAAAGTATCGCCATGTCCTAAGTAATTAAATGATTTAAAAAAAGCACCTTACAGAAGGTAATATTCTTGTACAAACGTTATAACGATCGAACTCGTGACATATCTAATGTCCTTATATGATTAATACAAAAATTTAATTCAACTTTTTTAACTAAATTGATTTTATAATGAAATGACTTGCAATGTTTCTAACAAGATGCGCATGACATAATTTAACATTAAAGGCAAAAATTTAGTATGACTTATTTCAGCTTCATTATTACAAATACTTTGCCTCATTTACACATGGGTTTATTCATTAAGATACATGTAACTTGGTATTACACACACACTAACTCTCTAAACGCATACGAATCTTGCCTGAACAAAAGAAAGACAAACTGCGGTTTTGGTTTTATTTTTTTACACCTCACTCACAAACAATCTTATGGTTATGAAATAGTTACTTCATAACCATAAGATTGTTTTGGATAATCTCAGAAAATTTGATTCAGAAAGATAAAAAATAGTCAATTATTAAAGCTAAAATAATAAAGCAGAAGAAAATAGAATTAATATTATCAGGTTTGTTCTAGAACCCACCAGTACTCAGTGGTTTGGTTATCAATTAAGTGACTTAACACACTATTCCATTAGTAGTTGGGTGTTTTAAGTGGATATCAAACCACTACGAATTTTCACATTCGAAGTTTGATTTGGTTTATTTGTCGCTCAACGGTCATTTTTTGCACACGAGGGCTAATTAGACCGGGACCTACGGTTTAAAGTGGATTCCGAACCACTACAAACATCCATGCCCAAGGTGGGATTTGAACCCACGAACTGTTGAACCGAAGGCAAGAGCGCTAACCATTCGGCTGCCAGCTCGGCTTTCACATTCGAAGAGGGAATTGAACACACAAACTACTGAATTAAAGCAACAGTGCTACCCATTTAGCTCTAACAATGACATCAAATTTTTACAGTGCGAAGTTTTGGGCTGCGGCAAGCCCTTGTTGAGTAATGAAAGTATATACTGAATTTGTGCTGTACATCAATTGGATTGATTCATAGGAATTCTTGGTATTTCTAATCTTATAATATATAATTATAGTTCACTATTAATGAAAAGTCCTGCTTAGAAACTAAAGAAAGACGTCATGCTATACTTTGTTTTCAGTTGTTAGAATTTACCTTTATAATAGGTAGCCAGACTGAAAAATTTCAAAATTGAAAAAAGTATGAATAAGAAACACTTGCAACAAAAAGAATACCAATTCAATAGAAACTCTGATCTCCAAGTAAGGCCATAGAATCGGCAATATTTTATGAGTAGATCTCTCATGTGTATAGCAAATTAATTTTTTTGGGATACAAAGGAAGGATTATTAAGTGAAAACTTTATCAACATCAGAATCACATGTCCTAAAATTTTGTTTTATTGATCGCTTAGAGCATAAATGATATAAAGGAACATTAATAACTACAATTTTGCAATCAAAAATATACATATAACAGTGTAATGCTAAGTAATTTATTATTAATTAATATAGTAGTGCAAAATTAATTGAAAGAAAAAGGTGTTCTCACATTTCTAAAATTTCAGGAATAACTTTCGAAACATACTTCAACACTTCAATACAATTATAATATTACATTTTATGTTACTCTAACTTTTTAAAATATATTTTATAAAATATGAAATTATTATGGTTGAATCTTGAAATCAATTTTAAGAATTTAAATTCTAATTTCGTAATACTTTAAAATAGAAAATCTACAATCAAATTTTCAAATTATTGTTTCCTTTCATAACGATGTAACAAAATAGAAAGTAAAAATGGATAAAATGTTATTGCAGAATGTCAATAATTTATCAAGACAGATTATGGAAAAATAATTTAATAAAGGCGAGATAATTAAAAGAATAATATATGAAGAAATAAAAGAAATTAACAAAGCTCACCTTAAAGTAATTACAGTTCTGTTTTACATACTAAATATAGTTTACACTTTTGATGAAGAAATTTGTTTGAGAGAAAAAAAAAAAAAAAAGGAACTGATTTACAAGAAAAACATTAATTCTGCAACAAAATTTTCAACTACATATTTGTTTACAAGTTCAAGGAACAAAACCCATTTTTATTGAATTTGTTTCAAGCCATTGATTAATGAAAAGTACAATATAATAATAGTAACACATAACTGCAATTAACACATTTCCCAAGCACGTTTCATTGTATTACACAATAATTTCATTTTATTGGTGAGAAATTTTAAATTATTTAAAGCAAACATAGGAAGAAAAACTTCATCTAAAATACTGCATTTTAAAAAAATAATAAAGGATATTCATTAGAATGAAAGTTGATTATTAACATAGCATTAAAAATTTTCATATTTCATTTAAATGGTACCTTTGATGCTATTAACTATTACTAAAATGAACTAACAATGGCAAAATAAAATTTTAAATTTATAAATGCTGATTACGTAATAATTAAAAGAGCAATAAGATACTTTCAGACAATGGAAATAAAGAATGTTTTGCATGTTTATAAAATAGTAAAAAATATATTTAAAAGTTATATCAATATTTAAAAATGAAAAATGCACATTCTGAAGTATTTAAAATCTTACCTTACAATATAAATTTTTTTGTACAAATTTATATAACAATGTAAAAAGCAAACACAAATATAAAAATTTAATATGCATCTATAAATTTAGGAGTGTTAAATCACAAATATAATAAAAATATTTCTATAACAGAGCACCTGTAAACAGACAAAGTTTAAAAATTAATCTTGACAATCAACAGAACAATATTTACAACTTCTTGGTAATATCGGAATATATTCAAAATATTTTTGATTGGAAAGTATTTTACTGAAAAAGATATTACATACAGAGTATTTTTAAGTATTTACAATACATTTGCTTTCCACTTGACATAAAAGTATTAAGCAAAAACTTACTATTTTCTGAAAGATAAACCAAATAACGACTGCAGCAGCATTAAGCTTTAAAAATAAAGAAACTTCACTACTTTCATGTAGTTAGAATATAGAAGCATCTTCAGAGAAAGTACTTTAAATAAAAACATTTTTAAGTGCTTTGAAGACAGAAAGCATACTTAATTTCTGCAAAAAGTACTGATGTTGTGAGTACTGATTATTAAGATATCCCAAAACTTAAAATTCTACAAAAAATATCTAAATACCAAATTAGATAATTGTAATCTTAATACCTTTATAAAAGCAATTAAATCAGTGGTGCTTAAAAAAAGTAAAGCATATTTTTTTTAACTTATATCAAAATCTTATGAATTTTAGATAATATAAAAATATCTAAAAATAAACTGAAGTAAAATTATTAAGAAACAAAACAAATGTGCTAAATAAAGAAATACCATTTTAAATAACTCTTGATTTAAAAGGTGATTTCACATAAGAGTTAATATTTAAGTTCTTATAGTTATTATTGGCTAAAAGAAATTTGCATAATTATTTGGGCATGCAAACAATTTCCCTTCTGAAAACGAAGCGAAAACTAAGGAAAACTGAAGTTTCTGCAATAATAATTTATTGTTCTACATTACTTTTAAGAGTAATTTTAATAAAAAATTTCCTTTTAAATAATGTTAGAAAATTTTCTCTTCCTTTAAACAACTATTTGTGGCATGTATAAAAACTTTAGAGGGAAATTAAAACATTAAATGAATTAACTTAAAAAGTGATATTACAGAATTCATGCTGAAAATAATTCAATAGATTACTTTAATGAATAACACTTTTTAAACATATAAATTTACTTTTAATATTTAGTAAATACATTTATTATTAATGTTTGAGGTCTGAGACAAATTTGGTTTGTTTGTCACTCAATTACTTTATGCACACAAGACTAATAAGATTGGGACTTAATGTTTAAGTGGATTCTGAATCACTACAAACATCCATGCCTGATGTAAATTCCTGTTAAATTCAAACAAACGAACTGTAATTTTTATATCCCACATTTTTTTAGTTAAAAAAAATTTCACAAAATATAACATTTAAATATTTTATGAAAAATCTTAACATTCGATGAAAGTTTTTAACTGTTATAATTATTGAATACTGATTTTTATTCAAATATTTTAAAAGCTCTTATAAACTGTAAAATTCTATTAATATGTAAAAATAGATTTTTATACAGGAACAACTTATCTTTGGTTAAATTTCCAACTAAGCCACTTGAAAAATTCTCATAAGTTTTTATTACGACATATTTGCTTGCTTAAAGTTAATGGGTTACACAAAAATTAATATTAACATTTAATAACAAGCTTCGCAGTTTCTTGAGCAAAACAGTTAAAACTAAGTTTGAATTTACTGATTTTTAAACATATTTACAAGATTTTAACTATAATATCACAATAAACATATTTCATAAGTATATGACCCAAACACAATATAAAAGGAAGGAATACTCACACATAATAGATCAAGATGTACATACAATAAATAAAATATCATAATATAAAAAATGGAATACTTTTCAATGAATTTACTTAAAATTTTACTCAAAACTAAACATATAGAGCTATGAAGTGCACAAAAAAATGGCCTTGTTCCATACAGATTTCTGCATATTTATAACAATTTAGGAAGTAGTTCATGGAATTCAACACATGGTATGCACATAAAGTAAGGGAGAAACTACTCATTTTAATATAAAATTGTTCAGTAACAGTAGTTAGTGTGATATGAAAATATATTTTTATATTCTTAAGTAATTATACAATAAAGATAAGACAAAAGATTCAAATTTATTCGATTACTACAAAAGTTATATTGCATGTTTTTCCTTTCAATATGTCTTTCTACATATTGAAAGCAAATGTTAGGTTATACATTGAAGCACAAAAATAGTTTATTTCAAAGGAAATTTTATTTTCAATTGTTCTATAACTCTTCGTGTTGATGTGCTGGCATGATATTTTGGTGCAATGAACACAAAGCTGGTGTACTGAATTCAAAAATATATTCACATCGATTAGGTTCACTTGAAGATAATAGTTTGTTTTCTAGACCACACTGGAGTAAAACCTAAATAAGAAAAATGCATAGTATAAAAAAGAACTATTTGTTCATAAAAAAATTATATATATTGAGATATAAACACAACATTTATTAAATTACCATTACTGATCGAGCTGGTCCATTCCAACACATTTGGCCATTTTCATATTTCATCTTTGAATATTTATTTTCTTCAGGTCCAGCCCAAGATCCCCATTTTCTAGTAAAAGACATTTGATAAACACTGAAAAATCTTTGCTTATAAATGACAATTCAAATTCCATAACAAATCAGTGAACCATTAAATATGGAATATAATATACTATATAATGAGCTTAAAAATAAAATACTTTAAATAATTTTAATTTAAAAAAAACAGTAAGCAGTATTATGAAACAAAGTTATTAAAACGAATTTTTCTTCAGAAATTACAACAGATTTGTACAGATTCTTAAGAAACAAAACCCATTTTACAGCTAAAACAGAAACACATTTAAGTATTTAAAAAACTTTATATTATTTCTATGCATACTGTTTATAATAATGGACATTTTCAATTATTTTTTATGTATTTAAAAGATTTGTAAAACACAATCTCCATGTCAAAAAACGAATGCTTAAACAAGACTGTGATGGCAAATACAAAAGCTTAACATTTATACAAGGTTATAATTTTTAAAAAATGATTTCTTTTATCTCATTATTTAAAAAAATGTAGGTTTTCCTTCCATATACTTTCAAACTCTTTAAATTCCCTAACAATTACAAATTCATATTTCAGCTTATCAGTAAATGGACTATTATATTTTTTTATGTAATACACATATAAACTTCTGCATCTCAAGAATTACGTAGTAGTACTTGTTTAAATTTACAATTAATGCCAATTTCTCAGTTCTTTTAGACATCATACTCCAAGAATTTTAAACTCATTTCTATTCTCTTAAAAACAATTTTTTGATTTCATTAATTTCATTGAGTAGTTTTGAGTTTTTCCAATTTTACATGCTGTACTTTCTGAGTTTTGTTTAACTAATATATATATATATATATATATATATATATATATATATATATATATATATATATATATATATATATAGAGAGAGAGAGAGAGAGAGAGAGAGAGAGAGAGAGAGAGAGAGGGAGCGAGAGAGAGGGAGGGGGAGAGTGGCCTAACACCAACAGAATTCAGTAAATATTTTGCAGTTTATTACATTTCTTATAACTCAATTTTGAATTTAATATCAATGACAAGCTTAGTCATGATAGATTTTTAAAAATGTTGTACTATCATATTATTCACAGGAAACTAATGTTCTAAAGAGAACATTTATTTTTCTTTCATAGGATTAGTTTTCCATCATTTTAAAACAGTACAGATAGTTCTACTAATTTAAAGTTTTCTACAAAGCGGTGGAATTTTTTTTAAACAGAATAACTTTCTGATACATTAATTAAAGATGCATTAGATAATGGCAAAAGAACCTTCTGTATTTTACGTAAATAACTTATCCCAATTCAAAGACCTAAACAGGAAATGCTATTGCAAGATATTTTGGAGTAGATTCTATTAATTTCTCAGTCATTGTTATTAAAAAGGATTTGCCATTTAAATAGATTACATCAGCTGTTTCTAACTCAAAATATTGTCTGTTATTTTAATATTGTGTATACCGAAAGAAAATAACAAAAACTAATATTTTAATTCTTTTCAGTTAAAGGTTGGAAATAAAACAGAATTACAATATTTCTCTTTTTATTGGTTTTAAGTTTTAACAATATAAAAAATTTTTAATTTTATTAAAAACCAATTACTCAATGCATGTATCTCTTGCTTTCAATAATATTTACTGTGGTCAAATAAAATCCAATTTAATCAAAAAATAAAAATGAGAACTGTTGCAACCAAAACCTTAAAAAAATGTGGCAATTATAAAAAAATTAGTTCAGCTTTAGTCAACAAAGCAATCTGGATATTCCTGTATTTTTCAAATGCTTAAAATTGTTCCTTTACAAATTTCGCATAATAAAAATACTCAACATTGATCAATACGATAAAAATATTCCCCATGATAAAAATACTCTAAGAAAATAGTTTTTAAATGTGAAAAGCTTTTTTCAAGGAATAAAAATGCAGCTATTTCTCTCAAAGAATGACAATTACTTATCAAATTGTTTTATAAATTTAAGAGCTCAAACTATATTAAAAATATCATTTATTACAATGAAGTAAAAAATAACAAATTAGAAAAAAAAACATTGTAAAAAATGAGATAAAAATTTAACTGGTTATATCAAATAATTTGTAGGATTAATGTAATATAACCAATGACTGATTTACATAAATAAAATGATTTCAATATTTTCAAAATAGTAGTACAACCAATAATGCATGAAAATAAATTATAAAATTTTTTAATGAAAAATATATGCTGTTTAAATATTGAATTGATAAATATACATAATATTTAACCAAATTAATTTCATAGATTTATCAAATTTAGAGTATCAACTGTTTTAAATATAACACTGATATATCCTTACATTTTCAGCAGTATTGATTATAGATAATAGGAATCTTCGTGTAATTCAACAAAAATGAATGTCATAAAAGATAAGATAGCAATAAGAAAAAAAAGGTTTAATTTATTTGTACATCAAATGCAATAAATAAAAGCACTTTGATTACCATAAAGTCAATTAAGTAAGCAAAATTTCAGAATTTAAATATCACTAAAAAATAAAAAAATCAAATTATATCAGTACTTATCTTCTTCAAGTATTATTAATGTTATATCAACAAATATTGATATCTGATAGAAGTATAGAAAGAATATAATCATTGTAGGAACATTTTTTTAAAAACTTATAATAAATAAAAGATGAAATGAATTCTAGTTACTGACACTTACCCCAAACTAACTTCCGAACCACCAGATTTGTCAATTTGGCTAGCTTTATCAAATGGGCAAAATCTATACGTGTAATATCGATCTTCAAAATCAAAGCACTGGCCTTTAAGAGGGGCAAATTCCTCATTAGCCCCAAAATCTGCATCAAGGTCAGATTGAATTCTCCTAGAATTAAAATTGAGTTCATCTTTGAAAATTAGACATTAACGAAAACACTAATTGAAGCATTTAAATATGAACACAAAAATGAAGTACATTTTAACAATGAATTCTTGCAAAAAATACCACATTAATATTTATAAAATAAACAGTGAAACAAGTAAATTTATAAATATTTATCAGGATTTTATATGAAATAATGCATACATTACAATAAAATATAGTAATTATGAAAAGATGCATTATGATGTTGAATACAAGAGCAAACATCAAAGGAGAATATAATAAATTTAATAATTTTTTATGTAAATTGTGAGAGCTTCAGCAATGTTTTCTAACCAAGGCAGAAATAAATTTTAAAATTTTAAAAGAAAGAAAAAAAGAAAAATTTTAAAAGTGAGTTATACTGAATGCTTGTGCAACAATTAAATATGTACAAAGAGAACTGGAAAATATTTTTTCTTTTAAATAAGGACTAAGAAATAATCTAAGATCACAAAATCATACCTGCCAACCTTGGAGGAAAAAATCTGTAGATTCTACTGATTTTGAGGGGAAAAAATTCAGTAGACACTTCTAGTGACATTTTTGCTTGAAACAGAATGTTTAACATGGTAGTATTGCAAAAAGACAATTTTACTCTTTAAATTATACATTCTGAGAATGATTTATGTTAAAAAAATATTTTGTGTTAATCTTAAATTTTTAATAAAATATTCATCAACGTTATAAAGGAACTATCTTATAAAAGATTATACTACATGTAAAAAAATAAACATAAACGTTTATGTCCCAAAATTTATTTCATAGGGCAACTTTTACTACACAAGTGCAATCTATAACAATTATACTTACAAAATTACATAAAATACATTACTAAATAAATTTAATTTAGTGGCAAATATTGTTTGATCAAAATATTTTCCTAATTAAATTACTAATAACTAGTAATATTCCTCCTAATTGAACATCTTATGTAAACAGGCATCTAGTGTCATCTCTGAATGTTAATTACATGATGGCCAACTTGCAGGAATCTTGACAACTTAGTGGTTACAGCATCATCCTCCCAGGGCAAAATTGAAACTCAAAGGAATATATTTAAAAAATAATAATAATATATGTATATCTATTACCACTATATTATAGTGTGCCATCTGTGGTCTATTTAAGCTCCTAAAACAGCTCAACAGACTTTTCCAGCCAAATTTCGGCTGTTTTTTAAAATTTTCTCTGAAATTGCTAAAAATTAGTTGATTTTCATACATTATTGGGAAATTGGGAGATATGATGAAAAATCAGGAGTCTCCCGATAAAATCAGTAGAGTTGGCAGCTATGTGAAATATTACAAAAAAAAAAAAAAAAAAAAAAAAAAGACTGCAAATTAACTAACCACGTGGTAGACACTGAATCTGAATTAGTATAACAGCTATAATAAATCTTAACTTGGAAAACAAAGATCACTAAGCACAGTAGTAATCAATAAGATTAAGCATTGATTCATAAAATCAGAAATTCTAAAAGGCAACCACTGCTTCATATACACAAACATTGAAACATAATATTAACAGTTACTGTAAGTGAAAATACACAAGAAATTTACAATGGAACAGGATATATTCATATATCATAGACTGTTTAAAACTGTGCAAAATATTTTATTTTCCATAACGCAAATAGATTACCTTCAGGCTTATCTGTTAAGAAACATATGTACAGTAAGATGTTTAACAATTCTTACATATATATATATATATATATATATATATATATATATATATATATATACAAGTATGCGTATATATAGTAACACTTACTTTCAATTATTAAAGATGTGAGGTTTCTAAACATAATAAAAAAATAGAGTTGCTTATGAGCAGATTATGAGATACATAAATACAACTTGAAGAATGTCTAAGTATTCTATCTTATCAATAATCTATCGTTAATAGCTAATAGGCATTTGATGATGGGAGGACTTAATTAAATCAACTGGTTATCTTGACTAGTTTTTATAAAGCAATCTATGTATATTAAACAATGAATTTCTACTAGTTTTTTAAGCCGCCCACCCTGTCTAGTAGTCAGAATGCCTGAATGCGAATAGGGAGGTTCTGGGTTTGAATCCCAGTTTGGGCATGGATGTACTTTCTCTATCCTGTTTTGTCCTTTCCTTGTACGACTGACTTGTGAATGGTTGCCTACCCTATAAACGGGTTCCTATGGCATGTGTGTACTGAGGAAGTTGGACTCCACTTCAAATTACAGTTCAGTTGGAAATGTGGGGCAGCGCACCCCATGATGCCAGTCTAGCTGGCACAAGGCAACAACACTAGTTTCTATGTTCACATTACATATACATTTTTCATGACTTCATAATAAATACAGAATTATTCTAATACTCAAAGACAAAACATTTTAAGCACTACATAAGTAGCACTTTCCAATGTTATTTAAAAATTTCTATCCCTAATTTTTAAAATAATGTTTTTTAAAAATGATATATTTTAAAATTTAACTAGAAATGACTATTTAAAAATTTCTATCCCTAATTTTTAAATAGTCATTTCTAGTTAAATTTTAAAATATATCATTTTTTACTGCATCAGAGTAAGCTGTCAGTTATTTAAAAAATCATTTAATGAAATCAGACACAAGTACAAAAATATTCTATAAGCTACAGTACAATCTGAATAACTTTCACTAAATAAATACACTTTCCATGGATTCTATTGTTTTGTTCTACTGATCCTTGTGTATCAATTCATTAATATCTTAAAAGGTAGCTCACAGATGAACCTAAAATAATTAGCAAAAAGGAATTTAAAATGCTTTCTTCAGCTTTTTGGTCCAAGGATCTAAAAACAAATTGATTATCATAATTAAATAAAATTTATATTTCTAACACACTTTATATTAATCTCATCTTAAAATTTTCTACAAAATATGAAGTTCAAGATGAAAATACAATCACAAATACAGCTATTTTCTTTGAAGTAATTACTATATTGGTATTTTCAAGTAATTTTATCAACAAATATAAAAGTTGTATAAATAAATATTTTCGAAATGATACTTCACAAAATAACAATTTGTTCACTATTCAAGATTAGATAAGTTTTGGTAATTTAACAATTTAATGTAGCCATTGAAAACTATGAACTGTAATGATACACATAAACACAATCTTTGGACATTACAAGCATATATATATGCTTTTTTGCTTACTTTAAGCAAACAGAGTTAAAAATTAAGTGAATTGGCTTTTTAAAACAATATAGTTTAAGCAAATAAAATATCAAATACAGATAATAAATTTTGTATTTACTTTTTATTATTTTATAGATAGGCTGTCATTCACTGGAAATCAGCTTATCACTCAGCAAGAAATTGGTAAGTGATATATTGCAACATGGAATTTTATCATCAAAACGGACTGAAAGTTTGTGAATTTATTACATTTTCCAATTTAAAAATATTCAATAAACAAAGAATTTTATGTTCATCAATTGGATTCTTTACTTGAATATTAAGGATAAAACACGTTAATCAGTAACCAATTCTTATTAAACGTATAAGAATCAGAATTGTAGCATGTGGAGACCTATATTTATTTTAAATAATTATAAGTACAGTAATAATAAGTCAAACTCAAATAGATGTTACAAGAAGCTAATATAAAACAAAATTAATTTCTTTAAACAAGAATAATAAAAATAAAATACCTAATATCCTCTTTAATTTTATCCACTTTTTCAACAGCTTCTCTATGCACTTTCCGAGCTTCATTTGCAGCTAAAAGAAAAAGTTTATAAGAAAATTGATAGTGTACAAACACACACATTAAAAAACTGAAATAAATACATACCATCAACAATTTTTTTTGTTTCTTCATCATATTCATGTTCCGGAGGCTGTGAAGATTCTGCAACTTCTTTGGGAGGAAATACAGGGGGCTTTTCAGCATCATTTATTAAAGACTCATCCTCTAATGCTTCTTCATCAGACAGATTATCATCCTATAATTAGAAAGAAAATAATCATTATAGAACAAGAGCATACAAAAATGTTATATCAAAAACCTTATAACATCCGCAATTTCACTGACACAATAAATATCCATTATTAGACTGCTTCATTTTAAATATTTTTTTTATATTGAAGACTGAAAGTTTGAAAATACATGTACCAGACATAACAAAATCAAAGTCCTCAGTACAATTAACCTAGGCAAAAATAGCATATATTGTTTAATTTTTACTGCAAAATTTGATATAAATTCAAAAAATCAGATGAAACAAGTTACACTTCATAACTGATAATTTAATTTTTATTCCTTTAACTTAAACATATAATATAATTACAATCTAAAGCATAACAAATATTACTAGACTAACAGAAATAGCTTCATTAACATTAATCCTTAATATTACAGAAATTCTCTCATTAGCTTTGCATAAATACAAAGAAAATTGTTAAAAAATAATTATTATGCAATCCATCCTTAGATTTCATGCTTCCTGTTTTCTTTAGAAATTTTAGCAAACTTTTTAGCATATTTAACAAACTTTTAAACACAACATTTAAAACGTTGAAGTTTGGTCACAATGTTTTTACAAAATTGTTGCATTTGCATAAAACAGATGAAATAATTTTGAATTGTTTTCAAAGTAATATACTGAGCATTTTTCAAATATTAACATTCAAGAATATTTTTTGCATGTCTATTACAATATTTTTTGGAAGAAATATTTCATAATTAAAATGAAAACATTAAAAGTTACAACATTAGTACTAAATACCACTTTTTACTCATTACTTTTATGTACATTTTTTCATCACAAATCCATTCATTCATTTATTCATACAATGTGATAGTATAAAATGCCTATTATTCCAATATAGCATTTACAATACATTTAATAAAGGAATTCTTTAAAATTTTAAAAGTTAATTCATTCAATTTATCAATGAAAAGGGACAAATAATCCGTTTTTCTTCATCAAAATGTATTTATTGTCAGTACTGATAGGAATCTTATCAACATTCAGATAATCGCTATCAAACTTAGTTAAAATTTCAAAACAAAATTGAAATCAATTGAATAGAATTAACAGATGCAAAAAATTTACAAGGAAAATACTTGACAGCTGTCATAAGACATATTGTTAATTTCTAATACTAATAGAAAAATATTTATACGTAACTGGATTTCAAAGCATATTTTCCCAATGTTTCACATCATATAAATCGAACTTACCACAAAAGTAAATTATTTATTAAAAGATACATGTAAAAAAAACTGTTAAAGATGCTTGTAAAACTAATTAAAATATTGTTTATAAAAAATATTAAATAATTCATCAAATCAATTTATAATGTAAATGCAAAAGGAAATTTAATTATATAGAAAAAATATTTTTGTTTAGTGCAATTAAATTTCACAAGAAATTAAAATAATAATCATAAAATGATACATCTCCACTAAACATTCAACTTTATACAAAATATTCATAAAACAGATCGAATTTACTCATTAGGTTTGAAATATTTATTACTCAAACATATACAAGATTAATCTATAATTATATATATAAATAATAAAAAATTACTTCTGGATTATAAGTTTCATCATCACTTTCTTCTTCATTCATTGAATATGAATCATCCTCTTTTTCAATCTCCTCAGATGAATCAGTAACTGTTGATTCAGTAACATGTTCCTGATATTAAAAATTAAATTAAATATACATGTGATAACTGATGAAATTTTCAGTGTGAGATGAGTGTCAAGTTAAGGAATCTATAAAGAATTGCTTAATCTAAAAACTAAGCAACACTAAAATTAGTATAACTCACTAAGAAACGTTTTAGAAACAAAATTTGTATATGTGCCTAGCAGTAAAATATAAAAACAGCTTTGCTTTAAAATATCAGGTAACTAGAAAAGTCACATTTAGATAAGGTAAGTTGTGAATGCTGCTATTTGCACACATTAAAATAAAGCTTCCATTTTCGTATAGGTGATATATTAGACTTGAGCAAGAGGAAATTTTATAGATTTTGGTTTAGTTTGTGAATTCAAAAAGAGATTTAGTAATGGTCGCACAAACTAGGATTTTAATTGTCTGTTACGAGTATAAACAAGGAAACTCTTCCAGGCATGGTGAAAAATATATTCATGGCATCCAATTATATCAGCAATACAACTGTGCAGATATAAACAGAATAAGATGTGCCAAGAAATACAGATATTCTCACTTGTTCAGATTAACTTGAAGCGATGATTGGAAACGTACTGCTTGAAATAAATGAGATTTTCCAAAAGTACTGTACTTTTCTTTATATAATTTGCAGTGGTGCATTATCTGTAAGGCCTTATTTCGAGTAAAAGAATAAAGAAACACAATCCGGCGGACTTTTTCCGGCCAAAATACATATTGCTAATAATGTTGTGTCACATAAAATAAGAAATACACAATGATTAAAAATACAATAAATTGAACACAAAAAACATTTAATACGAAAAATACTTGTTTGGATACACCTCATCACAAAGTGTGATAAACTGAGACGAAAGCACCAGATTAAAATCATCAAGAGTGAAAGTTCTGAGAAGATTATAAGAAAACTTATCAATTTTCAGTTTTTAATAACTTTTAAAATGAGGTTAGATATATAAAATATATTCATTTCATTAAAAATTAAATGAAAGAAATTTATTATTTTCTAATTGCACACAGTACACTTTTGTATTGTGCATGTTTCTCCCCTTACAATAAAATTTCTCT
Organism: Latrodectus hesperus; assembly: GCA_037975125.1. Taxonomy (NCBI): domain Eukaryota; kingdom Metazoa; phylum Arthropoda; class Arachnida; order Araneae; family Theridiidae; genus Latrodectus; species Latrodectus hesperus. The sequence continues at coordinate 11,582,661 of CM075854.1, read as the reverse complement.
CATCATTTTTTTGCCTTTTCTATAGCTTTTACTTTAAAACTTGCCATGAAACATATGCTTTTGCTTCCATATGACAACAGCCAGTTAATTATTAACAATTGTAATATCTCCCCGAGGAACTGAATTTATTCTGAAATGTAGTCAGACAAATCTGATTATAGTTGAAATAAGTCATCTGTGACCCAATCTGTTATATTTTTTATAAAGCAAAAATAAGCATTCTTCAAAACTTAAATGTAAGCTTTTTTGAGGGAGAATATTTTTATCAGATTATCAGCTGCAGTGTATAATTTGCATGTCAAAATTTAAAACTTTAACAAATAATCTGTGAATTATAGGAAAATATGATAATTATTTGATATCACTAGGAAGAAAGATTGTTATAAGAATTTGTTCTGATTTAAATATATCACATGTGCTCACAAAATGAGAATCAACAAGGTCACCAATAAACTTCTTTGATAGAATTGTTGAAAAATATAGCTCTGCAACACAATGTAAATGTCTATGCAAGCAAATGGTATTCAGAATTCCCTTCATTAAGTAGCATTTAGCACTTTTATTAGATAGCTTATTCAACAAAAATAGTCAGTTTTTAGATTAGTGGTCCACTAACTTAAGAAGTTACCAATTAAAAACAATCCTAAATTAGTTTATTGCCTATAAGACTACATTTCCAGTAAATACAAAATCACTTTTATTTAAACCACATATTACAAGAAAATGAGATTGAATTATAAACAAGAAAGTGAAGTATAGTTAGTAATAAATAACAAATGTAATAACTGATTTCTTATCAGACCTAAAGATGAAGCATATACAGTAGATTTGTAAAGCTAGTATAAGCTTCTAATAGTGACCTATAAGCACTTGGATCAATACAGATTTTATTTAAAAAAGTAGTTTATAAAGAGTAATGTCAGTGAGAACAACACAAGGAAATGGCGAGAAACTGAATTCTAGAACATTGCTGGTAAGTTCTTACTAAAAAACCAAATTATTTAAATAACAAGAACTTACTCTTAGTCAAACAAAAGTTAACATAATTGTACTCTTTCACATTTCGGAGATTTTTGCTCTCTTAACAGGATGTCAAAAAAGCTACGTACAAAAAACATTTGTGAAGTTGTGAAATGTTTTACATCAAAATAAACTAAAAACATTTTTATCATAGATATCAATATTTTTACTAAACTGAGAAGGATCAAATGATTTAATAAAAACATTACCTTATCACTTTGGTATATCGGTTTCATTATCATCCATCCCGTAGTTATAAATTCATCAAGTCCCATATAATCTTTCATATGAAGGAAGAACTAGAGAAATCACAAGCATAAATTATTAATATATCATAAGAGAAGACCAATATCAAAGAAAGAAATCAAATCAACCCTTGATTTTAATTAAAAGTTAAGTATTGTCAGAAAAGTTTAACATAGATTTTAAATTATGTAATACAATGATAAAATAAATCTTCAACATAGATAACATATAAATTAAATATTTTTTTGATAAATGAAGAAAAGTTCTGAGTTGCAAAATATTTATAATAGATGTCATAGGATGGATAAAAAAATCTTGCTTAGCTTTGAAACACATGAGTATTTTCATGCTACTAACTGAGGTTTAATTTCATTGTTCGATAGTTCTAAACTTTTCAAACATAAGGGATCATTCAACAAGAACCTAGAATTTAAAATGAATTTCAAAAAACTACAAACATCCTTAATTGAAGATGTTGTGTGCAAAAAATGACCGTTGAGCGACAAACCAAACCTTAACTGAAGAAGGAATAAATCTTCAAACTGTTCTGATGAATGACGAAGTTAACCAATCAGCTCAGCAAAATAACTGAAAGAAGCATAAATTGCAGACAATTTATTGCAAACTTAAATTATAACAAATTTGAATCCCACAAACTTGCAATATTTTTTATTTAGATAAATTAAATATAATATTATTAATCCCATCCTTTATCATTTCAGAAATTTGGGCACACGTAGCCGTTTAAACTGCAAAAACTTAATATCAAGCATTTGCAATCAGCTTGAACAATTTGGGAGTAAGAAAACACCCTTAATGATAGTAGGGAGATCAGTATCAATTATATGAACTAGAAATTAATCTAAGATGTCATACATGTGTTAGGATCAGCTGCATACTATGCAGATAATTCCTATATTCCTCAGGTATTAGTTTTCAAAGAAATCCATCACAAATACAAGTTTTTACAGACGGATTAACTTAGGTGCATAGCACAAGTATTAACCAAATTCTTTTTTCCCCATTCAAACTACATATTAGTCTCTCTCACCTAATTTATAATAGATTGTAAGACCAATCCCATCACAACAGAAATTTTATCAAGAATTTTAAAGAAAAGTACTTATCCAGTTTCAGTATTTAAAATTCTAATATATTCAAGGGTATTTATTGACAAATTTCATGATTTAAGTCAACAGAGGGTTAATAATTTTTACTTTGATTTTGGCTTTGAATTCAAATCTACAGAGCATTCTATGATAGCCACTATGCAATTAATAAAAATATAACTATCCATCAAGTTTTTTAAGCACCTTCTTGTGGTTGAAAATAGACAGGCGACGATATATCAGAATAGCGGTTGCTACAATGTTTACAAATTGTTTTTTTACAAAAATAAGTTTCAAAAACAAATCAAAAATAAAACGATTATAAGTCGCCACAACCTGTAAACATTAAAAAGAGTATACAGTGTTTAAGATACTTTTCTTTAAAGAAAATTCCTTTGCCAGACAACATTCTAGCTCTATAGTAAAAAGTGGAATTTCTGAAAATAAACCCTGCTTCACAATTTATACTGATATTCAAAAGATTTTCAAATGAAGTAACAAACTGGATACAATTAGTTTTAAAAATCCAATATTTAATGCATATAAACAGCTTTTTTGTCATAAAATATCAGATTTCTATCCAGATAAAAGCTGAACAGCTTCAAATCTGGAAATGATTTTTGTAAAGTGCTAATAATCTCACAGTTTTTGTTCCTAAACACAGAAAAGGGAATTATAAACATAATTTAGGAAGAATAAAAAGATGGGAGTAGTAAATATGTTGATAATTTAAAAAATACTCTTGCAAATAAATGAAAACAAAATCCAACTCATAAATATGTAATTGAAATAACTTAATACAATGGCTATCTAAAAACTGAGATTTAAAAGCATATTTAACAAATATGTAAATTTTGATTAATTTAAAAAAATTTAGTCTCACTTTTAATTAAATTTAATTACAAAGTTCTAAATTTGGAATCAACAGTATTAAAAAAATGAAATAGATGAGATAAGGAGACATTTCACATGAGCTTTGAAATTATATGAATCAATATATCTTTATTTTTCATTATAAAACCTTTAATTACAAAATTTATACAAGTATAACATATTTTTCATTATTTAATTTGATTACAATAGTGCATTACAATTTTGCTAGATTTTCTTAGCAAAAACCATTTCCTCAAGTTAAAAGACTTTTTGTGAGGTTATAATCTTATATAAAGTCAATGTCATCTTCTCTGACAAACTTACATTACTATAGATTTTCATTTAATATCTTTTTCAAAGTTAGCATTATAGCACTTGTCAAACAATCTAAATAATTGAGTAACTATATAAAAAGACACTTCACTATTTGTTTAAAGGTAAAAAGTATCTTTAAAAGAAAAACAAACTCATGCTTCCTAATAAGCAAGTTTAATAACATAAAAACAGAAAGATCAAAAATGATTTTTATCAAAACTAATAAACATCTTACCTTAGCTTCTTCGTCTGATACATGACCATCTTTATCACTATCAAATTTCGGAAATTGTTGAATTTCTTGAAAAGTTAAACTGAAAAAATTTCTTAATATAAGAAAAATTTGTCTAAATAGCTTCAAGAATGAAACTTTTGTTATAAATCCAACACATTCAGGAAACTGAATATAGTTAGCTTTCAATAAAGATTCTGAAACCTGTAGGCAAGATGAACACATAAAAAAAATAACTAGTATATGTGGGATATCTTTTATGGTCATTTTGGAAAAGAAAGTTTACATTTTGATGCAAGAGTAAAAGGTTACCTTATTTGGACAGTATTAAAATGTAAACTAATTCTTGATCATTTTAACAGGGTTAAAATTTTTTTTAACCCTGTTATTCCGATTTTCGACAAATTTCAGTAGTTCAATTAGTCATAATAAATTTTTTCAAGGGATGCAAACATCGTCAATTTGAATAATTACCATACCTATTATTTTAGATAAAATATACGAGGGTTACTCTGAAATTTTTGAGATACGTGCAGACGAGAATTTATAAAATAAAAATACGGTTTAATTTTAAAGTACAAAGTATTTTAACACAGAAGACAATTTTTTACTGACTTACTTCAACTTGTTTAGTGTGGAATAAATTTTAAACAGAAGAGAAAATCGAGTTGACGCGAGAACTTTTTCGCACTATGATTTTCTACGATTTCAAAGCAGGATTAAATCAAGAAGAATGCGTTCAACGGTTGCAATTAGCATTTGGTGATGAATCTCCAGCTCGTGCTACTGTATTCAGATGGTTTAGAGAATTTAGAAGAGGTCGCAATTTTCTTCAGGATGAAGAACACACAGGAAGGCCGCCGTCGGCAGTAATCCCGGGTAATGTGTCTGCCATACGAAAAATGTTAATGGATGATAATCGTTGTACCTATCAAATGATACAGAAGGAACTTAACATTGGATCCGCAGCCATACACAAAATCATTCATGAAGAATTACATATGAAAAAAGTAGTTTGCCGTTGGGTTCCCCATAATCTAACTGAGCATCAAAAGAGGAGCGTGTTAGAATCAGTAAAGAAACTCTTGATATGCTAAATGATGGTGGCCACCACATCATTTCTAAAATTGTAACAGGTGATGAAACGTACATACCGTTTTTTGATGTTCCAACACGTCAAGAAAGCAAAGTATGGGTCTTTGAAGATGATCCCACGCCGACAATGGTGAAAAAACAACGCGCACTGAAAAAAGTGATGTATGTTGTTTTCTTCAGAAGTACGAGATTGGTCGAAGCCATCAAGTTGGAAGGACAGAAGACAGTAACAACAAACTGGTATACCACTAAATGTCTTCCAGAAATTCTACAAGAACTGAATGTTAGGGGACTAATGCTTCACTATGACAATGCATCTTCACATACAGCCGGATTAACAGTTGAGTTTCTTAAACAAAAACAAATTAAAGTGATCAAATATCCGCCGTATTCACCTGATCTAGCTATGTGTGACTTTTGGTTATTCTCTAATCTAAAAAAGAACTTACGTGGACGTCATTTTCATTCAGAAGAAGAAATTGATGTGGCTATAAATGCATTTTTTTCATCTATTCGAAGAAATGAATGGCTTGAGGCATTTAATCTGTGGAAAATTCGTCTGCAAAAGTGCATTGATGCTGGAGGAGACTACTTTGAACACACCTAAAATTTTGCAAGTATAACTATAAAAACCTAGTTGTATCTCAAAAATTTCAGAGTGACCCTCGTATCTGTATACACATATTTTACAACAATATTATTAAAATGTGAATAGTAAATATTTTTTTACAATGTAATATTAATATTTTTTATTTACTTTAGATTTGATATTAATGATTTTAAAAACAAAATTGTTCTACACTCTACAATAACTGAATTATGTATTCAAAGATCTTTACATTAATTATTAAATATGGAATTTTATGTAAGCAAAATTAATATCTTTAATATACACTCAACATGCACTATATACAATACTGGACACTCTTAGTTTGTAAATTTGTTAACACGAAATTTGTTTGGCCTGAGATTTGCAACAGGAATAGTTTTATGTAATTGTTATTGTGTGGCAAAGTATCAACCTTCATAAGGCTGATTACAGATAATGTGCCTGATTTAATGCAAGGGTGAGGTGACTTTAATGAGCAAAAGAGTGCACACTGGTCAATGTACATATTTAAAAGGCAGATCTTAGACCAGATTAGGCAAGATTGCAAACATTTGAACTATTGTTTCATGTTTCTAAACAAAATCTGACTTTTTTTTTTAATTATACGTTTTTATCATTAGTCCTTCATTTTTTAATAGTTTTAAAGTTTTAACTAACTTTTGTCTTATCCAATACACGTGCAGAAACACATAAATGTACATACATAAATATTTATAAATACTTAGAGTTAGAAGTTTTTTATTTATTGTTCTTGAACACTTTTCATGCATGAAGGCATATAATAAACCATTCCCTAATAAACGAGAAAAAATTTTAAAATGTGAAATGGTATGCTTATGTACTTTTTCTATGTTTTGCAAAATTCTGCAATATTATTTAAATAGCTACTTTTGAATTTAAAAATAATGAAGTCAAAAGTGTTAATGTAATAAAAATCATCCATTCATCATACATAATTTTTGACATGATACATACTACTTGAATCAATTTAAAAATAAGATTTTAATAAGTTACTATTCAGTTAGATAACATACAAGACAGGTTTTTAATAAAAAATTACTTATATTTTTAGAGAAACGAATCTAGTTAAAAATTATATAATACATATATAAAAATATAACAAATGAAATATAAAGCCATAAAATTAAATTTAGTATTAACTTTAAAGAATTATTGTTGAATAAACCGACTCACGTAATTTAAATTTAAACCATTTATTTGTTTAAAAAATTTATCTTAATTAAATACTGTACTTGCAAGTACCAATATTTCAGCAATATAAACTTACATTTTATCTTTATTTAAATCCAAGTCTTCAAAAGCTTCTTGAGCATTTAGTTTTTCTTTCTCTTGGTGTTTCAGCATTTCTTCTTCTTCCTGCTTTCTCATCAGTTCTAAATTTAAACATAATTTATTTTATAACATTCAAAAACTCCCCATCTACTAAATTTTAAATTAAAAACTAAACAAACTGAAAAATTTAATCAATTCTAAAAGTAGAAATTTGAGAGATTAAATTTTAATAGTAGAGCTATGGAATCTACATTTTGAAGTCAGTAGTTATCAAAAAAATAAATAAATAAATAAATAAAAAATAAAATAAATAAATAAAAATAATAAAAATAAATAGTATAACAAATCACACAAATACTTAATTTTTCAAAGAAGAAATTCAATAAACTTTTTCTAATGCACAGATATTAGGACTTTTGCCTTTCAACTCTACAAGAATGGAAATAATGGCACTGTTATGTGGATGGGTTTTCAGAGTTTAGAAGCAGGAATCAAGTAGATCCCCAGGTTTGGCCTGCCATTCCCAGAAGTATGATTTCAAATGAATACCATCACTGGAGACTGCTTGTCGTCCTCAAAGCTGACCTCTAGAGTTAGGATGGTTATCAATGCTACTTTTAGGGATACCATTCCTACACACGAATGGTACACATGCAAACATTCTGGTTCTGCACTAGTGGGTAAACACAAAAGATGCAGCCAAACGGCTCTGACAAGACTGCGAAGTGGCCACCTGCTTGCTCAGAGGCACGTCTCTGGTACCAAGGTCTAACCTCTCTGTCCCAAATGTCGAGTGGTTCAGGTCTCTCCATCTCATATTTTTCAGTGCATTGGGTGTGAGAGGAGATATGGAGTTGAGACTGGAGGTGATGCTTGAGAGACTATTTTTGGATTCATGGGGCTGGTGTGATGGTACTGTCACGCCAGTCGGGAAGAATAACATGATTTCAAATGAAGGACATAGCAGCCACAGTACATTTTACATACTCCAGCAACCATTAGTGAATGACAGATCTTTGGTTAAATCAGAATTAAAACTCACTACTATTTGATAATGAGAACGATACCCTAATTCAATAAACAAAAGTTAATTAGTCCTGAGGCAGTTGTTAGAAACTTGAATACTTCATTTACACCCAGTTTAACAGCATTGGTGTGAATTCTACTAGCAAAGAGAAAGACTGGTAGAATACCATTTTATAGAAGCCAACATCTAAAACTCAACCTGTGAGTTCTTTATAATTTAAAAGAAAAGTTAAAAACTCTTAACATGTGAAACATTCAACTGACAAAGAAACCATTTAAAGAAATTAGATATTGAGGACTTCTATATAATTGAGTATGAGGTTTGCTTGTTACTGAATGGTCATTATTTGCATACAAAGGCTAATTAGATTGGGATCTATGGTTAAAGTGGATTCCGAACCACAACAAACATCTTAGCCAAAAATAGGATTCAAACCTATGAAATGTTGAACTGAAGTCAAGAATGTTAATCATTTGGCAATTGAACATGAAGAAAGAAATCAGTAGAATTTTTCAATTATGTAAAAGATCTTCCATGTGTTAATTATAATTTTGAATTGCTTCAATAAAATTTAAAAATTAGATTTTGTCATACTTTCCTTTCTTATGAGCAAGAATTTTTACAAAGAGTACTTAATGTACCCTGAATAGAACATTCTTTAAAAATTTTTTTAGCTGTGATTCTTAACATTAGAAAAGAACACAAAATAATTTACTATTAAATGCACATTCAAATAGCGTTTTACATGCTTCAACACTATGAATATTGAAGAAATCCTAATATGAAATTACTTTAATGACCATAATATTTCATGGAGAATTGTTTATTCTAATTTTAAAAGACCAATAATCATTAAAAAAATATTAGTTGCAACTTGCACAAGATAGTCTAATACTCAACTTGCTACAATTATTTTATTTCATGGAATGAACTGACACATGACATCTTACATGAAAAGAGTTGAGGATGGAATGTGAAACAAAACCAGCCTGCATAAAGATTACAGCAAGGCTAAACTTTTCTTCAAAGTGGCATACAACATCAGAGCCCTTGGAGATGATATGGACCACCAGACTGCTTTAATTACAGTCCTAATGCAATGATCTTAATTGCCCACTTCATTCTTGATGTTAAATGAGGAATTGCAAAATAATTTTGGGAGCATTAACATTTTTTCTGCTAATACCTTCAAAAAGAGTTTCAGTCAGCTCTGAAAAAGCTCAGTGATTAGTCTGTTATGGTGATTTATTGTTTTTCTATTTTGAACTGTTTTCAGTTATATATATGGTTCAGTTAGGGTGATTGATAACTCTTTAAAGCAACTTTTTGCATAAGAGGGCTGATTCAAATTGGATGTACAGTTTAAAATGGATTTTATACATCTAAGATATCTATGTCCAAGATATGTGTTGAACACATGAAACACTGAATTGAATGTAAGAGCACTAACCATTCAGAAAAAGCTTGGCATTCTATATCAAAAAAAAAAAACATTTTAAATAGTGTGTGTGTGTATGCACATCTACATAAAGCAATTATTCTTAGCATAATGAAGAAATTTTACATAATCAAGTTAAGAATTACCTTTAATGCTTTGGATGTATTTACTATTCCATGTTTAAAAATAATAGAAAATAGACATACCATTGAAAGATTATACAGTCCTAAAGCAGTTATGAAAAACTTCCTACATTAACAATGATTTATAGCACTAGCATATGAATGAACGTACCATAACAAAGTTAGATAATGGTTGGTTGGGTTTTATGGTGCAATGTCCAAAAGTAGGAAAAAGTTGCGCTAAAAAGTTAGATAATGAGAGGAAACTTGAGAAGCCATAAGTTCTAACATTGTACATTATATATGAAACATTTTCAGCATTTTTTTAATTGAGGATCTATATTTAATAAAGAAATACTTCTTTTTTTATCTAATATAGTCCAAGAATAAAAATAGTTATTCTATTCCTTCCAGTTTTATTTATTGTGAGCATTTTGAAAAAAATACATGCTTTTATCATCTTTACAATACAATTCATTAAGCAAATGAAAACGTACATATAAAAATTAAGTATGCTTTTAGTTCGATTTGCTATGCTGAATTTTTTTTTGGGGGGGGAGACATGACAGCAATTTAACTGGAGCCAAACCTTAAAGTAAAGCATTCATTATAAACAACCATGAACCAGTTATGATTCAGACTGCTTAAAACTGAAGACCAGTTTGCTAATCCTTCATATGCCAATTTGGCATTGAGTATTTTACAAAATTGGTCAACAATTAAAAGTTTAAAGATTTTCCTTTGATTTACTTTAAGGCATGACAATTTTCAATTTCAAGAAATGTCTAATCTCTATTTCAATGCATGCATAAAATATTATTCAGGCAATGCTCAAATGTTTTACTGGGTTCTGTAATGCTGTTAATAACAAGGTTATTAAAAATAGTTATGGAAAGAGTAGTTTTGTTATGATTATCATTGTTTTACTAACTGTTTAAAAACTTATGTAAAACCAATTTACTTAATTCTCTACAGTTAAATTTAGGTTTTATAACAGTTTTTGGAGGAATGAGGTTTGGTTTATCATCTCTCAATCACTCAGCAAATAAAAACATCTGTCTAAAGTGGGAGACTTAACTCTTTCACTACTGAAAGGCCATAGTGTTAATTTGACTGCATTGAAACATACAGATGCCAACATAAATATCAAAATAGAAAGAAACTTTATACAAAGTAATCTTTAGAATTGAAAAGTTACCCAACATAATTATCCATATAATATGAATATAAATTTTCCAGAAGAAACAGCAGCAATAATTTCGTCATAAAAATTATAAATTTTTTAATACATATTTAACTTCCTTTATATTTAATCTTTAAGAATCTTGACATGCAACAACTGTTTGTTTAGAGTATAATTAATGATATTTTATTAATTAAATTCAATAAAAAATTACAAAAACCATAGAGTCAACTTATTTATTTTAAAAAGTAAAATGAAATTAGACAACTGTAAATGATAACTTTTGATTATACATATAAAAATGCTTTTCACTGAAGTTGTAAAAATTGTTTTAATGACCCACATAAATATAAATCTTGCCCTAAATATCTTTTGAATGAAATTATAATAGTGTAAGTATAAGGACTTTCAAAAAAATATTCATCAAATTAATAATGTAGCAATATTATCTGAGAAAAACTTATGCAGAATTCTAATAATCAAATTTCAATTTCTAATAAAACTTTTTTTTTAATATGCATATATTTCAGCTTCAAATTTAAAAGAAATAAGACACATAAGAAGTTCGAAAATTAACACAAAAAAATAGAAAAATAAAAGTTAAATTATTTTACTTATACAAGAACGTAAGACAGTGTACCTAATTTCTTTTAACTTATCAAATTTTTAAAAATATTAAAAATAAAAATTTTGCTTTAAAATAGTTAAAAATTTATTTCATAATAATGAAACAAGATAAATACTCATAATAATGAAACAAGAATAATAAAATTATACAAGTGAAAAACATAAAAACTTATCTTTATTTAAGAATTCTGATAAACTTAACTATCTGAAATTCAGCTTTTGTTTAGTTTTGAAAAAAATCAAGAAACATACCATCTTTTTCTGCTTTGTAGACTTCAAGAGCAGCTTTTTCTTTCTCTTCTACAGCATTTTTCATAGCTTGAAATATATTTCAATCAATTTAATAAAAGGAACAATAGATTTTAAATACAAAATTCAGACTTAAAACAATAACAGATAACAAAAATTTAATGTGTATTTTATGTTCAGCATTATTAGCAGTTTTAGCAGTTATGCTTATCAGAATAATTAAGTTAACCATTAGGATTTTGAAGTGTTACTATAATTGTATTCAACTGAATGTATATAAAATTTAGTATTAGAATCTTTTGAAAAAGAAAAAAGTTGTAATTCAGAAAACAAAAATATCAAAGATTTAAAATCAGAAATAAATCCATATAATACTTACGATCTTACAAAAAAAAGAAAAAAATTATCTTACAAAGTACAGATCTGAAAAAGAACTTCTAATTAATTCATAAAATTTGTATTATAAATATTGAATAGCATATCAGCAGTTTATATCCCTCTTCAATAATTAGTTCAAGGTGATAACACCTTCTAAACAGCTTTCTTCATGAGTATACTTAGAGTTGCTTAAGAATTTTACACCAACAGGAAGCATATTCCATTTGAAAATATAATATTAGGCACTGTATTTTCCTGTATATAATCAGAAGTGGTGTATTATAGACAAGCCCCTTTATTCGAGCAAAAGAGAAAAAAGCATCGCATAATCTGCTGAGGCGTATAATCTGAGGCAACTTTTCTGACAAAAAGTCTAAAATTTATACTGCTGATAATTTAGTGCCAAATAAAATAAAAAATTTATCCCTTATAATCAAAAATATAAAAAATTCTACAGAAAAAAAACTTTATAATGATAAAGATCTGTTTGAATCCACTTCAATGCAAGGTGCGATTAATTGAGATGAAAGCACAATATCGATCAATGTCCGAGAAGATTCTAGTAAAACTAATATATGCTTAGATTTTACTAACTTTTAAAACGAGCTTAGACATATTTTAAAAATAAACTATATTTGTTTTGTTAATAGTTAAATGAAAGAAATGGATTACTTTCTAACAGCACATGGAATAATTTTTTTCTTTTGTACAGCACCTGCTGTTTCTCACCTTACATCACACATTTGTCCACATTGCTTTCCCTAAAGCTTTCAATTTAAAATTTAGTCTAACTTAATAATTTTCACTTCCCTATGACAATATATGAATTTGAATGTTTTCAGAGTGAAACTGTTCAGGTCAAGACAGAATGCGAAATCACGTTAATGAATGGCAACTTTATTAACCATTCAGAACTGAATTTGTTCTTGAACGTAATTGGACAATGCTGATTATAGTTAAAATAAGTCAACTGAGGATTAGCGCCATTTGTTATTTATTCTATGAAACATAAACAGCATTTCTTCCAAAACTTTATTGAAAACTTTTCTGAGAAATTTTTTTGTCAGATTATCCGCGGATTATATACAGGAAAATACGGTAATCAGCTTACTCCTGGCAAACAACTCAAAATTTGTATAGTTATATTTTTAACCCTTTGACCGTATTCGACCTATCAGAATGTCATGTGCGGATTTAGTCAAATTAATGCATGAAAATGAGATGAGATTGAAAATGACCTCATTGAAAATGAGACAATATTTAACATGTTCATTCTTGTTTATTTCAAAGTAACAATGATAGTGAGATAAAACCAAGATGCAAAAGACGTACAAAATACTTATCAAGCAGTGATAGTGAATCTTCTCCTGAGAAATTAGATCAATGGATTTGGAAAGAAAAAGACAGTGTACCTAATGTAAAACAGTTTCATGAAGTTTCTGGAATAAATCCTTTGTGTCTCCGAAGGCTAGGTGCTAATTCTAAACCTTTGGATATTTTGAATGAAGTCCTAAATGAAGATTTTTGGAATAGCATAGTGGAAGAGACAAACAGATATGCCAGACAAGTGATAGAAAAAGGTTTTGGAAAAAAAAGAAACAAAAGGTGGGAGCCAATAAATTCTAATAGTTGCATAAAATATGCAGTTCTTACAAATTACTTTACCCCAAAAAATTAAATGTGCTCCAAATGCAAAAAATTATTTGAATAAATGTGCATCCAAAGGGTAAAAGAGTTGCTTTTAAAAATGGTGTTTTAGAAGTTTTGATATCAACACAATAAATTAAGTTATAAAGGAATTTCACCCATATTGCTATTTGGCATAACTAAAATATTCTATTCATGGTTTTGTTACATGTTGAAAAATTTTAACTTGTACTTTTTTGTAGTCTAACTTATTAAATTAAGCAAGCTCATAAAAATATTGCCCTTTCATAAAGAAGCAATATTATCATCATATAAAACAGACATGTTTCAAACTGATTTAAGACCACTCATCATTGAACATTTAATTTATGCATTATTTAATTTTTCTTCCGGATAAAGAAACATAAGTCAACAGATGTGTAACTCAGTTTCTTGATTCTAGCAATTCAAAGCATTAATTCAAGATATATTTTGCTTCCAGGAAGAAATAAATGTCAAGGAGAAACATGGCTATGTTGCTAGAATTTTCAAAACAGTCAACTGCAATTTGGTTTTGCTTCTTCTTGCACATTTTTGATAAATTATGTAATTTCATACAAAATAATACTATCACAGATACACAAACTAAAAGAAGGCAAAAAATGGATGGAAAAATATTCCTGTGTCAGATACTAGAGTTAAAAATATGAATATTAATGTCTGGCATTTTACCTTACAGAAAATAACTAAATATATTCTAGACACTATTTGTTCCTTATATTTACACTTGCAGTGACATCTGCAGTGTGTTATTTAAAACACTGGTATTTTAATTGTATAAAAATATATACTTCAACTTCTACTTTAAGTTATTATATAAAGGCCAGTATATAAAATCGTTAAGAGTAACTTTCTGTAAGATCTTCTTTACATGTTATCATTTTATTGAAGTTTATTATGCTAATGTGCATATAACATAAATGCTCATTAAAAAATTCAAGTTCACATTAAGTAGTAAAAATCAGACATCTTTATTCTAATGGTAAGGTTAGTAGTGGTTTGCTTGTGACCCTTAATGTATGGGTGAATTCTATTTCTGTGATAGGATACCAACTCGACATCTATAAAGTTATATTTCAAATTAGAATTCTTTCAATCTTATGCTTACTTACAGGAGTTTTGGTTCATCAGTCAACAAACATTTTTTACACATGAGGGATAATTAGACTGGGACCTAGTTTAAAGTGAATTCGAAACCACTAGTAACATCCATGCCTCAGGTAAGATTCAAACACACTATCTCTTTAACTGACAGCCAAAGCACTAAAAATTTGACTATCAGCTCAGCCTGCTTATAAAAAGTGCTATTAAAAAGTTTTTGTAATACTTCTAATGAATACAGTACTAATAAAAAATTTATTTAATGAAAAGTTTAAATACTTGCAAAATCAAGATCCATAAATTTGGAATGGTTATCAGTTATACTAAATCATGTTGCTGCAAACTCAGTAAGCAGCTAAACATATTGTACAATAGAAATACTGAAGTAGGCAGATTTTATAAAAAATACTCTTGATCTAGAATATTAAAAACTTGTGTAATTTTTGAAGAAATAAAAAAGTTACATATATTTTTTATAACTGAACTATCTTAAAATTTTTGGGAAATTTTTTTTTATTTATAGCAAGTTATTTTTCTTTTTTTATTATTAGGATAAAATTTAATGTTTATGATATTTGCATTTCAGTTTGACAAATAATATTCTAAGTAAAATGTTACAAATAATTACCTTCTTTTTCAGCTTTTATCTTCTCCTCTTCAATTTCAACAGTTTTCAAATTTTCAAGTTGTAGCTAATAAAATTAAAATAAACATTTGAATAAAAAAAGAAACATAAAATAACACACCATAAAAAAGTAGCATAAAATAAAAATATTCCTCTAAATTTTTAATATTTTAAATGTACCGTAAAGGGGGAAAAACAAGAGCATGTACATTTTGGGAAATATTTAATATATAAATTACAGCAAAATATTTCATAAGTCAATATTAATATTTAACTGGTATTTCGTTCCATTTTCTTAATAAGCAATTAATATTCTCTGAATTTAAAAATTTAAAAACTAATAACACTGCAGAATTGAATAGCTTATATAAATCCAAGAGTAGTTTCCCTTCTGTAATGCTGATATACATAATTCTTTAAATTTAACACTACACAGCACAACTCTGTAGTTACATTATTTAACTCTCCTTTTACTGTATATTAAATATTATACAACCCTTAACTTCGTATAAATCTGAAATTTCAATCAAGTTATATTTTCAGTCAACAAAATGTCATTCTTAATGTTTTTATTTTAATGATTAGAAATAGTTGTTTCAATTTCCTTAATATTAAATTCAACAAATTGCAAAAATAAAATGGAAACTTTATTACTATGATTTTTCAGATCTTATTCTAGCAGTTAAAATCGAATATGCATTTTAATCAGTTTGTCTTATTCATGTTCAATCTATAAATTAGAATTCTTGTTCTGATTTGTAATGGTAAGCTATTAATATATATTAAAATGTAGTAAGCAATTCAAAAGATTTAGTTCATATAACCTGTTAATTAAACACAACTTTACAACTTCATTTAGCTGGCTGCTATATCACCCAATATTATCTGTTTATTAAACAAATATCTCAATTTTTGAAGAATTCAACATTTCTGAAATCAATTTCTATATTATAAACATTCAAGACATTTAAAATATGTTTTTAACAAAGTGGTCATGAATACATTTGTTAGTATAGCCAAGGGGTACAGATTTCCAAGAATCAAATTTCATGAGTTTTGCAGGAGTCAAATCAAAAATTTCCAAGAGGTATCGAGATTCACGTTAAATATTTTATTTAACTTTAATGTCGAATAAAATAATATTTTATTTTAAAAATTGTTCTTAACCAAATATGCATATAATTACATAAATGCAATATTTTTCAATCATTTCTGTAAATAAAAATAAATAATTCCAATTAATGGGACTATTTTTTATTTGAGTTAAAATTATTAATGATTATTTCAAAAGCCTTCTTCTACAGCTATAAAAGAAAATTTTTTATTTAAATAATCAACATTCTATACAACACTGGATTATACAATGCATAAAGTAATGAGTAATTAAGAGTTTTTGACATTTCCAATAGATACAGATAGCAAAGATTCTTTTAAAAACTTTTGCTTCAAACTTTTCAACAATGCATGAAAATCTACAGCAATAAATGGCAACATTGGTTTATCAGTTTGATAAAGAGTCAGAAAAGGTTTTACTTCCTGAGCAATAAATATACTTTGCTAAATGCAATTTTTTATATCTTTTGTACACATCTGCACAAAATCAAAAGTTTTGGTACCAGGATTAGGAAATTTTTTGTTTTGAACAAACGACAAATGTTTTAAGACACAGTAACATTTCAAGCAATCTGTTGAAAACACTTATATTTTCTAACTATCGATGTTTGCAAAACTTAAAAGGAAATTTTACACCTGGGTGGAGGCTATCAAAGTCATCCCTACAAGTGGGTGAGTCCTTAAATAGTCTGTAAATTGCACTTGCTGTTACCTCAACTTCTGGAAATGAGGAACATCCATGGCTGTAAGCATTGTGTAGAATGTGTATGCTGCAGTTTCCGAAATTTATAATATTTGAATTTTGTTCACTATTTAAAAAATCGGCCATTTTAGTCAAAACAGACCAGTTCACATTTGGGCCATCCATTGACAACTGGAGTAATCCTCTTGTTCGTAATTCTAAGCACTTCTCATTCACTTTTTCAAACAAAATCTCCAGTTGAATGACTTAAAAAATCAGATGAGTAATACTGTTTATAACTGTATCATTATCTCAAAATCTTACATGGCAATCCAATTCTTTTGCCTGCAGATGATTATTTAAGCTTTTATCAAAGAGAAGCACATAATTAAAAACATTCTTAACTTTTTCTTTCAATAAATTGAAAAAATAAGGTGCAATTCCAAAAACTTAAATAAGCACACTTTATTTCAGCACAACAGAAATGCTTTGCAATGTCTGGAAACATTGCTTGAAAGAGGCAATTTATATTGTTACAAGAACTGTAGCTATTCATTGTTTAAAACTTTAAAGGGCCATAGAATTTCAGCCTTTAAAATTTCTTTTGAAGAAACAAATGAATCTCAAATTTCAGAGCATGCTTTGGGTTCATATTCTTTAACAAGATCAGCAGAAGTGAAAAAATCTTTTAAATGAGTACATTTTTTAGCACATATAGCTTGTTCTAATATATAGGCATTTTCAATTTCATAAGGGATTTAATTGCCGATTTGCCCATATTTGCAAAATAGACAAGAGACGTGTTTTTTCCAAACCACGCAAAAGCCAATCTTCATATGACTTTTCCAGAGTCCACTCGTCATTGAAAAGATATTTCCCACGAAACACATTAAATAATTTTTATTTCAGTCTTTATTTCATTAATAAAACAAATTTATCCTTCAATTAAATTATATGCAATTTTCATCAAGGGAGACATGGAAAGTATGTTTTAACTCAAGAATTTTATATTTAAATATTAATAATTAAAGCATTTTAAGCAATAAGGAAAACAGCAGCAAATAGAAAAAGAATCAATTAAATCGGCCGTCCTAATTGCTCAACATATTGATTTTGTTTGGTGATTCTTCACTTCACTTAAATCTAAACACTACTAAACTGAATTATCATGAAATTAATGTTGTTGAACTAGATCTAAAAACCGTTAATAGAAGTTAACGGTTAAAAATACAAAAATTTAATATTGTGCTGCCATCTAGTGGCAATATCAAAAATAATACTGAATTAAGTTTTGTGACAATTTTATTGAAAATTTTAAAATATTATAAGATTTTCTAGAAAAAAATAAATGCATCAAGGTAAGAAAAATTCCAGGAGTAATTCACGATTTTCAAGAAGTCGACTCGAAATTCCAGGAGTTTCAAGGGCTCTGAAAAAAGTATTTTGAAATTAAAGGAGTTTCCAGGAGTTACGCGAACCCTGAGTATAGCTACAATTAAAATGAAATCAAATTTTAAGAGAAGACTGGTTTGGTTTGTTTGGTTTGTTTGTCGCTCAACGGTCATTTTTTGCACACGAGGGCTAATTAGACTGGGACTTACGGCTTAAAGTGGATTCCGAACCACTACAAACATCCATGCCCAAGGTGGGATTCGAACCCACGAACTGTTGAACCGAAGGCAAGAGCGCTAACCATTCGGCTGCCAGCTCGGCTAAGAGAAGACTGGAGATGTTAAGTTTAGGTAATGCACAAAAACTGATGTAGATTTTATCAATAAATTTTTCTCTCAACATAAAAATATAATTACAATATCAATTTATTGATCAGTAATTCTTGCAAAAAAAATAAACAAACACATTAGTATTTTTATTTGAAGAAAATTATATTTTAAAAATGTTTTTTTCAGTTAACCTAATGAATATTACAGCTTTTAAAGTTTTGTTCTGAAAAGATCATGAAAAATAAAACCAATTTCCTACTTTTTCAGAAATTTCAAAAGTATACAGAAAGTTTTAGAAATGACTGTAGGATGATGTTTTACCACAATAAATGAAATTATGATGGTGTAACTCAACACAGTAAATGTGGTTGCCTTAGTTTCAGACAACAGTTTAAATCTTAGCTATTAACTCCACTTTGAATTAAACAATATATATTAATTTGTATCATTCTATGGATAGAATCAGGAAGCAGACAAGTCAATTGAAATATTAGTAAATAGAAATCTGGAGTACTATTATATGTATTTTGACAACTGCACAATTTACATTCCTATTTTATAAGGATTAAGAAATAACATGTTTCAATTCTAAAAGCTTAGAGAAATTTAGAATATTTTTGATATATTCCTTTTAAATTACCTCATATTTAGTCACATTTTTAAGCTTTCAGATTCTATATAAACTAAAATAATCAAAAACTGTTCTTCTTAACTAGTTTAAAATAATTATTAAAAATTAAAAGAACCAATTTAAAGACATTCTTTAAATTGAAAATATGGGGATATGATATTGAAAAGAAATTTGTTAGGAAAATATAATTTGTTTAACACAGTTAAATATATTCTGTTTCAAAAGTTTGATAGCAGACATTTGAAAATAGAAAAAAACAGTTAACTGAACCATTCATTTAAAGATGCAATTAAAAATATTTAAACACTTGATACAACAGCAATGGCATCTTCATTCAAAGTGTAGCAAGGAGTTTGAAAGAATGTTACTATGCACTGTATGAAGGAATTAATGAAAATGAAAAACTTAAATTATCTGCTGCTATTTGAACAACTCATCTGAAGCAAAAAAAAGCAGTTAATTCTTTGGAATCACAAAATATAATAAAGTCAATAGTGAACTAAAATACTTGAAAAAAATAAAATGTAACAGTAAAATTGTATAAGCATTTTATCAGTTTAAGAAATTTTATATTTTCTAACAAACAAATATATTGCTGAAATATTATAGTTAGAAGTTGTGTTGTTATTTAAAACATGAAATTGCACCTCCTAAAAATATATATGAAATGAACAATGCCATAAAATAAATGATACATTTGGAAGCTTTAAAATTGGAAAATTTCACTAAATTTAGGTAAACTTCAATAACTATCACACATATCAGGATAGAATCAGTACTAAATACAACCCCTTTATACATATTATTTCAAATAAAAAATGTATCAATAAAAATAAATCACTTTGAAATCGAAATTCCTGCAATTTAAATATTTGAAAATATATCATAATGCATACAGTATTTTATTTATTTTTTGGAATTGCAGAAAAATATTAGACTTCACTAAAAATTATCAAAAATATTGAAAGGCATATCATTCACGAAAACAAATATATTTCAATATTCTGAAAAAAATTGTAAAATATTTCTAACTTTGGGTGAAAATGCCTTGGGATAATATTTTTCAGACATAGCCACTCAAGAAACTACTCAAAAATTAATACCAACTATTGAGGATGTTTAAGGAGTCCTAATATTCCAAAAACTTATTTTCTTGCCAATCTCTGAAAAGAAATACTTCGATTTGATTTAATAGTATGTGTGTGGAGAGAGTAGTATTTACATTTCACAGTTACTTTTCCACATGCAGCAAGACCCTATGAAATAAAGTGATATCACAAGTTACGTTTTTAATATAGTTTTAAGCTAAAATAATCTAATGTAAAATCATGAAAATGAGTTTAAAATTTATTTATTAAACTTAATCTCAAGCTTTTCTCAAGGAGGCACTCATGGGATTTTTTTAAAAAACAAATTAATCAACTATTTTGCATCAGCATTTGTTACTGGATGTTCAACATGTTCACTGAAAATTAAATAAATTTAAACTTTCTGCTAAATTTCAATGATATTTTATTAAAAATTTAGAGTAAAATTATATATTATAGACCATAACATGAAAATGTTTTCAATTATTCAGATTACAAGCAATATTAAAAAGTATGTATATTCTTGTCTGAAGAATGTTAATACTGATAATCATAATCTTTGATATAATAAGTAATGTTAAGAATAAAATTAAATATTTGAAAATGCAATACTCAAAAAGTTTCAATAAAAAATTCTGTACTATGGTCATGAATTATGTATGAGACTTAAAAGTTGAATTTTGTCATTATACAATTTGCGATTGGTTGATTTCCTTCTTTGACAATATTGCTGATGTTTCGCTGTTTATAACTGAAATACTGCCAATGAATAAATTAAATATAAACCATTAAGATGTTGCGTTAAGTAGAAATTTGCCACGTACATGAAGTTTACCATGCTTAAAATTAACAAAAAATGCTTTAATTTGAGAAAAGATAAATACTAACTTTATTATTTTCCTTAATTTGCTTTCCTTGAATAGAATACTGTTGAAATAATGCAAAGCCTCTTTCATATAATTCTTTTTGTTTTAGTTGTTCTTCTTTAGCCTGTCTACCTAATTCTCTGTAAAGTATAAAATAACCTATATTCTACAAGTAAAATAAAGAAAAAGTAAACTTTATTTCCATAATTATAAGATTAAAATAAAATTTCAATGTATCTCTTTAAATATTCTTACCCTCAAAAACTTTTTGTTGCACAATTATATTTAATAAAGTAAGCTTACAACAGTAAAATATTAGTGATTCAATTGCACAATATAATTTTAAATATAAACAAAATATCCTTTCATTGAATATGGAAAATATAATAAAAAAAGTTATAAATTATGGAAATCTTTTTTGGTTAATGAAATCAACTTTGTATGCTGAATATAAAGTTGAAAAACTTTCATTAATTTTCTATCTTAAAATTTTAACAAAATTTCAATCTGAATCTTTTTAAATAGCATGAAAAAATATTGACTGTTAGGTTTAGATTCTGTTAGTAAGTTATATCAGGAATGGGTAAATTTCTTTCAATTGAAACTATTTGCAGCATTCAATGGAATTCTACAATTTTGAAAACATAATACAGTCCAAGAAAATAACATAAAACTGGATTAATTTTTTCACATTAAAAATGCTAGGTACTTCTTATAGATTTGGGCAACAAAATCAAATTTGATTTTTATAATTTTTATTCCGCTTAAAACATCTAAAGACTGAGAAATCGGCACCTACATTGTTATAATTATAGTTTGAAAACAAAAAAAAATGGAAATTTAAATAATTTTTCATGAAAATAACAATTTGAATTGGAATAATTACATTAAAATGATTAGCAAAGCTACTAAAATCAAGAAGGAAAAACTCATCAATATGGTATTAATAAAAAAATCTTGATTTATTCTTTGCATTAAATATAAAATATTAATTACAATTATAAAATGCATTATAGAGTCACTAAAAAAATGCATACTTACAAACATACATTCATACAGTCAATAGTACTATTAAATTCATCACTTCCATCACAGCAATCTAATAATAAAAACAATTTATTAAGTGAAAACAAAATAATTTAAAAATTGGAATGAATAATTTATTTTTGTCTGTGAAATCTTCCATGAATATTTATAATTGCTAATAACCTCAAAAAATTTTCACAAGTGATACACTTTTTTTTTTATCTTAAAATTATCAAATATCACTTTCAAGAGATAACAGAAAAAATTTGTTAAATACATATTGATTTGTTTGGCTTGTTTTGTATACAAATATGGGGCAACTAGATAAGTTTCAATGTAATTTTATTTAAGTATAAAATGTATTCAATATAACTATTTAATTATTTTGTTTATACTTTGCATACATGTACCAAATTGGTTAGTACTAATAAGATTTAATGTATTACAAAATTTTGAATAAACTTTATTTCATCCAATCAAATAGCTTGATAAAATAAATGAAAAAATTTAGAAACTTATCTGAAACTAAACAAGTCAAAAATTATGTCATCAGCATTTAATATAGCATATACAAGAGTTGAAAGGAGAAAAACTGCAAAACTCAAATATTCACTTCCACAAATATGAGCAGAAAACACTCAACATCTGACTGTAATAGTAACAGTGATTGGTTTTTAACCTGACAAATTCCATATTGAAGAGTGTAGACTTACCTCACCAGGAAATGTTAAGCTACAGAAAGATGAATGCTGTAATTTTGCTTTCAACATGAATATCTTCAGTGAATTAAGTGAAAATCAACAGAACCAGTAGGAAAGGGTTAGAAAAATATGGAATAAATTAATCTCAAGGACAATGAAGTAACGTTATGGTAAATAATTCCATACGATAGGAAACAGTAAATAAATATGAAATAATGCATATTTTAATGCGAGTAATCTCAAAATAATTATAGTAAATCAGATCTTGTAATTAAAATTTTAACTATGAAAAACTTTCAATCTGCAAAATTTTATCCTTGACACAGCAATAAATTACATTTTATAAAAGTTAATTTCATTTATAATTATTTTATACACGCAGAAAAGGTATGGATAAAAAAAGGTTATAGATGAAGTGTAATTTAAAAAAATTGCAAAATAGTTTAAATGAGTATCTTTTGTTTCAATTATTGTTTAAATATCATATTCATTAGTTAACATTATATATCTTTATCCAAATAAAATCATTACACTTTTTACTTTTACATTTCTGTTCTCACACGAACAAAAGAAACTATTGGCCAAATGGGAATGCAAAATTTATATTCAATTTGAGAACTTGCAGGTTGAATCATAATATAAAGCTGAAACTTCAAATGTGAAGGAGCAGGTTATGTAATGACTGTAATTGAGAATGTTTTCAATATAAACCAGGCAACATGTCCTACAGCTTTAGATCCCTCTGGGAATATAAGACAATACTTAGCACTCAGATGTGAAAGGAATAACTGTTGAGAAACAGCAGTTATACAATAAGAAAAATATTTAATTATTAATAATTATTAATCTTGTCTATGTCAAGATAAATTTCATAGAACTAATTCATTTAAATACCAGAATAATATTTTAGTGCTAACAATTAATATCATGAACAGATTATCAACATAAAGATTAAGCTGAGGAGCAATCTCTATTACATTTTAATCATATGAAAAAACAAACTGTAGACAGTAAGGCTACAACTTCTGACTATTTTACTAAAATGAAATAAGATAGAATAAAACTAAGAAAAAATGCTTGTAAAAGAGAAATTTCAAAGAAAAATCAAAAATAGAGCTGGTGTAAAATCGAAACAATATGTAAAAGAGATTATTTACTTCGTATTTAATATTACTATATTTTCCATTATATGATGCACAGCAGTGTATTATTTGCAAGACTTTTTCCAGTGAAAAAAAGCATCACATTAAATTATATGTTTAAAAAAACCATATGATTAAAAATGTAGTAAACTATACAAAAAACGCATGAAAACATCTGATTAGATTGTATTTGAATCCACCTCATTGCAAAGTACAATTAATTGAGATGAAAGCACCAGATAAGCGAAATTCCAAAAATATTCCAGTAAAACTTAGCAATTTTTAGTTTTTAATAACTTTTAAAATTAAATTAGAGACATATTTTAAAAATAAAATATTTTTGTTTTGTTAATAATTAAATGAAAGAAATGGATTATTTTTTAACTGTACAATGGAAACATTTTGTCTTCTGTATTGCACATGCTTTGTTTTTCAATTTGCATTAACACATTCATTGCCACTTTTATTCATCTTTATATACATTTTAGTTTAAAATCGAGCTCTAATGGCTCAGTAGCTTCACGCTGCTTCCCACAAGCTCAGCAAAGTGAAGCATCATTTGATGCGGGCAGTGGTTGGGAGGGTGACCACGGCGTACTCTCCTTCACTGGGATACTGGAGCTCCGGGGGTTGGGGACATGTCCACGTTAATATGTGACGTCCAAAGTCCTTCCGCTGGTGTGGTGTGGATGTGGAGAGGAGGGTGCCAGCTCAGGTGTGGCCACATAACCTGGCCGTGGTTGAAAATTAAGAGGCACCTTAAAAAGAGCAAAGTCGTACTTTCACCTTCGTGGTGCTCTGATCCAAACGAAAGACGCTCTCTATTGACTTAATTCGCTGCCAAAGACATAGCGAGCTTGGCTTGTCCAAGTGTCATAAGCAACAACAACAGTTTAAAATCTACTAAGTAAATTATACATTCTTACTTCCACATGACAAAATATACAAACTTGAATATTTTCTGAACAAATCAGCACAGGTCAGGGCAAAATGTAAAATAATGATAGTAAATAGCAACTGTAAATCTTTTACACGAACTGAATTTGCTCTTGAACATTATTGGATGAAACTGATTATTATTTAAATAAGCAAGCTGAGTCATGACAGCATCTGTTCATCTAATAAAACATAATTGATTTTTATTTAATTTTACTGCAAGCTTTTCTGTTGGAAAATGCCTTATTAGATTATCTGCAGCAGCATATAACATGCAAAACTAAATTTGAAACTTTAATAAATAATCTGAATTACAAACAGGAAAATACTTTAATTGTACATATCTCATTTTAGAATCTCACATTGAGAAACACTAACTGATAAATATAGTTTATAATACCTAATTCAAAATTATGAATTAAAATTATTATTTAAAGAAATTTTAAAAAAAATTACTTTAATCTTATTTTGAAATTTGCAATTAAAATATGTCAGTGAATATTAGCGATGAGTAAATGCTAATTTGCTTCAGAATTTTGTTCGATTCATTATTAAAAAATAGCCATGCATCCACAATTTTAACTTAATACCCAACATATAAAATATAAAATTGCCTTTACACTAACTTAGAGCTACTGTAACTGTAAAAGAACTTTTAGAAAAACAGTCTTATTTTGAAAAATATCAAAAGGAATGTCATCAATGATGAAAAATAATTGCATACATAAGGACTTTTTCCTTGTACAGTTTACTTAAATTTCTTGACTGTTTTTAAATCTGTTACTCAAACTTTTTTAAGCCAGTCGTGAATTTTAAAAAATATAACATTATATCTAATAATTAAAATCTTTAACCAAATATATATATATATATATATATATATATATATATATATATATATATATATATATATATATATATATATATATCAATTTTACAAGTATGCTCCATATTAATATTTAAATGGTTATTATGAATAATATATAATTTGAAGTACTTCACACACACATACAAAATCCTATGAATTTATAGAAATGCTTTTTTTGATATGTTAAATACATATAATTCTTATAGATAACATATGAAGTTTAATATGTTATACTCTTATAAAATTTAAAATTTTCTTTTTTTAGTTGAATTGGCTATTCCTTATAATTATTTGCATATTATGTTACTTTTTTTTGACAAAGTTACTTAGTTGCACAATGAGTGGTAAAAATGATAATTTCATAAGACTTAAAACTAGATTTAAAAACTTCATGCAAAATTTCAGAAACTAGAGTTACACTGGAATTAACATAAAAATATTCTCACCACACACATTGTCATTCACTCTAGAAGAGGGTATGTTACGAGATATGTGCCCTGAATTAATGCAATGAAAAACGGCATTTGAACAAGCAGCTGTTCCTAAAATAAAAAAGAAATACATAGAAAAATATGAAGCTAAAATTTCATAATAAAGACTTATGTGAAAGAGTTAATAATTTAATATTAGTTTAATATTAAGCAATCACAAGCCACTGAAATATCAAATTTAAAAAATAATGCAAATCAAAAACATTTAAAATTGCTTAAAAAAGAAAACCCGATATTAAAAATCAAAATTAAGTTTTAATACAGAAAGTGGAAAATCTAAGAAACAAAAACTTTTAAAAACTAAAATTAGAATCTCATAATAAAAAAAGAATAAAAATGTTTCAATTGCCTAAAGTATAAAAATATTCTTTGTCAAAAATTAAAAAAATGAAATTCCCCATTTAAAGCAGTAGAAGATACCTTTATGTCAAACCAGGTGTTTTGTTCACAAGAAAAGTCCATATTGCTTTTACAGTCCTCTTTCAGATTTGATTTGATTTCTTGTCACACAATGATCACTATTTGCCCCAGACGCTTAGTTAGACCGAGACCTACACTATAAAGTTAGTTTTGAAGCATTATAAACACACATGCTGAAAGTGAAAATTGAGCTCTCAAACTATTGAACTGAAAGCAAAAGTTCTTTCAAATCCAAACCATTCTTCTGACAGCTCAGTTCTTACAAATTTTAAGTGCACTGGATGTTAATGGATTGAATGTCAAAAAGTTCTTTATACACTCCATCAATTTTTAAAAATGGATGTAATTTTTATTTAGCAACTAACTTTTCTATGAGATTAGTTTAGCCTCAAATGCTTTCAGAGTCAGATTTATGAACAAGTAAATTTTCCCAGTATGCAATAGTTCAAAATATTAAAATGACCTGTAATATCATTAGAAATACAAAATTTCTAAGTTAGCTTCCATCAATGATTTCATATTTCTTTAGAATATATTAATTGAACTTTACTCTTCAAAGAAAACAAGACTAACACTAAAGAAACTTTGAAATTGTGACATAGATCATTTTTTCTTGGCTCAACCAATGTACTCCCAGACATGTAAACATTACAAAATTCAACTAAATCACTCAAGAATTAAATAGCTGTGATTATAAATATTTCAGACAAAATTAAATAAATCACTTTTATAACATAGTCATCAAATGTTCAAATTATAAGACTTCATGTGCAAATTTTCTTGATAGATTTATACAATGGAAAGTCAGTATTATTTCCACTTGTTTTTACATCAGATTTGAGTAAAGCATAAAATTCTTTTCTTTGCAGTCATAATTAGCACTATCTGTAATTATAGCTGTTATATTTTTGAGGTCTAATTCCCATTTATAAAAAGTTTGTGTCAGGCTTCAATACATATCTATTCCACATGTGCATTTTTCAGTGCAATAAGATTAATTCCTCTACAATTGAGAAATCCCTATCAATGCAGTGAATAAAAAAGGCTACTTGTGCTATATATGTCAGAGCCACTGATTCAACCATTGTTACAAAATAAAAAAATTTGCATTTGGATCATAATTTATTGAATAAATCCATTGCAATATATTCCATATGCCACAGTACTGTTACACAAGGAAAGCAACACATTCTTTATTTGCTGTGGTAAAAAAACTAGTGACAATTTAAATTTAGCCTTCCTTTAACTGCCACTTTACCATTTTGAAAATGACCTAATACTGAATATTTACCATTGTGCTTAGTATAATAATGTCTACCAGTTATGTACTCTTTCATATCAGCTAAGCTCCCTAGTGCAAAATGCCTAAAGTCTACAAAAAATAAAAATCTATTAACTTATAAAAAGCTCTCATCTTTCAACTTTTTTATTACCAAGGTGAACCATTATGCCCATTCAACAACCATTATCATTTCTGAGCTTTATAATGTGCCATGAGTCAGAGTAAAGCTCGATTACAATCAACTGTTTGAAACTTACTCATTACTAACTGTTCATAGTTTGTAATGAGTAAGTTAACAACTAACTTTCTATACAACTTATAACAATGTAGTAAAACTATAATTATTTTCCTTTATTTCCCTTCTATAGTAAAGACATTTTCAAGTCCCCTTTGGTGAAGTATTGGTGAAAGATTGACATGTTACAAACCTCTGAGAGATAAAAATCAAGGCTTTTCCGGAAAATGTCCAAAATTTTATGGATATCCTGTGAAATTCTTAATTTTTTTCAAATAGATATTAAACACATAAATGAAATGTTTTAAATACAATCAATGAAAAGTTTTTAAATATCAAGAATAACAAAAAAATTTAAGAGAAAAAGGTGACTATTTATTTATTTATTTTTTGAAATTGCTTCAATTTCATGAGATATCACTAAAATACCTTCTGTGGCCTACTTGTGCCCAGTGGGCCACAAGTTTTGAAGACTCCTAGTTTAAATATGATCATGAATTTTACTTATGTAGAAATATTTTGTTGTGTAATTAATGTAATAAATTTTACTAACATTAAAACTGAAGATATACATCGAAACAGTGTAGCATTTTAAATATTTATTCAATATTACTTAACACTGCAAAAAAAAAAAAAAAAAAAAAAAAATAGAAGCATTTTTGAAAAACTATAATTACTAAACAGAAAGCATTAAATTTGCATAATTATATTAAAGTATAAATTAACAATTTTAGTTAAAATTTCAATAACATAGTTTTATCTTTAATGAGAATTACTGTGAAAAATCTGATTTGCTTTAGAAATCAGGATTTTCACATTGCATAGATAACTTGGGTAACTTTGATTTTTATACAATGAAAAACATGTATTGAGTTTATCATAATTTTGTATAATAAATTCAAATCTGATTTTTCTGCCTCTTAGTTTTTTTAGATATAATTTTTTAACTATTGTTTCACAGAATGCAAGATTTATTAAGAAATAATTAACAAAAAGAATTTAGTACTATTATAAAATGAAGAATATTTCACGATTTATATGACATATGCTGCTAAACAAACTCTTAAGTATTTTATGTAGGTAGCAAACTCATGTGTTTATCAAAAGGCAGAGAATAAAATGGTTGTGATTTTCAAGTTGGAATTTTCCTCTTTGTTACCACATTGTAACAAAGAGACAAACAGTTGTTTTCTGCATCTTAATAAATGCAATAGATTGCACAAACAATCACTGTGTATGCCCATACAAGATGCATGAATATAACTTCCTTATTTTGAATTGCAATAATTAAAAAATTTGTAAAGATAAGGATGGTTTGGTCTCTTTCATAGAAGAGATCATAAAGTTGTTTGACATAGTAGTTCAGTTGCAATCTAGCATTGGAGTAATGAATATTGTGCATTTGTCATAGTGGCCAATTTTTATGGTGCATCATTTTAATGAGAAACGATTTGGAGTAGCCAGTGCATTCTCTTTATTTTATCCTATGTAATTTCTTTTTCTAGGAAATTAAAAGTCACGTACCTATACTGAACATCCACAAACTTTGGAAGATGTAAAAAGAATAAATATACCTTTAATACTTTTTGTGTTACTGCAATACAAAACAAGAAAATTATCCTGCTGCACTAGGTTGTTAAGTTGCATTCTGTTCAGTGTTTTATAAGTTAATTAATAGGTCAACAAATTTGATTTAACATCTAGATAACTATTGTTACACATGAAAAATTGGTACATTTACAAAGCAACTATGATGTTTGAGTCTCCTTCTCAAAAAAAGTAATTATTTTAGCAGTAAATTAGAAGATCATGATAAGAATTGGATTTGTCATATCTAGTATTCACTGCATGTAAAGATCTAACTAATAGAGGTACGAGTTCTAAAAACAGGAAACCTGCATACCATAATGTAACATTAAAGATCATACATCCAACTATTATTTTTGCATCACAAAACTAAAAAGAATAAATGAAGCTAAGCATATGATGAAGTACCTAAATTTGGTATCTGCTATATGGCCAGTACTTCAATAATGACTTATAAGAGCATTCTTCAACAAACTTAATAGAAAATTAATTGGAGAATATCTATGCTTTAAGACAGGGGTGCACAACCTTTTCAAAATGAGGGGCCAAAATATGAAAAAAAAATCATGTCGAGGGCCAAAGCAGTACGTAAATGTTAAAACATGTTATAAACGTGAAAACACTGTTTTTTGTGGCAATATGCATGAATTGTAATTGTTAATTTACTTATTTAATCATGCAAACATTATATAATAAAGTAATAAAACACTAACATTATAGATATGCTTAATATACTTTATTTCCAGAAAAAAACTTGAAATTGAATAACAGGAGAAAACATTTTGGTAATTATACAAAGAACACAATTTAAATTTTGAAAAAAATTAGTAAAATATAATGTGATGGCTATGATTGAATATTTGAAGTTATTGATTTTATGTTGGGCTTAAGATTCGTTGTGGCAATACTAAAACAGAAGGAAGGTTCTCATCTGCTATTCCAATTCTTATTTTTGATTTGTTTAAATTCATTAAAGAAAAAGTTTGCTCACAAATGTTAAATATTTATTCTGATGTAGAATCGTTTTCCTATAAGATTTTTTCTTTTGTTTATTTGAAAGAGTCTTATTTCTTTTTAAATTAGTCTTATTTTATGAACAACATTCGCGGGCCAACTTTAAAGGCGACGCGGGCCAATTTTCACCCGCGGGCCATAGGTTGTGCATCCCTGCTTTAAGATAATGAATTATAGGATCCTCAAAAAAATTGAACCTTATCTTCTCTAGGTGAATTAAACAACCTTGTTTGCAACTTAAAAATGACCAAAATTAAAGCAGAATTTGTGGGTTCTAAATTGAAAGGCCTGCCAAAATAAGACTTGTTTTTTCATAGCTATGAAGAGTTTCAAAGAGTACTTTCCAGTGAAAATTTATTTAGCGTTTTGTTACAACACTTGCACTTGAATCAATGCACTCGAATGAGAAACAAATGAATGGAATACATATCAACACAATATTGTAATTTAAAATTAGCTTCCTTTTAATGGGTCTACCGCTCAGTTATACTAAATTTTATTGTGCTTATGCTAATGAGATAGGAGAATGGGAAGTCTTCACTCAAGAAAGAATGGGCAAAATGAGAATCATGTGCTCACATAGAAAAAATACATTGCATCCATCCTTAGTCAATTCTGATTCTCTAACATCCATTTCATATAATTAAGAGATTTTAAAAATTTTGTTTATGGTTCTAGGTTTACTAAATTGAAAAAAAAATTCCCAGGTATAAATCATTTCTAAAATATAATGAAGGAATTTCTTCAAATCCTTTTTGGTTCCCAAGTCGGATTTTTACCTTGACAATATTGGCTCCAAGAGTGACAAAGAAAATGTTTACACCAGTATAATTCTACGCTTGAAAAAGAATTGCCAGGGACAATGGAGTGCTTTAGAGAATATAAAAATATCTAAATAATTTATTTTGTTATGTTTAATACTGATTATTCATATATAAAAAAATTCCATCACAAGTGATTCAATAAAATGAACTGAAAAACTAAGTAAATCAAGCATCACCGATAGCATATATATACACACACACATTAATGTAGAAGAAATTGGGCACAAATATTAAAATCAGCATACAAATGTGGAATTTAGATTTTAAAACAAAATATGTAAATACATAATATTTCAGCAATAATGTTCAATAGGGACATGAGAAATATTTGTATCACATTAAACATTTAAAAGATCTAGGGCTAGAATAGACAATTAAAAGTGAACTGTTATATAAAACTAGAAAAATTATAAATATAAAAATTATTCTTAAATCTCACAACAATGTTGGATTTACCACAAGTTAAATAAACCACAGATGAATACTCTATCTCCTTGGAAGGCCAAGAATGTATTCAACACAAAAATTGAGATGTTAACCACGAGAATAATTAGACATACGACAAACTTCATTATCTTATGCAGAAAAGTGTCTCATCAAATCTAAATATATCTCTCAGATAGCTTCTTCTTCACAAGCTCAACAGCCTATTGCAGGCCAAGGCTGACTCGCTGGTCTTTTTCCAGCTGACTCTATTAGCCACAACAGCCCTCCATCGGTTGACTCCCATTATTTTGAGGTTTTTTTCAACATCGTCCAGCCACCGCGTGGGTGGACATCCTCTACGAAGAATCCCTTCGATTTTTGAGAATGTCACTTTTTTGGTGGGAAAAGCATCGGTGCATCTGTACAGGTGGCCCAACCACCTTATTCGTGATGCCTTTATAGTTCTTACAATATCGGTCCCACCGTATTTGCTATATTTTCTATTGATTTCATGATTGAATAAAATCCTCCACTCATTCACTTGGATGGGTCCAAAAATCTTCCTCAAAATATTTCTTTCAAAGATCAATAGCTTTTCCTCCTCTGTCTTAATGAGGGTCCAGCATTCACTACCATACAGAACAATTGGCCTGATTAGGGTTTTATATAGGTTCAATTTTGTATTTATAGAAATTAACCCAGATTTGAATTGGCTTCTGAGGCCATAAAAGCATCTATTAGCAAGAAAGATTCTATTATTAATTTCGATTTATCTCTCAGATAGCAATTACTTTATAATATTTCATGGTAATTGACTACATGCTTTTATAGCATTACTGGTACTTAATTTTAACTACAGTAAAAATACTCATAATACTTAGTATTATTAAATAAATAATAGGTGAATATTAAACATATACTTAACACAATATTGCTCATTTTACATAAATGATTCCAAAATTAAGCAAAATAACCAAAATATTACCTGGTTCATCAGACCCATCTTCACAATCACAATAGTCATCATTAACAAAATTAAAAGGAACAGTGCTGGAACCATCAATACAATTGAACTCTTGACTAGGATCATAAAATATTTTTTCTGAAAATTATAAAAGGTCTAAGATAAATGAGCAAGTTTTTAACATCAAAATTATAGAAAATAAAAAAATGATAGAATCCTGAAAGCAAGAACAAATAAATTAAAATTTATTATAAGTGAAATAAGTTACTAGGATCACGTCACTGTTTAGAACATTCACACATCTTAGAATCCTATAACTTTATCATTTATAAGAATTATTTTTAAAATGGAAAAAATTATTAAACTAAGCTGTTAATGTTTACAAAATTACTTTCTGTGTCAATAATTAATAAAATTACTTTCTGTTAATAATTACTAAATTACTTATCTTTTCATAAGCAGATCTAGATAACTCATTTCACAGCTTTTCTATGTTCATATTTTAAATTTTAAAAAACTGTATACTTTCTTTTTGAAAATGTAATTTTTAAAACAGAGTAATATATATATTCATTAATTAAAAACCTACATTAGTAACACATTTAATGTAACAAAAAACATTAGCAGTTCATATTGAAAAGAGAGGAAGTTCAAGACAAAAAGGTTTAAGGAAATAAATATTTGTGCAATATTTTTGCAATTCCTATTTTACAGAAATTTAAATTTTTTTATCATAATCAATCTAGTTAAGATTTTAGTAAAGCATGCTGCAAATCACAAATTTAATTTACATATATGTAATATCAAATTTGATTATATATCATTATATATATACATACCTGCCAATCTTGGAGGAAAAAAAATCAGTAGATTCTACTGATTTTGAAGGAAAAAATCGGAAGACATTACTAGCGACATTTTTGCTTGAAAGAGAATGTTTAAAATGGATGTATCGCAAAAAGACAAATTTTACTCTTTAGATTATAAATTCCGGGAATGATTTATGCTAAACATATTTTGTATTAATCTGCTTTATGAGGTTGATGAATATTTTAATAAAATATTCATCGACCTCATAAAGGAACTATAAAAAATAAAAGAAATATACTGCATGTAAAAAAATAAAAATAAATGTTTATGTCCCAATATTTATTTTACAGGGCAACTTTTACTACTCTAGTGCAATTTATAAATATTAAACTTATAAAATTACAAAAAAACAAAATTTAATGGCAAACTAATTAATTCAGTGATAAATATTTCATATGATGGAAATATTTTAATTAAATTACTAATAACTAGTAATATTCCTAATAATTGAACTCTGCTTATGTTAACAGGCACCTGGTGTCTGCTTTGAATGTTAATTATATGACTGTCAACTGACTGGAGTTCTTGGCACCCTAGTCATCTTGCCACAGCGAACAGATGGGGTTTGAAACTCAGAGGTACAGTTAAAAATGTATATACTTATCATACACTGGTGGAAATGCAATTAAAGGCACTCAAAAATTCACTTATTTTTCATATAAAAGTGCATGATATTTTTTGAATACCTTTATTTGAATCACAATTTTAGTTTTCAATTATTCAGTGTAAAAAAAATGCAAAGAAAACATAATTTAGTAAGAATTTAGATAATTTAATCAAAAAATCTGAAATTGAGTGGAAATGCATTTAAAGACACTTGTTGTTTTTCGAACAAATTTATTAATTAATAATGAATGACACCTCCATTGTTTACAATTACTTCATGCATTCTAGTTGGCATCGATTTCACAAGATTTTGAAGGAAATTTAATGGTAAATTTGACCATACTTCACGAATTTTGTCTTTTACATTACTGACTCAAAGTGGCCGTTTTCGTAAACTTTTTGTATTATAAATCCCCAGATGTGTTCAATATGGTTCAGATAGAGACTTCTAGCTGACCAGTCCATAACCTTGATATTTTGTTCCATGAAAAATATTTGTTGCTTTAGAGTTGTGAATGCATGCATTGTCCTATTGAAACATCCAGGAATCTTCATGTCTTTGGCATAATTCAATAGTACATTATCTAGGAGTTCAATATAATTGGAGGAATTCATTTTAGATGTGATGCAACTGACGGGGGCTGTTCCATAGCTCGAGAAAGCTCCCCACACCATCAATGTGCCTCCACCAAAATTGCAGCTAACTGAAATCTCCTTTTTGGTCCCTATGCGATGCCAGTAAGACTTGTTTCGATCTGGTCCATCTTTTTTTTTTTTTTTTTTGCAAATTCCAAAGGAGCCTAATTATGCTAAATACTTGAGAGGTTTGCGATGTTTTTTCACCTATTTAACAACTCCAGATTGACTGATTATTTGTCTTATTCTTCGATTTGTAACAGATCCTCCTTATTTTAGTGGAATCTCTCCTTATTTTAGTGGAACTTATGTTAGGTCTTATTGCCTCGCAAATTATCTGCAGCTTTTGACGGTCACTTAATTTACTACTAACACCTCGACGCTTCTTAACTCCATACACATCACCTAGATTTAAGTAATTGCACACAACAGTTAGAGAGCGATTAATTTTTTTTTGCAATTGACCTATTTAAGTAGTCTTCTTCCTTTAAAATTCGAATTTTTGCTCGCTCTTCTATCAAAAGGCCGATGTTATGCCCCATTCTATAACTACCTTTGTATAATAAGCATTTGAGCCAAGATGTTTTGAAATATTTGGTATCTAACACACCAGAGACAACGAACTGATCCTTTTAAGTATTTTAGAAACGAAAATTAAGTGGTAGATAGCTGAAATTCTAGATTTAAAGTAAGTGTCTTTAATTGCATTTCCACTTGAAATATTGGATTTTTTGAACTATTTGATGTAAATACTCACTAAATTAGTTTTTCTTTGCAAGTTTTTGTCACCAAATGATTGAAGACAAAAAATTTTATTCAAATAAAGTTAGTACAAAAAATATCACAGGCATTTATATGAAAAATAAGTGAATTTTTAAGTGTCTTTAATTGCATTTCCCCACCAGTGTATTAATGCGCCATCTGTTGACTGTTTAAACTACTAAAGCAACTCAACATACTTTTTCCGGCAAAATTTCGGCTGTTTTTAAGTTTTTCACTGAAATTGCCAAAAATTAGTAGATTTTCATACATTATTTTGAAATTGGGAGAAATTATGAAAAATCAAGAGTTACTTGATAAAATCAGTAGAGTTAACAGCTATATATATATATAACAAATAAATGTAATGAATCAATAACTTATCTTGAGTTAGAGGTTTTTTTTTTTTTTAATTGTAATGTAGGTACTTTTAGACAAACTTAAGCTTTCTTAATTTAACCAACCATATAGGACTTGTAGCTTAGCAAAATGACAAATAAAAGGAAATTAATTCATTAAGAATAAATTTTAAAACTTAGATTGAAAAATTTCCTTTTAACAAAAATAATGATTTATCTGCTGTCCCTTTACATGTGCACACTTTCTGAGAACTAAAACATAATCAGAAGGGAGAAAGAGCACCAGTCATTGGTCTGAATGCACTGTTTGAATCTTCGCTTGTTGGAACTCCCTCTTCAGAGAGGAATTTTTTACAAATCCTACATTACTCAAATATGTTGTTTGATAACAAAACCATAAATTAAAACACTATGAATTAATTATCCACTTTTAATAACATTATAAATAAAATTTCATGAAAAAATATTTTATCCATTTACAGGTGTTATAATAGTTAAAAGTATAGGAATTCATATTTAATAAGGGTAAAAAAACTAAGTAACAGTGTGGGTTTGGTGTAATTTTGAATTTTTGCAGCAAGCACTGCAGTAAAGGAGCAGCAATGAATCCTTCACTTGAGGTAGAAATGACCTCCAAACCATCTTCTTCTGGTGAAAGTCAGGAAGCTATCCCTAGCATGACTGACTTTCTGACCAGATGGAACTGTTTTAGCAAGACCCTATCTGCTGGAAATGTCATACGTAAGAGGATACGGCAGAGCATATCATTTACGATATGCGAGGCTCTTGCCCTCCCTAGATTAACTTCTTTAGGCATCATCCATACTAGAGAGTTACACCTAGACTCCATTAAAGGGTTATTGGACTTTATTAATAAAGTGGGTGACCCGAGCAACGAACTAGAAAGCATTGGGTTTGGAGTTATAGGTACAAAATGCTGATAAAAGCAGAGGTGCCCAATGACATACAAACCCAATTCTAAGAAGAAGAAGAAGCACTGCACAGTTATCTTGCCTACCTAAATTACGTCACTTCACACAAAAAAATATCCAGTTACCAAATATCGTTTACACTCAAATTTCAACTATGCAATTGCACATGCAATTTTAAATTTCAAACATCAAACTTTCAAAAATATTTCTTTACAATTACTCCTTACAGAAGTACTTTTCCCATACATTAGGGAGTTGGTCGCATTGGCCATTTTTCCCCTAGCAGCCCAATACAAAGTAGCCTTCATATGATAGTTCTCAAGCCCAGGAGAGTTGATGTTGCTCAGAGATGGGCAAATGGTCAAGTGTCTAAAATTCATAGCCTTTTTTGTGGAACATAGGTATTCTTAACTTTCCTGACTGCCCCCACAATCTATGATATCTTTAACCTACACACCTGCTCCTTGATAGTGCTAAATGAGTAACACTGTCCGTTAACCTATCTCAAACGACTACAGAAATATTAAAATGCTAATAAATAGAAACTAATTTCACAAAGATTACATAACTAAAAACAAATATAAGTATTACGCAGTCTACAATGGGTGGCAACTTGTGAATAAAGCTAGATCTGTAACATAAATAAAATGCAATTTTATGAAAACTAGAATTTTAATTAACCAAGCAGTGGTAACCTTTAAAAAAAAACTAGTGTGATGCACTAAGGCAGCATTGAACTGAGCAATAAAGATAAATCTGTATAATATAAATAGAATGCATTTTTATGAAAACTTTAATTTTAATTAACCGAACAGTGAAGCCCAACTTAAAATTAAAATCACTGTAGTACAATTTACTCACAATTTAAAACAGGTAATAAAAATAAATCTTAAAATGTAAAACAAACATTTTAATAAAAACTATATTTTTTAATTTATACTGCTATACCAAATAAATCTAAATACAAATATACAAAAATATTTATAAACAATACTTAATATAACATAAAATATTACATACAACAGCAATATTAATTAAATATATAAAATAACTCTCCTAATCATAACTTGCAGAATCATTGGCACCAATGGGACAAAAGACCTATGGTTAATCCTAGTCTATGTAACACGGTGGATTTGGGGAGATTGATGATGTTTGGTAACATTTGGGAATGTGAAAAAGTTTGAGACATGGCTTCACCCTACGAGTTGATATGAGTGCCAAATCTGTAAATTATTACATCAGAATGTGTTTGTTTGGCGATTCCATGATGTATTACAACATGCGATTCATTTTTACTTTAACTCTTGAGCTTATGCTATTTTTTTTAAAATCTAAGTTTATTTTAAATTGTTAAACTTGGAGAATTTTGTTTTCTGCTTAATTTAAAAGTTAATTAAATGTTATTTTTTTGGCTTGTTAACTTGTAATTTGTAGTTTCAAAACTTAATTTATATTTTTAAGCATTATTTTCACGAGTTTTTTTTTTTATTTGGAGCACCAGGGAAGTTGATTAGTTAAGTACTTTTACTTTGTGTTATTCAATTTAGTTTGCTATTTTACATAGTAAAATATATATAATTTATTAAGTATAGTGTAGAAATATTTGACATGTTTCTTGTTGAAATGTATTACTAGATAAATTAAAACTTCAATAATTTGTTATTTTAAGATAGGCATCAGTGGCCAGTTTTAGAAATCAGTTTGATAAAAATGTATGTTATAAACGTTTTTGATTAACTAAACTGTTGTTACTATCTGCTTCGTTTTATTATATAGGTAGTATTTTTTAAGTTAAATGTTTTTATTCTTTTGACTAATATAAAAATTAATAGTGATTATATTTTATTGTCCGATTAATAATATAGATTTTTAGAAATTTATATTTGTTTTGCAATATGTAAAATACGTGTAGTTAGGTTTGTAGCCTATAGTTCTGTATGTCTTTACTAAGTAAACATAATAAAATAATCAATATTTGAAATTGAAAATAGTGCAGCATTGCACTATTCAAAGTTGGAAATGGAACGCAATCAGAATTTTGAAAATTACGATACTATCGCAACTTGTTGATTTGGCAAGAATCAGAGGATTACTGCTTTAGACATATTGCATTTAAAAATCTTGTAATTTCATCATTGGCGGCATTTTTTTAAAATCATGCCAAACACTTTACAAATCCTAGGATTTTATTCAAACAGATTTTTTATGTGAATCACAAAAATTATCCCATTATTTTCCCAATTGATTACGTAGGCATAAATATTACGTAAGGAAAATAATTCGAAAATGATGAAAATAATATGAAAAGTAATTTATTTTAAACTTAAAAAATAAATTTTTACTTAAAAACTTAAATTCACTGCAAACTAATCTTCAAAAACTTTCAAAATATAAACATTAAGTCCCCCACTTTAAATTTTAAGTTACAAAGCAATTATAGGTTCTATTATAATATCAAACTGCTGGAAAGCATACAACTACATCTCAGAAAAAGACTTTGTATACTTAACAGTTAATCCTAGCTTGAAATTTTAAATTTCAAGACCCAGAAAATGGACCCAGATGTAGGTGCTTATACATATACCATGAAAGGTACCTAGTCAGCAATAAAGAAATTTTTTGGGGTATAAATCCTGTATCAGGTCAATTTCATTTGTACCACATGGAATATAGAGGCATAACCATTCTGATAAAATCTCGTGGAGAATTTTTGAAAGCCATAAAATGTTTGT
The DNA here is from genome assembly GCA_037975125.1 of Latrodectus hesperus. Lineage (NCBI taxonomy): Eukaryota > Metazoa > Arthropoda > Arachnida > Araneae > Theridiidae > Latrodectus > Latrodectus hesperus. The sequence goes on along the minus strand of CM075854.1, from coordinate 11,542,518 downwards.
CAGATAAGTGTCAATCATTCTGCAAGAAGTGATATGATTAAGTGAATACTTTTAACTTATGCATTTAATTAATATTGCTGTTATTTGTTATATTTTAGGTTATATATTAAGTATTGTTTTCAAACATTTGACATACAAGTATTTAGATCTATTGAGAATTGAAATGTTCATTAATTAAACTCTAGTTTTTATAAAAATTTATTTTATTTACATTATGTATTTAGCTTTATTGTAGCCGACCAATGGCTGAATGGTTAGCGTTCCTGACTCTTGAGCAGTGGGTCCCGGGTTTGAATCCCGATTCGGGAATGGATGTTACTATCTCTCTGTGTTTCTCTGTCCTTTCTTGTGTGTTGATGTATGAATGTGGCCCGCCCTATAAACGGGTCTGTGGTGGTATGACGCAGGTAATGCTACTTGCCTCCATGACTTGGTTCACAGGTGCTCGCTGGGTAACGACAAATGAGTAGCAGTTTCCGGCCTTGTTGTGGCGAAGGGTTAGTCACCCAAGTGCCCGCCGTTATTTAAAAAAAAAAAAGCTTTATTGCCTAGTTCAATAAAATCCAAATTTTTATAAAAATGTATGTTATTTACCCTATTAACATAGGTTGTCTCAAAGTGAATTGCTGTTTTTATGGTTAGCACCACTGCCCAGCTAATTAAAATCTAAGTTTTCATAAAAATATATGTTATTAATTTAGCTATATTGCCCAATTCTCTCTTGTACTTGATAGCATTTATACTGTTTTTTTTTAAGGTATGTGGTACTGCCCAGTTAGTTAAAACCAGATTTTTCATATAAATATATATTATGGTCTTGGAGAAACTTTACTTCAGATATAATTAGTCATCCTTTCATAAACATGCCTACTGGTTACATGATTGAATAAGGCTAATCAAAAATGTATTTAACAATCAAATTTCCTTTATGAGAAGACTGGAATAATTATCATCAGTGAAAGTTGTATTTATTGATATACTGATGGCTTAAAAATGAATTCCAACACTGGGGGCTGATATTTACTGTCTAGTTGATGGTATAAAGTTGTCATTTCCTTAGGAAAAACATACAACTCGATTCCAAGCAGAAGTCTTTGATATTCTTATGGGCAGTAAATATTTGGTCAGAGGCTATTTTCATAAAAGAATAATTATTTGTTCTGATAGTCAAGCTGTATTATTGGCTTTGCAGAAATCTATTTGAATTTTTCTTGTCTGGGTATGTTACTATACTCTGCGCAAATTGGCTAATAGTAATTCTGTTTCTTTAATGTGGGTACCTCTGCACTCTGGTGTTTTTAGTAGTGAGATGTCTGGCTCAACAACTAATTTTTTAGGCATGAATCAGTACTAGGTATTTTAAAAGAACTGATCAAAGGCAGTGTATCTGATCTCTTCAAAAAATGTTTTTGGACTGGTGAAATGTCAGCAATCAAAGACAAGCAAAGTTATTAAATATTTGCCCAAGTAAATTACAAAAAGAGCAACTAAAGCTGAGTAGAAGCAGTTTAATGAGAGAAATGAGACTTCTTGCAGGACAATGACATCTTAAAAGACATCTCACCCTAATGGAAGTATTGATTGGTGGGTTTTCGTGACATAGGGTCCAAAAAAGGATAAATTGTGCAATGGGAGTATTGGATAATACCACTCATAGGATTTGTCAATATATGGAGGAAAGTTCACTGCATATTCTGTGTGAATTTAAAAACTTTTCCCAGAAATATTTAAATACCTGAGGTCGGCATTAATTGAACTTTATATGCTGCAGGATATCCATATTAAATGTCGATTAAATTTAACTTCAACTACTTTAAATAAGGGCTTTTTTTTTTTTTTAGTTAATAGTACAATAAACCTTTGGTTGTAGTACTATGTTCTTTTAAAACCACTCTAACTGTTTGGCTGTTAGCTTAGTAAAATGCAATATGGAACCTAAGTTAATGAAATATATAATATTCTGCTACATCACATACACCAAAGGTACAAAAGATAATCACTGTAAATCGCTGATGTTGATCTTTAGTCATTTTATATTTGTTTTGTAATCTGTAAAATTTGTGAAATTAGTTTCTAATCAATAGTTGTGAAATAAGTGGATATGAAATATTTGATACTGGAAATTGAAAATAGCATATGATTATGATATTGAAAATTCTAGATTAAACATACTTAGGATTTTGAAAATTGGATACTATACGAAATGATGTAATTTGAATTGACGAAATAACTCTTAATTCTTGGAAATCACGCCAAACCCATATCAGCTATTAGGATTTTATCTTTCTAACATACAGTACTGCTAGAAAAAAATGGCTACAATGGTGAAGTGGGTGCTATGCAATTAGCACTTGAAGATATCAAAAAGGGTAATGAGAACATAGTATTTTTTATAGACTCTCAGGCCATCATCAGGTCTTTCTCTTCAATTGCTCCTAGCAGTATTGGGTCTGTTTATCTCTGTCAAATGGCAATTAGTTCTCTACTGGAAGAAGGACGTCAAATTGTGCTGCAATGGATACCCAGCCACTGTGGTATTGCGGGAAATGACGCAGCTGATAAATTGGCAAAGGCTGGCTCAGATCTACAACAGCCTTCTCCAGCCTTGGAGTACCATATTGTTAAAAGGCTTATTAAGTCAAATATAGCCTCCTATTGTAGAAATGTTTACAAGATGTGCATAAAGGGGAAATCATGGGCTTCCTTACTAACAAAGCCTATTCCATGTAACCTCCACAGAGTTGTGGGAGTGGCAAATTTTCGCCTTAAAACTGGGCATGATTATCTGCAAAAACACCTTCATCGTTTGGGTTTGAGGGATTCTCTAATCTGCCCTTTTTGTGGACTTGAGGACATGACTGGTGACCACCTTAACACTTGCCCTGGACTTTCGAACGTCGCAGTTAGAAATTCTGCGGAAGATGACTTTTCAATCACCTCAAGATTGTATTGGGCTGCCCGACAGGGACTGATGGTTGAAAAACCAAGGCCGAGCGTAGGATAAAAAATAAAAAAAAACTAGAAAAAATAGCAAAATGAATTGAAAGAAAAATTAAAAAAAAAATTCAATATATGGCAAAAAACTACTAACAAATTTTAATATACAGTTTAAAATTTAATAACATTTTCTTATGTTCTAATTCAGAATTTCAATAATTTGACATAAAATCAAAATTACTGTAGGTGAAAAATACTTTAAAAGTTTCGAATAATAACATTTAAATACAGTATAGGATTATATTGTCTACTAATAACAAAATTACTACATTAGAAATTCATAATAGTTAATTTCATTTATTTAATATCGCTCGGCTCTTGTTATTAAAAATAAATATTATAGGCACAACAAACTCTTACATTACGAGTACAATATTATGTTTAAGTAATAATGACTACAAAATATATTATTCAGTTACAGCACGAAATGCATTATTTTTTCCAGCTATTAAAACTGGAACATTTCAAGTAAAATAAACTAATCGAGGCGTACAGTACCCATTCTATTCTTGCCCAAGATATAATAAATAATAAGTTTGACAGTGAAATATCCCGCCAAATGTTTGGCCAGAAAATGCCGGTTTAATGTTTCAGACTTTTTTATAAATATTCGATAATCTTTTTTCTAACCAAGAAAATTCAATTTTGTAAAGAAAAATTTTAAGACATAGAATATAAACTCACTTGATAAAGAAACTCCTCGGGGTCGTAAAACTTCAACTGTAGCACTCACGACAGAAAAATTAAATAAAGTTAAATATAAAATTAAACGTGTCATTCTAGAGTTGAATATAGTTCTCTTTAGAGGCCACATCACTATCTAACGTTTAAAATGAATAATTTAAAAAAGAAAAAAAAACAGCAAAAGAATGAGCAAGTAACACTACCGCTAAACGTTCAAATTTAGATAACTTGAAAACCGTTAAGCTTGAAAATTGCAGCGACGATTACAGAAAAACACACGACAATGTTTAATGGAAGTAGTAGTTTCATCAAATTTATAAATAAATAAACAGTTCTCTTTTTTTAAAAAAAATCAAATCTATCATCAATTATTATCATTAGTAACGGTAATGATCTATTAAAATCATGTATAAAATAGATTTTCTGAAAATATTTTGTCGGTATTATTTTAAATGGAAACGCGTCAAAGATGGGAAATAAAAAGAAAAAGATGCTTGCGAAACTACATGGTTTAATTGGTACAGTTTTGAATCCAAAAACAGATATTAAATCGGTATCGCGCCTGAAAAATGATGAGTTAAGAACCATCGTGTTCACTAATGGTGAAAGGAGCATGTAAAATATGTCATGATTACCATGTCCCTCCACTGGTGGGGCGCTGGAGTTACAGGAGGGTTCCAGCCCAAGTATTCACCTCGTCATAAGACCGTGGTTTAAAATTACAACGGCCGTATTTACCGTCAATATGGATGGAAATTTCTGTAAAGCGTAGAATAGAGGGCGCTACTACGGAGGAGATCAAGAAAACTTCCTGCTTGCTAACAATGTCGCCAACATATTATGTTGGCGACATTGTTGGCGCCAACGTAATATTTAATAGTTTAGCGAATTCTGTATAAAATATGCGAAATTATCTAATGCTTATAACAAATATATTACTTTTTAATTGCTCTTAATGTTAAAAATTTTTTTTAATTTATATACAATATTATTAAATTCCTTTTAATATTAAAAAATATTTTTTGCGGATTTATTTTAAAGCTTGTCTAAATATTTTTTTCTTAAATATATTTCTATATATATATATGAAAATATGAGTTTCCTTTATAAATTTTTAATTAAAATTAAATTAATGTTGATGATAAATATATGAAGCTTAGTTTTAGAATGAGAGTCTTTAATGATTGATATGGTATACTGTACCAAAATGAGCATTTAAATTGATATCATGTTGAATTTTTCTCCTTTATACATCTGTTGTATGTATTAATTGTTTTTACTTTTCTCTCAATATTATATATATATACAGATATTTCTTTTTACATTATTACAGGGAAACAATCTAAGGATAAAAATCACCCTGATTATGTTCCATCTGTATTTTCCCACATGCCACATTATGAAGGAAAGGTAGAAAGATAAGAAAGAATTTTAAATCGAAGTAAAGAATGTAAAAATGAAACTCCAATGCTCAGTAAGTTTTCATATTGTTTATATCCAATAAATTTTTTGATAATTTAATAGTATAATTTGAAGATATATTATTTGGATAATTGTTATGTAAAATAAATTGCATTTTACTTTGAAATGAAAAGTTATTGCAATTTGTGTCACATTCAATATTTTATTCTATTATTTTTAATTAACTAAACAGATGCTCTATGATTTTTAGATCTTAGCAAGATATTTTTATTAAGATTAAATTACAATCATGTACTTTTTACTTTGTCAAATTTATTTCATTTAAAAATTAACTAATTCTAAAGATTTTATACAGATAGTTAATGTAAAAATTAAGCTTAAAATATACGAATTTAATACTTTTTATCTTTTTTTACTTTTAACTTTTAATGTTGTGATTTTAAGGAACTACTTGCCTCATAATTACAGCTATTATTCCAAGTATCATAAGATTTAATTTGACATTATATGAGAAGGATTGTTATGTAAATAATAAAAAAATATATTTTAGTTATGTAATGTCTTTTAATGTATTTAGTAATATTATATCAGAAATCAATTCTTAAAAGTTAAAAACACAGTAATGCATTACTCATACAAAAATATTTATGTAATATTTTGTTAACTGTTTTTACCAAAATATATATGTAATTCTAATGTATGTAATGTATGTCTAGATATGTATAATTGTGTTAATTTGGCATTTTTTAAAATTAGAATTGTATTTATAGGTGATGTGAAATCTAAATTAGAAGATATTCCGAAAACTAAAGATGAAATGATAATGACCGACTTATCAATGCATGACATTGAAGCTCTGGAAGAAAAAATGCTGCTTTAGAAATGCGAACAACAGTATATAAAAATTTACTGCTGCAAAATTCAGCATTTAACAGTATCGCTTTGTCACCAAAGAAACTCAATTTTTATACTAAATTAAAAAATATAACCTTTTTTTATGGATTACTTGAACTTCTGATGAGTTCTTGGGAACCAAAAATAAAGACCAAACTAGAGCCACATGAACAGCTGCTGCTAGTATTGATGAAACTTCGACTAGGTCTTCTAAATTTAGATTTAGCCTACAGGTTTGAAATTGGGAGCAACACTGTAAGTAAATTACAATTTTGGCATAATGTCACAAAAACGTTAAGTTGATAGTGAGTGCAGAGTTTTTCAGTCTAAATGAGAAATTGCATATTTTCTCATAGAATGGAAAGGTAAGCCAAGGTGTTTGACTTACAGTTGTTGTTTGTAAGGAGTTTAACTTGAAGGCACACTATGATATGCGAATCATAAATCAAAATTCGATTGTTACACTGAAAAAATAAGAATGGAAACATTGTCTTCTTTAAAATCTAAACTGCAATGTCAACAATCAGTGTATACAGCACAACTTAATATAGGTTTAGTAATAAACCTAATACTGAGAGAGAAGATGTCCTATATTATTGCATTTAAAATCACGAAGAGATCAAACCCTTCACTGATGTGATTTTATTAAAAACTCTATGTTGAAAGTTGCCAATGTTTCATTTCAATTTCAAAAGTCAATAATTCAAAATATTTTGCTTGCAAGGAACACTGTTGCTTCAAGAATAAATGATTTATCACAAAATTTGGTTCGTCAACTGAAGGAAAATATTAAGGAATATACAAACTTTTTACTGGCTCTTGAGAGCACTGATACTGTTGATATACTGTTTTTATACAAGGTATTAACAGTAGCTTTCAAATAACTGAAGAACTATTAAAGTTCGTACCATTGACAGATGCTACAACAACAAAAAATGATGTTTATTCTTCAATTGAGTATTTGATAGCAGAATGTGAACTCAATTATAATATACTTAGCAGCACAACTACCGAGGGTGCTCCTGCCATGGCTAGCAAACATTCGGGCATTGTAACTACATCAAAACAAAAAACATCAGGGAATTTTAAGGAATTTCTCTGTATAAATCATTTGGAATCATTGGCATCCAAACATTTAATAATGGGCCATGTCATGCAACATATAATTAAAATAGTAAATTTTATAAAGAGCAGAGGACTAAATCACCAAAAGTTCAGGCAATTTTTACAAGATTTGGACGAAAAGTTCTCTGATGCCCCTTATTTCACCGAAGTTCGTTAGCGCAGTCGAGGAGTAGTTTTAGAAAGATTTTATGCATTACGTGACTCTATTCAAGCTTTCATGTTAGAAAAAAGCAACCCAATTGATTGTGACAATGACTGGTAGGTTGACTGTGCCTTTTTTGTAGATATGAATAAGCACTTGACTGATCTGAATGTAAAGCTACCGGGTAAAAATCTGATTGTCACTCAAATAAAGTCATGCAATCAAACCTTTGAAACCAAATTGAGGCTGTGGGAAAATCAGGTAAAAAATCAAACTTTGGATCCTTTCCCTCATTTAAAATCATTTGCCACAGGGAATCAAAAAAATTGGATCAATATTCTCAACTTCTGTAAAATTTGATTACGGAACTTACAATCGTTTTGAAGACTTCCACAAAATGAATGAAATGGAATTCCCAATTTTCAACAATCCATTCAATTTTGAAGCTTCACAGACACTAGTTCATTTGCAAAGGGAGTTGATAGATCTACAGTCGGACAGTATTTTGAAATAAAAATTTAAATAGATAAACGCTCTTACATTTTACACGCAATATTTAAAGAGTTTGGGTAAATACCAGGAATTAAAAAAGCATGCAGCACGCAATCTGTGCATGTTTGGTAGCACCTATTTATGTGAGCAGATGTTTTCCGTCATGAAAATAAATAAGAATAAACATCACACAAGGTTTACGAATGAACTTCTCCAATCAATTATTAAAATATCTGCAACAAATATGGTACCTGACATCAATGAGATTGTCAAAAACAAGAGAAGTCAGTATCTGGATCTTCGAGCTCAAAATAATTACCCTCTTTTATAACTTTGATATGTGACTTTTAACATCTGTATATTATATACGATGTAATTAAATAAATAAAATGTTATAATAATTCAGTACATTTTTTATTTGAATCTGGCCCACGCACGCATTCTAAATTTAATATATGGTCCTCTGCAAAATTGATTTTGACACCTCTGTCTTACCCCCTATTAAACATTAATCTTGAACACGAAGTTATCCGGAGTTCAATAACCACCAGGTAGCAATCTGAACCTCAGAATTAGAAAATGGTATTCACAGATCACCTGATAGAAAAAGTTACTGAGCCAATGGTAATTCAACAGATGAGTCAAACCTGATCGCTCATTGGTCAAATTAGTCACGTGATTATACTATACGTGATTAATACTATAATTACGTAATTAATACTATATTACGTGATTAATACTATAATTACGTCACGTGATTAATACTATAATTACGTAAATGTCATGGATAAGGCTCCTGTAAAGGGGAGCTGATAGATGGACTTCCAGACCTGTCACAAACACTATGGTTACCAAAAAACTTCGTATAACGCAACATTCTTACATACATTTAGTTTACATTTGACACATTTGTTTTCTTTGTTTGATACGTTTCTAAAGTAATATTTTCTCCCGTAATAAATTTTAAAAAGGATTGTAATGTGCAAAAATTATTCTTAATAATTTTTTAAGAATCTGATTAAATTGTGTTTTACTAATACAAAAAAAAAAAACAATATCAGAAATTTAAAAAAAAAAACTTTTTTGTACATGGTAAGTAATTTATTTAATAGTAAGTATATTATAGTATAATATTACTGACAAACAATTATACATACTTACAATATGTAAACCTATGTTATAACTTACATAAATAATATATACCTTCATATATTATAAAAAAGGACAGCAGAGAAACTATTTTTTATTGAATTATATTATACTGTAAGTAATATACAACAATAATTTTCACAAACATAATAACAATCAAAAATAAAAAAATAACATTTCTTACATATTGTAAGTATATATTATTTTACTAACAAGTAAGTAATATATACTTACAACATATAATTTGAGAGTAATATATACTTAACACATATAATATATCTAAAATAAACTTTAAAGTTCTGCATTTTCGTGATCCATTTATTTCCTTTTATTTTTATTAAATGTGTTTGGTGGCGGAATTATACAAAATTTATAAACATAACAAAATTAGTGCACATACTCTGTAATTCAGATATAAATAAAATGATAAGCACTTCGAACAAGATACCATGTTATAAGATGTTATAATTCAAAACTTAATTACATTTTAAATTGGCTTTTCCAGTAATTAAAAAATATTATTTATCTTAAGAATAGTGATATCACTTTTTATCACGTAAGTTTCTTAATCAAAATAAGCAAACCCAGACTGTGCCAAAAGGGCGATTTTAAAGAAAAAGTAGCAAACCGTAAGCATCATAAAATAGTTGCGACTATTAATGGCTTAAACATTACCGTTTTCATTATTTAATGACTCACAAAATAATCTTATGGCCTATGTCGAACGTTTGGTAGCAAAAAATTCTGAAAAATGTGCTTTAAATTCCTTTATTTCTCAAGGCAATTATCAAAAAACTCCATAGAGATACATTATGGTCCCCAAGATTTGGAAAATGCAAATCTCATGCGTCGGCCTGGGTTATTACGGGGCTCTAGTCATGCAATTAATAGTATCAAATTACTTTCGTAATTAGTAAACATGTTAACTAAATCGTCTGCATTTCGAAATTTGTTCTTTTTAAATATTCATTTCACAAATTAAAGTATTATGTACATGATAACAGAATTAAAAAATTTATTACTCATTTTTTACCCAATTATTTATTTTAAGTCACTTAACACTAATATAATTCTGATATACATCATATAAATATATCAAAGTTTAATCACTATAAGATATATTTTATAGTGATTAAACTTTGTTATATATTTTACTAACTATTATTCTCAACAAGAATTAACTCTTTTCTAATAAGATTTAATTTTATATGTAGATTTTTCTATTAAACTATTTGCTATGTATTATTTTACTATATTTTTATACTCATTAAATGTTTTTACAGAAAGTAATTTTGCATACCAAATACTCTGTATTATTCTTTCTTAAATAAATATAAAAATACAGTATCCTTTAAAATTACATGTAGGAGTTATTTCAATTAAGGTCTTAGATGTAACTTAAGAATAGTTTGGATTGCAATAAATCAAATTCAATAAACAGTATTTTTTCCAAAAATCATGAAGAAATCATAATTTGTATATATTATAAGTATATAAAATTCAATTAAAACTATTTTTTTTTTTTGCTCCTTCAAAATAATACAGAAAGTCTAACATATTTTTTAAAAGACACAAAACTTGCAATTTAAATTAATCTTTGCTCCATTTTTTATGAATAACAAAACCAAATACCTTACATCACTGAATCACTTTTAAAATGTATATCACTTAAAAATGTTTAAAAATGCTACTCAAGCAAAATAAGGTATTTAGTTAAATGAGAAGTTATCTCTGATATATCTAATAAAACTCTTAAAATATTCATTATTGCATTATGTATTTATCTCTGCTAATATTATTAAATACAGAAAAGGAATAATTTCATTATTTGTTTAGTATGTTATAAAAGTAGTAAGACTAACTTCAATATACACAAAATAGTAAAATATATATATAAGTAGAGGATAAATTCACAATTCACACAAAATTAAATCTCAGGAGATAAAAACACGGAAATAAAAAAAATGTAAAAAAGATTAAGAATATTTTGGTGTAATTAAAATTATATAATAGTCATAGAGGTGAGGAATACAATAGCATATTAATTAGTATATGTTAAATATGTGTATACTGTATATACAAAAATGAAATACATTACATATTCCTAAATTCAGAACACTTTTACAAAGAAAACCCAGAATTATTGAAAAATTAGTTTACTTAGAAATGTTTGATGAAAGCATTTTTAAAATATCTTTGTAAATTTTTACAATATTATATATTCAAAAGCAAAAATTTTGCAACCCTTTCAAATTAAAAAAAAAATAATAATAAATTCAAATAATCAAATAGAAAATACAAACTTTTAAGTATGCATAATTCTAAAAATTTTGGAAAACGCGTAAAAAGTTTATAATTAAATCTCTAGCTTTTTTTAAAATAATATCCAATTAATTAATAAAAGATAATTAGTATATTTTGTTTATGAATAGACAAAATTTTTTAAATGACTTCTCTTAAAAATAAAATAAAAACAATTTATTTCAACACATAACAGAAAATTGTAAACTTCAGTTTTTCTAAGCAAAGCTTCATTACCATCTCAACATAATAAAAATATATATATATATATATATATATATATATATATATATATATATATATATATATGTCTGTGAATAGGAAAAAATACTCCTTTGATATTGAAACTGGCTCTCACAAGTAGTTCATGACAAACATTTCATCAAAGGAAAAGAAAATTAAAATTTCATGTGGATCATATTTGGCAAAATGAAGTAATACAACTCTGTGTAAGATTTAGAATGCCTTAGATTTACAATTCTAATTTGTAGTTTTAAATTTGTGGTTAGTGTATGAAATTTATTTTGTAATATTTGATTCCATTATACATCATTACACATTGGAATTGTGATAAATTCAAAAAAGTATGGGTGGTAGTTTTATTTGATTATATTTTGTTACAAAAAATATTTTTTGTAACATTTATTTAAAAAATATTGCTACATTTTTCAATATTTATGTATCATCCCCTATTGACCATACATGTAAAAAAATATGTGTCGCTTAATGATGCAATTTAGCACCATATGAATAGCAAATAAAGTTTTTATCTATTTGTTAAAATAAAAATATTAGTAAGCTGTTCGGCATTTCCTTCGCATTTTGAAAAAAATATATCAAAATTTTCAAAATTCTTTGACAAACTTTTATGCGGGAAAAAGACTACAGGATAATATGTAAGTACCCATTTTTATGTTTGTTAACATTCAGAAAGAACCAATTTACACCGGTTCAGTGTAGAATAAGGTACCCCTTGCAATGACAATAAAATTTAATTTATCTTAGTTTAGCTTTTTTGTAACGGCCATCTTGCTAGTCACATCTTGGTACCAAAATATCAAGGGGTACCAGATGTAAACTTTTATCAACACAAATTAGGGTTGTTGACTAAATTCCAATCTTAATGACATCGACCTGACAAGGAAAATTTTCCAAGTATTGATAATTACTGCAATACTCATGTTTGCAAATAATTTTTTTCTATAGTCTTAAGTTTATAAATTGTATTTAGTATATTAAAGAAGTCAATGAAAAGCATTACATTGCAATATTCTGCAACCTGAGTCTAAAATTAATATATTAACATGCATCTAAAATTTACATATCAAAAAATAATTTTGCTAGATAAAGAATTTCTTCTTATATTTTTTTCTTCATTATAATTTTTGAAAATATCATTTATTGATGTGATTGAAAAATTTTACACATAATTATAGATACATTGCCTTAAAATTGAAATTTATTCATTATGTCACAATAGGAACATCCTGGAGGGAATTTAGTAAAGCCCCTATTACATTAGAGTTGCTCAGATTTCAGTTTGAGCAACTCCCGTAGACTTAACATTACGTGACGTCACAGCTTAAAATTTGAGCAACTCGTTCTATCCGTCCAATAATATTACAGCTTTTTTTCACAGCTGCGCAGTTTAAATTTGTAAATCATTTTGTTTTCGCCAAGTTTCATGCCAAATGAAAGTTATTGGCGTTATAAGTTGCCCAGAATGAGCAACTTTTTTGTGCATGCAGCAGCAACTCGAGCAATTCATATCGCCAATTATTTTAAACATGGATCATGTTTTGTCTTTTATTCGCCAAGTGGTACTAATAACATGCAAATATATGATAGGTTTTAATTATTGTATTCCATTTCAAAATGGCTGATGTTAATGTAGACTGGTCAAAAGAGATGGAAGTTGATTTCATTGAATTAATAAGGCTAAAGCCTCATATCTGGGATATTTCTAATTCGAACTACAAATTAATTAAATTGAAGCAGAGAACGTATGATGAGATATCTTCAGAATTAAATGCTAAATATCAAAATTCTGAAGATTTGTTTACACGAGGTAAGAATTTTCACCTATCTTATCATGTATGAATGGTCTCTTAATTTTATTAAAACGATATGTAAAAAATATAATTTTTCAAAATAACTGTTTTGTTTTAGGCTTTAATAAAGATATATATATATCTTTATTAAAGCCTAAAACAATATATATATATATATATATATATATATATATATATATATATATATATATATATATATATATATATATATATATATATATATATATATATATATATATATATATATATATATATATATATATATATATATATATATATTCTTTTATTAGCAAAAAAGTTTAAGTTTTCAGAAATTCTAAGATAAATAATTTTCCGTATAATTTAATTATTCATATATCACTTTAATCTGTTATCGTATAATATTGAAAAAAGAGTGGCTCTGCAGAGCCTTCCTATAATTCAATATGGGAGCATTTTGAAAGACTCTCATTTTTAAATGATACTTGCATACCAAGAAACAGCATTAATAATCTAGACTTTCTAGATTGTGAACTCGAAGTAAGGATTTTATTATAATTTCTTGATAGTTTCCTCATTCTTTACTACAATTTTTCTGGCACTACTTCTAATAATACATTTATAATTTCAATAATTAAGAATCCTTTTTGATAAAGAACTATTCTTTTGGTTAAAAAAAAATTAATTTTCTATAGTAGTAGTAGTTAAATTTATAAATTGTGCTTTAAACACTATAACATGTTTACATATAATTCAAGTTAAGTAAAATATGTTTTCTCTTATTTATTTTTAATAGGAGTTTATTTTAAATCCTAACATGTGCATGCAATTTAATACAAGTAAACTGATTCCTTATCTCTTTTACTCATTTGTTAATAGGAATTAACAGACACAGAAAGTTTCCGAGGTGCATCTGAATTGAAAATACAAAGCAAATCTACAAAAAGAAAGAGGAGAGATGATGATGAACTCTACGAAAGTGCAATTAATTGCTTAAAAAATTTAAGTGAAAATAAATCATCTATAGAAGAAAATTTTGGACTTTATGTTGCCAGCAGAATTGCTGGGATTAAAGATAAGCAAAAAAGAAATGCTCTGCAATTAGAAATAATCAATTTAATAAACTCATTTGATGAAGATTAATATTTTTTTGTCTTTATTGTATACTTTTTCAATATTATACATCAAACATTTAATAAATTTAATAGATAGTTAAAAATTCAGATAATTAAAATTGTTTTTAATTTCTTCAGCAAAGTAATTTCATTTAAAGTTTTGTTAGTTATTCAATACATAAGACTATTTTGTCATTTTACAATGTTTATTGTTTGTGTTAAACTTACATTTGCACATTTAAACTGGAACTTCAGTCAAAATAAGTATGCCATATAAAAATATTTAGTGATAATTTTACTTTTATTTTCATTACATTAATTTCCTGTTTTTCTTTTTAGCAAGTTAATGCATTATAATTAAATGTTTAAACGATTTCATTATTATTCTGCATATAATTAAATTCTTTTATACATTTTTTCCCTTGAACACTGTTACATAATGTTCATTTACTCTTTCAAAATATAATGTCATCTTACAACTCCATTTGCTTTTGACAGTATGTAAATTAGATTTAAAAATAAATTCCTATAACTATGAAAATACTGGAGTGAACAAATAAAATAGTGAAATGATTTCAATGTAAGCAAAAATTTCTATTTAATTAAACATTAAAATATTATTCCTGTGTATATTGTGTATTAAAATGATATAAATCAATATAAAATTTTAACTTCAAGCCTTTTTTCAATTCGTTTTTACTATGAAGCATTTTTAACATATTATAGATTATAGTAAAACTAGTTAAAAATCAAATTTAAAAAGGGCTGTGGGTAAAATGAGTGCTTAGAATATTAAATGGTTAGTAGAATAACGAGTGAGAAAAATCATTAAGCCTTTTTCTAGCTGCAACTATTTTTACAAGATATTAAGTTTTTTTTTTACAATACAAGTGCTGTTACACAACATAAATTCTCACCAATTTACAATTTTAATAATGAAATTAAATACAATATTTGATTAAAATAGAAATCTTGTATTTGTTCCTATTTGCGATGTAAATACAAATAATGTGAAAGTAAGTATAAAAAATATAGATGATTGCTATATTTGCAAAATAATTTAATTCACATCATGGTCAATATGGAGTGTATTTTGACTTCCGATGTAAAGCAATTAAGTAATCATTGAAATGAACAATAAAGACTAATTGCAGTCACTACTGCACAATTAAAGATGAGTGTCATATACATGAGCTTTCTCCATACATGTCTATCATCGAGTGCTTGAGAGTTTTACAATGAGCAATAACAAGTACAATAAATGTTTATGACCCACAACTTATGTGAACTCTTCCTAGAAGAAAATTCACTGTAGATATTCAAATGCCTCATCATGACCTTCAATTGCAAGATTATCAGCTATGAGGCTAAATAGCACTTCATTCTTTTAGTTTCATACAAATTTTTAAACATTCTTTTCAATTTGAAACAAACTATTCATATAATGTCATCTCACAAAATGCTGTCAATTATTTCTTTTCTTCATTTTTTTAACACAAAACTGAAAATATATATATATATTCATTCAAAATATCCTGTCATTTTATTGCAGATTATAGTTTAAGAAACTGCATGTAAATAAAGATAGTGTAAAGAATCTCTGCTTTTATGTGGTGTGTTTGTTTAAATGTAATAAATTAGTTTAAAAATTCATCTTATTTTAATATGCCACAATAAAGATTTACTTGAATAAAAAAGAGAAATAATTAATTATTTTCATTTTAAAAATAAATTATAAATTAAAATTCATTTTATTTTTTTAAAAAAGTAAAATTTTTGTGCATTTCCTCAACTTTTAAAATAGTTGAGTTTTTTGTTTAATATATCAATAGTTAAGCATTCATTTTTCATCATCAGCTATAATTGATATTTTCAATTATAATATCAAGCTAATTTTCCACAAAAGTCTATGGATAACTATATATGTCGTAGGTTAGGTCAAGTTACTACAACAAAAAACTGCTTTGGAGCTTTAATCCCCTATATCCCAAGGAAATAACATGTTTCTTATGGGAAAGTGACAATATTATAATGTAGATATGATGATTGAACGGATCAAAATTTTATTTTAAATATAATCTACTCAAATTTTTTTTCTGCCAAAATTGACTGATGAGTGAAAAAAATATATGGAGTAATATTAAATAAACAGAAAATTTGATATTGCATAATGAAATATTTACTCTACACATGCAGTTTTTTTGTGTTTTCAAATTTAAAGGTGCAAAAATGTTTATGTTAAAAAATATATATTTTAAGTAATTGATACAGTGTAATACAGATATAAAATTTTGAACCGAATTATTTGTTTAAAAAAGTTTTAAATTGAAAATGGTAATTTTCTCAATCTTGAAGAAATAATCATAAGAAAGATTAATGAATTGTATTTAATACTTAAATGTATTTTATATGGTAAACCTTTTAATTTATAAGTGTGAGTAATGAATAAAATTAAGATCTGATAATAAAAACAATTACCAAACATATTACAAGCTACTTTATTTATTTTACATAACCATTAATGTAAATCCAATACTTTATTTTGCCATGGAACAGCACCAATACCATTAAAATAATCGCAAAACTTTTTCTGAATTTGTTTTGCTATTGCTGTTCCATGTGTGACACTTCGCAGCAGAGGCAATAACATACTGCTTCCTGCTCTCTCAATGTCATCTTCAATTGGTTGGACTTGGTTTTTTCTTAACAAGTTATGAAGGCAGCAGGAAGCAAAAACATATTTCTGCACTTTTACTGGAGAAGCCATTATTTGATTTTGAAATAATCTGAACCTGGAAGAAAGTAAGCCAAAAGCAATTTCTGAAACTCGCCTGGCTCTAGATAATCGATAATTAAAGATTCGTTTTTGATCATCAAGACCTCTACCTGGATAAGGCTTCATAATAGAAGTACAGAGAGGGAATGCATCATGAGCTACAATTACATAAGGTACAAAATCAGAAGTACCAGGTAAACGTTCAGCTTCAGGTATATTGAGGATTTCGTTTTCCAAAGCAAATTTCAATTTGCTTTTATTCCAAACACCTCCATCACTTATCCTGCCATTGGTCCCAATGTCAACATATAAAAACTCTAAATTAGAATCAACTAGAGCAAGAAGAACAATACTGAACTCTCCTTTATAGTTGTAGTATGTGGAACCAGAACCAGGTGGAGGCAATATTTTAATATGCTTTCCATCCATGGCTCCAATGCACATAGGAAAGATCCATATTTTAGAAAATGCATTGGCAACGCTCTTCCATAGTTCAGAAGTTTTGGGAATTTTCAAATTTTCCCTCAAAACCAAACTTAATGCATCACAGACTTCTTCCAGGATGAATGATATTGTACTTTGTGCTATTCGAAACTGAAAAGCCAGAGAGCTTTGTGTTTCACCTAGAAAAAAGAAATAGCAATATTTTAAGTTATTCACATCATATTTTTGATACAAATAAAACTTTGATTTTTAAAAAATAAAAATAATATTATATATTTTAATATTTTTGAAACCACTCCTTTTTTTGTGAGCACCTTAATTTTGAAAATAATAGAATACAAAGAAAAATATCATTAAGGTAAAAGTAAATACATTTCTAGATATGTTAGACTTTTTAAAAGTGAAATAAATATTTGCTGTTGTTCTTGTCGTGTGCCAGCCAGGCTGGCAATATGGGGTGTGCTGCTCCACTTTTCCAACTGAACCATATTTTGCTGTGGAGTCCAACTTCCTCAGTACAAACATAGGTACCAGTTCATTGGGTAGGCAACCATTCATTCCACATTCATACAAGGAAATGACAAAGACAGGATAGATAGAGAGAGAAAGTACATCCATATCCGATCGGGGATTCGAACCCAGGACCTCCCTACCCAAAGTCAGACATGCTGACCACTAGACAAGTTGGGCAGCAAAAATCAATATTTAACTTTTATATGTTTTGAAAGTGTTTAATTTGAACAAACATGTAACAAATAGCCTAAACAAATGATAAAACTACACCTACACTGCTAAATTTAAAAACATGATAAAAGAAAAATAGCTTAACAATTTAAGAATGAGATTTATTGGAACAAAATGAAAGAGACAGATCTGTGCCTACTATTATTAAAATTGAATAAAAAAATAAACAATCATATTAAAATACCTGTTTCTAGAAATCTTAAAGTCAGCGATAATTTCTCAGCAGCTGGTATTGGGTCTTCTTTTCAAGTAAAGGTTTCACTTTTGAAAGGATATCTTCAAACGTTTGAGTATCCATTCGTAAAAATCTCCTATATCCTTCGGAATCCTGTAATATAAAAAAATATAGCAATAAAAATCTACTTCCAGAATTTTAAATCTTTGATTGTAAAAAATCAGATTACAATATTTTTTCAAAAGAAAATTTAAATCAAGGACATTTTTACAGTAATTATACTTAAAATATTTTACACTTTATGGTTACTTGTGTTTCCTGAACATTTCCTTGTATCATGTGGTTAAATTAAATAGTTAATGCAATAAAATATTCAAAATCATCTTAGTGATAAATGCTATACATATGAGGAATAATTGTCAAACAAAAATGGATTTACCAAAAATGGATGTTTAATGTGAAAAGTTTTAAGTATACAAATAAATACATGCATACTTATTTGTATGTTTATTGTCTTGTATGTCATATTTATTTGTATGTATGATTTCACTTTTTTTTTTTTTTTTTGAAATAGGAAGTATACATTTTTAGACGAAAGCAGCTAAGAATTAAATAATTAAGTTGGGTTTAAGTATATTACTTCCGCACATTATAGGAAAACCGATTATGAAAACTATCATTAATATATGCTCAATAAATTAAGGAATTATAATCTTTTAATGAGAGAGAAAACTACCGCCATGTGTAATTTTTAGAAAAAATTCCTTATTAACAACTTTTAAAAATACAAATACTAATACAATGACTGGTTAATACTTATAACTAAAATAAACTACAAAAATTATTTTAGACTTACTTCTAAAGCAAGCTCCTTCATGAGGTTATTAAAACAACCAAGACGTTCTCTCCTCAGAAGCCATTGTCTACTCCAAATTCTTTTCTTTTCTTTTTGAATGCGTTTGTTAATAATCAAACATGAAGCAACCAGATATTTTTCATTTTCACGTCGGTGAAGATTATCTTTCCCCATTTTAAAAGTAAAGGTACACACGAAACAAGATGGCGTATAGTAAACAAAATTTGGCTACAAACTAAATTCCCCAGTAAGAATTCATTATGAAATGTGGACACCTTTTGAGTAAAATATGGCAACCTTAAAAATGTTAGCCAAAAAAGGGATCTATTATTAAATCTTGTAAGGCTGTTATTTTCTTACAGCAAACCTGAAAGTAATCTCAAGCATTCATTGGACGAAAAGAACGAGTTGCTCAAATTTTAAGCTGTCACGTCACGTAATGTTAAGTCTACGGGAGTTGCTCAAACTGAAATCTGGGCAACTCTAATGTAATAGGGGCTTAAGACTCCTGAAAATTTTGCGAAATTTATTTCTTGACAACATGTGGATTAAAATCTCCCCTAAATTCTTGCCTTGTGGGCTAATTTACAAAAGTAAGTAAATATGGCTGACAGAGATATCTACTATCACCTAAGGAATGGTACCTGCTATACATAGTGCATTGCAACACTTCAGGAATCATACCAATTTCGCAAAATTTTCAGGAGTCTTAAGCCCCTATTACATTAGAGTTGCCCAGATTTCAGTTTGAGCAACTCCCGTAGACTTAACATTACGTGACGTGACAGCTTAAAATTTGAGCAACTCGTTCTTTTCGTCCAATGAATGCTTGAGATTACTTTCAGGTTTGCTGTAAGAAAATAACAGCCTTACAAGATTTAATAATAGATCCCTTTTTTGGCTAACATTTTTAAGGTTGCCATATTTTACTCAAAAGGTGTCCACATTTCATAATGAATTCTTACTGGGGAATTTAGTTTGTAGCCAAATTTTGTTTACTATACGCCATCTTGTTTCGTGTGTACCTTTACTTTTAAAATGGGGAAAGATAATCTTCACCGACGTGAAAATGAAAAATATCTGGTTGCTTCATGTTTGATTATTAACAAACGCATTCAAAAAGAAAAGAAAAGAATTTGGAGTAGACAATGGCTTCTGAGGAGAGAACGTCTTGGTTGTTTTAATAACCTCATGAAGGAGCTTGCTTTAGAAGTAAGTCTAAAATAATTTTTGTAGTTTATTTTAGTTATAAGTATTAACCAGTCATTGTATTAGTATTTGTATTTTTAAAAGTTGTTAATAAGGAATTTTTTCTAAAAATTACACATGGCGGTAGTTTTCTCTCTCATTAAAAGATTATAATTCCTTAATTTATTGAGCATATATTAATGATAGTTTTCATAATCGGTTTTCCTATAATGTGCGGAAGTAATATACTTAAACCCAACTTAATTATTTAATTCTTAGCTGCTTTCGTCTAAAAATGTATACTTCCTATTTCAAAAAAAAAAAAAAAAAAGTGAAATCATACATACAAATAAATATGACATACAAGACAATAAACATACAAATAAGTATGCATGTATTTATTTGTATACTTAAAACTTTTCACATTAAACATCCATTTTTGGTAAATCCATTTTTGTTTGACAATTATTCCTCATATGTATAGCATTTATCACTAAGATGATTTTGAATATTTTATTGCATTAACTATTTAATTTAACCACATGATACAAGGAAATGTTCAGGAAACACAAGTAACCATAAAGTGTAAAATATTTTAAGTATAATTACTGTAAAAATGTCCTTGATTTAAATTTTCTTTTGAAAAAATATTGTAATCTGATTTTTTACAATCAAAGATTTAAAATTCTGGAAGTAGATTTTTATTGCTATATTTTTTTATATTACAGGATTCCGAAGGATATAGGAGATTTTTACGAATGGATACTCAAACGTTTGAAGATATCCTTTCAAAAGTGAAACCTTTACTTGAAAAGAAGACCCAATACCAGCTGCTGAGAAATTATCGCTGACTTTAAGATTTCTAGAAACAGGTATTTTAATATGATTGTTTATTTTTTTATTCAATTTTAATAATAGTAGGCACAGATCTGTCTCTTTCATTTTGTTCCAATAAATCTCATTCTTAAATTGTTAAGCTATTTTTCTTTTATCATGTTTTTAAATTTAGCAGTGTAGGTGTAGTTTTATCATTTGTTTAGGCTATTTGTTACATGTTTGTTCAAATTAAACACTTTCAAAACATATAAAAGTTAAATATTGATTTTTGCTGCCCAACTTGTCTAGTGGTCAGCATGTCTGACTTTGGGTAGGGAGGTCCTGGGTTCGAATCCCCGATCGGATATGGATGTACTTTCTCTCTCTATCTATCCTGTCTTTGTCATTTCCTTGTATGAATGTGGAATGAATGGTTGCCTACCCAATGAACTGGTACCTATGTTTGTACTGAGGAAGTTGGACTCCACAGCAAAATATGGTTCAGTTGGAAAAGTGGAGCAGCACACCCCATATTGCCAGCCTGGCTGGCACACGACAAGAACAACAGCAAATATTTATTTCACTTTTAAAAAGTCTAACATATCTAGAAATGTATTTACTTTTACCTTAATGATATTTTTCTTTGTATTCTATTATTTTCAAAATTAAGGTGCTCACAAAAAAAGGAGTGGTTTCAAAAATATTAAAATATATAATATTATTTTTATTTTTTAAAAATCAAAGTTTTATTTGTATCAAAAATATGATGTGAATAACTTAAAATATTGCTATTTCTTTTTTCTAGGTGAAACACAAAGCTCTCTGGCTTTTCAGTTTCGAATAGCACAAAGTACAATATCATTCATCCTGGAAGAAGTCTGTGATGCATTAAGTTTGGTTTTGAGGGAAAATTTGAAAATTCCCAAAACTTCTGAACTATGGAAGAGCGTTGCCAATGCATTTTCTAAAATATGGATCTTTCCTATGTGCATTGGAGCCATGGATGGAAAGCATATTAAAATATTGCCTCCACCTGGTTCTGGTTCCACATACTACAACTATAAAGGAGAGTTCAGTATTGTTCTTCTTGCTCTAGTTGATTCTAATTTAGAGTTTTTATATGTTGACATTGGGACCAATGGCAGGATAAGTGATGGAGGTGTTTGGAATAAAAGCAAATTGAAATTTGCTTTGGAAAACGAAATCCTCAATATACCTGAAGCTGAACGTTTACCTGGTACTTCTGATTTTGTACCTTATGTAATTGTAGCTCATGATGCATTCCCTCTCTGTACTTCTATTATGAAGCCTTATCCAGGTAGAGGTCTTGATGATCAAAAACGAATCTTTAATTATCGATTATCTAGAGCCAGGCGAGTTTCAGAAATTGCTTTTGGCTTACTTTCTTCCAGGTTCAGATTATTTCAAAATCAAATAATGGCTTCTCCAGTAAAAGTGCAGAAATATGTTTTTGCTTCCTGCTGCCTTCATAACTTGTTAAGAAAAAACCAAGTCCAACCAATTGAAGATGACATTGAGAGAGCAGGAAGCAGTATGTTATTGCCTCTGCTGCGAAGTGTCACACATGGAACAGCAATAGCAAAACAAATTCAGAAAAAGTTTTGCGATTATTTTAATGGTATTGGTGCTGTTCCATGGCAAAATAAAGTATTGGATTTACATTAATGGTTATGTAAAATAAATAAAGTAGCTTGTAATATGTTTGGTAATTGTTTTTATTATCAGATCTTAATTTTATTCATTACTCACACTTATAAATTAAAAGGTTTACCATATAAAATACATTTAAGTATTAAATACAATTCATTAATCTTTCTTATGATTATTTCTTCAAGATTGAGAAAATTACCATTTTCAATTTAAAACTTTTTTAAACAAATAATTCGGTTCAAAATTTTATATCTGTATTACACTGTATCAATTACTTAAAATATATATTTTTTAACATAAACATTTTTGCACCTTTAAATTTGAAAACACAAAAAAACTGCATGTGTAGAGTAAATATTTCATTATGCAATATCAAATTTTCTGTTTATTTAATATTACTCCATATATTTTTTTCACTCATCAGTCAATTTTGGCAGAAAAAAAATTTGAGTAGATTATATTTAAAATAAAATTTTGATCCGTTCAATCATCATATCTACATTATAATATTGTCACTTTCCCATAAGAAACATGTTATTTCCTTGGGATATAGGGGATTAAAGCTCCAAAGCAGTTTTTTGTTGTAGTAACTTGACCTAACCTACGACATATATAGTTATCCATAGACTTTTGTGGAAAATTAGCTTGATATTATAATTGAAAATATCAATTATAGCTGATGATGAAAAATGAATGCTTAACTATTGATATATTAAACAAAAAACTCAACTATTTTAAAAGTTGAGGAAATGCACAAAAATTTTACTTTTTTAAAAAAATAAAATGAATTTTAATTTATAATTTATTTTTAAAATGAAAATAATTAATTATTTCTCTTTTTTATTCAAGTAAATCTTTATTGTGGCATATTAAAATAAGATGAATTTTTAAACTAATTTATTACATTTAAACAAACACACCACATAAAAGCAGAGATTCTTTACACTATCTTTATTTACATGCAGTTTCTTAAACTATAATCTGCAATAAAATGACAGGATATTTTGAATGAATATATATATATATTTTCAGTTTTGTGTTAAAAAAATGAAGAAAAGAAATAATTGACAGCATTTTGTGAGATGACATTATATGAATAGTTTGTTTCAAATTGAAAAGAATGTTTAAAAATTTGTATGAAACTAAAAGAATGAAGTGCTATTTAGCCTCATAGCTGATAATCTTGCAATTGAAGGTCATGATGAGGCATTTGAATATCTACAGTGAATTTTCTTCTAGGAAGAGTTCACATAAGTTGTGGGTCATAAACATTTATTGTACTTGTTATTGCTCATTGTAAAACTCTCAAGCACTCGATGATAGACATGTATGGAGAAAGCTCATGTATATGACACTCATCTTTAATTGTGCAGTAGTGACTGCAATTAGTCTTTATTGTTCATTTCAATGATTACTTAATTGCTTTACATCGGAAGTCAAAATACACTCCATATTGACCATGATGTGAATTAAATTATTTTGCAAATATAGCAATCATCTATATTTTTTATACTTACTTTCACATTATTTGTATTTACATCGCAAATAGGAACAAATACAAGATTTCTATTTTAATCAAATATTGTATTTAATTTCATTATTAAAATTGTAAATTGGTGAGAATTTATGTTGTGTAACAGCACTTGTATTGTAAAAAAAAAACTTAATATCTTGTAAAAATAGTTGCAGCTAGAAAAAGGCTTAATGATTTTTCTCACTCGTTATTCTACTAACCATTTAATATTCTAAGCACTCATTTTACCCACAGCCCTTTTTAAATTTGATTTTTAACTAGTTTTACTATAATCTATAATATGTTAAAAATGCTTCATAGTAAAAACGAATTGAAAAAAGGCTTGAAGTTAAAATTTTATATTGATTTATATCATTTTAATACACAATATACACAGGAATAATATTTTAATGTTTAATTAAATAGAAATTTTTGCTTACATTGAAATCATTTCACTATTTTATTTGTTCACTCCAGTATTTTCATAGTTATAGGAATTTATTTTTAAATCTAATTTACATACTGTCAAAAGCAAATGGAGTTGTAAGATGACATTATATTTTGAAAGAGTAAATGAACATTATGTAACAGTGTTCAAGGGAAAAAATGTATAAAAGAATTTAATTATATGCAGAATAATAATGAAATCGTTTAAACATTTAATTATAATGCATTAACTTGCTAAAAAGAAAAACAGGAAATTAATGTAATGAAAATAAAAGTAAAATTATCACTAAATATTTTTATATGGCATACTTATTTTGACTGAAGTTCCAGTTTAAATGTGCAAATGTAAGTTTAACACAAACAATAAACATTGTAAAATGACAAAATAGTCTTATGTATTGAATAACTAACAAAACTTTAAATGAAATTACTTTGCTGAAGAAATTAAAAACAATTTTAATTATCTGAATTTTTAACTATCTATTAAATTTATTAAATGTTTGATGTATAATATTGAAAAAGTATACAATAAAGACAAAAAAATATTAATCTTCATCAAATGAGTTTATTAAATTGATTATTTCTAATTGCAGAGCATTTCTTTTTTGCTTATCTTTAATCCCAGCAATTCTGCTGGCAACATAAAGTCCAAAATTTTCTTCTATAGATGATTTATTTTCACTTAAATTTTTTAAGCAATTAACTGCACTTTCGTAGAGTTCATCATCATCTCTCCTCTTTCTTTTTGTAGATTTGCTTTGTATTTTCAATTCAGATGCACCTCGGAAACTTTCTGTGTCTGTTAATTCCTATTAACAAATGAGTAAAAGAGATAAGGAATCAGTTTACTTGTATTAAATTGCATGCACATGTTAGGATTTAAAATAAACTCCTATTAAAAATAAATAAGAGAAAACATATTTTACTTAACTTGAATTATATGTAAACATGTTATAGTGTTTAAAGCACAATTTATAAATTTAACTACTACTACTATAGAAAATTAATTTTTTTTTAACCAAAAGAATAGTTCTTTATCAAAAAGGATTCTTAATTATTGAAATTATAAATGTATTATTAGAAGTAGTGCCAGAAAAATTGTAGTAAAGAATGAGGAAACTATCAAGAAATTATAATAAAATCCTTACTTCGAGTTCACAATCTAGAAAGTCTAGATTATTAATGCTGTTTCTTGGTATGCAAGTATCATTTAAAAATGAGAGTCTTTCAAAATGCTCCCATATTGAATTATAGGAAGGCTCTGCAGAGCCACTCTTTTTTCAATATTATACGATAACAGATTAAAGTGATATATGAATAATTAAATTATACGGAAAATTATTTATCTTAGAATTTCTGAAAACTTAAACTTTTTTGCTAATAAAAGATATATATATATATATATATATATATATATATATATATATATATATATATATATATATATATATATATATATATATATATATATATATATATATATATATATATATATATATATATATATATATATATATATATATATTGTTTTAGGCTTTAATAAAGATATATATATATCTTTATTAAAGCCTAAAACAAAACAGTTATTTTGAAAAATTATATTTTTTACATATCGTTTTAATAAAATTAAGAGACCATTCATACATGATAAGATAGGTGAAAATTCTTACCTCGTGTAAACAAATCTTCAGAATTTTGATATTTAGCATTTAATTCTGAAGATATCTCATCATACGTTCTCTGCTTCAATTTAATTAATTTGTAGTTCGAATTAGAAATATCCCAGATATGAGGCTTTAGCCTTATTAATTCAATGAAATCAACTTCCATCTCTTTTGACCAGTCTACATTAACATCAGCCATTTTGAAATGGAATACAATAATTAAAACCTATCATATATTTGCATGTTATTAGTACCACTTGGCGAATAAAAGACAAAACATGATCCATGTTTAAAATAATTGGCGATATGAATTGCTCGAGTTGCTGCTGCATGCACAAAAAAGTTGCTCATTCTGGGCAACTTATAACGCCAATAACTTTCATTTGGCATGAAACTTGGCGAAAACAAAATGATTTACAAATTTAAACTGCGCAGCTGTGAAAAAAAGCTGTAATATTATTGGACGGATAGAACGAGTTGCTCAAATTTTAAGCTGTGACGTCACGTAATGTTAAGTCTACGGGAGTTGCTCAAACTGAAATCTGAGCAACTCTAATGTAATAGGGGCTTTACTAAATTCCCTCCAGGATGTTCCTATTGTGACATAATGAATAAATTTCAATTTTAAGGCAATGTATCTATAATTATGTGTAAAATTTTTCAATCACATCAATAAATGATATTTTCAAAAATTATAATGAAGAAAAAAATATAAGAAGAAATTCTTTATCTAGCAAAATTATTTTTTGATATGTAAATTTTAGATGCATGTTAATATATTAATTTTAGACTCAGGTTGCAGAATATTGCAATGTAATGCTTTTCATTGACTTCTTTAATATACTAAATACAATTTATAAACTTAAGACTATAGAAAAAAATTATTTGCAAACATGAGTATTGCAGTAATTATCAATACTTGGAAAATTTTCCTTGTCAGGTCGATGTCATTAAGATTGGAATTTAGTCAACAACCCTAATTTGTGTTGATAAAAGTTTACATCTGGTACCCCTTGATATTTTGGTACCAAGATGTGACTAGCAAGATGGCCGTTACAAAAAAGCTAAACTAAGATAAATTAAATTTTATTGTCATTGCAAGGGGTACCTTATTCTACACTGAACCGGTGTAAATTGGTTCTTTCTGAATGTTAACAAACATAAAAATGGGTACTTACATATTATCCTGTAGTCTTTTTCCCGCATAAAAGTTTGTCAAAGAATTTTGAAAATTTTGATATATTTTTTTCAAAATGCGAAGGAAATGCCGAACAGCTTACTAATATTTTTATTTTAACAAATAGATAAAAACTTTATTTGCTATTCATATGGTGCTAAATTGCATCATTAAGCGACATATATTTTTTTACATGTATGGTCAATAGGGGATGATACATAAATATTGAAAAATGTAGCAATATTTTTTAAATAAATGTTACAAAAAATATTTTTTGTAACAAAATATAATCAAATAAAACTACCACCCATACTTTTTTGAATTTATCACAATTCCAATGTGTAATGATGTATAATGGAATCAAATATTACAAAATAAATTTCATACACTAACCACAAATTTAAAACTACAAATTAGAATTGTAAATCTAAGGCATTCTAAATCTTACACAGAGTTGTATTACTTCATTTTGCCAAATATGATCCACATGAAATTTTAATTTTCTTTTCCTTTGATGAAATGTTTGTCATGAACTACTTGTGAGAGCCAGTTTCAATATCAAAGGAGTATTTTTTCCTATTCACAGACATATATATATATATATATATATATATATATATATATATATATATATATATATTTTTTATTATGTTGAGATGGTAATGAAGCTTTGCTTAGAAAAACTGAAGTTTACAATTTTCTGTTATGTGTTGAAATAAATTGTTTTTATTTTATTTTTAAGAGAAGTCATTTAAAAAATTTTGTCTATTCATAAACAAAATATACTAATTATCTTTTATTAATTAATTGGATATTATTTTAAAAAAAGCTAGAGATTTAATTATAAACTTTTTACGCGTTTTCCAAAATTTTTAGAATTATGCATACTTAAAAGTTTGTATTTTCTATTTGATTATTTGAATTTATTATTATTTTTTTTTTAATTTGAAAGGGTTGCAAAATTTTTGCTTTTGAATATATAATATTGTAAAAATTTACAAAGATATTTTAAAAATGCTTTCATCAAACATTTCTAAGTAAACTAATTTTTCAATAATTCTGGGTTTTCTTTGTAAAAGTGTTCTGAATTTAGGAATATGTAATGTATTTCATTTTTGTATATACAGTATACACATATTTAACATATACTAATTAATATGCTATTGTATTCCTCACCTCTATGACTATTATATAATTTTAATTACACCAAAATATTCTTAATCTTTTTTACATTTTTTTTATTTCCGTGTTTTTATCTCCTGAGATTTAATTTTGTGTGAATTGTGAATTTATCCTCTACTTATATATATATTTTACTATTTTGTGTATATTGAAGTTAGTCTTACTACTTTTATAACATACTAAACAAATAATGAAATTATTCCTTTTCTGTATTTAATAATATTAGCAGAGATAAATACATAATGCAATAATGAATATTTTAAGAGTTTTATTAGATATATCAGAGATAACTTCTCATTTAACTAAATACCTTATTTTGCTTGAGTAGCATTTTTAAACATTTTTAAGTGATATACATTTTAAAAGTGATTCAGTGATGTAAGGTATTTGGTTTTGTTATTCATAAAAAATGGAGCAAAGATTAATTTAAATTGCAAGTTTTGTGTCTTTTAAAAAATATGTTAGACTTTCTGTATTATTTTGAAGGAGCAAAAAAAAAAAATAGTTTTAATTGAATTTTATATACTTATAATATATACAAATTATGATTTCTTCATGATTTTTGGAAAAAATACTGTTTATTGAATTTGATTTATTGCAATCCAAACTATTCTTAAGTTACATCTAAGACCTTAATTGAAATAACTCCTACATGTAATTTTAAAGGATACTGTATTTTTATATTTATTTAAGAAAGAATAATACAGAGTATTTGGTATGCAAAATTACTTTCTGTAAAAACATTTAATGAGTATAAAAATATAGTAAAATAATACATAGCAAATAGTTTAATAGAAAAATCTACATATAAAATTAAATCTTATTAGAAAAGAGTTAATTCTTGTTGAGAATAATAGTTAGTAAAATATATAACAAAGTTTAATCACTATAAAATATATCTTATAGTGATTAAACTTTGATATATTTATATGATGTATATCAGAATTATATTAGTGTTAAGTGACTTAAAATAAATAATTGGGTAAAAAATGAGTAATAAATTTTTTAATTCTGTTATCATGTACATAATACTTTAATTTGTGAAATGAATATTTAAAAAGAACAAATTTCGAAATGCAGACGATTTAGTTAACATGTTTACTAATTACGAAAGTAATTTGATACTATTAATTGCATGACTAGAGCCCCGTAATAACCCAGGCCGACGCATGAGATTTGCATTTTCCAAATCTTGGGGACCATAATGTATCTCTATGGAGTTTTTTGATAATTGCCTTGAGAAATAAAGGAATTTAAAGCACATTTTTCAGAATTTTTTGCTACCAAACGTTCGACATAGGCCATAAGATTATTTTGTGAGTCATTAAATAATGAAAACGGTAATGTTTAAGCCATTAATAGTCGCAACTATTTTATGATGCTTACGGTTTGCTACTTTTTCTTTAAAATCGCCCTTTTGGCACAGTCTGGGTTTGCTTATTTTGATTAAGAAACTTACGTGATAAAAAGTGATATCACTATTCTTAAGATAAATAATATTTTTTAATTACTGGAAAAGCCAATTTAAAATGTAATTAAGTTTTGAATTATAACATCTTATAACATGGTATCTTGTTCGAAGTGCTTATCATTTTATTTATATCTGAATTACAGAGTATGTGCACTAATTTTGTTATGTTTATAAATTTTGTATAATTCCGCCACCAAACACATTTAATAAAAATAAAAGGAAATAAATGGATCACGAAAATGCAGAACTTTAAAGTTTATTTTAGATATATTATATGTGTTAAGTATATATTACTCTCAAATTATATGTTGTAAGTATATATTACTTACTTGTTAGTAAAATAATATATACTTACAATATGTAAGAAATGTTATTTTTTTATTTTTGATTGTTATTATGTTTGTGAAAATTATTGTTGTATATTACTTACAGTATAATATAATTCAATAAAAAATAGTTTCTCTGCTGTCCTTTTTTATAATATATGAAGGTATATATTATTTATGTAAGTTATAACATAGGTTTACATATTGTAAGTATGTATAATTGTTTGTCAGTAATATTATACTATAATATACTTACTATTAAATAAATTACTTACCATGTACAAAAAAGTTTTTTTTTTTAAATTTCTGATATTGTTTTTTTTTTTTTGTATTAGTAAAACACAATTTAATCAGATTCTTAAAAAATTATTAAGAATAATTTTTGCACATTACAATCCTTTTTAAAATTTATTACGGGAGAAAATATTACTTTAGAAACGTATCAAACAAAGAAAACAAATGTGTCAAATGTAAACTAAATGTATGTAAGAATGTTGCGTTATACGAAGTTTTTTGGTAACCATAGTGTTTGTGACAGGTCTGGAAGTCCATCTATCAGCTCCCCTTTACAGGAGCCTTATCCATGACATTTACGTAATTATAGTATTAATCACGTGACGTAATTATAGTATTAATCACGTAATATAGTATTAATTACGTAATTATAGTATTAATCACGTATAGTATAATCACGTGACTAATTTGACCAATGAGCGATCAGGTTTGACTCATCTGTTGAATTACCATTGGCTCAGTAACTTTTTCTATCAGGTGATCTGTGAATACCATTTTCTAATTCTGAGGTTCAGATTGCTACCTGGTGGTTATTGAACTCCGGATAACTTCGTGTTCAAGATTAATGTTTAATAGGGGGTAAGACAGAGGTGTCAAAATCAATTTTGCAGAGGACCATATATTAAATTTAGAATGCGTGCGTGGGCCAGATTCAAATAAAAAATGTACTGAATTATTATAACATTTTATTTATTTAATTACATCGTATATAATATACAGATGTTAAAAGTCACATATCAAAGTTATAAAAGAGGGTAATTATTTTGAGCTCGAAGATCCAGATACTGACTTCTCTTGTTTTTGACAATCTCATTGATGTCAGGTACCATATTTGTTGCAGATATTTTAATAATTGATTGGAGAAGTTCATTCGTAAACCTTGTGTGATGTTTATTCTTATTTATTTTCATGACGGAAAACATCTGCTCACATAAATAGGTGCTACCAAACATGCACAGATTGCGTGCTGCATGCTTTTTTAATTCCTGGTATTTACCCAAACTCTTTAAATATTGCGTGTAAAATGTAAGAGCGTTTATCTATTTAAATTTTTATTTCAAAATACTGTCCGACTGTAGATCTATCAACTCCCTTTGCAAATGAACTAGTGTCTGTGAAGCTTCAAAATTGAATGGATTGTTGAAAATTGGGAATTCCATTTCATTCATTTTGTGGAAGTCTTCAAAACGATTGTAAGTTCCGTAATCAAATTTTACAGAAGTTGAGAATATTGATCCAATTTTTTTGATTCCCTGTGGCAAATGATTTTAAATGAGGGAAAGGATCCAAAGTTTGATTTTTTACCTGATTTTCCCACAGCCTCAATTTGGTTTCAAAGGTTTGATTGCATGACTTTATTTGAGTGACAATCAGATTTTTACCCGGTAGCTTTACATTCAGATCAGTCAAGTGCTTATTCATATCTACAAAAAAGGCACAGTCAACCTACCAGTCATTGTCACAATCAATTGGGTTGCTTTTTTCTAACATGAAAGCTTGAATAGAGTCACGTAATGCATAAAATCTTTCTAAAACTACTCCTCGACTGCGCTAACGAACTTCGGTGAAATAAGGGGCATCAGAGAACTTTTCGTCCAAATCTTGTAAAAATTGCCTGAACTTTTGGTGATTTAGTCCTCTGCTCTTTATAAAATTTACTATTTTAATTATATGTTGCATGACATGGCCCATTATTAAATGTTTGGATGCCAATGATTCCAAATGATTTATACAGAGAAATTCCTTAAAATTCCCTGATGTTTTTTGTTTTGATGTAGTTACAATGCCCGAATGTTTGCTAGCCATGGCAGGAGCACCCTCGGTAGTTGTGCTGCTAAGTATATTATAATTGAGTTCACATTCTGCTATCAAATACTCAATTGAAGAATAAACATCATTTTTTGTTGTTGTAGCATCTGTCAATGGTACGAACTTTAATAGTTCTTCAGTTATTTGAAAGCTACTGTTAATACCTTGTATAAAAACAGTATATCAACAGTATCAGTGCTCTCAAGAGCCAGTAAAAAGTTTGTATATTCCTTAATATTTTCCTTCAGTTGACGAACCAAATTTTGTGATAAATCATTTATTCTTGAAGCAACAGTGTTCCTTGCAAGCAAAATATTTTGAATTATTGACTTTTGAAATTGAAATGAAACATTGGCAACTTTCAACATAGAGTTTTTAATAAAATCACATCAGTGAAGGGTTTGATCTCTTCGTGATTTTAAATGCAATAATATAGGACATCTTCTCTCTCAGTATTAGGTTTATTACTAAACCTATATTAAGTTGTGCTGTATACACTGATTGTTGACATTGCAGTTTAGATTTTAAAGAAGACAATGTTTCCATTCTTATTTTTTCAGTGTAACAATCGAATTTTGATTTATGATTCGCATATCATAGTGTGCCTTCAAGTTAAACTCCTTACAAACAACAACTGTAAGTCAAACACCTTGGCTTACCTTTCCATTCTATGAGAAAATATGCAATTTCTCATTTAGACTGAAAAACTCTGCACTCACTATCAACTTAACGTTTTTGTGACATTATGCCAAAATTGTAATTTATAGAACTCGACACAACAGTTATGGATATCATATATGCACGACACAAACAAGTGCACAAAGCCTCACAATCACTACTTCGCAATACAATTAAAATTCTTTTCCGACCATATCGCTTGGATTACTCGACTCAACTGACTCACGTCGCGCAGACTCACTCCTTTTATATCGATAAGGGAAGGTTCTAGTCTAGACTCAAAGTGCATGGAAGATTCGATTGTTCTCAACAAAAATAATAGGGTATTTCCGTTTGTTGCTAAGAGATGACGTTACTGTCCATCTCTCTCACTTGTCAAGGCACGCACTGCCCTTGAAATTACTTATAAATGTAGTGTGTGCTTTTTAAAGTTTCCGTAGAGGAATCGAGTGAAGTCTAAATGCTCTAAAAAACATGATTCTTCTTTCTGTGACATATTGCGATCGCGGGCCCGTATTTTTGACATGACTGCTCTAAGATTCATGATTTAGGGGACAAAATTGAGAGTTCAGGCACTTTCATCAATGATAGGAACAAAAATCTGGAAAACTTTCTTCATAATTTCTAAGCAAAAGCCAACAGTTATTGAAGCTACAAGTAATGATTATTTATGTTACTTTAAATGAATTAAACATTTCTAAAATGAAAATGTTCACCTTAGTGTTTGAATAATTAGAAAGATAATTGAGCCTGAATTAATATTTTATTTGTGTTTGTTTGGTTAAAGAATTAATGTGTATCCAATGAAATTAAATAAAAAGTAAGGCTTTAAATATATGGTTTAAATTACAGTGAACCATTGGATGTAATCTTAATATTTAGCTGAATATCGTAAATGTTCTAGAAATAGAAATGTAAGCTTTTAATTTTTGAAGCATATAGCATTTTAGAATAAGAATTTACGCAAATTTCCGAAATTTGAATTTGACAAAATTTTAATTATTGATACGCATTAAAGTATTTTAAATTTTATAGAAAATTTTTATTCATTGCATTCCAAAAACGTATAACTTTCATTTAATACATAATTTCAACCAGATTTGTATTCAGGCACCACTTTACTGATAAGCTAATTTCAAGTAAGTAATAATTTACTGATAAAATCAATCAGTAAAAAAACTTCAAATAGGCCAATATACCATCATTTTAACTATAAATAAATTGTACTTTTATCACTCCTAACATTTTAAAGTTTCCTATGAAAAGATAAATCTACGTGAACAGAATCAATATTTATGTATTCATTTTATCTATATTTTTTTATTTTGAATAAGTGAAATATCAGTAAATTTTCACGTAATGGCATTTCTTTATTATATTCCCCCTCTTGAAGCTCACCTTCTTTAAGTGAGTACGGGTGTCCCAAACCCTAGGGGTACCCAGGAAAATATTCTCCCTCTGTTTTTCCTCTCTTCTCCTTCTAATCTTTTCATATCCTTTCCATCCTTAGACGGTAAGCTAAGGAGCTTTTCATAAGTAACTGTTGCTCCTCTGTTTGCTTCTTGCTTCTCATTTGACAGTCAAGATCCCCACGTGTTGCCCATGCGTGGCAACACTTTGGACGGGTAATACATTGTGGTACCCAGAGTATTAATCGAATGGTGCTTAGCTACAGTCGTGGCTAGTCTGCTAGAGATCAAGTGAAGGGAACTGATCTTCGAACGTGGCGTTAAGGGTGGTCATTGTCTTCGGGGATTACTCCCAGAATATTGGTGTCTGTTAGCACTATAGTAAGCGCCGAGGCTGGAAATGTCCAGAACCGTTGGTTACCATCCTTTGTAAGGCTCCACCGTGGGCGATGCCGTCGAGCCTGAATCTTTACAAACATCTTATGGGAACAGACTCTTTCGTCGTCGAAACCAATTCATGTAATCGCTTCATATTAATAAGAATTCCAAACACTTTTCATTGAGTATCGTTTTTTGTAGTACAAAAACTTCTCACATTTTTTATTGGTAGCACACAAAATTTTAAAAAATCACGATCGGGAGATCTTTTTGTTCAATTCGACAATAAACAAGCCTTGATAATCAGTAATTTAAAAAGAAAAGTAAGTTCTTTTCCAGTCGAAACATCACTTTATAAAACTTTAAATGAGTCTCGTGGTGTTTTTCTAACCACAATTTCAAATATGACATGCTACTGAAGCAGAACTTTTGGAAGAACTTCGGTATCAAGAATTTTGTACTGCACATCGTATAAGCATTCGATGTGAGAGTAAACTTATCCCTATCCAATATGATGTTTTAACTTTTCAAACACCAGTATTACCAAAAATCTAAAATCAGATTACAAAAGCCTAAAATCAACTTAAGTAAATAAGTTACAAATTTCTTCCATAAATTCCTGTTCCTCTTAGATGTTTCAACTATCAGAGATAAGGTCATTCTCAACACGCTTGTTGGAATAGTGGTCTTATGTGTGAAAAATGTGCTCTGTCTGGTCATGAAACTAATGCTTGTACTTCAGAAATTTCCAAGTGTTATAACTGTTCTGGTTCACGTACTGCTTTTTCTAAATCTTACCCTATATGAATCTTGGAGTAAACATTTATTGTAGCCGAGATAAAACTATTACCGGAAGTAAGACAAATAGTAAAAAACAGAGCACCAAAAGCTGGTATTTCCTATTTTACTTTACAAACAGATGCAAAAATAAACAACAATAAAGCAAAAAGAGTATTTGCCAATATCTACAACACTTTCAACTTTGTCATCTAAATCCTCTTTACTATCAACCTCTAAGGCACAAAGAAACGTACTTCAATTACTAATAAACCTGAGACTCATGATACAAAAATTAAAAAACCAAAATCTCGAGAAAAAAGCATTAAAAGAACAATTAATATATCCTCTTCTGAAACAGATATGGAAATGGACTTCTCCTAAACATCTCAGATTGTTACAAAATGTAGAAAAGACAAGCACAAAAACAATCGAATAAAACCTGCTCTGGATGACACTAATTTCATGAAATGGTCGTGGTTCTCGGAAAACATTGGAATTTTTTCATAAAATTTATCTGTCTCATCTTTCTAGCTTTCATGAATTTGCTTTAGTGACTTTATTCTTCTGAGTCATTTATCTCAATAATTCTTATCCAATGATTTACTCCAGCACTTAACTTTATCAAACATTCTTTTGTTTTAGGCGCAGCTTATCGCATCTGAGGATCTTGCTCCAGTAAAGTCAAATCAAATTTTGATTATTTTCTTTTAGAGAGCAACAAATAGTTTCGACCTTAAATAATAAGGGGTTTACAAGAGCAATGTCTTCTTTTAAAGAATTTATTTTTTTATTAATGACTGTTATGTGTTATTTCACATCATATTTGTTTTAAATAACAGAGAAGTTCTCAATTTTGTTATTCACTTTGGTATAATATAATGGACAGATAAAAATGTATCAAATAAATTGATAAGTGGTAATTAAAGAGATTTAACTTAGGAGAGTTAATTTTAAATTTACTTTGTATGTAATGTATTTTATAAGTCATCCAGAATATGATCAGGTTAAGATTAATTTTTGAAACATTTTACTATATCAAATATTTGTATTCAAAATGCAAATAATAAATTAAAATATCCGAGTAGAAGAGTAAAAGGCTAAGTACTTCTGATTAGTTTAAAAATTAAGTAGGCGCACCAAAGAATAAGTAGCTCATATTAAAAATTACATTGAAAAAACACTACTTGAAGAAACTCTTTAAATTAAGTGGGCGCACCAAAGAATAAGTAGCTCATATTAAAAATTACATTGAAAAAACACTACTCGAAGAAACCCTTGAAAGGATTATCAAATGCTAATTGTGCTCCATGTTGATATAGGATCAAATAAAAGATCTATGTTCATTGAAAATTGATTCTATCAAAATTATCAAGACTGTTAAACAGGAAGGTAAAATTTATAGTTAAGTTATTTATAAATTATTTTCAAAATGTTTAAATTTCAGTTATATAAAATATAATTTGAGAAAATCGAAGTAACTGGTCAAGTTATTCTTTTGCTTTTAAGAAAATCACTTTATAGAACTGTGAGCACATAAATTGTAACAAATCATTTGCTTATTTTATGATGTGTCTATTTCTCCCAAAAATTTTCTAAAAGTAACTTAAAAAGAATATTATGTGTATGAGTTCTTGGTCTATGTTTAAATATTTCATGGCTTCTTTAAATTTAGATCTAAAATATTTTATTTCAGAGATTAAACAGTTATCTAAATATAGAATTTTCATAATTAAAGGCTTTTGGTAAATGCAAGCTAAATATTTCACAGAATACCAGTACAAC
The DNA here is from genome assembly GCA_037975125.1 of Latrodectus hesperus. Classification (NCBI taxonomy): domain Eukaryota; kingdom Metazoa; phylum Arthropoda; class Arachnida; order Araneae; family Theridiidae; genus Latrodectus; species Latrodectus hesperus. Next base: position 11,504,566 of record CM075854.1, on the reverse strand, counting down.
TTCTCAGTATTAAAAGATCGACACATTTTTGTATTTCTGCTACAAAATTAAATGATTTTTAGTATTAAGTGGTTCATCAAATGACAATTTTTCCTCATAAATATCTTATAAATTCATTCTCTAATAACATCTTTTATAGTTAATAAGGAAGTTGTTAAAAATAATTATATTTTGATATTTAATTCCAGTAACGTGTAATTATATATTGTCTACCACTGTGATTATAAGAATTTGTTTCTAAATTATAGATTTACTGTGACACATAAATTTTTTAAAGAAACTATACTGTGTGATAATTGTTATTTGTGATAATATTTGAATAAAAATATTTAATAGGAAATATAAGACTGTGTATGATGTAAATTAAAGGAAATTTATGAGAAAATTTAATTTGAGAGTCAAACCTAGAGTATACAAATCTTTTTGGGTTTATATTAGCTCATTCTCATTTTGCATTCTTATTCTATCTAAAAGAGCAAAGTTTTCTCTTTTGAAAAATAATGATGGAAAAGTATTTTTGATTGCGATTATTGTATTTCACATTTAAATTCCTGAAAATCATTATCTCGAAACCGTTTGCATTGAATACAAAATTAGTTCATTAAAAAATAAAATCTTATCAACAATTAAATAATTGTGTGTGTAAGTTATCAGAAAAATTTGTTCAAAACTTTCACGATTAACAAGTTAATGATGCAAAACCAAATGTAAATAAGAAGCAAAAGCAAAAAAATATTTTTCAAACAAAATTTCTATCAAAAGTAAACAAAAACTAATGAATAAATTTTTTTTATAAATTGAATCCTTTTACCATATGACTCGTATTTGATATATTTCTACGGACATTTTAGCTAAGATTCCTTTCTTGTTTTAGAAGTTTCTTTTTATCTACTTTAGAAGGAAGGCCAGATGGGATTCTTTTATGATAAAAGCATATGAAGAGAGTATTTGTAATGCCTAACCTATGTCTGGCTATTCCTGTTGAATAACACTATAATCCTTGTATTTCTTAAAGGTGTCATCAAAATTGTGTTTTTTTAAATCATCTTATTTTATTTTCTTCAAAATGTTTAAATGTTTGGTACCAAAGTTATTTGATAGTCGACTATCAACCAAATGAATAATTCTATTCAACTCATCTTTTAATTCCTATGCTTCTCAACTTGTTGACATTTTAATACTTTTAGGTTGAGCAGGTGAAAGATTTAAAGTATTGTCCTAAAATTATCATTTTATTCAGAAGTAAACTGCATATTAATTTCCAAATTTTCATTAAAATTTCTAAAATGTTGAGCTTGATAGACATTTTTTCCCTGTTGTTAATATTGCCAAAGGAATACTTCTCTTCTGGAGTAACTGGAAGTGAATTGAGAAATGAATTTTTTATTTTTGAAATAAAAACGCTCGTACTTACAAAATGCACCAGATTCTTCAGGATAAGTGCACAAGTACTTATATCAACATTAACTGTAATAAAGATATTTATTTATTTTTTAACCAAAATATGAAATTCTATTCCAATTAAATTAGAGCCAGAAATAGCCCTGTCACGTTTAGTTATGTTTTTAATATATAACAGTAATTTCCCTGACCTTTGAATGGGCAAATTTTAATATTTTTTTTCACTTAGTAGCTTTCCTACTTATTAATACAAAACTCAAAAAGTGCAACAACATTAAATTCTTTGGTTCTTCATTCAAAACATCTTTTAAAATATGGTGGCCTCTTCAAAATTGTATGCATTATTTTGCCTGGTTACCAACGGTTTGCACTCTAATTGCATCCATTCAACTTTTCTTTTATAAAACGAAAGAAATCTGAACTGGTTTAAAAAATGTCAATAATTTTGTTGGTAGTTTCATTTATTTTTAAAACATGTAAAAATCTTCGATATAACTATTATTCCTTGTATTAGATTAAAGAGTTTTTCTTCGCAAAATTTCATAAAATTACTTTTTACAAAATGCTGCGCAAGTATTATCAATGCTTTTCGTATAAAGATAATTAAGAGTTAATGTTAGTTCATAGTACATTCCCGCAAAATACATTTAAAAGACCTTAGTTAAAAGATATATTTGTTACTAGCTTAAAATATAATATTTTGCTTAATTATCTGATTATTAAATTTTATAATTGACTAATATTAGCATAATATTATTTTTTTCCTATAATTTAACTGAAAAGTAGACTTATTTTTAATTATTCTTCTATTATTGTGGATATCTATGTTTATAATTTTCATTGATGATTTTCTTAGCTCTATGATTTCTTTCTAGTAAATTCTTTAATTGGTATGAGAATAAATAAGCATATATTTATTCTTAAGAAATTCATTTAACTTTTTTCTTAGCAAAATGCTCCTTTTAAATTAACGTGAAATAATATTAACATTTTTTATTTGTTTTAATCATGACAAATAAAACTTATCATCAAAGTCAAAATTTAGTAATTTATTATTGTAAATAACTCAATTTATGAGTTTTCATATCGAATGTTACTCTTATTCAGCTAATTCAGGGTTAAAATTTTTCTTATTTATTTTCTAAAATTCTATAAGATGATTGATTAAATGGATAATCGATCTAAACATCCATTTTATCAATCATCTCAGAATTTTAGTTGATATATAATATTCAGGAAAATTAATGTTCTGAGAATATTTGACACATTTCCGATTTGAAATACCAGTTTTAATCATGCATCATAACAGTCTATTTTGGTAACAATCAGCCAAAGGTTGTCTCACTCAATGAATGAATCAATGGGTAAATCACATAAATTGTTGACCAAATTCCAGCTATTCCACTCCAGACAATGACAAGAGTTTCTTCAGGATATAATGTATTTAAATATTTACTGTTCAGATTAGTCCCGTTGTCCCACTAATATACGTTTTAAACTTGAACCCACATGGGGGAAAGCACAAATATGATTCTAAAAGGTATGAGAATGTGCATGGGAATTAAATGTTGAAACGATAAAAAGAATGTTTCAAACGGTTCCCACAACCAACATCACATTTTCTGCATATCATTATATGCTGATAAATAAATAAAACTTCACTACTTTTAAAATAGGAAAAAAGCACTAAAATCTAGGGAAACAATGATTTCTTTGGATCGATCTTAAAAAGGAAATAATTTATTTTTTATTTCTTCGTTGCGTTCCATGTTGAGGAAAATCTCATTCCTATTTCGCTGTAGAATGGGTTCCATAGAATTGAAACGATAATGTAAGTGATCAAAGGAAAACTTGCATAAGCATCAAAATATATGTATCTACGTATCTTGTACGCATAAGAATCAGTATATGTATGCATACAAATCTTTTATACAAAATATCTGAATTTAAGCATTCTTTGGCATACATGCATAGCGGTGCAGCGATCCCCGGACTGTACCTTTTAGGTTAACGTATTTGGAATACTCGCCCATTACCAAGTGCCTCGCTCGTCATTTTGAACCACGATCAGTTGACGAGGACACACCTGAGTTGGCACCATCCTCTCCACATCCCCGACACACCAGCGGATGGACTTTGGAGGTCACATATTAACGTGGACACGTCCCCAACCCTCGGAGTTCTATCAGCCCAGTGAAGAAGTGCGTGGTCACATTCCTAACCAGTACCCAAGGCAAATGACGCTTCATGTTGCTGCGGGAAGCAGCGGGATGCCACTGGAGCTCAGCGTTCTTTGACTGCGTAAGGGGGGAAAGCGTTGGTGAAATCACTAATTTGAACAAATGGATAGTTCCTACATTAGGAGTGGCAATAACTGTCTTTTCGTTATTAATTATTTTTATTTTAACTGTAGTGTGCATACATAATTAATCCTAAATTTAGGTCTCCTGAATCCCGTAACTCTCATTAACTTATGCTTTAGAACATCAATTGACTGGGGTTGTCGATTTGAATGCTGCGCTAATTAAATTTACAGATTCTCAATTTGCTCTAACTAAGTGGGATTCGCTTTTTTTATTTTGATTACAAATTATTTTAAAACCCTAATTATTAAGAAAATTAAAAGAAAACTTTAAAAAATAACCTTCATCTGTGATTCATGAAAAAAAACAATAGTATTAGCTTAAGCGACCAAATTACAGAAAATTTCGTACTTCATTCAATTAATTTTATTCCCATAATATTAAATATTTAAACAAAATTTAATTATTGCAGCTATTATAATCAACTATAATTATTTTGTCTCATAAAGTTTATAAATTCCCAAATATGCAGTTAATTTTCTCACACAATATTTTTCCAAAAGAAAATTACTTTATCATGATCTTCCAATATTCGCCTTATTCTGTTCGAATACGTATAATATATATATATATATATATATATATATATATATATATATATATATATATATATATATATATATATATATATATATATATATATATATATATATATATATGATTTGTATTTCGAAATGATCTGCATAATACAGAGCGAGAACAGGTATGTTCTGTATTATGCATATGATTCGAAATACAGACCATTTATTGTCCATAGCTATCTTTCTCAATTTGCCGAGTTTCATCATTTTCTGGCAACTCCTTCTTAATGTACTATATTCTATGTCGGGCAGTGTATCATTTGAGAATTATTTGTTAATTGTTCTACTGAGAATTTTTCGTTAATCCTGTTATTTTTTATCTATGCTTATTTCTGTTTTTTGATGGAATTGTATAGCATTTAAATTATTATTCTAAGAGTTTTTGTTCATTTTAGTATTTTTTGAATTGAAAAAAATAAGATTTAATGCTGAGAAAAATGCTAGAAATACTCGACTTTAAGTTATAAATATTAATTTCATCATTGTCAATAATTATTGGAAAATTAATCGATTGGTTCCTGAATGATCAAATCACATACTAGGTAAGGTTTATTAGTACTTAGTAAATAGTACTAGTAAATAGTTAAATAGTACTTAGTTTATAAAAAATCATTGATTGTATTTTCCAAACTATGGTAGACTTTTTTATTCAACAAAGGAATATGAAGACTCATCCCAAAATCATTCATTTACATAAAACCTCTGAATTTTATAAGCTAATGTTTCTATGTATTTTAAACCGCTTACAAAGTTTTTAAAACATATATATTCTTTTCAAAGCATTTTTTATTTATATTAATATAAAACGAAAAAAATTAGAAGTTCTTCTGAAAAATCATTTTTTATATTTAATAATTAATTAATTTATATTTTACTATGGGATATACACACAAAATGCTATCTTTTAAAAATAATAATCTGTTAAAAAGAAATTTGAATTTATTTTTAAATTCATATATAATTTATTTAGAACTTCAGCTGGATGATATTCTGAAAATATAAAATATTTTAAAAGGGTATAGAACATTTAAAGTTCGTTAAGATTTCGTGTCAGATATTTTTTATAACTTAATTAATTCAGCTTTATTTAATGGTCGCTTTCTGCATGATTGCTTATTTTGGTTAGAATGGTTGTATACTAACGCATATTTAAGGAAAATAAAAGTATTTTTTTCTTAAAAAATTATCAAATGTGAATAATTTTTTTAATTTTAGGAAATTTTGTATACATTAAAGACTAATAAGTATATCCTTTCTTTTGAAGTTAAAAAAACACTGAAATGGCTAGGAGAAATTTGGATCTAAGATTTATTGAAGCTCTTTTTTTAGCCTCGTGATTAACAGGAAGAGGAACTTTTTTAGCGAGGCGATTATCTAGCTGAATAATTTGATAAGCTCTTCACAGCTCAAAAACAAAATGGTAGTATCGAACACTATTAAAAATCCTTTCACTATAGAGTAGAGCTTTGATATTTTCTCCTATGGGCTTTACAAAAAAGATCTACATTAATAACAGCTTATTATAAAATAAAGAAATTACACAAATTATGTATACATTAAAAAATACGCAAAATATAAAATTTCTTCACACAAAACTGCAGTTTTTTTCAGGTGTCACGAAAATATCCTATGATTTCTTCCTTTTACAAAATGAAAATCTAAAATAATGATCCCTGAGTAAAATCCCGTTGAACATGAAAGTAGCGCATTCTGACAAATCGCAGCCTAGAGAAAATTAATTTACCTCCGAAAAGTGATATTATGCTAATCAACAACTAATATTAAAAAAAGTGTATGTTTTGTGCAATTTGAAGACAGCTGGTCATTTAAGTAAGTGTTAAAAAAAAATCAATTGCATTGCATGAAATTATGTGCTTTAAGCAAGGAAATATTAATGATAAATATTTTCAATATATATCTCATTTTAACTGTATCGGAACCAAAATTTATTTTGCGGACTCTTTTTGTTCTGAGTCAAGGTCGTGAGAGCGATACAGGCAGGGAAACTAGCTGTGTTAATGAATCCGCTTAGAAAGGAAATGGTTATCCATACTCTTTTTTGTGTAGAATAAAACCAAACCAAAACAACTTCTGATGTTAACTATTGAGGTCAGTAATTCAAAAACAACATTCACTTGCGTGTTTTTTTTTTTAAATGTAAACAGTGGATTTATTCCAACGATTAAGAATAGATTTTAAGTGAATTAATAGATTATTTTTGGAAAGGAACAAATGAATCTTTTAATTGGTGTAGATATTCGGAAAATTATTACCAATAAATATTTTTGAATTGCAATCCATTTTATGGCCATCGAAATGTAACTTGGGTAGATACACTGTTCTTGAAAAATGAAACTAATTTAAGGTGAATAAATTAACAAAATTATCGATACATTCCATGAAAATACTTAAAAATAAATTTCTGATCTTACACCCAAAGTGAAAAAAAAGTGATTTTGATTTAGATGATTTTAATTTTAAATCGGAAATTCCTTCCCATCTTCTTCTTCTTCTTAAGGTTGGGTTTGTATGTCATTGGCACCTCTGCTTTAATCAGCATTTTGTACCATTAACTCCAAATCCATTGTTTCCTAGTTCCAGTTACTCGGGTCACCCACTTTATTAATAAAGTCCGATAACCCTTTAATGGAGTCTAGGTGTAACTCTCTAGTATGGATAATGCCTAAAGAAGTTAATCTAGGGAGGGCAAGAGCCTCGCATTCGTAAATGATATGCTTGGCCGTTTCCTCTTGCGTATGACATTTCCTGCAGATAGGGTCTTGCTGAAATAGTCCCATTTTATGGAGGTGTTTTCTGAAATAGTAGTGCCCAGTTATGAAGCCTACGATTAAACGTATCTTCTGCCTAGAGCATCTAAGAATTTCAGAGGCAATCCTCGCTATGATCTACAGATCATACTTTTAGCATGGGTTTGACAAGGAGTGTTGAACCAAGCTTCATACATCTTCCGTCTCTCCCATCTAAGAACATTGGTTTTTGCGGTCTTCAAATTGATCCCACAAAAATGTTCTGGACCAATGGGAACAAAAGACGATCCTTGTTTAGCAAGCTCATCAGCCCTTTTATTACCTTCAATACCTTTGTGTCCTGGCACCCATACAAGGATCACCTTGTTTCTAATTACCAGTTCTGTAAGAAGGTTTCTACATTTCAAAATCATTTTAGATTTGATTTCGAAAGAATTGAGCGCTTTTAAAGCGGCTTGACTGTCACTAAAAATGAGAATCCGCTTACCGTAGTAGCCTTTCCTAATATTTAGTCGCAGACAGTGGATAATGGCCAAAACTTCTGCCTGAAAGACAGTAGCGTATCGCCCAAGGCTTACAGATAGGCTGGTTCTTGGTGACACGCCACATACTCCCAGTCCTGAGAGGCTGTTTTTCAGTGATCCATCTGTGTACCAGATTAGATCTCCTGTTTTAGTTTCAAACAATTTGTTATCCCATTCGTCTCTAGTTGGAAAAACTATTTCAAATGTCCTAACAAACATGTATGATTTTTCCATGATGTCTGAGGGCATCAGGAAAGTAGGATCTTCAATTTTCCTGGTAATGCCCCTGTGCCCTTTGGCAACAGGCTGGTCGTACCAGTGGTTTTGCAGCTTCATTCTGTATGCAGTCATTCTTGCAACGCTGCAGATGAAGATGTCCAAAGGAGTCAGATCCAACACAACCTCCAATGCTCTGGTCGGCGTGGTGGACATTGCTCCTGTGATGCAGAGACAGGCCAGTCTTTGTAGACCTCCCAGTCTGTCAATCACAGTCTTCTGTTCCACCTTACGCCACCAGATCGCACGGGCATATGTGAGAATGGGCCTGACAATAGCTGTGTACATCCATAACATCAGTTTTGGATGTAAACCCCAGTTTTTACCAAGCATTCTCCTGCAAATCATAATGCTTTTCTTTGCTCGGTGTAATTTTATCATCAATGTGCTTATTACAGGTGAGTTTCTGGTCTAAATAAATGCTCAGATACTTCACCTCTGAAGCCATATTGATTTCAACATCAAAAAGTCTTGGTATGAAAAAACCTTTCCGTTTCTTTTTGCGTGTAAAAGGTATATGGTAGGTTTTCTGAGGATTAACCATCAGGTCCCTATTCATGCACCATTGACCTACAAAACTTAGAGTATCCTGCATGAGATGACAAGTTATGTCGAAATCTTTGCCAAGGATAAGGATGACAATGTCATCAGCATATTCTTGCGTATAATATTATTTTGCCCTTATCATTTAGAGTATTTTATAAGGCTATTTACAACTAGATTCCAAAGTAATGGTGACAGAACACCTCCTTGAGGACAACCTCTAGTAGTCTTTTTTTCAAATGATTGACCGAAGGTGTTCATTTGTATACATCTATCCGAAATTAAGGCCTCAATCCAAGTACACAGGGTCTGATTAATCCCTGCCCCTCTAAGTGCATTGAGGATGGATGGATGGGAAGTGTTATCAAAGGCACCCTGGATGTCGAGGAAAGTTGCCAAGGCAATTTCTTTTTGATCCAGAGTGGTTTCAATCTTGTAAACTAGCTGATGTAGAATGATTTCAGTAGATTTTCCGGGTTGATAGACAAATTGAAGAGCATGCAAGGGACTATTACTACCCAAGTAATCTCTAATATGCCGATCAATGATTTTCTCCATAATTTTAAGAAAGAATGAAGAAAGACTGATTGGAATGTAAGACTTGGCCTGTTCATAGGTGTCCTTGCCAGGTTTAGGAAGGAAAACAATCCTAGTCTTTTGCCATATCTTTGGTATGTGACTCAGTGCTAAGCTAGTTCTGTAAATTCTAGTTAGCACTGGTATGACAACCTCTTCTGCCTTCTGGATCATGATGGGCATAATTCCATCAGGCCCTGGGCTTTTTAGAGGTTTAAAGGCAATGATTGCCCATTTAACAATGTTGTAATTTACGATATTTTTAGCGATGGTCCATTGATCGCTATTGACTCTTTGCAAAGAGCCAATGCAGTGCTCCCCTTCGTTACTATAAATATCTCTAGCCTCTGGAAAGTGGGTTTTGGTCATAATTTCCATAACCTCTTGGAAGCAGCAAAATTACCCTCCTCGTCCTTTAGAGTGCCAACCAAAATAGGTTCATCCCTTTTAAGGAGTTTTTTGGAGTCTAGCTCTTTCAGAAATAGAATCTATCTTTTCACAGAAATTCCTCCAGGAGTTAATTTTGCTTTTTCTAACAAGTTTGTTATAATTAGTGAGGGCCGTTTTATATTTCTCCCATTCACCATTTTTCTTGGCTTTATTAAAAAGTTTCCTAACATTTGCCCTTTCGGCTGCTAGAGAGTCATTTCACCAAGGACATTGGAGTTTAGCTCTCCTAGTGCGAATAGGGCAATTGTTATGATAAGAATCTATAATACTACTCTGCAGAAGGTCTGCTATAACTTCTAGATCGTAGTTGTCTGCAATAGGTCTGTTCCCGAGCTCAACAAACCCAGTTAGTTCCTCCTGCAATTTCTTCCTGTCCGTCCAAACTGGGTCTCTGAATATGCGATCCAGACACACATTAGAGTGAATTTCAAAATGGATGTTTTGATGATCTAAGCCAGAAGGTCTGCCATCTACTTTCCAAATTTTGATATTTTTACTAATCAGCGTTGTCGCTATAGTAATGTCAATTACTGGAAGCAATGAAAGTTGGTTCGTTGTTCTTATTTAGAATATCTAACCCGTAGCTTAAAATGAATTCTAAAAGGTACTCACCTCTTTTATTTGTGTCCGTACTTCCCCAGACAACATGGTGAGCACTACAGTCTAGTCCTAGGACTACCTGTAAGTTGTTATCTCTGCAAAAGTTCATGCGCTTGTGCAGAAAATGGTCAGGTGGAGGCATCTTTTCATAGGGCAGGTACCCAGAGCCAAAAACAATTTCTTTGTCCCTACCCTCTATGTTGAGTCTGACTTTCACAGCTGTCAGGTCCCTAAGGATAAATTCAGAGAGGGGTAAAACCTCAATGTTTTTATGTAAAAGCAAGCAAGTTCTAGCATTACTATTGGTACAATAGATAAGCTTACCTTTAGTTCCTTTGAGGCCACTGATTCTCCCCCTGAGGCCACTGATTCTGATTCTCCCAGGGTTCCTGAATTAGGGCCAGGTGTATATCCCCAGCAAGAAACTTCTTACTGAGGTTAGTAGTACCACTTCTACTGTGGTGGAGGTTTGCTTGAACTACTTCACTCCCATCAGCAGGAACAGGTTTGTCAAGTACTTTAGCCTGCACTTGGTGAAGTAAAATATGAAACTTATATCCTTACATCAAGTGTGGCAGCATCTTGTTCAGGCACACTAAGAATGATGGTTCGCCCAGATGGATCGTTCTTAATGTTAAGAACGTTCCACTCCATTGGAGTGACCCCATCGTTCTGAGCCTCGATTTTTCTCAGGAGCTTTAGGCTCCAGTTCATTACAGATTTTCGGCAGTTTTGCAATTATCTTGGTGGTTCTGACAAGTTTCCTTGCCTCACCCACCAAGAGTTTTTGCTCCTGCCAAGGGCTTATGTCACTGACATTCTGTTCCAGCCACTTTGAGCTCTCCAGATCTGCACAGTTGATAATAAGTGACCCATTCTCAAGTTTACAGGATAGGAAGGTTGGGGCAAAACCCTCCTCATTCTTTCCTATTTTCTTGGTTAGCAAGAGTTCCAGGTCGAAGGCCTGTTCCTCTGTTAACCGTTTTTCCGGATGACCCTCTATGAGCACAGCCATCTTGATCGCCGTGAGAACCACCCTGTAAGTAAACCCCCCAGGTCCTTCTCTCTTGGCAGCCTTTCTGGCCTTGCCCTGGTTCGTCCGGTTGGCGAGACGCTTCTCGCCTTTGATTGCCTTGGGTTTTTCAACCCAAGTCCCCTCAGCGATTTTGCATTCCTTTACCAGCTTCCTTTTCTGGGCACCAGAAAGTCTCTTTTTAAGCTTGATTCTTGTCAGAGAGTCAGTCATGCTAGCGATAGCTTCCTGACTCTCAACAGAAGAAGATGGTTTGGAGGTCATTTCTGCCTCCTGTAAAGGATTCATTGCTGCCCCTTCACTAGATTGCCTCTGGGTTTCCTTGTCCTTTTCAGCAAAGTCTGCTTCAGAGGTTTCACCTGCAAATGCAGAAAGGTTTGTTATTTTTATTGTCTTTTCAGTCATAAAATAACAGTTAATAAGCTCAGGTAATATGAAAGTCAACCCAGCATTGCCTGAGTTACTGGGCAAGGCAAATTACTCTAAAAGTTCACCAGGCAACTAGAGGCTCCGTTAAGACACCAATACCGCGGTGCCAAATAACCCTAGTTATGGGTCGCATAACACCAGGGTTTACGGGAGCTGGTTCACGGCCTCTGATTCTATATTCAAGGCTATCCTGTCATTGCTACAGGACATTCGGCTATCCACCACCTGCCGACGCGCCTGGTGGCTGCTCAAGCCCCAGGAAGGTACGCGTACCCCCTGGTTCCAGGAATTCCTCCCCATGGAAGATAAGTAGAATTTCCGTGGAAGAATAACAATGTGAATTTACCGGAAAACAAAGAACTAATTTAAAAAGGCAAAGATGAATTAACAGATTATCAGTGTGTTTTTCAGGATCTGAAAATTATCTAACTCATCTCAAAATTTGGAATAAATAATGAATGTTATTATTTATCTCATAGGTCAATAGTTAAATTAAAAAACTAAACTGCTAAAATTCGATTGGAGGTAGATGCCACTGAGAAAGGGAAACCTCTTTGAATGAATGTGCAAGAGAAGCATATTTATAGAGTTCTCGTTATATTTTGCTGAATGTAGAATGTGCCCTATTGGTACTTATACTGATATTGAAAGTCCTTTTTTATGCTATTTGTTGGACCATACTACAGTTATTTTTTTTAGATATTTCGCGTAAAATAAAGAATCGCTTATAGATATTGTGTGTGTTAAGCCGTTTTTGTATTTTCTTCCAGTTCCTTTTTTCATGATTCTATAATAAACATTAAACCTTAATATTACGGTGTAAGCATTCTTTTTATGTTCCGAGTTGTGAATCAGAAGTATTTAATAAAAATGAACAAGAATAATTTAGAAAGCACGCTGAATTAATTACAATGAATGGATGCTTTATTTTCTGTAAGTTTGTGTGTAATGTTGCTTCTGTAAATGTTGATAAATATTCGGAAAATAGAGTTTTTTTTAACACGTTGCAATTTGGATAAGTATGCATATTGAAATGATGCAAATATATGAATACCTTGACATGTGATACTAAAATTACAAAAAAGAACATTTTGTCAATTATACAAAGAATTTTCGGTCTTATTGGATTATATTAACACCATAACATTGCTTCCTAAACTATTGCAAAATTTGTAGAGAAAGAAAAATTAAAGGATGATGAATTGTCTGGGTAAAATTTTTAAAATGTTAAAGATATGTATATTTTAGAAGATGTTTCTTTGCTCTTAATCCTACATCTGAATTACATGTTCTCGTGGGTGTTAGCCAGCGGTCATAATCAGCGTGGGCAATCATGTATTCGATTTTAAAGTTAAAAAAATTCTCGCATGGGCAATTTAAAGTGGTGTTTTTAGATTTTTCCCCTTTACCTTTTCAAATGCTTTTAGTAAAAATGAGTCCATTTCCATATTTGATTTAGATGAAGATTTATCAAATTTTTCGGAACTGTTTTCACGAGATTTTAATTTCCTAATCTTCGCAATTTCAGTTTAGATTTATTCTTTCATAATGTATATTTTTGTGCTATTAGTAGTTGAAAGTATAGTAAGTAACGTATTTACATAATAGTATATTGAAAGTGGTCTGGACTGTGGTGTTCTATTTTTCTCTGCTGTATGTTTGTCTATGCAGTGTTTGGAAATTTCAGAAGTACAAATATTACTTTTTCATTTTCAGATTGTGCACATTTTCTACATACTGGCATTTAAAACACTCATGCATGAACGAAGTTTTCAAGTTATATAATCGACTTTTATGGATTTTGGAAGCACTGTTGACTGAAAAGTTAAAAGAACGTGTTCGGGGTAATAAGTCTACAGTCACGACGAATTTTTATAAGGCGCAAACACAAACACCTTGATCACAAAGTTTTTCCAAGAATTCTGTTTATGTAACATTCATGATGTCCGAGTTTTAAAAAGCTCCAAGAAAGACATTTAAAGATTTATGGAATGCTGTTTCTGAAAATGCACCCAAAATTTTAAGTTACTGATTTTCGAAATTTGTTTCTTTTAGCTATAAAATGAAATACAGGAAAAGCAGTGAGGAATAAACTGACATGTTTAATGAAAATAGACAATCACAACTAAAATAATTACAATAAATAATAACATTAAAGAACACTTGCAATCATACACAAAAGAGTCTTCACATCTACTCTCAAGCAAGGCAGAGAGACGTCGGACCAGAATATGCACCGTTTAGTAATAGAGGGCACGCATTTACTCTAGTCAGGAGGATCTATTATTTTGAGAAGGTAAAAACAGAGGCAATGATACTTTGATGTCCTAACAGCTTCCTATTAACAATCCTCAGATCGTGATTTTTTGACATTTTATATTTTACTAATCGATGATGATAGAAGTTTCTGTCCTAGGAAACATGATACGGCATGAAAAGTATTATGAGTACTTATCCACATATATCGAGTAGATGATTTCGCTTTAACGACAAGAGACTTAACTCATATGAAAATGATAAAGATCCGGTCTCAAGAGAAACCCTCAACATGGTATACAAGTTATGTAAGGGATGGTAGCCATCGGCTCTGAATATTTCCCGCCTCAACACTTACCATGATGCTAGTCAAATCTATACGTGGAGAGTTCATTCCGAGGACAGTGATCAGCCTTAACACCAAGTCCAAGGATGTGATTCTTTCGTTTTATCCTTAGCAGTATAGCCACGAGTGTAGCTAGGTATCAACATTGATACAATGATGACTACAATGCACTATTCATCCAAATTGCCAATCACAGCCAACACGTGGGCATTTTGATTGTCCATGAAAAAGCAAGAAGCAAACTGAGCGGCCATAGTTGCTCATAGAGAGCCCCTCGCTTGCTATCGAGGGATGGAAGGGACAAAAAAAGAAGTAGAAGAGGGAGATAAACAGGAAGTGAATAATGATCCCTAAGTACCTTAGCACTGGATCATTCGTACTCACCTGAAGGAAGTAAGCCCTATGAGGAGAACAATGAATTGTAACTAAGGGAGAGTAAGGTCATTCTTTTTAAGGAAAGACAATTTCTAAATGAAATTCATATTAGGAAAGGCATAAAAAATATGTTGATAGAATATAAATTCATTATGTTTTCCTTTTATCAAAAAAAATTGAGACCACTTCATTATTATTTATAATTACAAACACTGTTTTAACTATTTAAATGTCGCTGTTGTTTCACAAAGGGCATATCGAATAACATTTAAAAAATTTGGTTTGTATATTCCTTTACACATGAAGATGTGGTATTTTTGCTCCCTTTTTTTACCTAATTAAAATGATTATATTCCTAATTTCTCCCACTTTCTTAAAATATGATATATTAAAAATATTTACCATATGCTAATCTTAATTTGTTCTCCTAATTTCCTAGTTCTAATTTGGGTCAATTTAGAGAAATAACAAACTTTCATCATTGAGTTCCTGAAACTTTACAATTTCTTCAGATGAAACTATAATATTTTGATCAACTGAAGGATTCAAAGGAGAAATTATTTTTGAAGCTTCTATTGACTAAGATATTTACATAAAATAACATTTGTGCTTATTCTTTTACTTTTAAACTTGTGTTATAATCGGCTTTTTTTCTATGAAAATATTTCTTATATAAATTTTGTTTAAACTTCATATATATATATATATATATATATATATATATATATATATATATATATATATATATATATATATATATATAAATTTGTAATAATAATTTACATTTACGGAAAAATTTCTAAGCCATCTTAGTATACCTTGTGAGTACTTTTGTTATTAAACATTGTAAAATATAATTTCTCAATATTCTACATTTAGAAATTATAACCTTTGATAATTTTCCCATTCATAGAACATTGTCAGTATATTTATTTAATCAAACCAATAGCTAGAGAGTAATATTATAATAATTTGCAAAATAATATCAAAGAAAAATTAAATTTCATCTTTAAAGTTTTTAAAAAGGAAAACTTTAAAATAAATTTTCTACTACTGTGATTTGTATAAGAGGTACTTATTTATATTGATACCTAAATTAAACACACATTTCCTTTTAACTTCCAAGTTTTTCAGTAACAATGATAAAAGATATAGATTCCATCTTTTGGAACAATGACAAATTTATAATGCTCTAAATACAATAAATTTAAACTAAAATTTTGTAACTAAAAATTAATTAATTAATTAATTAATTAATAAAACACAGATTATTCATCTTCAGACAGAAACCATTTGCGAATTTCTATATCAATACTCTTGGAGCATTAAATATACCTTGAATATGCTCATAATAATCTCCAGAATAGTTTGCTTAATTCATTGGTACTCTACATTCCCTTTTTGCATATAATGGTTACTTCGACAGGAACTTACTGCTTAAAGCAAATTCCGAATCACTACAAACAAGCACATCCAAAGAGGGAAACAAACACAAATTGATGAACTGAAAATTAGAGTGATAAACATTCGGTTGCCACCTTTCAAGCCCAAATAAAATAGAAAGGATGTCGTTTCAAAATCCATTTGCAGTCATCATTTTCTTTTAAATGGGCGACGCAATCTGTCAATGCCAGATATTTTTTATAAATTACGCTAAATGGAGGAATTTTTCGCAGTTAATTGGAACTGCAGTTCATTCGGCTATTTCAATTTCAAACAAGAATACTAGATTGCATATTACCAAAAGAAAAATAGAATGTGGGTAGTGTATGGTTTACCAGTTTCACACAACTCGAACTTTACAAATAGAGGATCTTGTGCATCCACTTTAGTTTTACACCATTCAAAGGTATGGTTCCATATTAATATGGAAATTTAGGTTTGCGATCAAGGATCTGGAAACAATACCTTGTAGGTCAGTGGGTTGAGGATTTGGTAGTTAGTTGTAGGCTAGTTTCGCTGGTTGTTGAGGGAAGGTCACAATAGAAAATGAGGATCAAAAATGACGTTTTGTGTCTTTGGCCGTTAAAGCCGAAGAGGCTCAACCCATCCTATACTTTTGTCAAGATATGTGCAGCATCAATTGATATATAAATAGCGCGTGTGCCCTGTAGCTCAACATGGTAAGTTGTGAGCAGATAGGAGGCTCACTTGACGTCACTATTGTTAAAATAACAAGACGAATTTCCACGATAATTGAAGGCTTACTTCCTGCGCTTTTTTTAAAAGAATCTAATTATGAAGAATAATACTATAAGGCGAAAACCTTAAGAATTTATCACAAAAATCCCCAATTAGTATGGTCGAAAATTTGGACAAATTTGACATAGATGATTTGGAGCAATACATCTTATATATTTCAATCAAAGTCTACAAGTTGCCTAAAAAGGGATTCAAATTGTCATCCGTAAATGTGTAATGAAGCCATTGAATGTGATTGTTAGACAACGGCTCCATACTACATAAATGAAAAGCCAGTTGATGGAAAGAAAAAAGCTTAAACAATTATTTTCTGAAAACGTTAGAAGTTATTTTGCTGATAATAATTTTAGAAGAATCAGAATAAAAACTTAAGCAGTATTTGTTGCTATTTTTACGTTTAAAGACAATGAATTAAGGAAACTGGAAGTACATTTACATGCAGTTGTATTAGAGATATCTCTTGGACAGAATGCACAACTTAAAAAATTGAAATATTATAGAAGATTTTGTAGTAGTCAATGAAGAATATATATTAACTGATCATAATTTGATCGAATTCAATGTAATTTTAGAGCGAGAAAGCCTTAAAAAATACTTGATTAGAAACTAAAAAAATACATTAGTTAAGCTTTAAAAAGAAGAATTCGGCAAGCTATTGAAAGATAAAAATATAAGATAATAAGCATTCTGGATACAGATTTTATCTCACCAGTAATGGGAATGCTTAAGGGGGTGGTTGTGAAAAAAATAAAAAATATTCTTAAGTACAAAATGAAACATACTTACTGAGAGAGAGAGAGAAGTTCAGTTGTGTGAAAAGTAAAAATTAAGAGCCTTAAGAAAAATGAATAAGAAAAGAAACAAATGAAGAAGAACTTGAAGAAGCATAATGTTCCCACCTGACACAGTTAACTGTCCTTTAATGGAAATATGTAATTTTAAGGTAGAGATTTGTTCAAATTGAAGGGAGAGGTGGCATGGGATAAAATGGAACTTACAATCTTTAAAACATTATGGGCTGATAAACTAATTATGAAAAATAACTAACCACAGAGTATGATTTATAATACACCTAAAACACATAGTTAGAAACCGAAAGAAAAAATTTGAAAGAATTCTTGGAAGTTTCTATTTCCAATACATTTTGAAATCTAGTAAAATATGAAAGACAAATTAAATAAGAAAAAGTTTGAATACTATTTTAATTAAAGATAGAAGACCTAAAAAAATATGAAAAAGAAAAATAGAATATTCTCAATAAACTTAATTTTAATACTACGTAGAATATCTTACAGAAAGATGATAAGTTGTTTAGAAATTAACTGATACTCTGATTGAAATTGTGAGGAAGTTTATCAGGAATTTTTACAAATAAGGCACTTGGTTATGATGGAATATCATAGAGTTTAATTCAAGTAATGTTTATTCTTATCAAATTGTTTTTTCGTCACCTGTTTGTCTTAAAAAACAGTATTTTACAAATATTTGAAAGAGAACTTTGGTAGAGTACTGTGTTAGGGCGTTGGTTAGAGAAAAAATTAAAAGTGTAAATTCAAATAGGAATTATCCTTTATAATTAATTCCTCTCTAAAATTGAGGAGCTAATGTTTTCTCATAATTAAGAAAATCAACAAGATTAAAAATATTTACGTCATTAGTAAAAGTAATTACATATATTAAAATTAAAATAAATATACGAAAAAGTTTTTAGAGAGACGATAAAAATTATATCTCTGATTCTATTACATATTCATACATTAAAAATTATAAGTTGAATTTTCAAATGAATAAAATTCTGACAAGTGATATTATTACTTAAGTTTGCAGTTTTTATTTATCCAAAGAAAATATCGAATATGTGTGTGATGTGTAAATAATCATTTGTTGAGTCATAAGATTACACTTACTGAAATTATTGTAGTAACTTATTAAAAAATAATTAATCAGTATGCGTATGAAAAATATTGAACTTACATCAATAACACTATACAGTAATGATAATGAAAATTAATAACAAAAAATACATGATGCTAAAAATATAAGTACTGTATATGATTAAAAAACAGAAATTTCTTATTTCAATAGGTTTTCAACTGCTTATCAAAAATCGATTGAATAGGATTCTAAAGGTACATATTATTTTGCAAGTTAATTTTGATTCTGGTTAGTAAAAAAAGTCGTTGTTTAACTGACAGAGGAAAATTAAATTGTAATAATCAAACAATAAAGAGAATATAGACATAACTAGAAGAGGATTTAAAAATGTCCCCACAGCCTTTGTCTCTATTTTAGTCCTGATATTCAGATGACTGTTGCTCCAGAGTCGGTGGGATTTCAGAATAAGTAAGATGCTGTTGTACCATCATGGGCCCAGAGTTGGGGTTTATCAGTTAGATAGAAGCAGCAGGGTGAAGTCTTCGTAATTTTGAAGCAAGGAACAAGAAAAGACCCCCTATTACTTGCCTTGCCACAGGTATTATTTCACTTGGAAAGTTCTGCGAAGACGACTTATTTAACATAGCCCAGCCGCCTTTAGTGAACACGACGGATATTTGTTTCAGTCAGGATTCGAACTCACCACCTTCTAGCAATGAGAACGACGCTCTAACCACCCAGGCCACCGGGGAGTCAGAGGCGGTTGTTGCACTAATTTTCTTTCCTGAGTTGTATCCTATTCGAACCCTTTTTGAATGGCAATGTTACATCATTAAGGAAAGACAGGCTCTTGCCTAGGATCTCCCAGCATTCTTCTCCTGGTCAGTAATTAGAGGCTGAATATGGAGAAGTGCTGGAATTTTGAAAATGAGATTATATTTCATTTCAGTCATGCAAAATGAAAACTTAGTGAGCTTCATTTTAACCAAAATCACTCGTTTTGCAGAAATCCTCAGCTCTTCATCTGTAAACTTTTCGTTTGTGGGAAAATTGGAAAAGTGAGAGCTAAAAACGAAGATTTAGATCCTGCGAGGTAAAAAAGAGTTTACTACGCCAGATGGATTATTCGATGACCTAGTTCAAGAGAAATTTAGAATTTTAATGCGTTGACAACCACGTCTGTCAAGTAGATATTTGAATAACATTCAGTAAACTTAAGTTATGGTTAACGAAAACTTACAAATTATTATGGGAACAAATGCCATAACATAATTTTTTCTGATATCAAATGAACAGTGTGTAAATTAACCAATAGGAAAACTCTCTAACATGCTGACCTGCAGGCTCATTAGTTTCATGGGATCAAAATATTAGTCACTCCAGATAACATCAAACCATTTCACAAGTTCATTAATTTTTTAATAAATTTTCAAATTTTTCACGCTGTTCTGTAGTTATATTTGATTTTGCATTTTCAATATTAACGTTCATACTTTGAATGTTTACTTACACTGCTAAAATAAACCAAGCTAGTTCTAATCTCATTATTCTTTCCAGGCATTTTAAATTGATATTTTATATCTTTATTCTCCTTTTTACAGCTTTTTGTAAATCAGAATTTTATTTTCAACTTGAATCACTTGCAGTTAGTTTCTTACTGCAAGTGATTCAAACTGAAAACAAATTCCTTCTAATCGGAAAACGATAATACCGCGATTTACAAATGTGGTTTGCACGAATGTGCATTTTGTGTATTTTTTATAGAAATAAAACTTTTGGAAGTGACTAGGAAGAATCCGTTGTCACACACTCAATTGTAATGTATTTCTTGATATTAACCAAAGACTAAAGACTGTTTCTTGATAGAATCTAAGAGAATCTCAATTCAGCCACAATTGAGGATATAATTCTCTTACTTGAATAGAGCAGGATTAAAATATCAGCTCACTCTTACTCACTAGGGTCTAATTAACTTCGTGAACAAAAACCCACCGGTTTGATCGACAAACAAACCATTCCTGCTTATTAAAGTAATTAGAATTTCACAGAGAAGAGCGTGGTGAATATTTTCCACCAAAACTAGTACCACCCATACCGTTTTAAACTATTGCAAGAACTACAGTGCTCTGATTTCCAAAACAGGGTTACCATAATTTACCATTTGCTATTAAACGAAAAATTATGGAAACATCATTTTCTGGAGAATGATAATATGGATACATGAGGTTCTTTTTACTTGATATGAGGTTTATATATTCGAATAATTTGCACCATTATGCTAAAAAATATATCTGTGTAACGAGAAACTCAGAATCAGTCTAAAAGCGATTCAGTTTAAATGTTTTGTTTGGAGTGGTTGTTTACAGCTCGTGTGATAAGTTCAAATGTGTTCCATTTTAGATCAACTAACAAGAGTGAAACCTTTGAATTTGCTCGTGTACCATTTTAGTACCATTTTAGGATTACTTAATATAATTCTTGAATTCTAGTTATGGAAACTTGTTTTCCAACTCCAGCATATTCTTCAAGTGCATTCACACACATATCAAGTAATTTCATAATAAATCTAGCATCTCTTTGCAAAATGTATTTTAAATAGTTTTGATTGTCTTAAATTTCGGAAAAGAGGGGGCACTGTCAGTATAAAATATTCTTGAGCTCTTAATTTTTTTTTAAATTAATGGATTCTTAAATGAATAAAATTTTGATTGAATAACAGTTCATTTAATGTATCAAACTCCCTCATCTTATTTTTACGGTTATATTATTTTTAATAATAAACTTCTTGTCAATATTCTGAATGTTTTTTCCTTATATACAATACTTATTTACTAATGACCTGCCTATCTAAATTATTTGTTAGTTAAATTCTTTAGAATTCAACGATTGCTAGATAAAATTATTTACAGGATGCATTTAACTTTTCTTGTTTATGAAATTTTTTCTTTTTTTCAATTAATTGAATATCCTGCTGTTGCGATGTTCTTTATATTATAGTATGAGTGTTACATATATTATAGAGAGAGATTTTAATTATATAAAAGTCAATATAATAGTGTTTGTTAACGCGTATGATAACAATATTTATAAAATACAAAATTGAATATATTTGTAACTGCCGTGATATTATATTATAAAATCATAAATGGAAATTTTTATTATTAATTGAGAAAAATATTCAAGTTTTTCTTTGGATGGTCTAAAGTTATATATTAATGATGTATTAAAAAATAATAATGACTGCTATTAAGCAGTTATCAAGATCATGCATCAATATTGCTAGTTATGTATGATACCATAGGTATGATAGTTTATTGAACACCGTGTATAAAAATAAAATATTGTGAATAATCATTGTTTGCATTTTTCTAAAATTACCAAATCATGTTTGCATTATCTTGAACTACTTTGAATGTGCTATCATCAATACTGAAAAATAATTCATGCAAAGTATACAATATATTTATTCTTTTTACACTTTTATGTAAGAATAAAATAATTGCTCAAGGAAATAAATAATTTGTTATGGATTTAAATATGAATTTAAATATTATTTCTATTTTGTGTGAAATACCCAAACCAACGCTTTTGAAAATTAATTTTGTGATATTTTTTGATTTGACACATATGATATATGTAAAAAGAACGTATTTCAAATTTCATTTTAGTTAATAACTTTTATTACAAATAAAATTACGGTTCTTTTTACTAAGATCACTTTTGCACAAAATATTCAAAATATTTGTAAGCCGATTCCTTCTTTCACTTTTAAATTCCGACAAGTTCCTTTTCTTCAGAAATACCATCGAATACCATCTACCATCGAATAAATAAACTGTATTTACGGTAAGAATAAATTATTAAGATATTTTATCAATTCAAAAAATAATCACATCATTTCAAATGAAACAAGGTAAAATGTAGTTTGATATAGGGCTCAGTATTTTAAAATTGTTCTATAAAACGGTTTTAATGGACTTATTTACAAGACAAAAATATCGTAATTGAGAGGGGTAATGATATTTTAATATTTTATTTCACTTGAGGTTTCAAAACATTTTATAAACCATTTCAATTTAATGGAATACCTTTTGTAAAGAAATTCTTTTCTTTTGAGTGTGTAATTAGAAAACTAACAGTTTAGGAATATAATCATAAAGTATATTATATTAAAATTACATTTTAAATTATTTCTAAATGATATTTAAACGATCAATAAAAACGCATTTTTACCTAATGAATTTTTAAAATTTCTATAATGAATGACAAAAGTATAGAAGAGTTATGACATCTCTGTCGTAATAGGACATTATTTCTTTGGATTGAATTTACAATAACATTCATTTTACAATATCTTTTCATAGTCATCATTTTATCACAAGAATTCAGCTTCTCCCCTTTATATTTTGCAATGAATTTATATATTTGGTGCATTTTATAACTTACAATTTGTTGCAAAATAAATGAAATGCGTAAAATAACAAAACATTTAATTTTAGTTTTGAGGAAGAATACTGATTTTTTATACACTAAATTTACATAAAAACTTTTTCAAAAGGTGTTTTAATACCTGTGTTATTTAAATATCTCTATATTCATATTGTTAAGTATTGTTTCCTATTTTGCATGCTTTTCATGTATCATAAATTCTCTTACTTTTGTAAATATGCAAATGTAATAAAAAAATTAAATTTGCAATATTTGGACTGAGAAGATATTGATTTTTAATATGAAAAGTCATTGTGTTAATGAAACAGGATTACATTACGTTATTTAAATAAAAGTGTATTCACAGAATTGCAAATTAATCAAAATAACCCCTTTTTAACTAAAATAATGGAAAATTAATTCCCAATATTTAAGGAATTAAATGTCTTGCAATACTCTAAACACTGACAAAGCTGAACTTCAATAAACTTCAATTTTGTTATTCATTAGAATTGAATGAGTGTTCAACAATTATAATTGAATGCACTTCAATGAGCTTCAAAATAAATAATTTTCAATACGAGAACTCAACCAAGTGTTCTGTTATTAATACACTTATCAGTAACACTTATTCCTGCCTTTGAACGCTTTTTCTAAGAATAGCTGCTGAATCGGAGAGCGAACAGGATACAAACACTTCACAGAAATGTTGGCCCGCCTTCAACGCTCAGGGATCGGCAGGTATATATAAAGGCGGAACGGGACTAAGAGCGGTATCAGGCTTGGTAGCTCTCATCTTTGCAGTGACCCTCTGAAGCCACGATGTCCGTCAAAGATAAGCAGCAGCGCGTATGCAGCTTGTTCAAGCACCTGACCACTGGCAGCAAAACAGCTGTGCCTTTGGACCAGAGAGACCCCCGGCTTCATGGCATCGGCAAACTGCCCCAAGGAGAACTTTTCTCCTGCTTTCACGAAACAGTCCTGGCGGAAGCTACGAAGCTCTATGAAACACTGTATGGTAAGTCTTCACAAAATTGTCTCCGAATCTTAAATTTCGAGATAAGAAAGAGTCGGGTTTTGATAGACATATATATATTTATATATAAAATTGTAACATTTAGTTTTGCCTAAAGTAGAAAAGTTCATTAAATTATTTTTCATAATTTGAAGGTGTAATTGATTGCGGTGCAGGTGTTTCATTAGTAAAAATATATCTTTTCCCCACTAGATTTCGAATTCTCTATTTTTTTTATTACATATTATTTTTCATTGCATTCAATGCAATCAAACAAACTATTTTTTTAAATTTAATTATTACTTTCATAAGAACTTGCAGTTTTAATTTTCCAATGTATTTAAGAGTAAGCAAAAATAATATAGTTTATTCATTTAAATAAATTATTTTCCCATCTGCCATCACTCTATCTTAATAAAATGAACAACCATTCAATTTTGATGTTTGTCTTATCAGAGTGAGCAAATTAGCACTGATTTTTACACGAGAATCAAAAGTACAAATTTCATATTAACATGTTTATAAATCTTAATAAATAAATAGTATCATCAATATATAATAGAGAAATTTCTACGATCTGAAATTATAAAATATTTATTTAAAATTAATAAATTTAGTTTAAATGAGCAATAAATTTCGTCATGCAAGGAAAAATCAAATTTTAGTCACATTGTAATTCCTTTTAAAAATGTCCTAATAGCTGCTGTAATTAATGTGAGTAATATGATTAATATTAAATTATATTTTTGCGATCGTGTGATTTTTATTTTTGGAAAATGTTCTGAAGCCAAGCGTTAAAAAGATGATTTTTTAAAATGAATACATCAATTTATCTGTAATTCATTATAAACGAACTTTTGGGAATAAAAATTATGATAGAAGTTTACACGGTTTCTTGTTGATATTATATTTGTTTTATGGAATAAGGAAAGAACATGAAAATAATAATGAATCCATTCATAATAATAACGGGTCCTTTTGATTTATGTTTTAATCCTAAATTAAAAAAGTAGTCTATTTATATTCGGTTATAAGAAACTAGCCGAATATGGTAAATGCTTTTGGCTTGGAAAAATTCAATAATATTCTATGCATCATTGTCTTTTATTGCTAAATAAAGATACAAAAAATCTATTCATAAATATTCTTAGATTAGATTTCATTCATTCATTGTCGTGTGCCAGCTAGGCTGGCAACATGGTGTGCGCTGCTCCACTTTTCCAACTGAACCATATTTTGGTGTGGAGTCCGACTTCCTCAGTACACACATGCCATAGGGACCCGTTTATAGGGTAGGCAATAATTCACACCTCATTCATGCAAGGAAAGGACAAAGACAGGATAGATAGAGAAAGTACATCCATGTCCGAACCGGGATTCGAACCCAGGACCTCCTTATCCGTATTCAGGCACGCTGACCACTAGGCAAGTTGGTCGGCTGTATTAGATTTCAAATGATATAATAATAATAAAAAAATTATGTTTTAAAATAATGAGTTCATCTTAAGAAATCATCTAAAAACTAGTAAAAGTATAAAACTTTACTAAACTCCTATTTAGTTAAATGAAATATTTCTTACAATTTCCTAAATTTTAATGAAAGTATAACTATAATTTATAAAAAATGCACTTAATTTACGCATGTAGATAAATAATATCTCTCAAAATACTTCTTAAATAAAATAATATTACATTTTTCTAAAATAAAGATCTTTATAGGAATATTAAAGAAAATTATGTTAAAGTTATTTAAAAGGAAGTATTTTATTAAAATGTTTATCGAAATAATTGTTTAAAAATGAATTTTTACGATATAATCTATTCTTTATAAAATTACACGAGCTTTAAATTATTTTGAAAGTCCAAAATAAAAATGAAGAACTGAATTTCCCAATGAACTTTACAAATCTTTTTCTAAGAGAATCCCTCTTTCTAGAATAACAATATATTGTTTCATTAACAATGCATTGATATCAGCTTTGTCATATCAAATTTACAAGTTAATATTATACTTGTTTTGAGAAAACATTTTAAGACGTAAATTATTATAGTCAAAAATTTTCCCTGGTTTTAATTTCATTTCTAAAACTACTTTTTCAACTTGACAGCTGCCAAGGATTTTGATGATTTTATGAACTTGGCCAAGCAGGCAAAGAGCTTCACCAACGAAGGTCTCTTCGTGTATGCTGCCTCTGTAGCCATTCTGCATCGACAGGACTGCAGAGGAGTCACTGTGCCTCCGATCCAAGAAATCTTCCCTGATAGGTTCGTCCCAGCAGAAACCATCAGTTTAGCCCTTAAAGAAGTCACCAACCACCCTGATAAGGTAATGTTCTGTTAGCATTCCCTCGATAAGTTTTAAATTCACAGCAGCGATGTATCTGACAACATTTTTGTTGACCCCTCACTCCATCAGCTTAATTAACCATTTTTTTCTTGTATTTATGTTTAAGAGATTTCTTTAGAGCTAATATAACAAGGCTATAAATTTCTCTGTAAAGCTCTATAAATTTAAGTAAACTGAATTATCTATTGTTTAATCTTCCTTTAATAACTAATATTTAATCTGCCATTTATAATACTCATATACTTTAGCTTTTACAATAAATTACTATTATAGAAATAAATATTTCAAATAATACGTACAAGATTTTTTTATGACGGTTTGTAATTCTCAAATTTAATTTAATTGTATCGTCATTTTTCATGCGAGTTCTATATCATATGAAAATAAAATTTGGCACATAAATCTATAAAATTCCTTTTGAAATTTAGTTCTTTTTCCTGAGTTTGTCACAGAAAAGAATTGCTTTCACTTCATCTCGGTTTCTATATCATACATTATGCGAAATAAGACGAAGCTTTCCTACAGATAACATATTTTCGAAAATATATTCTTGTATTTTAGAAATGATCTGGAAACTAGAGGCAAATTTGAAATAAGCTGTCTTACAAAAGTATCTATTTTTTTACTGGTTTAGGACATTAAAGTCGAAATTGAGTCTACTGGAAACATCTTGGATACGGAATATAAAATGAGCTACTTTAGAGAAGATGTTGGTACAAATGCCCACCACTGGCACTGGCACATCGTCTACCCTGCCACCTGGAGGCCAGAGGTCATGGGTAAGTTCAAGGACAGGAAAGGAGAACTCTTCTATTACATGCATCAACAAATGTGTGCCAGGTATGTAGAATCAGAAAAATTATATTTCATTTACTAAGGCTCAGTTTGTTAATATAATTAATTCTGTAAAAATCCGTAACCCCCAATTAAAATCTTGAATATAATTTACGTTTAAATTTCCCTTTATATTTTAATGTTTAATTTTGGTCAAACTCTTCACATAAATTTTATTTTAAATTTGATATTTTTCTCTATCAGTAACTGAAAAGTAATATATATCTCAGAAATGCACGAAATTAATCCTCTATGTTTCCTTTAACTATAGAAAACTATTAGATTGTAACTTCAATACTGTCAAAATTTTTAAAACCCATTTCTAATATATCACTTTCCAAATAGATTTAATAGTTCAGTGAAAAGTTAAGTTATATATTTTAAGCACTTAAAGTACATTAATTGCTTAACATATAACATGTGGACCTCTATGATTGATGTTAATTGTTTCAAACAATATTCTATTTAAAAGAAAAGTGGATCGATTCTTATTCAATAAAAACTACCTCGATTTTTTAACATGTGTGAGAATTTTGAATGATTCAAAGGGGAAAAAAATCATTCAGCTTAATCATGTAATTAGTATGTAATAGAGGAAAAAGGATTTGTGTAAAATAAAATGTATGAACAAAGAGTTTCTTATGGAAACTAATTTGGAACTTTTGTAAACGATTTTATACCGCCCGGTGTGCCCTGCTTGGTTCGGCGTCGTTATCGGAAGGTAGTGAGTTTGAATACCGGTCTAACCAAAGATCTGTCGTGCTTCCTAATGACGGCTAGGGTATGCAAAATATGTCGTTATTGCAATGCTCTTCATTTAAAATGATACCTCTTGGGGTAGCAAGCCGAGTCTGGGAATCTTCTACCTTGTCTTTGCTTCTAAATTATGAAGACCAACTCACTTTTGCCCTTTGGGTGCCCCACTATATAAAGTTGAGACAACTTTCGCTCCTTGTCGTGATAAAAAATAAAAATCCTAGTACCCGGGCTTTTGTGAAAAATAAATAAATGATTTTATTTAAATTATCAAATTTTTTAATAAATTTTATCAATTTTTGATAGAAATTAGGAATGTTTGTAAGAATTCTTTAACTTTTCCCCCCAACAGATATGATTGCGAGCGTCTGTCTAACGGAATGAGGAGAATGATTCCTTTCCACAATTTCGAAGAACCCCTTGAAGGATACTCTGCTCACTTGACATCCCTCGTAAGTGGTCTTCAATACGCTTCCAGACCAGAGGGATTCCGCCTCCACGATTTGAAGGATGTCGACGTCCAAGACATGATCCGCTGGAGAGAAAGGATCATTGAAGCTATTCACATCGGATACGTAGAAGATGAAAACCATCAACAAGTCAAACTGACCCCAGAAAATGGTATCGACATTTTGGGAGCTCTCGTGGAATCCAGCTATGAATCCAAGAACAAATTGTTCTATGGAAGCCTTCACAACTGGGGACATGTCATGATGGCCAACATTACTGATCCAGATGGCAGGTTCAACGTAAGTGCATAATAAATATTGCTTACATAAAATTTGATGAAATTAAAATGAATTTCATTTAATTTTTTCGTTTGAAATTTCAAATACATTACGATGGTTAAGGATTTGACAAAGCTAAGATTATAAAAAAGTTGAATTAAATATTTTAAATTTCCGAATCTGTTTTTTTCGTAGGAAAATCCAGGAGTTATGAGTGACACTTCAACCTCTCTCCGTGATCCAATCTTTTACAGGTACCACAGATTCATTGATAACATCTTCCAAGAATATAAATCAACCTTACCCCCCTATCAGAAGGCAGATGTAAGTATGAACTATTCATTTACTTAACTTTTTAATTTCAAGATTAATATACACAAACTTATTGAAAATTTATTCCCATTAAATTATTTTATTTTTTATAAGAAACAAAAAATTAAAATCTTGGATATCTTGGGTTAGCACTTGTCCTAGATTTGATTAAATATTATATTCATTATAGATCAGAATATTTAACTTCTTATGTTAATATATATAACCTAGCGATGCAAGTTTTTTTATATTTGTACAGAAAGATGAATAATATATGTTTTTTCTCCTTGAAAAGTCGATAAAATAAGTTTACAATAATGAAAATAAAAATTTAAAGATACAAAAACTTATTTCCTTAAAAAAAAGCAAAATTATCATTTAAAGCTAAACACAAAATTTTAAGGAATATATAATTACTGCTGTAATCTATTTATTTAGAATTTCTTTTTTTAACACATTTTTTGAGGATATGTAATAATTAAAAAAAATTTCACCACATTAAATTTTTGAACGAAGCATTATGCTCCAGTATTTAGTGTAGAAAATATATATTTATATCCTCACATGTTGGAAATTTCATAGAAATTTCACTTTTTCTATGGTAGCTAAAGTACCATTGAAATAAATTACATCATTAGAAATGAACTGATAAGGAAACCTGTTGATATAATACTAAATGTATACGGAATAAATTCAAAAATTAAGCTCATTTCCTACGATAATATTACAGTCACCTTCCTGATGATAATAATTTCAATTAAAATATAAATGTAAATAAATCCTAATAAGATCCTTATTGAAATGAAACGCTGTATTAATTCAGAAAGTAAGCAAAATTTTATTAATTTAGTTAATTCAATAATTTTAAAGTAAGAAAATATTTCACTCTCTCCAATAGTACAAGTATTTTTCACTCATTTGCTCTTTTTAATATCGACTGATTTCCTGTACAGCTGGAATTCCCAGGAGTTCAGATCGTCAACGTAACTGTGAATGCCAAAGTACCCAATCTTGTAACAACCTTCATGAAAACTGACGAATTGGAGTTGACACATGGTATTGATTTTGGAACATCACACTCCGTCAAGGTAATAATCAATCAACATATGCATGCCTAATTTCTGGCATTTAAAATTCGTTCTTTATTTGCTGAGTTTTTATGGGCGCTATAAGTGAAATATCTACTCAAAATATCTAGGTACTTTACCAACATTTGGACCATGAACCATTCACATACACTATTAATGTTGACAATGGAACTGGTGCAGCTGCAAAAGCAACAGTCAGAATCTTCCTTGGTCCCAAATACGATGAATTAGGTAACCGATTGGACCCTGAACATCAGAGAACATTGTGCATTGAATTAGATAAATTCCAAGTTGAAAGTAAGTGGTGAAATACAATTCTATTTAGAATGTAAACTTAAATAAAATTTGTAAAAAATTAGTTTCCGCGTTATTAATAATATATTAGACTTATGTGTAAATTATACTGCATGTGCTTTTTTGTTAAGGATTAAATATAAATAATATAGCCAGACACATAACATATTCATTTGAAACAACTGAATATAATGGTCCGACGTCATGAACTATTAAACTAATGCAATTTATTACCTATTCCCTGCACGAAGTTTTGAAACAGGATTATTTTGTTCAATTCTATAGTTTGAACAGAATTAACATTCTTTAAAAAGAAATTTTTAATTATATTTCTTCCAGAATTTTTATGCACTCATTTAATCAACGCAATTTAAATTATTGCAATCGATACATTTTAAAAATATGTAATCGATTACTTTTTTATTATATATAACACATACGCTTTGGATTAAAAAGATCTAAACATACATGAATAATAACATGTAAGTATTAAATTACCATATAGGTTTCTCTTTTAAATAACAGTAATTTAGCTGTGTTTCAAATTTTGTCTTTTACTTTTCTAAACACGCATTTTCTCCTTTAAACGTTAAAATTATTTTCATCAAAGTTTAAGGAGCTTTACTTCAAAAGAATAATTCAAACTAAGAACTTTACTATTTATTAAACATTCATTTTTTTAAAATAGTCCCTGCTTTTTGAAATTTTTAGTGACTCCTGGAAAGAATACAATCATCAGGGACCACAAACTATCCAGCGTAACTGTTTCCGAAACACACACTTTCAGTCAACTGTTAGCAGGTGAAGGAGTCAGCGAGGAGACCACAGAGTTTTGCAGCTGTGGATGGCCCGAACACATGCTCATCCCTCGCGGCAGTCACAAGGGAACAGAATTTGACTTGTACGTCATGCTCACGGATTACACCAAAGATGCCGTAAGTAGAACCTGAATTACTCTTTCATTAGGCAAAAATACTCATTTTTTTCAATACATATTGTATAAAATTCGTTATTATCATGACATTTTTTAAAGTAACACGGAAACATTCTTTGGCAGTTTCGTTCTACCTTATATTTCAATGTGCCATATGCTCCTAATTTTTTTATTTTAAAAATAATTATATTCTTGTAAATCAATAAATATTTAACATTCGAAAAAATTTTTGATAAATTTTAGTACACTGAAATCATAATATTACCATTAATCAATATCTTGATTATTTGTGATTATATTTATCATTCGATTGAAATAATTATTAATGCATCTATTAATTTCTTAAAATAATATTTTTGTTTTAAATCAATCTCAAAATTTTAAAAAAGTAACTATTTCGTATATTATATTTATACTCTATTGAATTGTTATCTTTCCTGAAAGCGTCTACTAACTGAATATTGTTACATTTGGAGTAGACATTGCATTACAATACAAATAATACAAATAAATTATGAATAATTAAATTACAAATAAATTATGAACAATGAAATAATACAAATAAATTAATGTTTTTTTTAAATTAGGTTGATGGTGAAAGTAGTGGTATTTGCCAAGATGCTATCAGTTATTGCGGTGCCAAAGACCAGAAATACCCAGACAAGAAACCAATGGGTTATCCTTTCGATCGTGTGATTACAGCTGGTACAATCCATGAATTCTTAACACCAAATATGAGCGTAACTGACGTTAAAATCAAACATACAGTTTAAGAAGCTTTTAGAAATGTTGTAACTGAAACTATAAAGTACAATGTGAATTTTTAATGTGCAAACAATTCTCAATTTGGAATAATACTGGATAAGTAAAATCTAATATGAAAAATTTTAAATAAAATATTTTCCTTCATAGAATTCTTTATTCTTATTACTTCTCATTCAGTTGTGTTATTAGTCATTTCTTTTCATTTGCTCATTTACTTGTATTTGAGGACCTAATCATAAATTTATCAAATTACATAGGAAAAACTTTGAAGCATATTTCAAAGAAGCATACTAAAGGAATTGATTACAATATATAAATTATATGATGTTTTAACACTACTTTTTAAAATAAATTTCATATTGACACATTCATAAATCAAATTATCCTTTTATTACCCTTCTTGAGAAACAACAAAAGATGTGGTAGTTGCCTTACATGTTTTTCAATTATTAGGACGAATTCTCTTTAAATCTTTAGTATCCACCACATTGTTTAAAATTTTTTAAATGTTTAATATTTTCATATTTTAATAACAATTTAACTTAAATTTAATAAGAGTTATTAGCTTAAGAAATAATTTATGTATGATTTTAAAATAAACAATTGTGAAATATTGAATACTTTACATTTGTTATGCTGGTCTCAATATACTAAAACTTGCATCCAAAAAGTTAGGCTTTTAGTTATGATTTTAACTTGTAAAACATAATCCCAACTCCACAGAGTAATAAAATTCAAAGTAATTATAAAATACTTATAATGAAATATTTCTTTATTAGAATTATTTAAAATATAATTTGCCATTTTCATTACAAAAAAACTACTGCAAAGCAAAAAAAATTTTGATAAACTATTATACTTTTAACTATAAAAAAAATTCTGTTAAAAGTCATTTCAGTTAACCAGTTAAAAAATTACAGAATTTGCAATAAGCAGTTTTCAAAATTGTAAGCCTATTTCATCGCATAGCCTTAATCTGTTGATGAATGTTGCTTTTGAAATGAATGCTGTTTTAAAAAATCCTTTAAGAGGCCACGCGAATTAAACCGCACTTATTCCATCAACAAAATGATATGGCACTTTACAGAGTAAGCTTCCTCTAGTTTGAAATGGATTATGATGAGCCTCTTGCAAATAAAAATTAGAATATACTCTTTTTTTCATTTTTTGGATAATGTGACAAGAATAAACTTAATACCATAAATTTGCATTTTGAATACTAACCACAAGAGAATTATTTAGTAGCACTGCAAAAGATTAATAAACTGAAAATCATATAAGAGTTTGATATTATAAATTATTCACTATTTTGAATTATGCGTAAAATTATTCTTTCATATCTTTAAATAATTATTCTTAAAATAAAATCTAGAAAAAATATTGTTCACATTCATACAAGTATTATTAGTTTCAATTTTTTAAAAAAAATATTTGTCGTAATTTAAATTAGTCATTTTTTTGTGCAAATGTTTTCTGTACTTTACTTCCGTAATTAGTCTAAGTATTGTTTATGGTTTTCAACTAAAACAGAAGTTTCTTAGCATTTGTCTTTAACTTCGATTTAATAATCCCTAATTAGATATAATTGGAAGTATCATTCCTGCTATATACGAGTATATGTCGAGTAATTTATGATAGAATTTTCGTTGCAATTCAATATCCTTTGAAATTTCTTATGGTAAAATTATTTAAATTATGGGAACAACATAATTCGTACATTGAAATATATGCAGAGATAATTGAATTCCTTGTTGTATAGCAACCTGTTAAAACATCTTGAAATAAAGTTAATTTTTATTCAAAAGCCTCATTTAATTAATATAATTATAAATATTTTGAAATTGTTTTATATGGAGAATATTCAACATTAAGATTAAGCATCTTATTATAATGTTATTTTCCCCATAAATATATTTGTATTTATAGACAAATAAAATATAATTTAATGTTAAATATAAATCAATTCTTCTATTATGTTAGAAATGTGGATACTCATGAAATTATTAAGAAATTATTTAAATAACTTTATATAGATCAGAACATAAACATATTTCATATCATTTTTTGTTCAATCCTATAAAGACCCTTTATGTGGGCTGACTACTCGTACAGAGATTTTCCCCGTCTTTATTAATATCTGAATTATTGCAGAAAATGATTTGCTTTTGAAATGAAAAAGCAAACTATTATATTTCTAGGTAAAAAAATTTTCCAGCTATATAAAATCAATTGATAGTATAAAATAATGAATACATTATTACATTATATTATCAATTGATTTTACAATCAATTGATCTCCTATAGTGACTAATTTCAATAACCTGGCACACAGTCATATTTTCGATTATTGGAATTAAGTATAGCAAAATTAGGTTTTTCTTCATATAGAATTAGGTATATTTATGATATATTTTATAAAATTCAAATTTTATAATTTTTTATCATTGAATAATCGAAAATGTTATGTTTTACGTTTACGTTTCTACATTAGACTTCGTTATATATTTTAGATGAAATGTATATATATATATATATATATATATATATATATATATATATATATATATATATATATATATATATATATATATATATATATATATATATATATATATATATATATATATATATATATATATATATATATATATATATATATATATAACTATTCTACAAAAATTTTGTACTCTATAAAGATAAGTTTTAGAGAAACATAATCTTTCGTGTCATTTTATTTTATATTAAATAATTTTTATACGAATCTCTAAAGGAAGAAATTTTTGTATAATTCAAATGAATTGAAAATTTTTAAGGGTAAAATCGTGTCATACATTTAGATTGGATAAAATTCCAGAACATGTTGATGCGAGCCTAGGATTAATCTGGTCAGAACTCGTCAAATTCAGTGATTTTCAATGAATGTTGTTTAATAACTTATCTATTTCAAAAATAGGTTTGCCTAGCAATATTGAAGTTAAAAATATAAAAATGTAGTTTTATTATAATTACATTGTTTGTTTGCTTAAATTTTTTAAAAGTTTTTTTCAGTTGAATTTTATTTAATGTGACCATTTTGGGAGTCACTCTTTTCAAATCCATATTGAATTATGAGAAAAGCTATAAGCTTTTTAGATAAAAAACAACCGATTATTGTATGATTTTCAATAATTTTGTTCCATCTTGTTTATGCTTCCTTAAATAAAAATAACAAAATAGTCAGCGAAATCAATAATTTATTTTTCAATTTTATACGTGCAGTTTTTAAATTCTTTTTCAAAAAATTTTACTTTAATTCTTCATTATGCATTCCAAAGACAAAATGTAATGTCTTCATTATGCAGCCCAAAGACAAAATGTAAGCATATTTTACTTCTACAGTTCTCCTCACAATGTGCAGAAATCGATCAAAATTTCTTTCAAACATGATTTCTTATGAAATCAAAACAAATAGTTAGCAATTTTGGATTTGTGAAAAGTTACTAATTTGGATTTTAATATTAATTTTTTCATGTAAAATTTATTTATATAAATACTAAATTATATACAGATTATACAACTTTTTGTTTGTGTGTATATTATGACCTTAAACTTATAATTCTTGTCTATGATATATTCTTTCCCTATTTTCATTGGTGTCCTTAAGGATTTTGAATTTCCAAAACAGAAAGTATCAATTTCATCTTATCAAGAGTTAATATTTAAAAATTCCTCCCACAGGTTGGATTAACAAATAGGTGGACAGTAAGGTGACAAATTCGGAAAAAATTTATGCATCAGGCAATAAAAATTGTGGATATTTTACTGCTTTTTTGACTGAGAAAGTAATCTTAAAATATTCAAGAAATTTTATTTGAAAATTAAATATACTTTTTATTTTCAACTAGCTGTTTACAAAATAGCTTCTAACCCAAAAGCATGAGTGTGGTTTTAATTGTTTTTTCAGTAAATAATATCTAATATTTACCCGAAAATAATCTTTTCCTCCTTTTAAAACCTATCAATAAGTAAATTTCCCATATTTTTATCGATGAGCTTTAATTTATTACTTTAAGACATTTTGGATAGTTGCAACATTAAAAATTATTCACGTAGAAATATCTGGTTAAAAAATATTAACTGTTGTTTTACAAAGCCCATACGCTATTTTATAAATTTCAATTAAATTCCCTTCAGTTTATCTTGTATAATTTTGTAATTAATAACTGCATATGTATATTGCATATATCCTTAATTTAAACTAAATCATAATGCATAAGGATTTATATATTTTCTCTTTATATTGCCAGCAAGTCTATATTGCTATCTTAATATTTTCTCTATTCATTTTTTACAAACGCTGCTCATAGGCTCCAAACTCAATGTCATATTTGCGTAATTTTTAAGAAACACAAAACGTGTTTCTTAAAAATGTTTGGCTTAAAATAATGAAGGTGAGAATTATTCGTCTTAATTTACAATATATAGATACTATAATTATTAAAATATTGAGATCAGTTGTAAGTATTTTCATTAAATGACATGTTGTTGTGGTTTTTTGATGAAATAAATACAATTAATTTTGAAGGACAGAGCAGTTATTAATGTTTCACAAAATAGAAACAGTTTTCAACTGAAGGTCTTTTATTCTGATAACTCTAATGTAACCGCTACTACTGTTTTACTGCATAGTATGGATACATTGCACTGTTAACTACTAAAATTACAACACCAAGGAAGAATTATCTTGCGGACATAAAAATCACATGAAGAGAAGAAGAGGTTGCAATATGGAAATAAATGCTTAGCATTTTAATAAATTTGGAAGACGGATGAGGGAGAAAAGACATCAAAAGAAACAAGATCTGAATATTTCCCATTTGGAAATTGCTTTTTTTTAAATTTTTATCTCAGAATACCATATAATCCCTTGATTTAAAAGAATTGCTCACAAAATAAGTGTGGGCAAATGAAAGAGGTAGGATGCGAGTCTGCATTAGTTTTCCGTGATATCGCGCTGCTCGAAATCCAACCACTGCGAGATGAAAACTCTCAAATATAGTCGTTCTACCAAAAATATAAGTATAAATTTGAGTTAGATTTTTTGGCACATTTGGTGAACAGGAAAAAAATTTCAATAAAATATTTCCACTATTTTTTATTCTATATTTATTTTATTTCTCTTTATATTTAAGCATTATCATTTTCAGAAAAATATGGTTATACTGTCGTAAGAAGCCCATGTACACTTTGCTGAAAATCTGGAATGACTTTTCTTGATTTCAAACTGCAACTGAAAGAAACCGAAAGCTCAGAAAAAGGCTGCAAAATTGTTTGTCTTCATCCAGGGAACTCTACGATTATTTGTAAAAACTTTCCCGGTGAAATGAAACTGAACGGGTCATTATAAAAATTATTATACGAATTTATGTATTCACTAATAATATCAAATATTCCTAATTTATGTTAGTACGTTAAGATAAGTTTGAATTGCTGTAATTGTTTCACAAAGATGATAATTGCAAGTATCAACATTTCACTTGTATTTAAAAAGAATGCTTTACCCTCAGAGTTTAATAACTTGCGACAGCGATGTTTTCGTAGCGACTTATACATGAATCCTGAAAGATTATACTGGATAAACAAGTTGTGTTTACTTAATTCTCAAATTATTATTTTGTGAAGATAATTTTGAAGTTAAAAGAAGAGGAGGATTTTTAAGAATATGAATCAGTCGAGGCGAAGACGGAGCAAACCCTCTCAACACAATTTCGTCCAATAGACGTAGGTAATACGTCATCAGTGGGACGTGCTCACATAGCTTACCGCCCTGTCAAATCCGCTTCGTGGAAAATTTCATACTCTCCTTTTTTATAAAAATGGTTACTCCTTATACTATTTATTCATAATGATTTGAGATTATGAGACTTAATAAGCTAAGTGACTGATCTGTTTCGCTTAAAATAATATGAAATCGAAACTGATGACTTTTTGGCGTGTGTATGAGTTTGCTGTGATCAAAATGTATTCCATATATCTTAATTCTACTTTTTTGTGACAAAATAATTGAACGAGTCCAAATAATATATATTTTATACCGAATAACATTCTTTTAACTATTCCTTTTTAAAATTAAACTTAGATATGACTTGATTATTATACTTCGTTCAAATTATGTTTAGATTCAATTAGCTACCGATTCAAATAAACTTTAGATAATTTTTATTTTTTTACAATTTTTCATGCGTGCATTGCTAACATATAGTTCGATGCATATCAACAAATATTTAATGAATTAAGTTTAATAAGAAATGAAAAAAATTATTGTAATTTATACTGTAAAATATTTTAATCTATCTCTAAATATGATTAAGGTTCTTAAATTTAAGTATTCAAGTGCGCGCATTATTTTTAAATATATTTTCACCTTATCCTAATATATGATTTCATTTTTAATTGAAAATATATAATTTTCATTAGTTTATGAGATATTTTATGAATACAGACTAAATCTCTAAATTTCAGATTATTTTAATAAAAAATTTGTCATATTTCTAAAAATATAAAAGTTTTTCATAAAATATTATAAAAAAGAAAAATTTATTCTTGCAAATAATTAAATTTACTATAAAATAAAATAAAAATATTTTACTTATACTCTCAACATTTCTATATCTAAATGAAATACTCAATACATTTTATTTTCATCCCAAATCTGTTTTATATAATCATAGAAAAATGCTATATATAATATATATAGTAAATATATATATATATATATATATATATATATATATATATATATATATATATATATATATATATATATATATATATATATATATATGTATATATATAAACCGGTGATTATTCATAATCTCCATTAAACTCCGTAAATGAGATAAATTATTGAATATTTATCACTTTTACAAGTAAATGTATAGAATCTGTGACTAATAATGGAGAATGTGATAAATTCTGATTTTTTTTGTAGAATAATGATACTTTAATTCGAAAAAATATATATTTTGCAGCAATGTTAAGCATTTCGTTCTTAACAATTTGGAAAACGTCGTGATGATATAGAATAAAAATTTCAATAATCTTTCAATTTAAAAATTTAGATGACAGTGGCTCTTTTGTATGTTCATTTCAGTGGATATTTTGAGACAGATATATTGGATAATTGCATAAGTTATATATCTTGCCTAAAAGGTATTGACAAATACAAAATGAACAAAATTAGTAAAAGTAAAATAAAGTTTAGCTAGTCATTTCAATTAATACTTTATTTTTATCTAAACAAAACAGAACTTTATATTAAATATTAACTAGTACTTATATTATATTAGTACTTATATATATATTAAATATTATTTTACTTATAGATGATTTATATGTCTTGTTAACTACAAACGACCTGGAAAAAGAAAACAATTTGGATTATTAGAATTTATAAAAAGCACTTCCATGTCAAAGCAAACTAACCCTATATTAAAAAAATTATTTATTTATATTTACTTGCAAGTTTACCTTTTCAGAAACATTAGATTGTTATGACCTCTAGAACACCGTTTTTGCCAGATTTTCACATTTGCAATTATCAGAACACACTCTGCTTTGCAAATTCATCGTTAATATCATTGACTTTCAGAAAAACGATTTTCACAATCTCGAAATAATAATGCCTAATCTGGAAAATCTTTAAGAAAAATAAACTTTTCTTCGCAAATTGTGAACAGAATTCTGTATACTACTAGGAAAAAAATTTTTTGATTTGTTTCTAAAATATAAAAGTCTCAATTTTGAGTTTCTAATATCTTCGATGTTAAATTTCGTGGTTCACTTCTCGTTTAGTTCCATTGTGTCACCAATATTACCAAAAGAAAGTTTAAGATTTGAAACTTTCAACGTCTTTTTTCCTGTGATTCATAACTTTCTTTAGTACTTTTTGTTACATTTTCTTACTGGTTCTCGCCTAGTTAATTATTCTTGTAAATCACAAAATTAATTGCAGGTAAACAGTCATTTAGCAATAGATCGTTAATTTGCCCACTAGAATCATCTTCTATTTCACTGTCGGTTTGATCGAAAGCGTTGTTAAATGTTTCTATTAAAGCCTAAATTTCTTCTTCGGTTCTAAGATATTTGATGGAGTCATTTGGGAAAGAAGTTTTCAGATCTACTTTTAAACATATCCCAAACATTGCTTCGTAAGGAGTACGCTTAATACTTTCATGAAATGACATGTTTATCTTAAGTTGAACAAAACATATTCCTTCATAACATTACATTTAATAATTTTGCTTTCCAACCAAGAACTTAGCATATTTACAACATCCTGATTTGTACATAGAACCAAATTTGGAGTCTAACGATGTCTCGATTTTCAACGTACAATATTCAAAACCAGCCGCATTGCGCAAACTTCTTTCACAATCTAATAACTGAACACGATGTCATTATTAATTTTTAATACACTGGGAACACCAAATATAAAATAACATCATTTAAATGATATGGAATTTATGAATATTTCTTTTTAGAGAGTTACTTTGAATGAACTTAATCACGTAATCTTGATATTTAAATATAAATTTGAAATCCTTATCTAATTGCAACTACATGTCAGTTAAACCGACTTGAGTCTTGAGTTCATCTTTTTGAAGACCATTGGCCTAAAAAGCCCTTTCTTGGGTATTCTAGCTTTTTTGAAACTTTCACTTAAATTTGAGTAAATCATCACTATCTTACTAGTCACCTTTTTTTACTTTTTGAAGTTCTTTTAGCCTTCTGTTTCTACCACCATTACTAAATAATAAATGCGCTACAGTAATTATAGTAAACCTTTCTAGAATAATATTAGAAAAACTATTAAAATTGCATGAATCTGACATCAAGAAAGACCCCATTAACAACCTAAGTACACATGTTGCTTAGCAACGGCGTACGTCATGATAGTAGCCATAGGGCGAAGCAATCTGAACTTATTTTGAAAGAAGTTATGAACTTATATTGCATTTCCCATTACCAGTTAGGGATTTTATAAACTAACTGGCCAATGTGATAAATATTCAATAATTTATCGTTCTCACCAAGTTTAGTGTTGATTATGATTGATCCCAGGTAATTTACATAATCATTTACCGACAATTTTTTTATACATAATGTAAAAAATTTGGATGTTTATTACATTTAATATAAGAGGTTTTTTAGGAAACAATGTTTGGGATGCCTTTTAAAGTAGCTTAGAAAACATCCTCTTCCAAATGACTGTATCAAATACATTAGAATCGAAAAAGAAATTCAGGCATTAAAAGAAAAATAGTTTAATAACGCTACTCATAAAATCAATAGTGAAATAAAAGATGGTTCGAATGGGAAAAATAATGATCCATTGCTATTTGACTGTTTACCTGCAATTAATTTTGTGAATTAGAATGATGAAGTAATCAATATTTATTTTAGATATTTTAACTAAGCTAAAGAAAAGGAAGAAAATATACAAAATGTGCAAAAAAATGCTTAAAATTACAGGCAAAAAAGACATTGAAAGCTTCAAATCTTAAGTTTTCTTCTGGTAACATTGGTGACACAGTGAAACTACGTATATCAGATGTAGACAGAGCAAGAAGTGATTCACAAAATTTATTGGCGATTATAATAGACGTTTAAAAGGGAGACATTCATCTTTTAAGAACAAAACCAGTGACATTTTATTAGTAGTATAACAGAAATCAATTTCCAACTCGTGAAGAAAAATTCATTTTGCTTGAAGATTTTCCAGATCAAGCAATATCACTTAAGAATGTGTTAAAAAATCATCATTCTGAAAGTCAATGATATTAACGATGTGTTTGCAAGAGAGAGTGCAAATCTGATTAATGCAACTGTGTAAAAAGTCTGGAAAACAGTAACAATAAATTCCATATAAATCTGTTGTTGTTGTGTGCCAGCTAGGCTTGCAACATGGGGTGCGCTGCTCCACTTTTCCAGCTGAACCATATTTTGGTGTGGAGTCCGACTTCCTCAGTACACACATGCTATGGGTACCCGTTTATAGGGTAGGCAACCATTCACACCTCATTCATACAAGGATGGGACAAAGACAGGATAGATAGAGAGAGAAAGTACACCCATGCCCAAACTAGGATTTGAACCCAGGACCTCCTTATCCGCAGTCAGGCACACTGACTACTAGATAAGTTGGGCGGCATATAAATCTGCTGTATTCTAAATGTGCAAACTTACCACACACACACACACTAAATACTTATAAGTAAATATAGCTAAATACTTTTTTTTTATAATATAGATTCAATTTGTTTTGACCTGTAAGTCTTTTTTTTAACTTCTAATAATCTAAATTGTTTACTTTCTTCAGTTGCCTAGAACATAAAAGTTATCAAGAATTTTTGGTTAGTATTTAATTAAAAATTTTTTAGAGAAAAATAAAATAATTACTGAAATAACAAGCTAGACTTTATCTTACTTTTAGTACATGTAATCATTTTGTGCTTATCAATACAGTGGGTGAATGGTTAACGAACAGTTGGGACTGCGAACAAATTGGGTAACGAACACTTTCACGAAAAATTTTTATATTCGGATAACGAACTCATAATCGGATAACGAATTAAAACGATTTCTAACGAACACTTCTTGGCTCTTGGAGCATGATGTGCAGGGTTGCCAAACCCAACTGACCAAAAATCGTTTTTCATTTCTTTTGAATTATGTTGCCTATTAAACTTCAAAATTATATACTAGAATTTTTTTTCCAATAGAATATCTATAGTCAATGAAGACCATCAGTTTCGTTTTTGATTTCATTCAAAATCGAAACTGATTTCATTCAAAATCAAAGCTGATTTCATTTTGAACATTTATTTAGGGGTCTTTACAGCAATGCTATTAATCCCTTCCGGAAAATCTTAAAAAAGAGAGAAAAGCAATCAACATTGGACGTGTTCTTTAATGCCACATAAACTTCCTACAAAGAAATTACAGATTCCTTTTTTATATTTAATATTTAGGGGGTCTCTAAAACGAATTAATCGATTTCACAAAAAAATCTAACGAACAATTTGGATAGTGAACTTAGTATTGTAACTGATTATGTTCGTTAACCGATCACCCACTGCACCTTTTATGGCAGATATATAATTTATGCTATTATATCTAATACATATACCTTAAATATCTATTGAAATGAACTTTCAGAAGAGCCACTGTTATTTAAGTTTTTAAATGGGAAGATTAGTGTAACTTTTATTCTATGTCATCAGGATGTTTTTTTAAATTCTTAAGAACCAAATGTTCAATATTACTTGAAAATATGTATTTTTTCAAATTAAAATATCCTTTTTCTACAAAATAATCAGAATTTATAATATTCCCCATTACGAGTTGGCAAATTAATGAAAACAAAGTTTTCACCTTGTCTAGTGGGCAAAAAATATGAGCCACTAGATTAAAGTTATTATTTCTGCTTCAATACCTCATCTAAAATACATCTATGAAGCATCCCAAAGTGCGCATGAATGCATCGATGCCGACCTCTAACATAAGCAATATAGTCGGAAAAAAAGGTGAATTTTTGTTGATCATTAGATTCAGTTGTTAAGAGGCAAAAGTTTGAGTCATTAATTTATAATTTGATATTTAATAAAATATATGCTGATGTATTTTTTTAAAAATCAGATTTGAAAAATATTTAACTACATATTAAATATAGGAATTGAAACTCTTGAAAAAAATTAGTTTCATAAGTTTTGATCCAATCTTAACATCGATTAATTTTAATCTTGATGAATTCAAAAAGAAATATATAAATGTTTTGAAAAAATAATAAATAAATAAAAGTAATTTTAGGAGAAAAAAATTTTGATTTTAAGAACAGAAATTTCATTGTTTCTATTTAAGAAAATTATTTTGTTGCAATAAATTTTCTTCTTGAAAATGTTATCCTATTCCCAAAGTTTACATTTTTTCAGCTAAAAAATAACAAGAAAATTTAATAATCTAAAAAATTTTATATAAAAACTTTCTGTTAACATTGAGGCAAATGTCTTAAATAAAAACAGTAAATATCTTTTGCATTAAAAACGTCTGTAACAATTTCAAATCA
The DNA here is from genome assembly GCA_037975125.1 of Latrodectus hesperus. Lineage (NCBI taxonomy): Eukaryota > Metazoa > Arthropoda > Arachnida > Araneae > Theridiidae > Latrodectus > Latrodectus hesperus. Next base: position 11,460,361 of record CM075854.1, on the reverse strand, counting down.
GAGTAGGTAAACATTTGAAGCCAGGTTTATGTTTTCTACCTGATTATTCATTCTATTACCTAAGTGTTTACTCATATCCAAATAGTGTACACATAAATAACACTTGTTATATATGTATACATAAGTATTAAATTCTAAAGACTTTATTTTTATTACAATGACAAATTTAGAAAAATGATTTCATAGTGCTGAAACATGAATCGTTAAAAGAAAAGCGTTGATTTTAGCTTAATTTATTATAAACGGCTTTAATTTATCTAGCAAATAATAATGAAAAATTGAAGAAACAATAAATAAAAGAAAGAACACAGTTACTTGCTTGTGTTTTTGATAGAAGTACAAATCACATTCACCATGCACGTCTTAATTACGTTTGCTAGTGACGCTCAGATTGCATCTAATATGGACTGATAAATTATATTCATTACAATCCCAACGTCAGTCATCCAAAACTCATCCCTCCTGCTTCCATAGGTAGTCCACAGATAACCATCCAGTTCCCGTTTAATCATGAACATTTTAATGACCCCAAAAATATGATCCTAACCTCTTAATATATAGATTTGTGACGAAGGACGTCTAATAGATTTGTTTGGTTGCATGGGAAAAATGAGAGATTTATGTCACAATTAAGGGATTCCTTTCAATTTAGAATAAAAATAAATCCCAAAACACTTTTCTCACACAATTTTCTATGTTAGTCCTGATAAGAAAATATGCTAAATCTTAAATTTCTTGCCCAGCTACAAAACAGTCAAGTATTTCTGAGGCTGGGACTGTAAAAAATTATTTTAAAATTGAAATTATTAGCACTAAATTCATTAGATAAGAACTGCGTTTGGATACAGACAGATTTCAATTTCTCAACTTTTACGTTTACTTCTTTTAAACACTTTATCTTAAGTACTCTGAATAAGTAAATATATATTTTAAAACACCAACCAGTTATTTAATTGGGTTCTCATTTTTTTAACTAATTGGATTTTATTCTAATTAGATTATTAATAAAACACCTATACACATTTCTCTATTTGACCTACTTTCTTCAGTATTTTTAAAGAAAGAATAAAGAACAACGTAAAAAGTAAATTTAATAGAAATATAAAAATTATAAAGATGAGGGATTTATTAGGAAATGATTTTAGTCAATAATGTTTTTTTGCGAATCATTAGCTGTGTCTATAACTTTGTACATTCTGGGTGTCTGTATTTTTTTTCTTTTGCAATTTTAATTGTTTCCTAGGAAATTGTAATTCCGGAAAATAAATAATTTAAGCTCACGGTTCTCTATTTGAGGTACAAGTGAATAATGGGAGATGAGTGTGCTGGGGATAGGTGGAGATTTAAGGGTTTTCCTGGTTTCCCTGATTGCGGTTCGTAAAAACGCCCACTATCTATGATAAATCCTCCCAAAGGCTGCTAAGCTGTCACAATAAATAATTCATTATTTTTTAAAGTTTATTTGCAAATAACATATTAAATTGCATTTACTTTAAATGGTACAGGATTTAATATCTGTAATAATTAACCTTTGAAAAAGAATTTTAATGTTTGGGAATATATCTTTGGAACATATTTGTATCATTAACACCTTTATATATATATATATATATATATATATATATATATATATATATATATATATATATATATATATACATATATATATATATATAAGATAAAACATGAAGAAAAGTAAAATCAGAAATATAAAATTGGAAAGATACTAAAGTATATGAAGCAAAAGACAAGAAGGCATAGGGACCATGTCTTCATCAGGAGGGAGATGGTCAGCTATGCAAAAATGAACACTCTTTTCTGACATGCTCGAAGGACAAATGTCTAAAAATCTTCGAGCAATTACCCCGAAGAGTGTTCGTATTAAAAGAACTTAATTAAAAATTAGACTAAATATATAAATAAGATAAAACAAGAAGAAAAGTAAAATCAGAAATATAAAATTGGAAAGATACTAAAGTACTCTTCGGGGGAATTGCTCGAAGATTTTTAGACATTTGTCCTTCGAGCATGTCAGAAAAGAGTGTTCATTTTTGCATAGCTGACCATCTCCCTCCTGATGAAGACATGGTCCCTATGCCTTCTTGTCTTTTGCTTCATATACTTTAGTATCTTTCCAATTTTATATTTCTGATTTTACTTTTCTTCATGTTTTATCTTATTTATATAGGCAAATCTTTCTTTAGCTGCTTTTGCGCTGGCTAGATTTCCTTTTATGCATTGTAGTTATAACATTATATTTTTAGCATTGTATTTATTACTTTATATTCATATATGTATTTTCTTTATATATATATATATATATATACATATATATATATATATATATATATATATATATATATATATATATATATATATATATATATATATATATATATATATATATATATATATATATATATATATATATATATATATATATATATATATATATATATATATATGTATGTATGTATATAAAGTATTATTAATGCCACCAATGTTTCTCTTAAATTAAGTATCAAAATCTTACTCCCAATATTTTTTTCAGCATTTGGTTGGCATAATTTTTTAGCTTTCTTCCAAATAAATAATTTATCCCAACGACAATTGTACGACTACTTCCTGCATGTATATTTTGTATCTGAAATGCACGCTCATTCCAAAATATAATATTATACCCAAATATAATCTAATAAGGCAAGAAATATTGAAAGGAAAACTTTTCTGATCAAAATTTTGATTTCTGAGGCAATGAAGTTACATTTTTTTAGTAATGGCTATTATCATATTTGAATTTTCTACATTAAAATCGTAAAGTGAATATTTTTTTGTATTTGCTTAAAGTAGCTCCCCTTATTTGAAGTTATTTTACTTGTAGTGTTTTATCTCACGTAAAATAACAATTTGAAAGATTTTTAAGTGTTATTACCATTACTGCATACAATGTTTATTTCAAGCAAAACACCTAAGTTAAATATATTTTTCATTTATGACCTTTTAATTTCTTCGGGGTGACATCTTGTCACCCTCATTATTAAAGAGTACCCTGACGCGACTTACTAGTAAAATAATCGCTGATATTCGACAAAAGTCAAAAACTATAGACGAAAAAACTCTTTTTAACTTACTCAAAAGTACTGGGAGAAACCAAAAGCAAGGGCTTGCTTTTTAAAATAATCTCCCAGAAACACTCGATTTCCTTGAGATCCTTATATCAAGCGAACCACCCTTTATTCAATACGCGATGAACAAGATGCATGTTAAAAAGACTTTATTTCTTTATAAGAAACTGCCTCCATAACTTTCTACACGTGGTTTTACACATTTATCAATGCTCTCATTACTGCATTTAACAGCCTGTATTGCAAAAGAAGTGTGAGTCTGTAAAATCCTCCTAAATGATTCAAACCCAAATTACAATTCTGAGTATACTAGAACTTTAGCTTTCATTAAGATTGAACTGTACTTTTTTTCTTTTAATCTGTATAAACCATTCAATATTAACAGCGACCCATATGAATTTCATGGATCATACGGGCGAAAAAATTTCTTGAGCAATGCAGTTATACATCAAGAAACTTCATCTTACACCTTTCACTTTTATAATAGAGAAGCATAATACTAATTTCTTATTTTGCGTGAAATACTTGATAAGGGTGATACCTATGTAGTAATTACAAATATTCATTTTTCTGTTGCCACAAAATTATATGAAATAAGTTTAAGTACTGATTTACAATTTCTACACATTAGAATAAAGGAAATACGGATCACCTATGGGATAAACTTGGACAACCTCAAATGACTTTAGGTATGACATGAAGTCAGAATATTTCAGCTCTATTTTAAGATAAAAACTAAAGTATTTGGTAGACTTGTATGCTTAATTCTTGAGATCCGCTTGTAAGTCTTCGTCGATAATAGGACAAATAACACAATGACAGATGTACAACCACAGAAGAATAACGAAGTAAACACCCAGGGCCACGGTGGGAATCGAACCCACACTCCTACGCTCTCAAGCGATTAGCGGAGTGATGCCTTAGACCACTCAGCCACGGAGCGCCCATATTTGGTAGATTCTGTGTGTGAAAAGATTATTTCTAATTACGAAGCTCTTTTTCACCTTAAGGAATTAAAAAGAAATGCTTTTTTTTAAACATACTCCTCTAGTAATTTAACTATAAATATTGAATTCATTTTAAGATTATTGGTATTTTTTTCTTTTTTTTTATTAAACATTCATTCAATAAATGACAATATTGATTTCATTACATTTCTAAAAACTTTTTAAAAAAAATTTAAGTTTAAGTTGCTTACATAAAATTCACTAACAGTTTTTTCTTTAAATTTATCAAGAATTAATATATTTTCATTCTTACTATTAAAAGGGTAAAATATTGAAAGCACCTTGGCTTTTAAGTTCATTTTGTATTAACATTTTTTAACCATGTTACATATATTAATGAGTAATTTAAATATTTCTTTGAAAATTCACTAGTAAAATGCTCTCTTATAGCCGTCATCTTTGATTGTTATTAAACTTTAAGGCTTTCCATAAAATTCATATTTAACGTGTTAAAACAACAAATAATCACTTTTATTTCAATATAAACTATAAAGAAACTAACTAAGAACTAAACTCAGTGGCATAATGATCCATATCTTGGCCAAGGCCTATGGTGCTCATATCTCTTTTCCTGATAGAGGGCCCTAGGGTGCGAAGCATATGTCCTGGTTAAGTGGCCAGTCTAACGTGAAACCTCCAAAGTTGAGTTCCCAAGCATGCTTGGTACTCAGTTTTATCGACCCACTGAAGGGACGAAACTCGGACCTTTGTCATGGGAGAGCAAAGCACTAGCAATATAATGGAATTAACATAACTCCGAAAAGGAGCTTTAAATTAAAAGTTTCTTTGTGGATTAAATATTAGTGGGAAAGATAAAGGTTAATATCGGGAAAAGACTCATATTTCTATACAATATTCCCTTCTTTTCCTTTTAAATTTCAATGCAAAGTTAATACAACAGGCTATCACAGGCTTTTATTTACAATTCAGTTTTTTGTTTAACAGTCGACTGATAATCGTATTAACAAAATATATCTTGCCAATATCAAAATTTTCCCATTGCCCTGATATTTTTTATGAAGGAATACATTGTAAAACCCCAATTTATTTTTTTCTGTGATACTGAGAACTCTGAGACAGAGGATTTCAAAATTTTAAAATTGTGTTATGATATATTCTGTTAACAAGAATCTCATTGCTTTTCATCCTAATTTATCCAAGAAGTATCAAGCCAAATCTAACGTTCAGAGGGAAATATTAATCTGATTGTTGTATCATTATAAATTTTTGTTGAGAAATTTTAAAATGCAGAAATATACATAGTTAAATCAATTTAGAAAAAAAAAAAAAAAAAAAAAAACGAAGTAGCAATCCTATCCGACGTGTAAGAATACTAAAATATTAATACGAAATTATGTAAATATTTAACACAATCAAGTGGAAAATGATTTTGTTAAATGGAAATTTATATTAATGTATTTGTAATTGAGCAGTTGTTTCTCCATTTTGAAAAATATTAGACTTCAAGATGAATTTTTCAAAAACTTGTATTTTTTGATGTTCTGTTCCTGGCGTCATGGAGCATACTTTGTTTCACAAAGTATCATTAAAAGTCACTACAGGTGATTGTGAAAAATTACTTGCAATGAATTTCAGATATACCTTATATCAAATGACATATATGCATATAAATTAAATATACTGATTTATGAAAAGGATCTATTACGAAATTTTTAGTTAACAAATACCTTCATTAAAATATTTCATGCATTAGTTATTTTTAAATGATATGTAGGAACATCATTTAAATATAATTAACTTAAAATTAGATGAATGATGACAATGCTAAAATTTGTATAATTGAAGAGTATCGTTAATCGTGAAACAATCCCGTAATTATTTGACTTGATTAAACTTTGTGAAAAAATCTTCATATCAAATCATAGGTACCATGGATATGCCTCCCTTTTAATTTTATTGAATACATTTACTTGATATGATTCCAAAAATAAATAAAAAAAATTCTGAAGTCTCTGTATTTTAGTTTGTTTAAGCAAAACTTTTTTTAAATAATTGAAAATGAATACGAATTCAATGACAAAACTTACCCATATTTTAATGTTGTAAATATGTATTTCAAATTTAAGAAATATAATACTATACCAACGACCTCAAATTTTACAAAAAAAAATTAAAACTGAAATTTTTATGATGAATTTGGGAATTGTATCAGTTAACTAAGCTAAAAAATTTATTTTTCTTTTTCAATGGAAGGAAACTGATTACTTAAGTTAAAGCAGATTTGGCTTCGTATGGAAAAGAGAAATATATCTAAGCTGATACAGTTTTTATATTTACAGTTATCTAAATGTTACATTGTATTCAAGAAAAATTTCGTATTTATTCTGCTCAATATACTTTTGAATAGATACTTCTATACATTTTACCCATTCAAATATGATGGTATGGGCAAAGTTTAAGTACTTTTTCAAATTTTGCTGTCTTTTTAATAAAGTTAGTTACATTGTCACTAACTATTGAGTAGATTAAAATATCAAGGGAATATATTAAGAATAAAAAGAATATTTTTGAGAAAAAAAAAAGAAAAGTTCAGGGAGGAAATTCTGAGTTTTTATATATGAAATTTTTAAAAACACATTCTTGATGATCTTTCATTGAGAATAAAACGACTTTACAATCTTAATCAAAGAAATATTAATTATTAATCCTTGAAAGAAATTTTCCCTTGCTCTTATTTTTACTTTCCTTTCTAAAATAAGCAAAGTCGTATATAGCTATTTCATATTAAATGTGGAATGTGCAAAATATTTCTGAAGAATTTTTATTGCAAATTTTTTTTGAAGATTGATTAAACATTCTAGTGAAGAATATAAAAGTAACTGGAGTATTTATTTGTCAGTAATATTCGGTTTTAAAAGGGGTAGCCTATACTTGGACCTTTGTTAACTGTATTCTATACATGTCATTTCAAAATTCTATCAATCGGAATTTTTTTCTGTTAATTAAAAATTGAACTTTTCAAGTGTCAAATGTATGTTTTTATAAAATTTTTATCAAATGTAACTGAGATAATGAATGAGCACACATATTGCTCAAGAAACGGAAACCATCAAAAATAGCCTCGCCTCTAAAAGTCTTATTTTAGTGTACGTATCCGGATTGAATTGTTGAGGCGATAGCCATTGGTTTTCGCTAGAATCTCCTTAAAATAGTATTCAAGGAAGATCAGCCAACCCTTCTTTCTGCGTCTTGTGTAAGCCATGGCAAACAATTCTCCGAAGTCCCTGTTCCTGCAGCAGTATAAAAAGTGATGGATGGAAAGGAGAATCGCCAGTAGCCACTGAAGTTGAAGGGTTTCGAAGTTCTTCATCAGCATGAGCGCTCAGGATAAGCAACGCCGTATTTTGCCTCTGTTTGAGCACTTGACCTCTCTCACCAGGTCTGTCTTACCCCCAGAGGAAAGGGACCCCAGGCTGAAGAGGCTGGGTAGGCTGGCTCGAGGAACCTTGTTCTCTTGCTTCCACACAGAGCACCTGGTTGAATCTCTAGAGCTTTACGAAACTCTCTATGGTAAGTCCTCTCCCGAGCTTAGTTCTAAGAATCATTATTTGAATCTCAGCGATTTTTTTAAATTTACAACTTTAAATGCATTTAACTTTATATTTTATTTAATGATTTTTTATTTAATAATTTACAACTTTAGATGTAAATAAATTTCAAGTAACACCGTAACGCAATCGTAAATTTTGAGAAAATTTTCGATAGCAATGAAGAGTAACGCATTTAATAAAATTATTCACTCATTTCAATCCTAATAAGGCAAAATGCGTCCTGAAAAGTTAAAAAAAAAATTAAAATGAGGGAATGTTACACTGGATATAATATATCTCCCTATGCACATATATTTAGTGCTAAACTTAAACTAATATATGAATTGAACATTTTTCGATATTCTAGAAATTTTACTGACAGAAAACCTGATAAGAACAAACATTTATTAGGAGGAAAGATTTCTGAAATTTATATTTAAAGTGACCGAAATTCAAAAGCTTTACAGATATTATGGTACTTTATTTAATAAACATCTATATCTTTAATAATCAGTGTATACATAATTGAATAAACAAATAGATACAATTATATTAAGTTCTCTAAAATATAGGCTTAATGAAATTAAATAAAATTTCTTTAGGTAAAATTTTTTTTATTCAGTTTAAGTAGTCTTCCACAGTTGTTGTATTTCATAATACATTTATGAATGTTAAATCCTTATAACAGTAATTTTCAAGAATTCATTTATTTATACAGCATAAAATATTTAAGATCTTACACATTTATTAATATTAAAACAATTTTAAAACTATACTAGAATTAAATTTTCAATGTAAACTCCTACTAACGATGGCCAAGTTTGTTTTAATTTGAATGAAATTCAGTTTTTTTCTTAAATTTTACCTAGTTTTATCCTAAGTAAATAAAGCCGAGCTGGCAGCTGAATGGTTAGCGCTCTTGCCTTCGGTTCAACAGTTCGTGGGTTCGAATCCCACCTTGGGCATGGATGTTTGTAGTGGTTCGGAATCCACTTTAAGCCGTAGGTCCCGGTCTAATTAGCCCTCGTGTACAAAAAATGACCGTTGAGCGACAAACAAACCAAACCAACCAACCTAAGTAAATATTAATAAAATTTAATTAAAATAATTTATAAATTGTGCTTGCGGCTAGATTCTGAAATAATAATTTTAAATTTAAAAATAGTTTAAAATATTTTATATTAATACTTTTCTTTCTTAAAATTATAAAATCTCACAGTTTTTAAACGCAAATAGTTCTCTTTTTCTTTCTTAAACTAAATAATATTTTGTTATGTTTAGAAAAAATATTTCGGCATATTTTCATTATTTTAAGAAAAATATATATAATTCTATGTATAAATTTTTTATTTAGTAGTACATATAGGAATCTATGTACATTTATAAGATTATATGTGATACTTAAAAATTATCAAAACCCATCTTTAGTAAAAACTAAGATCTGAGTAAATTTAAAAGAAATTTCTAATTAAAAATGATTGCTTTTTGCCTCATGTTTTATTTCTGATTTAAAATAAATAAATGTTTTATACTTGTTGTATAAAACTATATAGTGAAATCTTAGTTCTATCGAACTACCAATTTGGTTCTAAATAAAAAGCTGATTTCAATGATAGACAGAAGTAGGAATCATCATGCTTTTAATTGAAACACACATTAATCGAATTAAAGCATAAAAGTAATTCTTGTCTTCTGATAAAATGTTGTTTTATGGTAGGAATAGCATTAAGATCTTTAAAAAAAGAAATTTATAATTGAGATCAAGTTATAAATAAATCGTTTCAAACATGATTATTTTGAACAAAATATTAAAAAATCAATGATGAACAAAATAATTTGCAAAATAAATGAATAAAAGCATATTGCTATCACCCAGGTAAATTTTTGAAACAGAACTTATTGAGATATGATTAAAATGATTTTTTCTCCTTGGTAAAGTAATTGTATGAATAATAATGGGATAGTGTTACTTTAAAATTCATCGTTACTATTTCTGTAGCAACCTATAATGCTCTATAATGTGCAAACATTATCAAACTGATTTTCTTCATAAGTGGGCACACTGCTCTGAGAGAAAGCACCTTATGACTTATTACATTTCTACTCCGAATGAAAGAAAAATCACTTAATTTTTTGAATACGAATTCGAAAAATATCATCCTTAACAAAATGTCTTCAGTTATCACATGTTATACCATGATCAATAATATTACTGTAAGAAAATTATTCCAATTAGTTGGTTCTATAAAAATAAAATGCTTGAGAAATTTAAACTATAAAAGGAAAAATATTAAAAACCAAACTAATAGATTTTTATTTTCTCAAATAAATAAGAACTGAGTCCTTTCACAGATAATTAAAAATCTTGTCAGCATGTATTACTTTTCATTTCCTATGTATGAATTTTTTTATTGTAATGCCTATTGATTTATACAAAGTTTGTTGGCATTGGTCCGGTTGGGAGCATTTGTAAGAAATATCGTTTGCCTTGCAGCTGCCAAGGACTTCGAAGACTTCATGCGCCTTGCTGAGCAGGCGCGGGATATCGTGAATGAAGGCCTCTTCGTGTACTCGACTTCCGTCGCCCTCCTGCACCGCGACGACTGTCGAGGCGTAACAGTGCCCCCCATTCAAGAAATCTTCCCCGACCGATTCATCCCTTCGGAGACTATCAACCAGGCTATCAAGGCCGACCTCAAAAGAACTGATGATGTAAGCGTTTTTTCCAGCAAGAATTTTTATTCACCTTGATTAATTATAAAAACCTCTCTTTTAAATAATCGGAATCTTATCACAAGTTTTGATATGAAATACTTGTATATTACTTTTTATTTAATATCTAGATATCATAATTTTTGATAAACAAACTAATTAAAGATTTCATCTGTAAGTATTCCAAATTGAATGAACTTTTTCAGAGCCAAGTTCTTGTTGACACGATCCAAACTGGTAACATCTTGGACCCGGAATACAAATTAGCTTACTTCCGTGAAGATATTGGCGCAAATGCTCACCACTGGCACTGGCACATTGTTTACCCAGCCACATGGCGCCCAGAAATCATGGGTAAAGTGAAAGACAGGAAAGGAGAACTTTTCTATTACATGCATCAACAAATGTGCGCCAGGTAAAGTGATGCTTTCTATTTATGGGTTAATATTAATTATATCCTTTCTACACACAAAATAAGTTTAGTAAAATTTCATATAGAGTTTAATTTATACATTTATTGAAATGGAAAATAGTTTCAGTAGCCAAGAACACATTGTATGAATCAGATATAAGTTTTAATGTCTTTAAAATATGGTGGCATAATACTTTTAGACTTATTTTTAATGTATGTCTTCTGGTATAATTTACCTATAAATAATATAAGCATTTAGGTATTGTAATACAGAAATACTGTAGCATAAATCTTAAGCTATAATAATATGGATATTAAAGGGATCACTATCACACACTAATAAGCCAGGGGTGGATTTTGCGCTTCTGCTGTTTGCACACTGTCTGCACACTGTTTGCATACTGCACCAAGTCTGTTGGGGTAAGTGCTTGGGAGTTTTCTTGGTTTCCTCCTTTGAAACATGAGAATACCGACCACTAAGAAAGTCCTCATTTAAAAATTTCGGCAATTGATTTAAAAATACTTCAAAACATACTTGGGATGTTAGGTTGTCTACTGAATGATATCAAATATAGATATTGAAATATTATTTTTTCATCATTTTGAGTAGTCCATACAATATTATCAACTTCTTCTGTAAAAAGTATTCCTTTAGATAAACTATTTTACTATTATTTATTAATTATTCAATAAGAAAAATTCAATTTGATAACATATTTTATGAATTCAATCATCAATATTATTAATCTGTAACTAAAAATCATTTTTTAATTTTTAACTTAAGAGATTCCAAAAATCTCCTTTTTTATATTTTTCGACTGTGATAAAAAAAATTGGTATTAGAAAGGTTAACTTAATTTAGTTTTGCTTAAAATGATGAATTGCAATATTTACTCAGTGCAGCATTTCATTTCCACTATTTAGTTACATAATTTGAAGCTAGTCTTACAAATTTTACGCAATTCTAGGTATGATTGCGATCGTCTCTCTACTGGTCTTCAGCGTATGATTCCCTTCCATAACTTCAATGAAGAACTTGAAGGCTACTCCCCCCATTTGACTTCCTTAGTCAGTGGACATCACTACGCAAATCGACCTGCTGGCATCAAACTGCATGATTTGAATGATTTAGTAGATGTCTTGGACATGGCAAGATGGAGAGAAAGACTTTTGCAAGCCATCCACTTAGGAGTATTGGTTGATGATCATGGAAATGAAGTTGTGCTGACACCAGAACATGGTATTGATATGCTTGGAGCTATGTTAGAATCAAGCTATGAATCCAAAAATAGAGAATATTATGGTAACCTTCACAACTCCGGACACGTAATGATGGCTCGCATTCATGATCCAGATGGTAGATACAAGGTTAGTAATTTCAATATCCAATTTTTATTAAAGAAATATATTTTTGTGGGACAATATGTATTAAATTTAATTCATAAATTCTTGATGGCAGAAATTTCATAATTTCATCAAGCTAGATCCTGATAAATTAATTTGGAACAAAATCTAGGCATATGTCCTTTCGGCATGATTTTGTGTGATACTTAATTTAAATATTAATTTATTTCCGGATTGAGATTGAATTTCAAATATTAAACTAATCACAAAATTGGATATGATAAACGTCAGCAATCATTTCAACTTTCATTAATTGCGAGATATGCCTATAAAAAGTAATTCAACGCATGTAAAAATTTAATCATCAATAAAATTTGGCATGTATTTTCAATGGAAATGAAATTATGAATCTCGTATGAGAAAAATTCATTTCACGTTTGTGGCTCATTTTGAGAATTTTCATACAAAACCTTGGTATATTTTAATTTCATTTAAATTCATGTTATTTTTATATTTGTTCTTTAACAATCATGTTTCTGAAGGTTAAGAAAACTAGAATAAAGTTCACTGATTTCAAGCTTTACCCTTAGTAATCTGCACTGAATTTCCTTTTCGTAATCTATATATAAATCAAAACTCAATCTGAGATTTAAGGACTGAAATTAAAAAATGTTTTTAGCATTTAAATATTATTATGTTAAGAAATTTGCGATATTTATAACATTTCCCTAAACTGGCAAGGCTGTAAAGGTAAAACAAACGTGCAGATTCAATTAATTTTGTAATCTACCACCTAAGATTCCTTATTCTAAATTGATAGTTCAGTAAAAATTAAAAATCAGTTCTTATTGATTGTATATTTAATTGTTTATTTAAAATTTAAAGCACTATTTACTTACAATACCTATTCCAGAAATGTAAACAGAAGAAACTTACGATACTTTTATTGCGAAATTTTATAGAGTTAATTTATATTCTTATATTCGGATATTAATTTCTTTGTAACAGGAAAATCCAGGTGTCATGAGTGACACATCTACTTCTCTTAGGGATCCTATTTTCTACAGATACCACAGATTTATTGACAATATTTTCCAAGAGTACAAAGCCACTCTTCCAGTTTATGATAAGAAAGATGTAAGTACTTAGTGAACACTAAACAAGTTCAATAAGCTAGTAAAATAATTTAGTATTTAAAATTTTTTTATATATATTTTAAGTTTCTTACTTCAAATTATTCTAAAAAGAACATACACAGATTGACCATAGTTTTTGTTTGCTAATTACAGTTGGATTTCCCTGGAGTTAACGTTGTAAATGTTACAGTCAAGGCCAAATTACCAAACATCGTAAATACCTTCATGAAGGAAGACCATTTAGAACTTTCTCATGGTATCTCATTGAAAGGATCCGTTAAGGTGAATGGGTTTTTTTAAGTTTTACATTCATGTGAACATATATATATATATATATATATATATATATATATATATATATATATATATATATATATGTGAATTCTGAATATATATAACCAATTAATTGTTTCTATTAGGTAAAATATGAACATCTGGACCATGAACCTTTCGTTTACAACATCAGCTGCGAAAACAGCACTGGAGCTGTCAAACATGCTACAGTTCGTATCTTTTTGGGTCCAGTTCATGATGAATTGGGTAACAGACTTTCCCTGAATGAGCAAAGGAGATTTTTCATTGAACTTGACAAATTCCACGCTGAATGTAAGATATCATTTAATGAATATTTTTCCTTAAAAAGAATCAAATTTCCATAAAAATGTTCATCACATATTTGATTTAAAGCAATCGACGTTACATTTAATTTGAATTTTATCGTATTTTACACAGTTGAAATAATAATTCCTGATAGGTGATCTCTATGGTACTTTTATCAAAAGAGAATATAATTGTGTATAAAATAATACATTTGAAAAATACTTATCCCCATTCTTAAATAAAAATTATTTATATTCTTAATAATATCTTTTATATTCTTAGTAAAAATTAATTATTTTATTTTCTTAGTAAAATTTTAAAATTTTTTAAAATCAAGGATCAAATAGTTAATAGTTATTATAGATTGAAAAACTTAAAATTTTTCTTAACTCTTACAATCTTATTGAATGTTACATTGCAGAACATCGGATATCATAACATGCTTGGTATATATTGATTACAAATTTCTTTATACAAATTCCTGTCAAAATATAATTTTCTTGCGAAATATTTTAAAATTTATCTTTCAAAATTGAATCTTATAGAATTCACCAAGGAAAACAATTTAGGAAAGTTATATCAACTATCGCAACTTAAAGTTCCATAGAACAAAGAAAATATTTACTTTAACATTTTATAAAACAAACCAAAGCAATTAGAAATAAAATTTTTCCCTAAGGACATTTTATTATTATTTTTATTTTACAATATTTATTGATTAAGTTTACTTTTACACCTTAATGATGTTCCAGAAAGGCTTTATTATAAAGGCATATTATTTTGATTTCCAAATCAATTTTACCGCATAAGCTTTAATTTTTTTATAGTGGCCCCAGGAAAGAATACCATTACAAGGAAGTCCAGTGATTCATCAGTTACAGTTGCGCCTACACCTAAATTCTCTCAATTGCAAACTGGAGAAGGCATTAGTGACAACAGTACTGAATTTTGCAGCTGCGGCTGGCCAGAACATCTGCTGGTACCCCGAGGTACACACAAGGGAATGGACTTCCATTTGTTCGTAATGTTGACTGACTATGATAATGATCACGTAAGTATTTTTTTTTTACAATTTTATTGTAAAAAAAGCATTATTTACCCAAAGATTAAATATTTTGAATATTTTACGTTGAAAACAGAATTGTATTTTAAATTATTTACCCTTTAATGTCCTTTTTGACATACCAAGTAGATTTCTTAATAGAAAACAATCTCACTTCATAATTATATATTATTATATATATATAATTCAATTGCATCATATAACTTCAAAAAGTTTTAATTTCAAATTAAAGCATTTTTAATTATAAACAAATTTTAAGTAATTGTTTAACTTTGAAGTACCTTGCTTATCAATGAGTTTTTCATAATATGCAAAAATAAACTTATTTCAAATAAGATAAAAATCTAAGAAATTTCAATTTTGTAAGCTTTACGAAACAATTGATGTTCATAGGATTCATAATAATATTTAACTGAACTTTTATATTGATATTTTATGCCAAAATAAATTGAATTCAATTAAACAAAACTGATAACATTTCGATAACAAAATGGGATATTTTAAAAATCGTTGACTGTTCCACAAAAGTGCTTATAATTCCAAAAAAGCTTAAACATCATTTTAAATGAACTTCTTTTCACACATTTCTTTAAAAATGTATACTTTTAACTTACGTGTAATATGTACTAAGTAAGCTAATTTTTGCATATACCTTAAAAAATTCCAAGATAATATATTTCTTGATTTTTTCAATCAAATGTGCATCAAATTTTGTTAATGGGAGTACCATAAATTATTAAAATAAATTTATTAAATAAATTATATGCTTTATTAAGCATCATCATCATCATATAAGTTCATCGGTATCACTTTTTTTCGACACAAATTAATCCCCTTAACTGTGACATATATTTCAGAAAAATGGACCAAAAATGGAAAATTTTTTTGACTGTTTAATTTTATTTTTTATATTATTATAAGAGTTAGAAAATGCTTTTTTATTACAAAAATAAAGTTTTAAATACAAAAACTACTATATTTATAATTTTTACATACACAAACACATAAAACATTGATTACACATACATGTTATTCATATTGAGTAAATTAAACGAAATTTTGTAAGCTAAATATAACTAGTATAATATAAAAACATAACAATATGATTTTCCATACATAAATTTTACAAATCTTTTACAGTATGGTATATCCCAAAACAAGGTACTGCTCAAAAGCCTATATATTGCACTTTTTACAATAAACTCTTGTCTCGTGCCTTATTTTCTTCCCTTGTTCATCTGTTTTACGACAGCATATAAAACACTGCCTGGTTGGAGTAGATTTTTTCCCCATTGATGGGATGTGTTCTGGAAAGTGTCGACCTGTGAGGTGCAGTAAGCTTACACTAGGACGCCCTGGTCCTGGTAGTTGAACATTTGGTTTATTTAGTTCAACAATTGATTTTCTGAAGTTCATATTTTTCGCACCTCCTGCTGAAGTATGCAAAATAAAGGAGTTATTTATATAACGCCTGGTGTAGGAAATGGAAGATTATTTTCTAGTAATATTTTTTACCTCCTTTTCAAGCAATCGGGAAGTCTGTAAGATGTTGATCGACTTTAACATCACCTCCCATAGTGTTGTTGTAGTCATGGACTACCTTCAGAACCAAAGTTGGAATTAGTAAAAAACTAGGACCACTTGTGTCATTTATTAGGAAAATAGGGAATTAAGTATCCTAAAGTAGAAACAAACTCAGCTCGGACTTCACAAAATAGAAACGTTAATTTTTCTTCTGCCCGAACTGAGTTCGGGCATCACAAATACTGCACGCAGTAATTGCCCGAACTGAATTCGGGCGACACTGGCAAGGGGTTAAAATATAAGATAGATAGAAAATAAGACAACATGAAATCATATTAAATATACCATTTTACCTTATATGTATTTAAATCAGTCTATAATTTTTGCAAATGTATAAAAATTATTCTGTGGTATGTATAAAATTAGCCATGAAAGTATATCCCAAATTTTTTTATACCCCGGACTGGAAAATAAATTTTTCTGTATTAAATAACATAGACTTTAATTAATACCCATAAAATGCTTTTAGACGTATTCTCTGAATTGAAATACCATAAATAAACTACATTTAAATTAATTTTATATAGAGGAATCCTAAAGTGGCATATTTTTGCAGGTGAATGGATTGAATGATCAGTCAATCTGTGCTGACGCTGTTAGCTACTGCGGTGCCAAAGACCAGAAATATCCAGACAAGAAAGCTATGGGCTTCCCATTCGACCGTATCATCAAGGCTCGCACTATTGCTGAATTCTGCTCACCAAACATGAAATTCCAAGACGTTAAAATTCAATTCAAAGAATAAATTATTCATAAAAGTATGAACTCTGCTATAAAATACCATGAGTGGAGAAAAAAGATACTAAATTTGTTTTAACCAAGCTAGAATATTTCAATAAAATTAATTGCACTAATTAGTTATGTCTTTCCTGAACATACTTACAAAAAATAAAACATTTCTGGCTTAATAAATTTCTTACCAAAAAATACACAGTATCTAAATTGCTTTAAAATGTTTGGTGTATAATATATTTTCAAAACAAAGAAGAATATAAATATGATAAGTTCTCTTTAATGATAATGTGACTTATTAAACATTTCTCAAAATTAGAACACAACTTGCATTAAATTTTATTGAACAATATCCATGAACACACAAAACCATTTTCTTCTTTTTTTTTCCAAATGTTCAATTACCTCTCAGATAACGAAATTCTTGAATTCAGTTTGATGAAATATATGCATTCAAATAAATTAAAAGTGCATGCTAAATGTTTTAGATATTAATGTTTTAATAAACTGAGAATTTCTAGAAGGTACATGAGTATAAAATCATGTTATATATATATAATTATTTGTAAGATATTGAGAAAGCGTCAACTTGCTAATATGTAATAGGAAATAAAATATCATTCATTTCACGTTTATTCAATTTTTTCTTTTTTTCCGAAATTTGTTATAATTTTACAAGCATAATGTTAACACTTATAAATGCAAAACATAAATAAGTTTAAAATTCCATCAACAATGCTAAATTTAAATACCATTTAGAAATTGATTGACATAATTACAGAGGGTATTAACACATTTTTAGAACGATTTCGATTAAGAATTTAAAAAAAGTAAATGTTTTGAAATAAAAAATTTTAGCAACGGCTTATTATATGAAATGAGAAATATCGTCTGCTACTTTTAAATTTATTGTTCTTTCAAAATGTAGCATGTAAACAAGCTGTGGATTGAGGGATATGTTTTTTGCCCTTTCCGAAGAGAAATATTCTTATTCCAGGATTCAAAAACGTTGTGAAATGCATGGTATTAAAATTTCTAAGTGCAAAATAAGCAACATTATTAATCGGACAGGTAAAAACCATCAATCATTATTTCTACATGGAAAGAAGACTCCAAACGAATATCCGAAAAAGTACATACTGTTTCAAATGTTCCTAAAGTGAAGTCGCTGGTAACAAGAGAAAATCCATCAACACAAAAATCAATTGCAAAGTCTTTAGATACATCTGTAACAACAATAAATAAAATAATTAATCAAGATTTACAACTTAAAAAAGCTAAAAAACATGATGTTCACCAGATTTTGCCGAGACATGTGGCTCAAAGCAAAACATTTTGTAGAACAGCCTAAAAAATTGTTGGTATATATTCTCAGTTCTATTAGCCGATTGAAAATATTTAAAAAAATTTCATTTATTGTTAAAAATGTACGAATTCGTTGATCCGATTCAATAAATTCAAATTTGTTCATCATTACATGTTACGAATATGCTTCATCTTAATTTAACGAATATTTCAAAGACACAATCTAATCACCCAAAATAAAAACTTTTGATATTTATAATTAAAATTTAATTGGGTATTCCAACAGCCCAATGACTTCGACGCCGCAGACGGACCACCTACTCGCGAAGCGAGTGTAAGGCGTTGAATGTCCTCCTGCGAACAGCCCAATGACTTATGTGATTTGCACTTCTACTGTAAAGGTTGTGTCATCTCCAATTTAGAAACAGCACGTCTAAATCTTCAGAGACTTCTATTAAAATCACTTTACTTACAACAGGTTAAATGGAGCATTTTATTTACTTTTTTCAGAAGAATAAAGCAAAAATATTCTAATCAACATTTAACTTCATATAATATTTTACTGTTAAAGTATTTGCTTAAATAAATCACACCAGCAATACAAGCTAAAATCATTTTTAATTTAAAAAAAGTGTAAGTCTTAAAGTGTAATATAAACATACGATTTTCATCAGGGTACTAAAATGTCAATGTTTTTAATTTCAATTAGTTTCAAAATTAGAAAACCTTCATTAAATCTTCTCCTGTTTTTATACAGGAGGCTAAATTATGTTATAAAAGCATGCATATATTAGTGCTATGATTAAGTAGCGCTGCAGCCACTACCGCTTGTAACACATCACAATTTTCTCTCATACCCTCCAAAAAAAAAAAAAAAAAAAGATGCCTCTTATCAGCAAACTATATTATAAATTATCTGAATAAATCGTTATATTTGTTTGTGAAATAATAATTATTTTTATAAGTTTGTTCGTAAGATACTTCATTCATATACCAGTTCCAAATTACAGTCACAAATAATTCTCGACATATGGTCCATTATCGAAGGAGAAAATAAAATCATGGATATCAAAATGAAAATTGACAGTGTGGAGCCCTCAAATTTTTAAGTAACTGTAATTTACAGTATTAAAACAATGCCTTATTTCCATGGAATCAAAAATTCTGAAAAACAATCCCACATCGAATTTACATGCGAACTTGATTCCTTAAAGAAAATCGCTTCTGATTTAGATAAAATTAGAAATGATTATCATAAAATTGCCAAAGATGAAGAATTGCAAGAGGTCTTAATGAAACTAGAAAGAAAGATTACCAGGTATCAGATAAGTATTCTTTCTTGACTGGAAATTGGGTCTGTTTCTAACAATACTGATTTAAATGTTAAAGAAGATAATTTTAAAGTCCTTAGCTCTTCATAACCCTCTTTTAGCGAAGATATGAACAAATTATTAGAAACCCAGGTAATAATCAGATTTTCAAAAACTTTTTTTCATTTACGTTCATGTCTACTGGGTAATTCAAAACTTATTTAAAGTTCTGACAATAATTATGAACCACGTAGGAAAGCACTAAAAATAGTTATGAAAATAAAAGAATTCTAGTTACTACTCATGTATGAATCGATACACAGATTCTAGTCGATACTCAAAAAATGATTGTTTTACAATTATGACATATGAGTTCTTAAGGGCTTAAATGGACTAAGTGCTAAGCAGTATAAATAAAATCTTAAACCTGTAAAACTTAAATGTGGTCGTGATAATTTTTCTGGTGCTTCAATAGTAAATCTTTTAATATAATAATTAAAAATCCAGCTCCAGATATTTTAAAACTAAGCAGTATGAATATTTGTGATTGTTTAGCCAACGGCATTTCAATGATATCTCCTTTGAATGATCCCACAATTATGAAAACTAATTGTTACTTTTCAGAACAGCAATAAATATTCAGAAACCACTACTATCCCCAATCGTAGTGGGGATACCAGTGAAATGAGTATGTCATTCGATTTTTCAGTAACCCCTTAACCAGCTATTCCGAGCCCCTTGGAAGGCTTCACTCTAATGCTTTGAATTCATTCCACAGATTTGATGGATTGATGAGAAATGGGTCTTGGGAATTCACTAGCTGAACGGTCACTGTTCATTTAACTAGTGTGAACATTTACTCGAAAATAGTTTGAGAACTCCTTTTCAAGGAAAAGACAACCAAAAATATTTCTAATTGTATTATACCTTTTTCTTTTTATTTACATTTTGGTATGCATAGTTAAGAGCATTTAGTTTATTAAAAATTAAGAGCTGTGTATATCATTTTTACTTTCCTGATAAAATTAAATTTTAAATACTTCTTAATTTATTAATATGTGTATACAAATACTTCTCTTATAAAATTTAACAGAATCAAAATAGGTAGCATAATTTTGGCATATAAATTGAATAGTTCTGTTTGTTAATATTAAATAACGGAAACCTTTATTTAAATGTAGTCATGGAGCTGATTCGAAAAGGTGGTGAATTCCAGAAAGAGAGTCATTTTGCACTTTTTGAAGATTGTTCAGTTGATAATTTCCTTTTAATGATTTTAAAAGTAAAGGAACTACTTGATTAAATTATAAAATAGTTACATATTTTAATCACTATTCGAATGCAGTCACATTTATCTTTTTTTATATATAATCATAATAATAAAAGACTACTTTTTCCTTAATTTCACAAGTAAATAAATTACAATGAATTCTAAAAGTAAGTGCTAATCAATAGGTAAATTTGTCAGTTTCTTTAATTGTTAATTAATAAGAGCCATTGCAAGAACTTTCTAAAATGAACAAAATATTTCTAAATTATAAAAAAATAATTTGTAAAATCATAAAAACAGCAAAATAAGATATGTTTCTTTTGAACTTTTGTCCTAACGGATATAAGTAAAAAATAAAAAATTCTGCTAAACTGTACATTAATTTTTTCACAGTTTGAAAAAAAAGAGGCTAATATAATTGACCAGGAAATCTATTAAGGTGTATAATACGTAGAGAGCAGTTGAAATTTTTGTTCAGAATGCTGAATCTATAAATGTTTTCCTATTAAATGTTCAAATAGAATGAATTATATTTCTAATTGTATATAAGGTTTTATTAAAAAATAATCTATACATTTCTTGACTACATATCCTTAAATCCAATTATTGTGAGCAAATATTGAAATGAATGTGTCACTCGCGTGAAAATTTGTTTTCAAGAAAAAAGAATAAAAAACAATAAAAACCCTGGAAATCTGAACACTTTATTTTTAACATTAATAATTAAATATTTAATAGTTCTAATAATTAAATATTTAATGAAGAAAGTTTTAATATTTTTACATTTTTTTACACATTCAAAACATTTTTAACTTTTCTCCCTTCATCGAAATCAAAGGATTAGGTGTGCTAAATTTAATGAAAGAATTTTAAAAGAAGGTATTCTTTTTAACATTAATTAAATTTGTTTTTTCATTTGAACATTATACAATAAAAATATCTAGCTATTTTTGATTCAATTAATAAAATATTTTTAATAGTATTGATTAAAGTAGTAAATATTCATAAAATATTTTTATAACATAAACTAACTTAGAAGAAATATATTTTTATCTAATTTCGAAAGCATTAATTTTGTAATACTGTCTTAAACTATCAAATGAAAAAAATATTTTCCTTTCATAGTTAGCTAACTAAAAGCAAAATATTAATGGGAGTATGGGTAGTAAAATCAGAGGCATCCGCTGAAAATGTTGCTCTATTTTGGTATCAAGAAAACTGAAAATGCCAAATTTTGATGTGAGTAAGTACAGAGAATGTATGCCTCATGTGCTTTGTTGATTTAACGAGAGTTTATAAAATTCCCTTTATAATATGTATCATCGGTATAATTCGCCAACTCTTTTGGTTTTTCTACAATATTAAATTAATATGAGGGATATTACACCGATGAATTTGATTTAACAATGAAATACCTTTTATCCAAGAGGCAACTTAATATGCATTTTGATTCAAGTAAAAGTTTACTAATTTAAGAGGCAATAGACATTTTTTACTACATGAGTATCAGGAAGAAATATATCCACTTTTGTTTAAGAGGAGTTTTATATAATTTATTGTTTTGTTCATTATTTTAAAAATTAATGTCAAAAAGAAGTAGACACGGAATTTTATGCACAATGATTTTGTTCCAAATCAAATACAAAAATTAAGGTATATATGAAAATTCAATTAAGTCTAATATTTTTGTAATTAAGTGTTTAATACAGTTTTTCTCTATTTACAAGTCTCTTTGTTATTAAAAAATTTAACATATTTCTAACTAAGGATCTTAGATATTTTTATACTCCATATAATGTAAGAAAAAAATATTTTTTAATTTAAAACGATTATCACGGTTGGTAATTTAACAAGTAATGATTGAGAAATACTTATTTAAGTATAAATATTATTATTCTAAATTTATTATGCTGTCATAACTACTGATTATATTATTCTGATAATTTATAAACCGTAAATTACTTAAAGTACTGCAGTTTAATATGCTTTATATATTATGATTTACTTAATTGTTTAGTTTAAAACACTGCAAAATTTGTTCTTGTTAAATAATCTGTGTTTAACATTTTTAATCGATATTAAAATGAAAAAGAATCAACAGTATTTAAAACAATATTTTTATTATCACACTTGCTATAGCGTTTTTGATTATTATATTTAATGCAAGTAGTTGTTTCATTATCTTTCTTCCAAATATCAAATTTTTGGAGAGTAGGAAAAAATAAAATCCTCAGTTTTCACTTAATGCTCAATTTCTAAATGTTCAAATTAATTTTGTTTGACTTCAATGCGAAATATGCTACATTTGCTTATTTTTCAGTCAGTTGTGGTAACTGAATGGACATGCCTTAGATGATAATTTAAACATCCTGATTCAGAAAACTGACGGTTACATATTTTGCAAAGGAAAAACAGTAGCCACACGTTTTGTTACAATATCAATGCCATGGGCATTCCTTCAATGGCATTTTAAACTTATTATTATGGAAAATGATTTATCTCTTGTAGATTATGATATCTATAATGTAGTTAAAGCATCATACGGTCCTGAAAAGTACCATTTTCTTATAGTCGAAGAATTAATCATCATTTTTAAGAGAGAACAATGTAAACAAAAGTTTAGAATAGAAATTTAAAACGAAAAACAATGCAAGAAAAATAGAAGAGGAAAATGTTTGGTATTTTTGTAACATGTACGAGGGATTTTTAGAATGGTTAAATAGACAAAAATGAGATTAAAATTAGTTAATACGAGTTTTAAATTTTTTAATCAAACGCTTGTACAAGCTTTTGGTTAATTAAAAACGCTTTAATTATGTGCCCACAAGATTAAAGCTCTTGTCTGTTAAAAGATTTTAATATTTTCTGATTTTTTAGAAATAAGTTTGATACAAACTTTTAATTTCAACACACCTCTTTATTAAACTCAATTTACTCCAACCTAAAAAAAATAAAATAAGTCATATTACACCAGATATTAATTTCACAAGATTCAGAATAGAATTCAATTAATATATGATACCAGACAAGTTACATAAATAGTCTTCTTTTTTCCCCCCATTTACACAGTGGGGAAATATAAATTATCAGAAATAGTCGAAACCTATAATAGACGATTTTTTGAATGAGGAAAGTGTTCGTAGATTTTAGCGCATGCGCTGTTAAAGGCAATTTTTTAATCCTGTTGTTATCTGTGACTTGTTTGTTTATTTTAAAAACAAAGTAGACACTACGAGAAGGGTAAAGGGCGGTGTGTTATTAAGAAAGTTTATTAACAATTTTTAGCATTTATAAAAACGTTTTAAGTGTCTTAATTATGTTCCGTTTCGCAAGAAATGCTTTCAACAAGGTCTTTATTTTGTTATTCTTTTTAATATTTCTTATATAATTTTATGCGTTCGCTCTTGTGTTCATTGAGATTTGTTGAAATTTTTTCGTTGTGATTTATTTGAATTTCTAAATTTCGTTAACTCATACTTTATTTAATCATCAAATACGTTAAAATGAGTTTGGAAAAAATATGTGGTAAAAGCATTGTTACATTCAGTAATTTTGTGTACTTTAATTTTGCTTTTTATTGTTTGACTTAAAATGTGTTCCTTGTTCCAAAAACGTTTTAACTTTTTCATAACATTCTGTAGTGTAATTATTTACGATGCTAAATAATGTATATATGTATATATATATATATATATATATATTAGCTTATAGCTGTTTTCAACTTATGAATGTTGAGGCCATTTAGTAATATGAACATGAATATTAATTTTATAAATATTTTATTAAGTATATCATAAATATCAAAACCAATTTGGTATGCATCATCAAATCTTTCATTGTTTTATTATTCTTACAAAAATCTGATTGAATTTTAGTCTTCTGTTCGTTGATGATATCTTCAGCTATTTTTTTCGAAGAATGATAAATTTATGAAAAATCCAGTTACAATCTTACACATACAGAAGTTAAAAACAATATATTAAAGTTTGCTCATGTTACTGTTTTCTTTAATTATGTGAGATTGTGAGGTTATATAACTAAGAAATCTAAAGATCTTTCTACAATTTTTTTAAATACTTATAATTCAATCTGATATATTTTTATTCAAGTTATGCTGAAGTAGTTTAACATTATTTTTATACTTCTGTGCATGAAGTTTTAATAAATTTTGGTATAATTTTTAAGTTTTATTAAATTATTATTTTTTTATTACTTGTTTTAATTTTTGATGAAAATTTTTATAAATGTGCTAGAAAATGCATGGTGTAATATGTACTTTGTGATTGTAATATCAAATTTCTACATTAATATTTCAGTATCAGTATGTTTATATTATACAAAAGTATAGTATCTAAAGATATATGAATTATTCAGCTAGATCAAAATTATGTCTACATTTATGAAATTTTATTCCAAAATCTGTGTGTGTGTGAATTTAGAAAGTTATTCTATTATGTAATAAATTGCTGTGTCTGAGAAATACCAAATTTTAAATAATTTTAAATTATAATAAATGTAAGTAAAAACTTGGTTTTATAAAGATAAGGAAACCTATTAAAGGAAATTTTTAGAGAAGGTAAATATTGAGAGAATTTTGAGCAAAAAGAGAAGTACAATTAATGATGAATGATTACAATAGAACTGCTTATAAATTTGAAGAATTTAATTTTTTCATTGTTTTGCAATTTTTTGGTTACAATAAAAATATATACACAGGATTTGGTTTTAATTCGTCAAAAACAAGCTTTTAGATCATTATTTTAAACATTTGTGATTTTATTTATTCATTATTTATTAAAAAAGTTTTAAAATAATAAGTCTAATTTTTACTGCTTTAATGCAATTGAATGAGAATCGTAAATTTTTTTGCTAATAAATATCAAAATTATTTTTAAAAACATAAATATGTCACAATTTTTGGATTACTTCATTGTTCATGAGAAATCATCAGTATTCGTCTATAAGTCAATTTTGTGCTTTGATTTTATAATATTCATTGTTGAAAAGGATTTAAACAAGTATGCAGAATCCTCCCCCCCCAAAAAAAACAATTTTATTTGTAAGATGCTTTTTTCAAAACTGAAAATTTGTTTCTATTTACTCCATTCTAGAAATTTCCATCTGATACAATTATTATTGGTTCCATTCTATTTGTCAGACGACAAGTGAGTAGCTTAGGTGGGGAAGGAAAAAGTTCTTAAATTTACTAATATTTAAAGATTTATTTACAAATAGGATTATTTACAGACATCTTTTTGGTAGCTCCTTCACACAATCTCCTATCTCAATTACTTCTACATCTCTCTTAACATGACATATTAAGCACTGCCATCTAGTGCCCACTCATTATTTTTTAAGTAATATTACAGCTTGATGTTAACACAATGTTATTTAATAAAAATGTCATTCTAAATATCTATAAATTTCTGTTACCATTTCTTCTGTGTAAAATATATGTAATAATTTTAGTTGTATTTACTTGGTAAGTTAAAAGAAACAAAAATCCCCAATGCTTGATGATTTAAATTTTTGAAAGTTCTTTTCAAACTAGTCTTGAAGTAATTGTTGGTTAATAAATGCTAATGAGTTGTTTTCAGTATCACCAGATTTTTTTCTTATTGGAAAAATGTTAAATTAATTCATCTTCACATGTGGTATCCTTAAAACCAGTTTAACATTAAGTTTATAGGTTTTATTATTTTTCATAACTACATATTTTTCCTATTCCTAGTGTTTTAAGTTTAAATAAATGTTTTTCATTGTCTGTGGAGAGAAAGAGCCATATCTAATTGTGATCATTGATACCTTTATTAAACTGACTCTGATGCAGAGATTAGGATTTTGTAATATGGCCTTTGAAAAGCAGTGTTGCAAAACAAATGAGATAAATTAAGTATTTTTGTTATTATATATATCAGGGATGCACAACCTATGGCCCGCGTCGCCTTTAAAGTTGGCCCGCGAATGTTGTTAATAAAATAAAACTAATTTAAAAAGAAATGAGACTCTTTCAAATAAACAAAAGAAAAAATCTGATAGGAAAACGATTCTACATCAGAACAAATATTTTACATCTGTTCATTAAGTTCATTTTTTTATAACGTGGATTTTCTGTTTGTTCTCTTCATGGCTACCCGAGAGTATGAATGTTCGTATAGGAGTTCAAAATGCAGCTGCATGTGCAACTTTCTTTGGCAGCACTTATTTGTGAGCAAACTTTTTCTTTAATGAATTTAAACAAATCAAAAATAAGAAATAGAAGAACAGATGAGAAACTTTCTTCTGTTTTACGTATTGCCACTACGAATCTTAAACCCCAACATAATATCAATAACTTCAAATATTCAGTCACAGCCATCACATTAAATTTTACTAATTTTTTTTCAAAATTTAAACTGTGTTCTTTGTAAAATTACCAAAAAATTTTCTCCTGTTATTCAATTTCAAGTTTTTTTCTGGAAATAAAGTATTTTAAGCATATCTATAATGTTTGTGTTTTATTCCTTCATTGTATAATGTTTGCATGAGTAAAATAAGTAAATTAATAATTGTAATTCATGTGTATTGCCACAAAAAAACAGTGTTTTTACGTTTATAACATGTTTTAACATTTACGTGCTGCTTTGCCCCTCGACTTGATCTTTTTTCTTATTTTGGCCCCTCATTCTGAAAAGGTTGTGCACCCCTGATATATATTGTATGTCTGAAAGGTGATATATTTATGGTAGTATTTTATCACACAACACATCTTACTGGCTAATACTGTGATGACATTGTTTGGAAATGACAGTCACTCACTCACTCACTCACTCTCACACACACACACACTGCATTATTGGCTTTGCAAAAGCCTACTTTAACTTCTGTTCTTGTTCGGGAATCTTACTTTTCAGATCGACTAATAATTGTTTCACTGTAATGTAAGTGCCTGGTACTCTTTGGTGTTCCTGGTAATGAGTTAGCTGACGAGCTTGTGAGGGCTGGATCCACAAAAGATTTTGTTTGTCCTGATCTAGCTCTGGGTATTTCAAAAGAATTGATTAGGGGCAATATTTTTGATCATCTTCGAAAAACAATTCTTAATTATACCAGCATTTAAAGAAAAGCAATGCTGTTAAATAGTTCTTGTCATAGTAAGATATAAAGAGCTATTAAAGCTCAATAGAAGTTGTTTAAGGAGAGCAGGACTTCTTTCTGTGTGTGTGAACAGTTTCCTTTAAAGAAATCTCATAATAAAAGTATTAGAAGAGATCTTACTGGCAAAGGTTGTCTATAACATTGGAAGGAAACATTATATACTCTATTGAAATGTGAAATTTTTTGTACAGTTTTGAATCCTTGGCTGCTATATAATTGAACCCTGGATTTCCCAAGATATCATTGTTAAATGCCTGTTAAATTTTAGCTCAACCTCTGATCTAAATTAGAGCTTTTTTTAGGATACAGTGCATAGTTTAGTTTATAGTGTACAGAGTATATTAGATTTTTAGATCCCTATGCCTAATGCTGGGTTCTTTTGGAACTGTTCATTTCTAATTCTATATAGTGTGGGTCTATTGATATGTATGTGTAGATTGTGCCCCCCACTGCACCATGCTGAGTGATTTAGCCAATTTAGAAAGTTGGCTGGATATATCCTTGTCTTAATTACTACTTTTACCATTTTTTTTGGAGTTCATTGGAATCTAGAATTTCGAGTCTTCCAAACATGCTTGTTATCGTGGAAGACTTTTTAATCTATTTGATGGTTTCTACATTACATTAAAGAATCAGTCCTGTAGGTCTGGGTTATAGAATATCTTGTTGACTGGAAATAATATCCTAAATGAAGTTGATAGATGAGTACTTCACTATTTCTGTTTTAACAGCCTGGACAAAATACCTAAATCAATGGTCTTTCTGGGGTTTCTTGCTAGCAAAATGCTGCTTAGAGAAGGGAGGAGTTTAATGGTCATTATCTGATCCCCTTCTTGCATATCTGGAAGGAAGACATCAAAATTTTTTGTTTGATTCTCTCAAGAAAACTATTCACAACAACATTATCCTGGTGCCATTCATTCCTCAGTATGGTACCTAATATCTTAGATTGGGGCATCTTTCTGTGTTTGCTGAATATATCAGTACAAGCTTCACACCTTGGGTGATTCCAGTAAGAACATAAATCTATAAAATTGTTTCCAGGTGTACAAAGCCTGTGAAATCAACCCCTTGCCACTTTTAGGCTACAAAATAGAATAGTGTGTTCCTGTTATGAGGTAGAATTCTGATATTTTAGTAGATGTTTCTTATTTAAAATAGGAATTGTCTAGGAATTTTTGTTGTTAACTTAAAAATTTAGTTATATATTTTGTCCAATTAAAATTTTGGAATAATTTGAATAGTTCTTTTAAAAATTGTTTCTCATGGTAAACAATTAAAATTCTTATGGTAATATACACAGTCCAGTCACATTAATGTGACCATCTGTAAAAAGCCAGAATAACCACCTTTCGCAGAGCGGACTGCTGCGAGACGTGCAGGAAGAGAGTCACTTAGGTCCCTGAAGGTGTTCTCTGGAATGTTGAGCCATGCCGACTCTAATGCCGTGGCCAGCCGCGCTAGATTACGCGGTTGAGGATCCATGGCGCGAACAACTCGATCGAGATGGTCCCACAGATGCTCGATTGGGTTTAAGTCAGGTGAGTTTGCTGGCCAAGGGTGCACGGTAAACTCATCCTGGTGCTCTTCGAACCACGCACGTACACTGGCAGCTGTATGGCACCTTGCATTGTCCTGCTGGAAGATGCCATCATCTTGAGGAAAAACAATGCGCATGTAGGGGTGGACATAGTTCGCAAGGACAGATGCGTACTTGTATTGATCCATCGTACCTTCCACAAGGATCAGTGAACCCAGAGAATGCCAGGAAAACATTCCCCAGACCATAATGCTCCCGCCTCCAGCTTGGACCGTTCCGGCAATGGTTGCAGGGTGGTTCCTTTCAGAGGTTTCATGCCTTATACGCCAACGTCCATCTGTCCGATGGAGCATAAAACGCGATTCATCTGAAAACACAACCTGTCGCCACTCAGTGGACGTCCAGCTGCTGTACTGGCGTGCAAATTCTAGCCTTCGCTGTCGATGAACAGCTGTCAGCATAGGTGCACGAACCAGGCGTCTGCTTCAGAGGCCCAGATGCAGCAATGTTCGCTGAATAGTAGTTTGGGAGACACTTTTGGTAGCCCCTTGGTTCATTTTGGTGGTCAGTTGCTCAACGGTAGCCCGTCTATCTGCCCGAACGCATCTCCGCAACCGTCGTTCGCCTCTGTCATCTATGGTCCGTGGTGCACCAAATTTGCCACGTTGCTGATTTTGGACAGTCCCATTTTGCCATGCACGGTACACTTTTACCATGGCGGTATGTGAACAGTTCACAAACTCAGCCGTTTCGGAAATGCTTCCACCCTTGGCCCGAAAGCCAATGATCATGCCCTTTTGGACGTCGGATAAATCGCCTCGTTTTTACATTACGCCAAAGATTGAAATGTTTTCCGAAGCCCTCACACACCCTTTATATACGCTCAATTGCACTGTGCTGCCACCTGCCTTCTGTGATTGGTTATTTAACCTTGACGTGAAAAGTACGTGGTGGTCACATTAATGTGACTTGACTGTGTATTTTCATGTAAATTTAATAGAAAAATATCATTAATTGCTAGTTTTAAGACATATATAAACAGCATCTATAATCATCAAAAATAGTTATGTAATAGATTGTGGTTGCTTTTTTATTTGTTCAAAACTCATTTTAAATTGTTGTTCCTGTTCCAGTTAGCTCTTTGGTATGAAAGTGAATGTTGAGTGAAACAAACCAAATTTCTTTGATTTGCTTGCAACTCTATGTTTATATATCTGTATATACTTCTACTAAACTGTACAATTTCTTTCACATCTGCTAAGTCCCTTGGGAATGTCCTAAACAAAGGTGTGCTGTTTTGAAAGAGTGAAAATTGATTCATCTTTCATTCTCTTTAACATAATGAGCAAGAAGTCTCTTTAAAATAGAGATACAGATACTTAATTTTCTGATGCAAACTATACTTAGTGTCAAGATTATTAAATCACTTTGAATATCTAAATTTAAAAATGTGTAACTATGATGTATGTATGTTCATAAAGAAATGTTATTTTTATTCCTAATTTTTTAATAAAATTTGAATTCACTTTCTTTTACAGACTAGAAACTTGGTAAAATGTCAGTCAGGCTTTCAAAGTGTGATTCATGTTCGTAATTTAACTGCAGGTAAAATTAGATTGAAAGATTTCTGTGTTCATGATGCAATGTTGGCTGTTAATGTAACATAATATTTGTTCAAAAAAATTATAGCCTAATTTTAATGTGCAGTTGTCTGATAGATTAGTTTGACACCAAGCTTTTCCCATTTTTTATTGTTTTGTCAGCTTTTTTAAGATATCAAGAGTTCATCTTATTGTTTTATTTGAAATTATGATCTTTTTGCAAACAACTTTTTTAATAAAATGGTTTTTCATGTATGTCTGCTTTAAGGATATAGAGTTCTCATTTATGATTCTAAAATAGTAGATAAATGAGAAAAAGCAAAAGTTAAAATACTGTCCTTCTACCTAAAATATTGCATTAGCTAATGATCTGAAAATTAAGGGAAATTTCCATATTGTTTGTTTTAATGTTTTTACATAATTTTTATTGCAGCTTCTTAAGGACAATTAAAGTATTATGTAAGAGCATATTTCTAGCCATTTTTAACTTTTCCTTTTTCCATAAATATGAGAAAAATAAGCAAATATCTAAACCTCTTCCAGTAAAATTATATAAGATTTCAATTACCCTTTGTTTTTAATTTAGCATAGATTAATATATACATCCAATTTTCTTTAATTAGAGTATTAATTGTCTATTTTCATAGAACTGCTATAGAATACCTACAAAAACGTTTTTGTTAAAAAATTATGATTTTAAAGTTTTTATACAACTTTTCTATGAAACACAATTTAACTATTGAAAAATAATTAATATTTAATGATATCTAGTTTAGAATAATCAATACTACACTATAAGAATGTTATCTTTGAAATATGAAGTAAAGAATCCCTAATAATAATGTAATTGAAATTGATTGGATTGAAAAGAGGTGATTTTATAAATCATTATTTTAATTGTCTAAACTTAGAAAAATGAATCTTACATTTACAGTAATAGCTTTTATGAAAAATAGTCCAAATTAGCCTGGCTAAATAGGATCCTACTGGATAAAAATTTGAAAATACTGCATAATCAGGGTGTATCCAAATTATATATATATATATTATTTTTAGGTGAAAATAAATTGAATGTCTGTGAAAAACACTGTTAATCTAAAAAAATTATTTTCTAGAATGAGTTTACAAGAAACTTCTAATCACTCTCTTCTGTTCAGTTATCAATATTTAGATGGCAATGTAGAGAAAAAAAGTGATTTTTATGCAGTAAATAGATAAATAAGAATTTCCCACGAGGATTATATTCATATACTCAAATATATTTAATTTTCTCACACACTTAGTTCTTAAATATTTTATTGATACTAAAACTTTCATCAAATATGTATAGAATATATAAAATAAAATCTAAAATACTATATTTACTACTAGTATTAGAGGATTATATATAAAAATACTAAAGTTCTGTAAGAATTGTTTATTGAAATTTGTGTGCATTCTCTTAATGTACAAAAAGTTTACTTCTAACTATATAATTTAATTTTTAACTCAGATGATATATTTGTAAAAGAGTAGACTTAATCAATGTAATTAAAAAATTCAAAATATTTATGTTGGGTACTGATATATGTTTTGTAAAAATATATATAAATAGTTATTGAATATTGCGTAGGCCACCCTCTTTTAGCTGCTGAGGTTTCCAAACCAGCACCTTGTTTCAAAGCCACTGCTGTTGTAGATGGCAACTTTAAAGAAGTAAATCTAACAGATTATAAAGGAAAATATGTTGTGCTATTTTTCTATCCCTTAGACTTGTAAGTATGATTGATATAGTTCTTTGATCATTAGCCTGATAGCACATTGATTATTAGATATTGTTTCTATCATCATATAAGTTATGAGAGTGTTTGAATCTTATACTGTGCTGCCAAGTTTAATTTTTATTAACTTTCGAGAATTAATAATCGTTTATGAGTAAACTATTCAATAATATTGTATAACTTACCATCAAATTTAGTTTTATATAAATTTCAAGTCTTGAAGTTTTTACCTATAAGTTTATGATGTAAAATTAATAAGCAGATTATTTTCAAAACAGTGGAAACACCTATAAATAAAAATGACATTTTTTATTGTATTTTGTAAGCATTAAAATAACAGGTATCAGTTTTTTTGTATAAATAAAAATGTATATCATGTGGTATGTGGTGCATTTATTGAAGTTCTAAAGTCTTAGCTTTTTTCAAAAGTGTAAAATGACGAGTCTCTCAGATCTTCAAAAAGGCCTAATTGTAGAACCCTGTCTAGCTGGATCAAGTGTTACCAAAATATTCCAAGCTTTAGGCTTTTCGAGAGGTATGGTGTCTTAAATCCTAACATACTCATAGTGTAGCATGACAAGTTTGGCAAAGCAAAATAGTGGATTGTAATGTCTATCAACTGAATCCCTGCAGCTAAAATGACCACAGAATTTATTTCAGAATTCTGCACTGTTAATAACTACAATTAGAGAAGTACCTTCATAAACAACATTTATGGTTGAGCAATTCTCAAGCTTGTCACTTGTGTTTATTTCAAAGGTTGTCTATAGAGATGTTGCTCACACAAAACCTGTTCAATTGATGAGTGAAAGAGAGAAATATGGTTTGACAAATTTTTTTCTCACTTTTCCCTACAACAGGACAAGTACATGTTTGGCAATCATCTGTACAAATCTATTATTGGGATTGTCTCCTACCATTGTCAAGCATGGATTTAAATTTATTTTATATAAGTAGTGGTTCTGTTGTGGTTTTTTGTAGGACCATTCATAAACCTGAGATGAATTGTTTAGGAAAAGTGTAGAGAAATTTTAGCTGACCAGATCTGTCCTACGATGAAAACTGTTTCCTGCAGGAGATGGAATTTTCCAAGATGATAATGCATCTATCCAAGCTGTGGGACTTGTCCAATCATGGTTTCATGAACATCTGCCTTGGGTCAGTCACCCAAACTGAATATAAGTGAACCCTAATAGTCTTTTTTAAAATGTTCAATACAGAATTGATATTCTTTAGTTGCATCTCTCCTAGAACTTCTACAATATTTCTGATGAATAGTACAATATTCTTTTAAGCAATTCATCACATGTATGAATTGATTCCTTGGTGAATCCAAGCGGTATTACATGTTAAAGATGGTCTTGCATTATACTAATAAAAATTTCTTTATAAATCTAATGTCTTTCCATTATTTTGATAACCTCCCGTGTGTATTTTTTTATGTACATGGCTTAGTAACTGATTTGAAGTAGATTATTGAGGCATTTTAGCCTGTAAAAACCATCTGAAAACTTTCTAAAGTTAATGGACTTTGAAATTAGGAAAAATAAGAGAAATAAATTCTGTTCTGATTCTAGCCATTTCTGAGTTACTATGTAAAAGAAAAGTTCCATTTCTTGAAAAAATAACATTATGAAGTTGTGAAAAGGTTTAGAATGTTTTTAAATTCCTTTAAAACTTTTACTTAGTATTTTCTTTAAAAATGCTGTTTGACAACGATATTTTTTTGTATATTATATATTGTTTCTGTTGTTTCTTCCCAACAGTTTTAATTGATTTCTTTTGAATATCATAATAGCTGATAATAAATGTTGCCTTATTAATCACATAGTTTTAAAATTCTATCAGTTTCAAAGATTTACGGCCAGTTTGTAAAATTTAGATGTACAGTGTATGGTTACAGATCTTCCACTGCAGCTAGTAAAACATAAGCTGCATGCATACATATTTGAACCATAAATGAAGAATAAATGATTTATATATTTTTATATTTTCTAAAATATATCTTATATATATATATATATAATTAATAATTGAGTAAATTTCTTTGATTTTTTAAAATCTATTTTGTCTGCCTTTAAATTTGTCTATAAAGACTTTTGAGAAATTGGTTTAGGTAAAATACTAGGTAGCTGTGTGGGTTTGGTGCAATTTATCACCCACACTGGCTTCTAATCTTTAGCCTTGATTTGGTATATAAAAATTAAATCTCAAATCTTAAAATACTTTTTAATAAATATATCCTTCTAAAAATTTGGAAATAGATTGCTTTTCTAACATTCACAACTATCTCCATCTGATTTGTTTCAGTTGTTCCTTATTTATAAAATTTTATGTTCATGAAAGATGTAATACATTAACTTAAAAATAAAATTTCTATTATAGTAGAAAATCTAAAATTTTACATCAACTATCTGATTCTTAGTTAGAATTACTTTAAAAACAATGTATATCATGCATTCTAATCTTTTAAAGTTTATAATTATTTTAATAGTTGATAATTTTTTTAACCAATTCATCCAATTATTCTGAGGCTTGAGGATTAGTTCAGCAACAGTATGAATATTTAAATTCTGACCGCAGTAAATATAAAATGTCTATTCGTATATATATCAAGTAATTAAATGTAAAATTACAGCTACATTACAGCTGTAATTTTTGGCTGTAATCTTGCAGCTATGAAATTAAATAAAACATAATTTCATAGCTGAATTGTAAATTTAAAAAATGTCTTAATTGGAAACAAGTTTGTACAGCAGTAGAAAATTGAAATTTTTTCCAAATCCTTGGAATTTAAGGTGATTCTTGAAAAATAGTGAATAATTCCTGGAAATCTAAAAGGTTTATCAATTGTATGTTACACACATATCCAAATTTTTTCAAATTATCCAATGTTTACTGAAATACCTTTGTAATCTACTTCAAATTAACTATTTATAATTTAGCATATATCATTAATCAATTTTTAAGCATAAAATTTTGTCACTCAAATTAACAATAATTAGAGGTTAGCTTCTGAAAATAATTTTATTACATATTTATATATTTGTGAAATCAATGTTTGATTCATGTGACTTACTCTAATCCAGCTTTCAAATAATGTTATTGGATCACATTAATCTTAATAGTTTCAGTTAGTATATTTCATATAGTATGTGAATTCAGTGGAATAATTTTCATTTTAGACTTTTTGAGTTTTTCATTTCTTCAGTATGTCAAATATTATAATTCCTTAGGAAATGTGAAAATGCTAATGTAAATAAGGAAGATACTATTTGCGAGAATCTTTATGTATAAGTGTTTATTGTCTTAATGTCTGACTTAAATTTTTATAATTTTTATTTATCATAACTTTAATTTTTATTTTACAGTACATTTGTTTGCCCAACTGAAATTATTGCTTTTAGTGAAACAATTAAGGATTTTCATGCTTTAAATACTGAGGTTCTTGCTGTTTCAGTAGATTCTCATTTCAGCCATTTAGCTTGGATTAATACTCCTAGAAAGGTGTGTAAAAACTATAGATACTTTCTTCATTACCAGCATATAATTTTTAATCAGAAGCTATTGGTTTTTATTTAAATCCTAAATGAAATTTCATTTATTTTGAAATATGTTTGCTTCATTGAAAAGGTGTTAACTTTTTGTTTTAAAGTGATCAGCAAAAAACTTATAGGGGCAAAAGTCTTATCGATATCCACTAAAAGTGCTAATTGCACTTTTAGTGGTAAAAGTGCTAATGGCTCTTTTAATATTTAAAAAATAATAATTTTTTTACAGTATAATTGAGAAGAGGTTGTGCATGTGTTTGAGTTCCTAAATTTATAATGCATTCTTAAGTATATATAAAAATACAATTCCAAATTACTTCCATTTATTGATTCAAATGACAAGAATATTTAAAATTTAAATTCAAACAATTTTATATTTTTAATAAAGAAAACTGTTAGCATGTATTTTGGCTTAACTGAATTATTTTTCAAGCTCTTTTTTTACCTTCACTATTAAAATTTTTGGAAGATAAGTTAATTCTCTCAAAATAAGTCTCTTTAAATCTATTTAATCTATTTAAAATTATTTTAATTCAACTTTTTACATTTTTAAAAAGGGCTCTAAGATTTAAAGTGAAACCATATTTTACTTAATTAATAACCAGTTTATATACATGTCTATCAATAGACTGAAAAATCATTAAAATGTTTTCTCTGTATGTATTTTCATATCCTATAACCTAATAAAACAATGTAATTATTTTTAAAATATTAATTTATAAAGAAAAATTAATGATATAAATCTTAAAAATTCATTATATACTTAAATTGAGTTTAAACAGTGTTTTAATCTTCTGCTATGCTCATTGTGTGAGAATAAATTATTTTATGTAGATGGTGTATAATAAAAACTTAAGTCAGAATTGATAAACTTTATGTAATGTGAACATTCATTTCAAATTATTTAAATAATTCTCATCACCCCTTAATCTTTCTGTTAACTCATTAAGTTCCTATTGCCTATCTGGAAATAAAAACAGAAGTTTCATACATATGCATTTTCTAGATAAAATAATGGTGCTGTCTGTTAAAAAAATCTTTGATACTATGGAAGAATAAATTAATATGCAACATAATACATCCTCATATCTTCACTTTGGCAGAGACAAAATTAAACATAATTAAATAATTATTAATATGCTATTATATTAAATACTTAGAAAAATATAGAAAATATAAAAACACAAAATTGCATATACATATACTTTTATAATAATTATATTTTAAGAGTGCTTAAGACTTAATTAAAGAATGTATATCAAAAGAAACTTGATTAAATATATATTTTCTTTGTGACATTGAAAACTTACTATTTCAGATTGTTTAATGCAAGATTATCAGAATTTACAGCTACTAAAGTAATAGCTTTCAGGTAGCTGCTGGTAGGCGTCTGGTGATTTTGATGTACATTGGTGTGTTCAAAAACAAAGTGCAATTTAAATAATATTTGTAGAAAATCAGAAGAATGTGTAGAAGAATCAAAGACAAAATTATGTTAGTGTTTGAAGAACTTAGCATTTTTATTAAACCATTAAGATGCATTACAAGGAAGCATATTTCAATAGCCAATTTATCGCTCAAAAGAGAAAGTGTTTTTGTCATTAGATAGAATAACTGCTAAAATTCAAGAATTCTAGTTGCTTCAAAATTTGAAAAAATTATCCTGCAATAATAATGGCCATCAAGGAAGAAGAAATCAACCTTGATCAAGCTTTTCCAATATTGACAAACAAGAGTTTAAACATGGGTATGCGCATCTATGCTTTCATAGCTACAACTGACTGAAGAAAGACTTATTTATTCCACTGAATTTATTTAAGCTTATTTTTGATTCCAAATTTTATGGAGGATTACCAGATGTAGTTAGTTATATTGCTAAGTAATGCCTGTTTTTGGTAGCTCTATATTGAAACTAACTAAAAATTATTTAAGATGTTTATGCATGAAGTTTAAATAATTTAGATATTTTAGCAATCAAACAAGAGATGGTAGTTAACATTGATGAATGTATCAAAAAATTTGCATTGCATAAAACACAAAATACAATTTTAATTTGTGAAATCTCATTTGATTTGAATTTACTTGTAATGTTGTTAGAGAAAGATGTTTTAATTGTGAAGGGTGACAAATTTAGGGTTCACTTTGGGTTGCAAAAATCCATATTCTGTGTTTCAGATGGTAAAATTTTGAATTAAATTCTTTAGAATTTTTTATATACAACATGAATTTATATTTCCTATTCCTATTTGTCATTTTTAATTTTTTCTGTAGTGAAAACTACAGAAAAAAGTTAAAAATTACAAAGTTGAAAATGGTACAAATATATTCATACTGCTGAGTGGATGTTTTCTTGTTGCATTAAAGAAAGAAAAGGAGGAACAAATGTAAATCATCTTATTTATAGCTTTAATATTCTATCATTTGCTTAATGTCTTTAATAAGAACATTAAAAATATCCAAAAATATTCTTAAGTGTTATTTTGACGGTGCTTTGGACAACATAAAACCATAAATGTTTAATAAGAAGCTGAATGGTTGCTTTAAGGCATAATCTAACAGTTCATTGATGAGCTTTAAGCTAAAACTTTTTTAATTTAAAGTTTAATTCAGCATATTTCACAGTACTGTGGCATTAGTATTTTCTTATTATGTAAGTGAAGTTACATGTATATAAAAAAAGCAGTAAGATTGGTTGATTAGAAAATTTATAGATTTTGATTTTTGTTAGAATTTTACCAATGCACAAAATTTGAAATTAAGATTTTATAACATATTATAAAATATTAAGAAATGTAGTATGAAATACATTACTTTAAGTGATTCATTCAATTTATATAGAAATTTTTGTAAATGATCTACTCTCAATAGTTATTGAAGACTGATTTTCATGTACTTGTCCTGATTTTCTAAGATGAAATATTTCAATTTGAATTATTTTTGCCAATAGTAATTCATTTTTATGAAACTTTCTTATTGAAGGTTTTAAAAATTTCTTTACACTTTTATATGTATTTGATCTTGAGTATAACAAGTTTTTTATTTACATGCAAAATTTCTATCATTTTGAATTTTTAAAACCCTATCTTACAAAGACTTAATGCTGGAGTTGACAGACAAAAGACATGGAACTTGTCTTGGCAACCCAGTGAAAAAATAAGGCCTGTAAATGTTATGTCATGTATTTTGATGAATTTTTAGAATTTATTTTACATCTTAATAATTAACTGTCAATTATATTTTGACATTAATTTTTTATAGCAAGGTGGTCTTGGAAGTATGAAAATACCACTTGTATCTGATTTAAGTAAGCAGATTGCCAAGGATTATGGAGTTCTTTTAGAATCTGGAATAGCATTAAGGTAAGCATAACAATTTCTATAATTTTTAATGTTTTTAATTTTGGGAAATTTTTTCTTAAGAGATTTGGCCCTGTTGTCCGCGCCATTTTTTTGGTGACGAAACCGGCTCCTTAGAGCTTAGTATTTTTGGAAGGGGAGGGAAAGTGATATTGCAAACCTACAAGGGTTATATTGAAAAGGGGGCGTGGTCAAAAAAAGAGCGAGAAAACACAAAATGGAATAACGCAACAAAAGAATAAGCATAAAATTTAATTATAAATAAAAAATGTTAAAATAATAATAAAAATAGAATCTGCAGTCACATTTATTATTTAATAATAACCAGCATATAGAAAATTAAACTTCCACTAGCATACTTTTAATAAATTACAGTAAATTTATTTAATAAATAATTTTTTAATAACATTTTTATTAATAACTATATTTGTTTAATATATTTATTATAAAACAGTAACTAGCACATAAATATCTAAACGTCAATTATTACATTTATAACAAATATTAATTTTTAAAAATTTTTTTTGTTGACAAATTAATTTTTTTAATGTTAATAATTTTGGTTAATGCTATAATTTTAATTTATTGGATTATATATACTAAAATTTGGAAATTTTAATTTGTATCAGAATTTTAAACTAATATATGATCATAATTTGTATTAATTATGGTTATAAAAAGTAATTAGAGTTACATTAAATAATGAAAAAATTTTATTGCTTAAGATTTAAATTTAAACTAAAGAAATAATTACGTATATAAATATAATATTAATATCAAAAATTCATTAATATAATACTTTTTAATATTTTTATTTTATCAGAAAACAACAAAAGAATTAATAATAAAATAAAGGAATAATTGAATAAATACTAATTTAAAAAATAAAATTTTTAAGCACTAAATAAGTTTTAAATTAAAATTAAAGATATAATTATGTATATCAATGATATTATATTACTAAAAAATTCAATAAAATACTATAATTTTATTTTATTAGAAAATGATAAAGGAATTCAAGCAATCAAATAAAATTAAAGTTATGGAAGTAATTTTGTATAGAAATATTTATTAAAACAAAAAATATATGAAATTAATGCTTTCTTTTTTTCTATTATATAATATTTTCTATATTTTATTATATAATATTTTGTATTAATATAATATCACATTTATGTACATAATTATTTCTTTAATTTTAATTTAAATCTTATTTCACTGCTTAAAAATTTTACTTATTTTTTTAAAATGATTTTTAATTAAATAAATTTATTTAACTACTTCTAATATTATAATAAAATAAAATAAAGCATTATGTTCATGTATTTTTTGTATTATTATAATATTATTTATATACATAATTATTTCTTAAACTTTAATTTAAATTTTATTTTATTGCTTAAAAAGTTTTTATATATTTTATAAATTATTATTTATTTAATTTAAATTAATGTATTGATTTCAAATATAATAATAAAATAAAATAAAGCATTATTTTCATGTATTTCTTGTATTAATATAATATTTAGATACATAATTATTTTGTTCACTTTAATTTAAATCTAATTTGATTCCTTAAAATTCTTTATCATTTTCTAATGAAATAAAATAAGTAATTAGTATTATTTTAATGGATTTTTTGTATTAATATAATATTTATATACATAATTATATCTTTAATTTTAATATAAGACTTACTTAAGTGCTTAAAAATTTAATCTCTTAAATTATCAATTTCTAATATAATAATAAAATAAAATAAAGCATTTTTATATATTTTTAGTAATAATATAATATTATTTATATTCATAAATATTACTCTAATATTAATTTAAATCTTATTTGATTGCTTAAATATTTTATATATTTTTTTAATTATTACTTATTCAATTAAAGTTTATTTATCAGTTTTCTAAAATAATAATAAAATAAAATAAGGCATTATTTTCATGTATTTAGTGTTAATATAATATTTATATAAATAATTATTTTTTCAAATTTAATTTAAATGTTACTTGATTGCTTAAAATTCCTTTACCATTTTCTAGTAAAATAAGATTAAATTGTATTACTTTAATGAAGTTTTGTATTAATATAATATTTATCTACATAATTATTTCTTTAATTGAAATTTAAACTTATTTGATTGCTTAAATTTACTTTATCGTTTTCTAATAAAATAAAATAATTATAGTATTAATTTAATTAATTTTTAGTATTAATATAATATTATTTATATGCATAATTATATCTTTAATTTTAACTAAAACATATTTGATTGCCAAAAAATATTATTTATTTTTTTAAACTATTATTTATTTAAGATTTATTTATAGATTTCTAATATTAAAATAAAATATTGCAATATTTTCTTGTATTTTTGCAATAATATAATATTATTTATATCCATAATTATTTCTTTAACTTTAATTTAAATGTTATTAATTGTTAAAATTCCTTTATCGTTTTTTAATAAAATGAAATAAGTAGTTAGTATAATTTTAATGAATTTTTTGTATTAATATAATATTTATATGCATAATTATTTCTTTAATTTTAATTTAAAACTTATTTGAGTGCTTAAAAATTTTATTTTTTAAATTATAGATTTCTAATATAATTATAAAATAAAGCATTATTTTCATATATTTTCAGTATTAATATAATAATATTTATATACATAAATATTTCTTGAATTTTAATTTAAATCTTATTTGATTGCTTAAAAATTTTATTTAATAATTTATTATTTATTTAGTTAAAATTTATGTATTGATTTCTAATATAATAATAAAATAAAATAAAGCAATATATTCATTTATTTTTAATATAAATATTATATTATTTATATATATAAATATTTCTTTAATTTAAATTAAAACGTGTTTGAATGCTTGAAAATTTTATTTTTTTAACCTATTATTTAATTTAAAATTTATTTATAGATTTCTAATATTATAATGAAATAAAATAAAAATTATTTTCTTGTATTTTAGTATTAATATAATATTATTTATGTTTGTAATTATTTCTTTAATTTTTAATTTAAATCTTATTTGATTGCTTAAAATTTTTTTATTTATTTTGTAAATTATTATTTATTTAATTAAAAATTATGTATCGATTTCTAATAAATTAATAATAAAGCAAAATAAAGCATTATTTTTATGTATTTATTCTATTAATATAATATTTATATACATAATTATTTCTTTAATTTAAACTTATTTGATTGCTTAAAATTACTTTATCATTTTCTAATAAAATAAAATTAAATAGTAATATTTTAATGAATTTTTTGTATTAATATAATATTTGTATGCATAATTATTTCGATAATTTTAATTAAAACATTTGATAGCTTAAAAATTTTATCAAATTTTTAAATTATAATTTTTTTAATTAAAATTTATTTGTTGATTTCTAGTATAAGAATAAAATAAAATACAGCATTATTT
The DNA here is from genome assembly GCA_037975125.1 of Latrodectus hesperus. Classification (NCBI taxonomy): domain Eukaryota; kingdom Metazoa; phylum Arthropoda; class Arachnida; order Araneae; family Theridiidae; genus Latrodectus; species Latrodectus hesperus. Next base: position 11,416,807 of record CM075854.1, on the reverse strand, counting down.
TCATGGATTTTTGTATTACTATAATATTATTTATGTACATAATTATTTTTTCAACTTTAATTTAAATCTTATTTGATTGCTTAAAATTCCTTTATCATTTTCTAGTAAAATAAAATTAAATTGCATGATTTTAATGAATTTTTGTGTATTAATATAATATTTATATAAATAATTATTTCTTTTACTTTAATTAAAATTTTATTTGATTGCTTAAAAAGTTTTTATATATTTTATAAATTGTTTATTCAATTAAAATTAATTTATTGTTTTCTAAAATAATAATAAAATAAAATGAAGCATAATTTTCATGTATTTTTTGTATTAATATAATATTATTTATATACATAGATATTTCTTTAATTTTAATTTAAATGTTTTTTGATTGGATTACCTTTTTCTAGTAAAATAAAATAAAATTATATTATTTAAATTAATATTTTGTATTAAAATGTTATTTATGTATATAGTTATTTCTTATAAGATTATAATTATTTCAAAAAAGATTTAAATCTTCTTTGAATGCATAAAATTCCTTTAGCATTTTTTAAAAAATAAAATAAGTAGTTAGTATTCTTTTAATGCATTTATTGTGTTAATATAATATGTATATACATAATTATTTCTTTAATTTTAAATTTTAACTTATTTGATTGCTTAAAATTACTTATCGTTTTCTAATGTAATAAAATAATTATAGTATTAATTTAATGAATTTTATGTATTAATATAATATTATTTATATCTTTAATTTTAATTAAAACATATTTGATTTCTTAAAAATTTTATTTTCTTTTTAAACTATTATTTATTTAATTAAAATTTATTTATAGATTTCTTATATTATAATAAAATAAAATAAAGTATAATATTCTGTATTTTAGCATTAATATAATATTATTTATATACATAATTATTTCTTTAACTTTAATTTAAATGTTATTTGATTGCTTAAAATTGCTTTATCATTTTTTAATAAAATGAAATAAGTAGTTAGTATTATTTTAATGAATTTTTTGTATTAATATGATATTTATATACATAATTATTTCTTTAATTTTAATTTAAAACTTATTTGAGTACTTGAAAATTTTAATTTTTTTAATTATTGATTTCTAATATAATAAAAGAAAGCATTATTTTCATATATTTTCAGTATTAATATAAGAATTTTTATGTACATAAATATTTCTTTAATTTTAATTTAAATCTTTTTTGTTTGCTTAAAATTTTTTATTTTATAAATTATTATTTATTTAATTAAAATTTATGTATTGATTTCCAATATAATAATAAAATAAAATAAAGCTTTATATTCATGTATTTTTGGTATAAATATTATGTTATTTATATACATATTTTTTTAAATTTTAATTAAAACATATTTGAATGCTTGAAAATTTTATTTATTTTTTTAAATTATTTGATTTAAATAAAATTTATTTATAGATTTCTAATATAATAATGAAATAAAATAAAGAATTATCTTTTTGTATTTTTTGCATTAATATAATATTATTTATATACATAATTATTTCTATAACTTTGATTTAAATCCTATTTGAGAGCTTAAAATTCCTTTATCGTTTTGTAATAAAATATAATTATAATAGTATTATTTTAATGAGTTTTTTGTATTAATATTATATTATTTATATACATAATTATTTTTATGGTTTTTTCTATTAATATAAAATTATTTTTATACATAATTATTTCTTTAACTTTAATATAAATTTTATTTGATTGCTTAAAATTCCTTTATCGCTTTTTAATAAAGTAAAATATGTAGTTAGTATTCTTTTAATGCATTTTTTTATTAATATATTTATATACATAATTATTTCTTTAACTTTAAATGTTATTTGATTTGATTAAAGTTCCTTTATTGTTTTCTAATAAAAATATTATATAGTATTAATGAATTTTTTGTATTAATTGAATATGTATATACATAAATATTTCTTTAATTTTAATTTAAATGGTATTTGATTGCTTAAAAATTTTATTTATTTTTTAAAATTATTATTCAGTTAATTAAAATTTATTTATAGATTTTTATTATAATAATAAAATAAAATAAGGCATAAATTTTTATATATTTTTTGTATTAATATAATATTATTTATATAAATATTTATTTCTTCACAACTTCAATTGAAATGTTATTTGATTGCTTAAGAGTCCTTTATCGTTTTCTAGTAAAATAGAATTAAATTCTATTATTTTATTGAAATTTTTGAAGTAAAATAGTACTTATATACATTATTTCTTTCACTTTAATTTAAAAGTTATTTGATTCCTTAAAATTCCTTTATCGCTTTCTAATAAAATAATTAGATAGTATTATTTTAATGTATTTATTTATTAATATAATATTTTTTATATACATAATTATTTCTTTAATTTTAATTAAAACATATTTGATTGCTTAAAAATTTTATTTATTTTTTAAACTATTTAAGTTATATAAAATTTGTTTATAGATTACAAATATAAAAATGAAACAAAATAAAGAATTTTCTTGTATTTTTTGTATTAATATAATATTATTAATATACATAAATATTTCTCTAATTTTAATTTAAATCTTATTTGATTGCTTAAAAATTTTATTAATTTTTTATAAATTGTAATTTATTCAATTAAAATTTATCGATTTTTAATATAATAATAAAATAAAGCATTATCTTCATGTATTTTTTGTATTAATATAATATTATTTATATACATAATTATTTTTTCAACTTTAATTTAAATGTTATTTGATTGCTTTACCTTTTTCTAGTAAAATAAAATTAAATTGTATTATTTTTATGAATTTTTTGTATTAAAATAATATTATTTATATATATAATTATTTCTTTCACTTTAATTTAAGCTTATTTGATTGTTTAAAATTTCTTTATCGTTTTCTAATAAAATAAAATAATTATAGTATTAATTTAATTAATCCTTAGTATTAATATAATATTATGTATATGCATAATTATTTCTTTAATTTAAATGTTATTTGATTGTTTTAAATTCCTTTATCGTTTTTAATAAAATGAAATAATTAAATAATATTATTTTAATGAATTTTTTGTATTAATATTATATTTTTATGTGTAATTATCTTTTAAAATATAATTTAAAACTTATTTGAGTGCTTGAAAATTTTATTTTTATAAATTATCGATTTCTAAAATAATAATAAAATAAAGCTTTATTTTCATATATTTTCAGTGTTAATATAATATTTATATACATAAATATTTCTTTAATTTTAAATATTATTTGGTTGCTTAGATTTTTTTATTTTATAACTTATTATTTATTTAATTAAAATTTATGTATTGATTTCCAATATAATAATAAAATATAACAAAGCATTATATTCATGTATTTTTGGTATAAATAGTATATTATTTTTATGCATAAATATTTCTTTGATTTGAATGCTTGAAATTTTTTTTAATTTTTTAAACTATTATTTAATTTAATTAAAATTTATTAATAGATTTCTAATATAATAATGAAATAAAATAAAGAATTATTTTTTAGTATTTTTTCTATTAATATAATATTATTTATATAAATAATTATTTTTTTAACTTTAATTTAAATCCTATTTGGCAGCTTAAAATTCTTTTATCGCTTTTGTAATAAAATGAAATCATTATAGTATTATTTTAATGAGTTTTTTGTACTAATATTATTCATATTCATAATTATTCCTTTAATTTTATTTAAAACATATTTAATTGCTTAAAAATTTTATTAATTTTTTTTAATTATTATTTATTCCATAAAAATTCATTTGCTGATTTCTAATATAATAATAAAGTAAATAATTATTTTTATGGTTTCTTCTATTAATATAATATTATTTTTATACATAATTATTTCTTTAACTTTAATATAAATTTTATTTGATTTCCTAAAATTCTGTTATCTTTTTCTATTAAAATAAAATAAATAAATAGTACATTTTTAATGAATTTTTTGTATCAATATAATTATTATATACATAATTATTTCTTTAATTTTAATTTAAAAATTATTTTATTGCTTAAAAATTTCATTTTCTTGAATTTTGATTTAATTAAAATTTATTTATCCATTTGTAATGTAATAAAAAAATAAAGCATTATTTTCCTGTATTTTTTATCATAATATTTTTTATGTACATAAATATTTCTCTAATTTTAATTTAAATCTTATTTGATTGCTTAAAAATTTTATTAAATTTTTAAATTATTATTTATTTAATTAAAATTTATTTGTTAATTTTTAATATAATAATAAAATAAAAATAAATGCACATATTTTCATGGTTTCTTGTATTAATGTAATATTTACATACATAATTATTTCTTTCACTTTAATTCAAATCTTGTTTGATTGCTTAAAATTCCTTTGTCGTATTTTTTAATAAAGTAAAATAAGTAGTTATATTCTTTTAATGCATGTATTGTATTAATATAAAATTTATATACATAATTATATTTCTTTAATTTTAATTTAAAACTTTTTTAGTGCTTAAAATTTATTTAATTAAAATTTATGTAAGGATTTCTAATATAATAAAATAAAGCATTATATTCATGTATTTTGGTATAAATATGTTATTTATATATACATAAATATTTCTATAATTTTAATAAAAACATGTTTGATTGGTTTAAAATTTTACGTTTTTGAAACTATTATTTTATTTCACTACAATTTATTTATAGATTTTTCAATATAATAATGAAATAAAATAAAGAAAAATATTTTCTTGTTGTTTTTTTATAATATAATATTATTTATATATATAATTATTTCTGTAACTTTGATTAAATCCTATTTGAGAGCTTAAAATTTTTTTATCGCTTTTATAGTAAAATAAAATTATTATAGTATTATTTTTAATGAATTTTTTGTTTTTATATTATATTAATTATATGCATAATTATTTCTTTAATTTCATTTAAAACTTATTTGGTTCCTTAAAAATTTTATTAATTTTTTAAATTAATATTTATTTAATTAAAATTCATTTGTTGATTTCTAATATTATAATAAAATACATAATTATTTTTATGGTTTTTTGTTTTAAGATTTTTTATTATCTATGTGCATAAATATTTTTTTAACTTTAAATCTTATTTGATTGCTTAATATTCTTTTATTGTTTTCTAATAAAATAATTTAGTAGTACTATTTTCATATATTTTTTGGATTAATATAATATTATTTATATGCATAATTATGTCTTTAATTTTAATGTAATCTTATTTGTGTGCTTAATAATTTTATTTTTTAAATTTTTTATTTAATAAAAATTAATTTGTTGATTTCTAATATAATAAAATAAAATACAGCATTATTTTCATGTTTTTTTTCTATTAATGTAATACTATTTACATACATAATTATTTCTTTAATTTTAATTTCAATCTAATTTTATTGCTTAAAAATTTTATTAATTTTTTTAATTTATTATTTATTTAATTAAAATTTATTGATCTATTTCTAATATAATGATAAAATAAAATAATGCATCGTATTCATTGTTTTTGTATTAATATAATATTACTTATTTATATAATTATTTTTTCAACTTTAAATGTTATTTGATTGCTTAAAATTCTTTTATCGTTTTCTGGTAAAATAAAATTAAATTGTATAATTTAAAGAATTTTTTGTATTAAAATAATATTAGTTATGTACATAATTATTTCTTTCACTTTAATTTAAAACTTATTTGATTGCTTAAAATTCCTTACAATTTTCTAATAAATTAATTAAATTGTATTATTTTAATGAATTTTTGTATTAATATAATTTATATATACATAATTATTTCTTTGACTATAATTTAATTCGTATTTGACTGCTTAAAATTCCTTTACAATTTTCTAATAAAATAAAATAATTCAATAGTAATACTTTAGAATTTTTTGTATCAATATAATATTATTTTTATGCATAATTATTTCGATTACAATAATTTAAATGTTATTTGATTGATTAAAATTCTTTTATCGTTTTGTAATATAATAAAATAATTATAGTATTATTTTAATGAGTTTTTTGTATTAATATTATATTATTTATATACATAATTATTTCTTTAATTTTAATGAAATCTTATTTGCGTATTTAATAATTTTATTTTTTTAATTATTTATTAAATTAAAATTCATTTGTTGATTCCTAATATAATAATAAAATAAAAAAGAGCATTATTTTCAGTGGTTTCTTATATTAATATATTATTATTTACATATATAATTATTTCTTTAATTTTAATTAAAACTGATTTGATTGCTTAAAAATTTTTATATTTTAAATTATTTATTTAATTAAAATTTATTTATAGATTTCTAATATAATAATAAAATATAAGGCATTTTTTCATTTATGTATTCATTGATATAAAATTATTTATATAGATAATAATCTCTTTAATTTTAATTAAAAATTTTTTTGAGTTAATGTTTTTATTTTTTAAAATTATTTATTTAATTAAAATTTATTTATTGATTTTAAAATAAGAAAATAAAATAAAACATTTTTCATATTAATATAATATTATTTTTATACATAATTATTCCTTTAATTTTAATTTAAATCATATTTGATTGCTTAAATTTTATTTAATTTTAAAATTTTTATTTAGTTGATTAAAATCCATTTATCAAATTCCAGGATAATTATCTAATAAAAAATAAATAAGATTTTTTATATTACGATCTTTTTTTAAAATATTACTTATTTGATTATAATTATTTCTTTAATTTCAATGAAAACTGATTTAATTTTTTAAAAATCCTGATTTTTTTAATTAATAAAAAAAAAGGTCTCTCAAAAAAATCTAATAAAAAAAAGATTTTTAAAGTATTAAAAATTTTTTTTTTAAATTACTTATTTGAATAGATTTCTTGCTTTGATTTCAACTATAAATTAATTTTTTAAAATCTTATTTCCTTAAATTTGATTGTAATTCATTTATCTATTTCTAATATAATAATAAATTTAGATAAGTAAAATTATAATAATGAATTTATTGTATTAATGCAATATTATATATAATTATTACTTCACTTTTAATTTAGATCTTTCTTTTTTAATTCTTTACATTTTATCTTTCATGTCTTCTATTTCATATTAATTGACATGCATCCTTTACTTGTAAAGTGAAAACTGTGAATCATTTGCGAGGAAACTATTAAATTTTTCATTAAAATAAAAATAAAAAATCTAAATGTAGTATTGAGACTTGAGTTTTTTTAGTTTTTTTTTTTTTTTTTGTTTTACTGTGATCTCCATTTCTATACATTGTTTCGATTTGATATTAGAAGTAAATAATAAATTTAGCTTTATACATTACCTTCAAATAGGTATAGAAAATCAAAATTTAAGGTAAAAAATTATTGGGTGCCCATATAAAAGTATGTTTCTCAAGGTAAGCACTTTTCTACATGACAGGAAAATAAAATATAAAAAAAATATAATTTCTTCTAATGTGTTTGCATTAACTATAATTATAGAAATATTTCCTGGGTTTTCTACCCAGCTGTAATCAATTGGCTGTAAATGTTAATGGTCTTTTCTTTTTAATGTAAAGATTTATTTTGTCTTCATTTATATTTATTACTTATTGATATTTCATAATTTTTTTTTAATTTGTGAATACCATTAAAGAATATTTCAAGAAAGGAAGTTAAAATCTGACTTTTCTAATATTGTTATATTTAATTATAATTAATAATTTTAACTTATTAGGACGTTTTGATATTTATATGTGTAAGAAAAAATACATATGTTTAAAAATCTTAAATTTGAAAGTTGTTAACTGAGATAGTTTAAATTATTTGATGCTTCAAACTTAACTATGATATGGGCATGAAAATTTATAACAAATCAATATCGACATAGATATGTTTATAAATATGTCTTGGGATTAAACGTTTTTGCTTATGGGGAGAAAAAAAGAATTATGATATTGTTGACATTACTCTGTTGTGAATCTCATTTTATTCTACAACTTCCATTTATTTTCTTATACTAACTATAAATTTTATTTTTTCTATGAAAGAATATTAGGAAATAAATATTTCTTTCTCTATCAATGACATATCACATGTCATTGATGCTTATCCCATTCTTTGAAACAAATTATATCACTTGTAGAAACTATTACACTTTCAATTGTTTTACAAAAAATTAGTGAATTTCATTTGGTATTTAAAAGCTAAATTAAATTGTTTTCTATAAAAAAACTCTTCATAAGGTATTATTCGAAGTTGGTGTGTGTATCAGGATTAGTTGAAGTCTTATTTATCCTTCAGCGAAAAATTTTATCTTTAAAGTTGCATAAATTTATTATTTTAAAATTTTATTTTATTATATGAAGGTAAAATTTTTCTATAAAATTACTATTTTTCTCAAGAGTTAATTCTCACCTTTCCTGTAAGATTTTAAGAGTAATTCATAGTTAGTTTAAGAGTAATTCACGGAAGTTAAACTGATTTTAATGCATCCGGTAATAACTTAAAATCAATACAGGCTGAGAGAGAGAGGTCATTATCTTCTATTACACTACTTGATATTAAAAGTGAAGCTATGATTTTTTTGATACTATCAACATATTTAAAGGATTTTTAGGATAGGAAATCAATATGAATTTTAAATTTTTTTAAATAATTTGATCAATTATGGCATTTTTATTTTCCTTATTCTTATTAGGTTCCTTCTTTACTCAAATTGGAAGAGAAACACCTAAGAATAATTATAATTTACAACTGCAAAAATTTAACGGTGAAATCGTTAAAATTTTTATGCGAAATAATTTATTTTATCCTATAAAATAAAGATTTCTAAATTTAAGATTTTTGCTTTATTTACGCATGTACAAGATTTATAATATAAAATAATGATATCGCATTACAGATCTTGAGCGGAGTATTAAACTTTAGTAGATTATAATTGAAAACCCTATTAAAAGAATGCAATTTTTAAAAGAAATTAAATTATGTAAAATTATTTATATAAAATATAATAAGTTTTTCAATTATAGCAAGCTTTTCAAGCTCTTCTCTCACCCTTTCCACTCCCCATTTATTTCTCAACATGATATAATAATTCCTCACTTTTGATGATCAATTTCGATGAAGCAAATTGATTAATTTTTTTATCAATGTCTATTAATTTAAGAGTTTCTCTTTCTCCACTTAAATATACTTGGTCACTTTACTGAAAATATTGGAATCAACATCCACACATAGTTGATCTTAAATACATCTGAATTAATTTTAAATAAAAATTAAAGGAATAAATGTATATGAATATTATATTAATACAAAAAAATTCATTAAAATAATACTATTTAATTACTTTATTAGAAAACGATAAAGGAATTTTAAGCTATCAAATAAGATTTATATTAAAGTTAAAGAAATAATTATGTACATAAATATTATAGTAATACTCTCTCTCTCTCTAAAAATATTATATTAGAAATCGATAATTTAAAAAAAAAATAAAATTTTTAAGCACTCAATAAGTTTTAAATTAAAATTAAGTAAATAATTATGTATATAAATATTATATTAATACAAAAAATTCATTAAAATAATACTATTTAATTATTTTATTAGAAATGATGAAGGAATTTTAAGCAATCAAATAAGATTTAAATTAAAATTAAAGAAATGATGATTTATATAAATATTATATGAGTACAAAAAATATATGAAAATAGTGCTTTATTTTATTATATTAGAAATTGATAAATTAATTTTAATTAAATAAATAAAAATTTAAGCAATAAGATTTAAATTAAAATTAAAGAAATAATTATGTATATAAATATATTAATACTAAAAAGTCATTAAAATAATACTATTTAATTTTATTTTACTAGAAAATGAGAATCCTGTTTTAAGTAATCAAATAACATTTAAATTAAAGTTAAAGAAATAATTATGTATATAAATATTATATTAATACAAAAAATTCATTAAAATAATACTACTTATTTTATTAGAAAATGATAAATGAATTTTAATCAAATAATTAATAATTTAAAATACAAAGCAATTAAATAATTATGTATATAAATAATATTATGTTAATAAAAGCATTGAAATACTATTTATTTTATTTTAATATAATTTATTTTTTATATTAGTAATCAATAAAGGAAATCTGATTATAAATAATAATTTAAGAAAGTAAATAATATTTTTAAGCAATTAAATAAGATGCATTTATAAAATATAATTTTATAATTATATTAGAAATTGATAAATGAATTTTAATGAAATAATTAATAATTTTTAAAAATTTATAAGATTTTTAAGCAATCAAATAAGTTTTAAATTAAAATTAAACAAATAATTATGTACATAAATAATAATATACTATAACAAGATGCATTTATATAATATTATTTATTTTATTATTAGATATCTTATATTTTATTAAATAATTTAAGAAAATTAATATGATTTTGAAGTATTATGAAAAGGAAATTAATAATTCCTCCAGAACTTAGGAGCAAAAGAACAAGCGGTGAATACCCTGATGATCGCCAGTAGCGATAAAGACCTTCATATAATTTCCTCGATAGAGAATATCATGTGATTGTGATGTTATAAAATTGCTTTTCTCGAGTGACGTCACTAGTAACCATATTTGAATCTTTATCGCTGCTTGGTGAAACTTTGGTGACAGATCTCGAAATAAGAATATCCCCTTATTTTGAATTATTTTATTGGAATATGAATGTTTGTCTGGGTAAGTATTCCAAACACATTAACCTAAAATAACAATCCTGGGCTTGTCTGCACTGCCATTTATCTATGTATGTTTATTATGTTCTTATTGCATATATTTGAAACTTTGTTCTTCCAGAATAAATTTCAATATTTTTAGTATATCATGCATAAATATTTGGAAATTATTAGGAATTATTTATTAGTCACTCATCTTTTCATATTATTACCGACCTATGAAATCGAGTAAAAATTTGTATAAATAAATTAAAACCAATAATATATAATATGGTTTAGCCAAGTGATTGAACGGAGAACTATTCTGTTCAGGAATTTATAAATTTATCTTTGTGTGTATGTCATGTATCACTAGGAATTTTGAATGTATTATATTCTATAAATTCTCTTCAAATGAGCCCTCAAGTACAAAAAGTGCACTTAGAGCATCAAACCAATTACTCATGAAATTTTGTATTGTGATTATAAAATGACCATTGTGAACATTTGAATAGCTTAGATGTTTATTTCAAAAGTCTAAAATTGATTTCTAGACATTTATTGAAAGAATAAAGTGATAAGTTAGTATTAAATAAATTAAACTTTATGCATTTAACAAAACTTTTATTCAGAAAAGCAAAATAAAAATTAAAAAAAATTGGTTTACTGTTATCAAAAATTATCTTTACTTTGAACTTTTCATATATTATTTACAAACTTAAGTACAAAATTATACAACTCTCAAGATAAGTTAATCAGTTAAGCTGAATATTATTGCTGTATGTTCCAGATGAAATTGTATAGTCTGAATTGCTAACCAATTTTATTAATGCAGTGTTTTATTAAATATTTTGAGCAATTTAAAATGCGTGAATAAGTTTCCCATTGCTGTGATGCTTCTACTGCTGAATAGTTTGCACACCCATTTTCAGTTCTACAGTTTGTGTATTTAATTCTCATCTCGGTTGTGAGCATTTCTAATGCTTTTTGAGTTTATTTTAAAATGTTGATCTCATCCTAGTTAGCCTTGTATGAAAAATAACAAAAGAGTTTCCAAACTACCAATCTTTCAGTTTAATGGTTTGAGAGATTGACTATGTCAACCCAATACCAACTTCGTTCATAATTCCATTACTTTTATTTAAATTCCTAGTTTACTGATCTATATATCATCATATTTATTTTTTCATTTAAAATAACATTAAAACGTATTTTACTTGTGTTATTTTCAAGTTTGCATTAAAATTGCTTAACGCAATTTAAAGAAATGAAATTTTGCTATTGGATTTATTTTTCCTATAATTTTTAATTCACTTGATTAAATTTTACTTATCATTGATCACACATAGTTACTGGTTTGTCAAAGGGGAGCATATCGTAAGTGTTTAAAAATGACAAACTAAGAGAATTGCGCTGGTTCTTTAAGTTTTGAAGCTGTGATGACTTTCCATAATAGTCCTCTTTAATTATATGCTAAAGCAGTTGGTCGTGTGTTCATTTCGATGTCTATCACTTTAGCGCTCTTGCCTTTGGTTCAACAGCTCATGGGTTCGAATCCCACCTTGGTCATGGATGTTTGTAGTGGTTCGGAATCCACTTTAAGCCGTACAGTGAGTGTAAAAAGTATTTGTACAGTACAACAATTGATTTAAAAGAGATCCGTTCATAAAAATTATTAACATAAATTCCATTTTAATTAATTATAAATATATAATAGAACATATTTTTACAAGTTCATGTGAAATTTACACAAAAATAATTTTATGTACGAATAAATATTTACAAAACTGAAACAATTCAACATCTTGTAGTGTAAAAGGTATTCGTACATCAGGCATTTATTGGCCAATGCAATCATAATATTTCAGATAATACCTTGTAGGATATCCTTTAGTTCGAATAATGCCTTGAGTCTCTTTGGTATCCATTCCACCAATTTTGCTATTATTGAGCTAGATATGGCTTCCCAATCTTGATTTAGAGCTGATTCCAAATCATTTTTTATTAGAAATATGTCAGGATCTAATATTTTTTATCAAGAACGTCCCATAAATTCTCGATGGGGTTGAAGTCTGGCGACTGAGGAGGAAATTTCCTGAACTTTTGAGTATTATATAGTATCCAGAGCCTTGTGTTTAGGGCTGTGTGCTTGGGGTCGTTATCATGCATGAAAACGTAATCACCATTCAAGCCCATTTTTGTTGCACTAGGTTCTAAATTATGGTTTAAAATGTCAATATAAAGTTGATGATTCATAATCCCTTTAATAAAGACTAATTTGCCCACCCCAGAAGCACTCATACACTCCCAAACAAGCAGACTTCCATCCCCATGTTTCATTGTTGGCTTTAAATTCTTAGGATACATTTCTATATTGCGCTTTCTCCATACCATTCGTCTTCCGTTTGATCCATATATCCATTGTATTTACTTTCTTCTGTATAATAAATAATAAAGATAATATTTTTCCAGAAATCTGGACTTCTATTAACGTATTGCTTGGCGAAAGACAACCGCAGCTTCTGATTTGAATTTTCGTCTCACAACGCAGCCATGGAAACCTTTATTTCTGCATGCGTTTCGAACAGTACTTATGGAGACTGCTGTTCCCATGTTCTTCAGTTCTGATGTTAATGTCGGAGCACTTATTTTGGGATCCTTCTTTAATGAACGTACCAGAAACCTTCTGTCAGATGATGTCAATAGACATGATCGGCCAATATGAGAACTGTTTTGAATCGTTCCAGTGGCAGCAAACTTTTTTATGAATGACTGCACAGTTGAACGGGGTCTACTAACAAGATCAGAAATTTTGTTGTACGATTTACCATTTTTACGGAGCTTTATAATCAGTTCTCTTTTGGAAACACTTGTCTCTTTACTTTTATAACCCATTCTCACTACATTAAAATTTCCACTGAAGAACCTTTTAGTAATTCACAAGATGACGTCAATTAGCTACATCTTAATGGCTTAGCAAATCACAAAATATAACTAAAAAAATTTGTATTTCTTTTAGTGTACGAATACTTTTTACATCACAAGATGTTGAATTGTTACAACTTTTGTAAATATTTATTCATGTATAAAATTATTTTTGTGTAAATTTCACATGAAACTAGTGAAAATATGTTCTATAATTTATTTATGATTAATTAAAATGGAATTAATGTTTATAATTTTTATGAACGGATCTCTTTTAAATCAATTGTTGTACAGTACGAATACTTTTTACACTCACTGTAGGTCCTGGTTTAATTAGCCCTCGCGCGCAAAAAATTACCGTTGAATGACTAACAAACGAAACCGATGTCTATCACTGTGCATTTTTATTGAACTGTTGTTGTCAGTGAGTATCTGGAGAATGAGATAACATGTATTGAAGTGTGGTTGGTGCACATCTGAATGAAGTCCATTAAAGAATTTTTATTGCCCTTATAGTGTTGTATGTAGTTATTTCCATTCCAGTCCTTCCAAGAGTTCTGAATTGCTTTACGAGTGGTAATTATTTGATTCTGCAGTAGTTGGTTACCCATAGATAGCTTGGGAAATTCTTAAACCTTGTATTTAGATGTAGAATGTGTGCTTTTTATTACACTTTTTTCTTGGAATGTTTGTTAATTTCTATGTTGTGTCATCTTGTAATTTATTAAAATACAAATTTGTATATAATTGCTTTGTTTCTTGAATAAACAGTTTCAAATTTCTTGTAGCATTTTGTTTCAGGCAAAACTATGCTTGCCATAATTTTTTTTAATCATTTAATTGCTGTGCTAAAATTTTGAAGAGAGCAAGAATATTATGAGAATTTATTTTAATTATGAGTTTTTAAATACTTAATAAGATTCTTATTTTCATTCTTTCTAAACCATTTATGCTTTCTTCTATTTTGCAAAAGTGTAATAATTTTCAGAAGCCATTTACAGAAATTGCAATTGGAATAAGGTATATAAAAAGCAATTTTTGATCTTTTACTGCATTTTGATTACCTCACAAACTATTAAATATTTCAGGTTTTGCTTAGATTAATGGGAAAAAAGTTTTATTCATTTATACACAGTATGTAATTTCATAAAGATCTGGATTAAAATAAATTTTTGCAATTTTTTTAGCATAAATTTGAGTTATTAAAAAGGGTTTTCTCTTAAATTTTTTTTAAATTTCAATGTTTTTTTATTTTAAATTCAGCAATAACATTTCACAGAAAGGGGTAACTTTACTTAAAATCAATAATTGAAGCGTCATCTAATAATGGGAAAAGTAAATGTAATGACCTCTGAGCGCTTATGTTAGAAGTATATTCCTTTACTCTGCAAAATGTATATAAATGGTATTGTTTATAACCACATAATGCATGATTATGTGTATAAATGTGGTTTTATGAGCCTAAATAAACAAATTATTTTATTTTTCAAGGAAATTGTGCTAATGGAAACTAGCATTTTTCATCATGATAAAATAATGCCGCATAGAGAAAGCTTACCAACGAGCTCAGTGGCCGAGTGGTCAAAGCACGCAATCCAAACTCAGAGGTTGCGGGTTTGATACTAGCCACGGCTGTTGTATCCAAAGTGTGGATTTTTTGTTTGTTTCCTTAATTATTGTTTCCTTGTGTTCTCTAACATTCTAGACCTTTCTTTGTTAAGTTAATTAGTTGTTTCTCGAATGTTCTATTACTGTATAAAAGCTTATACCCACTAGTCATGGGCAACTTCTCGACCTTGTAAGGTTACAAGTTGCTACTTTCCTTCAATAAACTTGTTTGTTTAAAACCAACGGTGTGTTCATTTAAATCTTCGTGACAAATTTGGTGGAGGCGCCGGGTACCGATTTCACCATTGTGGATAATTCTGAAAGTATTCGCAGAAGTCTTCGTTTAAGAGGATTGCCCCCGGAATTTGGTCTCTATGTTCCAGAACGAGGGAAGAAGCAGATAATGGCCAAAGATATGAAACCTGTCATGGTAACTCCTACCCACCAACTACTAAGGAGCCCATCAACCTTCCATGGAGAGCCTGGAGATGACCCCCGGAAATGGCTTACAGAATACGATCTGGTGGCCAAGTTCAACAAATGGGATGAAATGATGTGCCTTGCGAACGACTATTTTTTCCTAGACGGTACGGCCAAGCAGTGGTACATAAATAATGAAGAGGCCTTGGACTCCTGGGACGCATTCAAGAGAGGTTTAAATGAACTTTTTGGCGATCGTTAGAAGTACACAAAGAAGGCCGAAGAGCAATTGAAATATAGAGCTCAAAAGGCAGGAGAGGCTACGCAGTCCTACATTTAGAGTGTATTAGGGCTTTGTCACGAGGTCTACCCTTCGATGTCCGACGACAAAAAAGTGTCGCACTTAATGAAAGGCGTTGCTGAATATATTTACCAGGTGCTTTTAATGAAAGAAGTTAAGACTGCGGCTGACTTTATCAAGTGGTGCAACTACATTGAAGACATGAAACAGTAAAGAGTTGGTCCAAGAAGATTTCAAAGACTACCAAATGTCGTATCAGTAGCAGCCATGGAGGACGAGCCAGACTTGGTGTCCCTTATTCGCAGAATTGTACAAGAAGAGGTTCATCGAATAGTTAATCGACCCGACGAGTTTCTGGACTCCTATTCCCAGCCGCTACAGACCGTCATCCAAGACGAAGTCAAAAGAGTTTTGGCACCAGTTGTCGCAAAATCTGCAGGCACCCAACGACGTCCCACTTATGCAGCCGCTGTGACGAGGGAACCTAGTAGCCCTCTCCAGAAATCAGCACCCCAGCCAAGGAAAACACCTTTGGAGAACGGCCGACAACAGACCAGTTTGTTTTCACTGTGGACGCCCTGGACACGTCGTACGCTATTGCCATGAGAGGAAAGCTGTTTTTGACAATTATCGAGTCCGGTGACGGAACTTCGACGACGCTGAAGAAGAGTTGAGCCGACCAAGCCTCGTACGCCGTTCTTCAACTAGTCCTGTTAGAGGCCGATCACCAACCCGTGGGTTTCCGATCACCATCGCCATATCGTCGATCAAGTCGGTCTCCAAGCCGTAGAAACGAGGAAAACTGAGCATAGCGACCTTTCGGGGAGGTGAGGCCGCATGTAATGAAAATCCTCCATCAGCCGCAAAGATGACAGGTAACCAACTCGACATCATGGTAAATAATCAGCTGATCTGTGCCCTAGTGGATTCGGGAGCTTCATTTTCTGTCATCTCCGATAAGTTTCGTCGATCCTTAAAGAAAGTTATGTTTACTGACGCCAAGAACACTATACTGAAAGTCGCTAATGGCAGTTTTGTTAGGCCAGTGGGAAAATGCGTTTTGCGTGTCGTTATAAATGGACGAGAGCTGCTGTTTGAATTCATCGTTCTACGGCATTGTAGTCACGATGTAATCCTCGGATGGGACTTCTTGGAAGCTTCTCAAGCCGTGATAGACTGTGGCCGGAGTGAACTGTTGTTGGAAGATACTGACCTAGAAACCACTGCGCTAGACGCTTGGAAGCTGTATGCCACGAAGGACTACAAGCTTCAGCCACGCTCATTGACGAGAATAGCCGTATCAGGACTAGATGTCGGAAGAAACATAAGCGTAATCGTAAACAGCAATAGACATTTGCTGCTTGAAAGAAACCTTGCAGTACCATCCATGGTATCCTTATACCATAATGGACAAAGTGAAATTTGGGTTGCCAACATGCATTCCAAAGATTAAGTCATTCCTAAAGGGATGTACATAGGCGAAGCTGAGCTCCTGAATGACGGGCATGTATGCGAGATTGCTGGTACAATAAAAAGTAAAAGTACACTGCAAGAGCCGACGAATTCCAGTATAGATTACACCATAATGATATCCCCTGAGTTGAGCAGTGAAAGACAACGCAAATTAGCCGAACTCTTACAAGCCTTTTCTGGAATCTTTACAAAATCTAACAAGTCGTCAGCCGCAAAGTCAAATGTGAAGCATAGGATCAATACTGGTGATCATGCTCCAATCTACCAAAGGGCTTACCGAGTTTCACCGACTGAAAGACGCATAATTTGGGAAGAGATTGAGAAAACCCTTGACCAAGGTATTATCCAGCCATCTGAGAGTCCCTGGTCATCCCCCGTCGTACTCGTGAGAAAAAAAAGATAAAAGCTGGCGTTTTTGCGTAGACTATCAAAAACTGAATAGCATCACGAGGAAGGATGTTTATCTTCTACCCCGCATTGATGACACTCTAGACTGTTTAAAAAGCGCCAAGTTCTTTTCTTCCATGGACCTCCGATCTGGTTACTGGCAGATAGAAGTGGATGAAGCGGATCGTGAAAAGACGGCATTTATTACCCCAGAAGGCTTATACGAATTTAGAGTCGTGCCGTTTGAACTCTGCAATGCACCGGCGACTTTCGAAAGAATGATGGATATTTTGCTACGCCATCTCAAATGGACTATGTGCCTGTGTCACCTGGACGACATAGTAATTTTTTCAGAAACTTTTGAAGACCACCTTATCAAGTTAAAAACAGTTCTGGAATGCATCCAAGAAGCTGGACTCATACTTAACCCCAAGAAGTGCCTTTTTGGTGCCCAAGAAGTGAAAATACTAGGCCATCTCGTATCCAGTAATGGTGTCCGTCCAGATCCTGACAAATTGAAAGCCGTGAGCAACTTTCCTATTCCACAGAACGTACATGATGTACGAAGCTTTCTTGGACTTTGCTCGTACTTCCGAAGGTTTATTAAGGGCTTTTGCTCTCTCGCCGAGCCCTTGCAATTGCTGTTGAAAGGCGATGCGAAATTTCATTGGGGTCCTAAAGAGGTAAAGGCTTTCGAAAACCTGAAGGAGGCGCTTACATCTGATCCAGTATTGGGGATATTCGATGAAAGATGCCTTACAGAAATTCATACCGACGCCAGCGGGTATGGTATTGGAGCAGTTCTGGTTCAAATTGAGAATGAAGTCGAAAGAGTCATAGCATACGCCTCTAGAATCCTGACAAAGGCCGAAAGGAATTATTCTACTTCAGAACGAGAATGCCTTGCAGTCGTATGGGCTATTAATATTCCGGCCATACCTGTTCGGAAGACATTTTACCGTTGTTACGGATCATCATTCACTTTGCTGGCTTATGAATCTAAAAGATCCCTCAGGCAGGCTGGCGAGGTGGGCTCTTCGGCTCCAGGAACACGATTTTTCGGTAAAATACAAATCTGGGAGGAAGCGTAATGATGCCGACGCTCTCTCGAAAAATCCAGTGGATGAAGCGACTGAGACGCAAGACCAATTTTTAGCTGTAACCACGAGTATAGATCTCGCTATCGAACAGAAGAAAGATCCAGACATGGCAAAAATAATCCTTCCGAAGATCGGCCCCTCTACCGAGGAGAAGAAATTTGAGTTAATTGACGGAGTCTTATGCAGAAAGAAATTTGATCCAGCCGGGAAGCCATGGTTGCCTGTCATTCCCAAGCATCTACGAGCGGACATACTTAAACATTTCCACGACGCTCCTACCACAGGGCATCTTGGCTTTGTGAAAACGTACGACAGAATCAGGAAAAGATTTTACTGGCCAGGGATGTACCGGAATGTTGTGCAGTACGTCATGCATTGTTGAGAATGCCAACAGAGGAAATCAGTTCCGCAACCATCACCTGGACGCCTGGTTTCCATCCCTCCTACTGTCACACCTTTCCACCGCATTGGGATAGATCTGCTTGGGAGGTTCCCTAAGTCTGCCCGTAGAAATAAATGGATCGTTGTCTGCACAGATTACTGTACACGCTATGCAGTAGCCAGAGCCTTACCAACTGCTGAAGCCGAAGAAGTCTCCAAGTTTCTGCTCGAAGAGATTTTTCTGAGACATGGAGCTCCTCGAGTCATTATTACAGATCGTGGTGCCGTTTTTCAGTCCAGACTTGTAACCGCACTAGTCGAATTGTGCCTTATTGATCATCGAATGACGACGGCGTATCATCCCCAAACAAATGGATTGACGGAGCGCTTTAATAAAACTCTAGCTGGTATGTTGTCCATGTACGTTAATATCGAACAGAAAAACTGAGACGAAATTTTGCCATTTTCCACATTTGCTTATAACACCGCTAAGCAGGAGACAACAGAATTTACGCCATTCTACCTGCTCCATGGACGTGAAGCCGAAACGACGCTGGATACAATGTTCCCATTCTTGCCTGATGATGCAATGGACGATTGCCTAGCCAAGACTATTTTTAGGGCAGAAGAGTCAAGACAATTGGCCAGAACGCATACTCTGAGAGCGCAAGATAAAGACCGTCGACATTATGTTTCCAAACACCGAATGGTGTCCTATAGTCTTGGAGACCTCGTATGGGTTTATACCCCAGTCCGAAAGGTCGATCTTTCCAAGAAGCTCTTAAGGAGGTATTTTGGGCCCTATCAAGTGCTGCGCTGTTTATCCGACGTCACTTACGAAGTGCAAGATTTTGATCCTGCCTCCCGGAAAAGGAAACTAAAAGATTAACTTGTCCATGTTTTGCGTATGAAGCCGTACCATGATCCGGCGAAGCAGACCGACATTGAAGACGGACGAAATCAAGGTGTCATTCTTCCGGAAAAGAAGGCAGAAGTTTACAAAGGACTTTTAACTCACTCAAGATCCAAATAGCAGCGAGACGTTGTCTTTTTGAGAGAGGAGCAATGCCGCATAGAGAAAGCTTACCAACGAGCTCAATGGCCGAGTGGTCAAAGCACGCAATCCAAACCCAGAAGTTGCGGGTTCGATGCTAGCCACGGCTGTTGTATCCAAAGTGTGGATTTTTTGTTTGTTTCCTTATGTTCTCCAACATTCTAGACCTTTCTTTGTTATGTTAATTAGTTGTTTCTCGAATATTCTATTACTGTATAAAAGCTTATACCCACTAGTCGTGGGCAACTTCTCGACCTTGTAAGGTTACAAGTCGCTACTTTCTTTCAATAAACTTGTTTGTTTAAAACCAACGGTGTGTTCACTTAAATCTTCGTGACAATATTTAACTGCAGTATTTTGTAATAGGTATTTGTTGTCTTCCAGTTTTCACAGAATTTACAGTTCCATAGCATACAAAATAATAAATTATTACATATTTATAACTTAGTCACACAAATTAATCAAATTAGAGTTTATGTGGCTGCAATTTTTGGTCTAATTAACCCATTTGTGCAGAGAATAACCATTGAGCAATAAACAAATCAAACTTAAAATCTGTACTGAGCTGAATGGGTAGTGCTGTGATCTTATCTCCAATAATTAATTTTTGTCTTCCCATTTTTAGTACAAATGATAAATAATGTAGTAATAAGAATGTTGTATCTTGTATGAAATTTTGCTCTATTATTTGAGAGGTGAAATATTATTTTGACCATTTAGTTAATTTGGCAAATTTTTTGATATTTATTTTTTATGCCTGAGCAAAATTACCTATAAATGCAAAAGTTATTAAATAAAAGTGCTTATTTAACTTGGAAAAATGGGAAAAGTAAAGAGCAATTGCAATTTTTGTTTTTTATGAATATTATGCTTGTTTGAAGGTAAAAGAATAAAGTGTGAAACATGACATTTTAAGAAATCTAGTACTTTATTGTCTTTTTTTTTTTTTTTTTTTGCTTAATTTAAAATTTTTTTGTTTTTCATCTAAATCATAGTTATCAGTTTTCAGAAACTTTCAAGGGTTTTGTAAAAAAAAGTTTTTAAAAGTACAATGTAAGAAGAATAAATATATGTAAATTATATAGAAAAATAATTTATGTTCACCCAAACCAAAATCATAATGTTTTCTTATGAAAATAAAAGGAGTTTCAAACTATATAAACTGAAATAATTTAAAATACTAAATTTGCCCCTTGATTTTCTTGTTCACAAAGCTATCTGGTTTGCCTATTTAGATTACGTGTGTTAAATTTAAGTGCTTACTTTTATGAATTCTTATAAATACAGAGGGTATTAGCATATTTTTAGAACGATTTTGGGGCCGTTTAATTAACGTTTAAAACGTAAATACTATTTTTTTAAATGTTCGATCTGATAGCTTTTTTCTAGACTATAAGTCTGCATCGTGATTTCCATGATATAAGAGCTTTTCGTAAAATTTCCAGGGGTATTGCTTTCCATTCCTCTTCAACTACTTTCTATTGTCCATCCATCGTGGTGAGTTTGCGTTTAGAAAGAGCTCTTTTTAACAGATCAAAGGCACAATAGTCCATAGGTAAAACGTCAGGGGACTTCACAGGAATATTTTGAAAAGGTATATATGCAATACCTGTATTAGTCTTCATTTTTTTCAAGGAATGCTGTGGTAGTTTTCAAAGTATGACTTGTAGCTTTGTCTTGATGTTTCACTCTTTGAATGTCTTTGGGATAAAGAAGTGGAATTTCTTCTGTAAATATTGGACGTAAAATCTTCTCCTGATAGTATGATGAGTTGATTTTAATATTTTTTCCTACTCTTTTTATTTTTAATTTCCCATTGTAGGAGAAACCTGCGACTATCATAAACCCCTTACTGAAACTTTCTTTTACATTGACGTAACCAGGTTTGTACATTTTTTTCTCCTCGTTTTCTATAGTGAATTGACCTTTTTTTGTTGCAGTCATTTAGGTAAACCCATGTTTCATCAAAGGTCACAATGTATTTCCATTTATCTCCTGCTAAATGGTTTTCATACAGTATTCTACAAAATGTTTTGCGTTGAGCCACATGTCTGGGCCAAAGCTGGTGAACATTATGTTTTTTAGCTTTTTTAAGTTGTAAATCTTGATTTATTATTTTATTTATTGTTGCTACAGATGTATCTAAAGACTTAGCAATTGATTTCTGTGTTGATGGATTTTCTCTTGTTTCCAGTAATTTCACTTTAAGAACATTTGAAACAGTACGTACATTTTCGGATACTCGTTTGGAGTCTTCTTTCCATGTAGAAATAATGATTGATGGTTTTTACCTGTCCGATTAATAATGTTGCTTATTTTGCACTTAGAAATTTTAATACCATGCATTTCACAATGTTTTTAAATCCTGGAATAAAAATATTTCTCTTTGGAAAGTGCAAAAACATATCCCTCAATCCACAGTTTGTTTACATGCTACATTTTGAAAGAACAATAGATTTAAAAGTAGCAGACAATATTTCTAATTTCAAATAGTAAGCTGTTGCCAAAAATTTTTATTTCAAAACATTTACTTTTTTAATATTCTTAATCGAAATCGTTCTAAAAATGTGTTAATACCCTCTATATGTATGAATTATGTGCATTGTCTTTCAATTATGAGTTGTGTTATTTGTATTTTCAACTTCTGGATGTGATTTTAGCTAAATAGCACCAGTGCTGTTTTAATTTTTATTTTGTTTTTAGCTCTAATTGCATGCATAGATAATTTTATAGTTCTGTCTAATATTTTTGATATTTTAAGTTTTTATGACCTGTGATTTATTTTATTGGCACTGAGAAACTTTAAATCCATAGGTAAATGTTTGACCTTTTGATTCATAATGATATTTATTTCAATGTTTGTATATTAGTATATATCATTGTCTGTTTCTTGTCAAAATTTGAGTTATCTTAATTGTTTTTAAATGTAGTGAATTAATACAGGAATATTTTACTGTTTGTATAAATTGTGCTTAATTTAGAATAGTTATCTAGTGATTTTAAACAACTTTTCAGTTTAATGAAAAAATATTTTTGGGGTCCTAGATTTAAACTGTTTATTTTGTATTTAGAGGTCTGTTCATCATTGATCCTAATCAAATAGTTCGTCAAATAACTATAAATGATTTACCAATTGGACGCTCTGTAGAGGAGACTATTAGATTAATAAAGGCATTACAATTTCATGAAAAACATGGTGAAGGTAATTGGTTATTTTGTTATATTTTTATCACTTAAATATTTTATTAGATTAATATTATACCCCATTTAAGATATGCTTATTACAAATAACTTTCCTGAATCATGGGACACGCTTAAATCAAAACCTGAGTTGTTAAAAAAATCTTATGTGCTATAAAGTATTTTAGCAAACCACAAAAAGATAATGTCAGTAATATGAGCTTTTAATAATTTTTTTAATAATGGGGGCACTGGTGGCTAACCTTTCACTACAATAAGGCCAGAAACTGCTACTCATTAATCATTACCCGTGGAGCTCCTGTGGACTAAATCACAGAGATGAGTTGCATTACCAGGCACATATCTCTTCAAACTCATTTATAGGGTGGCCCATATTCATACACACACACCATGTCATAAGACAGAACAGAGGAACAGAGAGAGAAAGAAACATCCATGCCAAAACCAGTATTCAAATCCAGGACCATCAGACTATTAGTAAGGAATGTTAACCACTCAGCCATCAGTTGGTTTAGTAAAAGTTAAAAAATATTGTATATTATAGCTTTTAATAATGCTGTAACTACAATTATTTTAAACAAAGGAACCTTGTACGGTGCACTTGAAAGATTACCATGAAAATTAATTTGAGGTATATCATCTGTAAATCTGTATCATTATTTAACAGTTTAGAATTAAGTTTACCTTATGTATGTATATCAATGACCTTTTGTATGTTTATATATCTATGCTTGGGTGGTGAAGGGTACCAAGCCATAGAAACAACTTCCAAGGTGTTCTTAAACTGTCCACATGACTTTTACCTGAAATTCAACATTTGTCATTGTACTGTTTTCCATTGTTTATCTCTAGTTTACTATTTGGAAGTGAAGATGTTTTTTGAAAAAATGTGCAAAGTGCTTTTTACCTCTTGTTACACACACATATATGTATGAAAGTCACATCTTTGAAAAATATATCTTTTAAATATCCAAGGTAACATTCCACTTCACACATCATTTTATGCAAAAAGTTATGGAATTTTTTGAGAGGGATGACATTATAAGGGCTATTGAAAGACCGTCAACATGGTCTTTTGGCAGTTTATTTAATTAGTTTCCAACGAGATGGCAATGGTACATTAAAAGTTGTGTAACCAAATTTGCTAAAATTAAATATGTTAGTATTGTTCTTAGATTATTTGATTTTAAATTTGTTTGACCATTGAATATATAGTGTATCTTATACTGATTTTGTAAGCTTGTTGAGGAATGCTGCATTAGTGAAATCTAATTAGCAAATAGCTGATGGTATTAAATATTTATATATTTGTTACTAGTAATTTTAAAATTTTTTTCTTTTTCCTAAAATGTGTGTTTCATCTGTTGTTCTGTGAACACACCTGCAAAGTTATATTAATTTATGATTTTCTTGTAAAAAGGTGATGTTACTGTAAAGTAATATTCATGATTATTTGTGCATTGTAAATGTTAAATGATTCTTTATTTAAAAATGCTATTAAAAAGAAATATGAGAAATAGGATAGCTTATAATTCATACTGCATTTCCTTACTCTTTGAAACAAGCAGCTGAATTCCAATTTATAGAGAAAACCTGCTTTATATATAATAAGTATTATTATGTAAAAGCTGTGTTCAAATATTTATTTATGATGTGACTTTTACTAGCCATAATTACATATTATAAACAATGTGTTTCAATACTTTTTTATTTGCACTTGCTAAATTCCCATATCCAAAACTTAATACTATGACTTTTGAGTTACTGGCACCAAATTTGTTAGCAAGAACAGAAATGTTTGCATTTTCACAATTAGCTAGTAATTTAGTTACATAAAGCTATACTGAGATAAATGTTCGTATTCAAACAATAGCACTTTTTCTGTCTACTGCAAATTGGCAGTCGCTAATAATTTCTAATGTCTTGAGTAAATTGCAAATTTTTAACCTTTGTTGTTAGTGTATCATTATATAATCCATCCTAATAATTTTCTATTGTCTTGAGTAAATTGTAAATTTTAAGAAATCATTGTTATTTATTTTGTAGCACAATTTAAAAAAAGTTTTACTCCCAATATAAAATTAGCTTACATGATTTTCTTTATTTCCCGAATATTGCAAATATTTTTTCACTTGTGTGACTTGTTCTTGCTAACATATAATTTAATTCAATTGACCTATGTTTCACCATCAAATAACACGTGAATATTTCTGAATCACTAGTATCAACATTTAACTGTGACTTAATCTTTTAATCATAAGCATCCATATTTTTACTATTTGCTTACTTATTTAATTTAATTGCCTAACATAAATATTTATTAAAACTTGCAAATGTTGTATGAAATTTGTAGTGTGCTTTCTCATTTAATTATTTTTTTAGTGTGCCCTGCAAATTGGAAACCAGATTCACCAACAATCAAACCTGATCCCAAAGCTGCTATGGAGTATTTTGAAAAAGTTAATTAAAAAAGTCCTTATTTAATAAAGATAATGTGAAAAGTAAAAAACTTTCTCTTATACAATAAATCAGTTTGTAACATTGAGTTCATTCTTTTTACAAAATTGTAATTCTGAACTATTTACTATTTTCATAGTTTTTTCGAGGATAAAATTACTTTTTATTATCCACATAAATTATAAAGCTGTAAATCTGTTTTTCCTATTTTTAATATTATATTATCTACACCAAAAAGAAAGTTCCCTCTAACTTTATTATATGAATCACAACTTTTATAGTGTGTTTCAAAAATGCATTCTATTCAACTTTTAATTGAATAAGATATTGCTAGAAATGAAAAATCTCAATTTTAACACACTTGCAGACAGAAATTGCTAATTATCTTTGTGCCTGCCACTTCAGTGTTTTGAAGTACAAGTCTTTATAGACTTTATTGCTTGACCTGATTTTTGACAAGAAAATTGGTGAAATTTTTGCTGTAAACAGTGTTAGAAAATGGTATAAACAATTCAGAAACTCAATTTCAAACATCATTGTCAATAATCGACAAAAAAAATACCGATTCAGGGAGTTTTGAATTGTGTAATGGATGTATTAGCCTGTCCAAAAACGAGATCATAAAATTTGAATAGAATTTAAGGTTGGGTTATGTTGTGTATGGGAAAACAAATATTAATTAATTTTAGATGATATACATGTTGTTTTATCAGAATAATAGAAACACCTCAGATTTATAAAAAAGAAATCCTGTACTAGTATGGTGTAGGACTGTCTTTGACATATAATACTGCTTGGTTTATCCTAGGAATCGATTCATACAAGTATTGAATGGTGTTTAGAAAAATATTGTATTATTTTTCATGGAGATATTGCAAAAGTTCTGGGAGAGATGCAGGTGGAGGATATGGATTTTGTATTGGATGCTTTAAAAAAGATAGCAGATAAATTATATTGCGATTGATTATGCATTTTAGATAGATGTTTAACTTAATCCTAGTGTTCTGCAAATCTTGAATGGAAAAGTCCCAATACAGGGATGAATGCGTTATCTTGGAAAATTTCATCTTCTGCAGGAAACAGTTTGCATCTATACATATGTCCAATTTATTAAAGTTTCAATCTTATGATTCTATTCCTTATTTTTATATTAATAACTTGCTGTTAAATGTGAAACACTTTTGGTTATATGTTTATTCTACAGTTTAGATTTCATATAATTTTATGAAACATATTTTTTTTTTAACATTTTTTTATGCACCTCAACTGTAAATAGAATTTGTAAAAGGTTTAAAATGTTATAAAAGTTGTGCTAAATAATTTTAAATTCTATGCTTTATATAATAGACATCAATTATATGACAATAAAACTACAGGTAACCCTCCTATAACACGGTACTTAGGTTCCTAGAAAATGCCGTGTTGTGTGAAATCGTGTTGTATGAGACCCAGAACTAGTACAAAAAGGGGGGTTACATTCCAAAAACTTATTAAAAACAAATATTTTTTTAATTCGACATAAACAACTTAATTTTTATTAAATAATAAATGTATATCCAACACAAAGTAAGAAAAAATATTTTAATCTAACGCAACCCTAATTTAATGAATTTATTCGTCGTCACTGCTCAGTACAATCAACCGAGAACGTTTTTTGGGTGGAACGATATTGCCTTCACTTTCAGAACTTTTTTCTCTATTTAAAGTTTTTGTATGTTTTCCCCTCTTAAAAAAATCTGTAATCGAACTTTGCTGACTAGTTCTTACTAGGTCATTGTAAATTTCGGGTATGGATTTAAACAGTTTTGCAGCTCCCTTTTGAATTTTCGACTTCTTTCCGTGGAAGGGTCTGTTTGTAAGAAAAATGACTCGAGATTTTCCACTAAGCATAGGCCTTCTTGTAATTCTTTTAATGTTAAATTCTTAACTGCACAATCTTCATCAGAGCTAGCGTCCTCAAAATCTATTTGATTTGCATCCAGGGACGCCATTTCCATCAAATACGCTTTGTCAACTTCTTCTTCCACTAATAATTCTTGAATGTCTTCAGTAACCATATCCACAAAACCTTTGCCTCCGATTGATTTAGCGACTTTTAATATGGCACTAATTTCGTTTTTTGATGTTTCACGCATGTTTTCTGTTTCAACTGAAGAGGGCCATATCTTCTTCCAACACGCATTTAAGGTTTATGTTTTTATTTCTTTCAGCGACAAAGATACGATTTCGATACAGTGCTTGATTGAAAATTTCTTCCAAGCTTCCATTACGCTAATTGATTCCGAATCGGTTGCGTCTAAAATCCACTGTAAGGATCTTCTTATATAATACGTTTTAAAGGTATAAATAATACCTTGATCCAATGGTTGGAGCAACGAAGTAGTGTTAGGTGGTAGGAACACTATTCTGACATTGGGATGAGTCAAATCTTGTGGGTGGCATGGAGCGTTATCTAAAAGTAATAGCACCTTAAAGCTCAAATTTTTCTGCCTTAAATAACGCTCAACGCTTGGCACAAAACAATTTGAAAACCAATCTTTAAATAAATTTCCTGTTACCCAAGCTTTTGGATTTGCTTTCCAGTATACCGGTAAAGTGTTTTTATTTACGTCTTTTAGCACACGAGGATTCAAAGATCTGTAAACTAGCAAGGGTTTTGTCATGAAGTCCCCCGATGCATTACTGCATAAAAAGAGCGTTAGACAATCTTTGGACACCTTAAATCCGGGTGCAGTTTTTTCTTTTTTCGAGATAAAGGTTTTACTGGGCATTTTTTTCCACCAAAGCCCAGTTTCATCGGCATTGAAAACCTGATCTGCTGTGTATCCTTGCTTGGCTATAATGTTTTGAATTTTCTATGGATACGTCCTAGTGGCTTCATGATCAGCCGCAGAGACTCTCCTTGGATTCTTATGCTATGAATTGCAAAACGCTTTTTGAATTTTTCAAACCAACCTTTACTTGCCACAAAATCTGGGTTGGCAGTGCATTCTCCTTGTTCTTTAAGATGGCTGTAAATTTTTAGTCCTTTTTGTTTTATGATATTGCCATCTAATGGAATTCTTTTTGGTAACAATCATCAATCCAAATGCTGAGTGCCTTTTCCATTTTCTCAATTATTGGCGCTCTGGGGCGAGTTGTACGTTTTGCGGATGTCGAAGATCCTGCGACAACTGCACTTCTGATTTCTTTTTCATTTTTCTTGATGGTCCTGACTGTTGCTTCATTCAAATCAAGGCTTTTCCCAATGTGGGATGCTTTTTCTCCTTTCAATAAACGATCCAAGATTTGTATCTTTGCTTCTAAAGAAATAAATTTCCTCTTGAATGGTGTTTTAACTTTATTTGACATTGCTTGGGGCTGAAGCTTAATGTCTTAAAGATGAAAAAATTATTCTTTCACACACTGTGGCTAAACATAGACTACCAACTAGCAGTGTGAGACACTTGTTTTCAGGTCACAGGGATGAAAGTTAAATAACGTAGGTAAAACCACACGGAAAATTGACTGCTCGCGGAAAACACACACGCATTAAGGCTCCTGTAAAGGGGAGCTGACGCATGGACTTCCCGACCTATCACAAACACTATGGTTGCCATAAAACTTCTTGGTTTCGTATGACGCAACATTTTTACATACTTTAGTTTACATTTGATACGTTTGTTTTATTTGTTTAATACATTTCAAAGTAATATTTTCTTCAAAGTAAAATTTTAAAAAGGATTTTAATGTGGAAAAACTGTTCTTAATATTTTTTTCAAGAATTTAAATTGTATTTCAATAATAAAAAAAAATAATAATAAAAAACAATACCAAAAATAAAAACTTTTTTTGCACATATAGTAAGTAATTTATTATTATAAGATAAATATAATATTACTGACAAGCAATAATACATACTTACAATATATATAAAATTATGTTATAACTTACATAAATAATATAAACCTTACCTTCATATATTATATAAAAAAAGGAGAGTAGAGAAACTTTTTTTATTAAATTATATTGTACTCTAAGTAATATATAACAATAGTTTTCACATACATAATAACTAACAAAAATAAAAAATAACGTTTCTTACATTTTGTAGCATAACAAAATTAGTGTACAAACTCTGTAATTCAGATATAAATAAAATGATAAGCACTTCAAGCAAGATAACATGTAAAAGATGTTAATTTTAAACTTAATTATACATTTTAAATAAGCCTTTCCAGTAATTAAAAATATTTTTTATTTATCTTAAGAATACTGATATTACTTTCTAACACGTAAGTTTCTTTATCAAAATAAGAAAACCAAAACTATGCCAAAAGAGCGATTTTAAAGCGAAAATAGCAAAGCCTAAGCATCATAAAATAGTTTCGACTATTAATGGGTTAAGCATTGCCGTTTTCATTATTTAATGACTCACAAAAAAATCTTATGGTCTAAATCCAACGTTTGGTAGCATAAAATTCTGAAAAATTTGCTTTAAATTCCTTTATTTCGCAAGGCAATTAGCGAAAAACTTTATAGAAATACATTACGGTCGCCAAGATTTGGACAGCAAAAATCTCATGCATCGGCCTGCGTAATTAAGGGGCGTCACCCAGACGGAAGAAGAGTCGCCGCTAACCTAGAAAAGAAGTAAGGAGTGAACATGTTTCCGCCGACCGATAACAAGCTCTAACATTGGAACAAAACCGTGTTATAGGATGACGGGTTGTAGGAATTTTCCCGCAATTTACGAATCGTATTATAGCGAAACCGTGTTATAGGAGGGTTACCTGTATTGTTTTTATTTTATCCTAGTAAATCATTAATTCAAGGTAATATAACACCAATTTTGTTCTATATAAATCGGAAAATATTCTTATTAAAACCATATTGACTTCATGTAGCTTGTAAAAACGTTGCAGGGCAAGAAATATATATAAATTCTCAAGAACTGTAACAGAAGATTTTGATACAGATGTACCATGTAACAGGTGATTTTGATACTGTTGAGCACATAATCTAGTAACTGAGAAGCTCATTGTTGTCTGCAATGAAGGTACTAGATTGGACACTGGCCAATATTGAACAATGAGAGATGATCGTTCTTTTTGGTTTATACATGTGTTGAGATGTGCTCCCTGGAATTTTTTAAGTTTTCCATTTGTGACACATATTTAAGGAACAGTGTCTAAAAAGTTCTAATACATAGGTAAGGTGTGGTAGATGTCAAAAAAGCAGTGTAATTACTTTCAGCTGTCCACTACATATCAAAGTATAACTAAGCAAAATTGCTATAAAATATTTAGTGTAAGCATCCATTGCACAATTCTAGGAGGTTTTTCATGGCTAATAATCATGCACATGGTATAAGGGAGAAAAATCTGGAAAGCTTCCTGGCATTAGCACTCAGTGGTTGTCTTGTTAAAACAAAACATTCATTACTCTATGTGCAAGAATGGCTAAATTGAAAACTAGGTTCTACCTTAATCTTCATGAGCTGTTAAAAATAATTTCAATATTATATTCTATTGACTTGTTTGGTTATATTTCTGTATAACTATCTTGTGATATAATTAGAAACAATTATCATGGCTTTGTAATATTAAAAGTAATGATTGTTGGGTTAGTAAATATTTTTTAATGTTATTATATTGCATATTATTTAAATTTAGATTTCTATAAGCATGCAATATTTATTTTCATAGTTTATTTGTTAACATTAAACAAATCTCATTTGTTTTGATTTTTATTACTGCCAGGCTTACATTTATATAAGTGAGAGATCATAGAGTTAATACTGAATGTGTGATAGAAAGACCAAATTGTTTTAAATTGATATTTGTCCCAAGTTGTACTTTATTATATATGCCAAAATGATATTCAGATAAACACTTAAATGATAAATAGCCATTTTGTATGAAATTTTTCTAATGTTTAATTACAAAGTAAAGAAAGTAATATTAAATTTGACTAATACATTTATTACTAAATATTTTACAATTTGGCATAAAAAACCTACTTATTCTTTACATGTCCTAATAAACATTTATAAAAACTATATGAATTAAAATAAATTTAATATTATAAATATATATTTTCAGCTATTTCTATAACCTTTTTGAAACTTAGGCTTGAGGAATAGTAGATGAACATGCAAAAGTACTGAATTTCAGTGATAAGAATATTATGTATTCTAATTGTATTTTAAAAATTTTTGAATATTTTTAAAACTAAGAAAAATAAACTAGATTTTCAAAGGATCGAGTGGATTACTGGCCTAAGCACAACACATTATAATTGTTAACATTAATGATATAAGAACCTTAATTATTAGAAAGAAAATTTATACATGAAAACAGATATGTTTATTTCCCTGTACGAAAATACTGATGTTTTCGGCAGATAAAGCTAAGAGAACAAACAAAAAGCTCAGCTTTATAGTTCCATACATACAATATGAATACAATATTTCGCTAAACTCTAAAATGCTCTAAAAGTAATATAATTTAATAACTTTTAAGTAAGCATTAATGTAATTTTTTTGTTATTATTAATATATTAAATAATGAAATGATAGCTAAATAGATTATGAATAAAAACAATACCTAAGCAGAGCATGAAATTTTTCTTACCTGTGAAATATTATTCCTTCCAATTTCTTGGCCGATTTAATTAATTCTTCAAGAATATAATTTCTTTGTATCATGAGAACAATGGATATGTGCATATTGCGTTTACATGATCTTTTTCTCTCTAAAGATTTAGCGACTTAGTATTGTTATATTTTCGTAAATATAACATAAAATTTGTTTATTAATTCATTGTGAATGTGAATATAAATTCTATGCATTATTAGAACAATTATTTATTCAAAGAAAATATACTATTGTTTATAAATATGTAAGTTGCTGTGTTTATTAAAGACTATGTGCATACTCAAGCCTAAACCTCTTTTGGCATAATTATTATAAGTAAAGTAGCTGAAAAATATTTTATAAGAAGTTTCTGCTTAGGAAAGAATTTTATGTTTTGAAATTTATTTAGCGTGATATTTTGATTAATTTAAAGGAAGATAAAAATTATAATTAATATTATGTGAGTCATTGTTTCTTTACAAAAATATTTTCTCCTAATTCATATTCTTTATTTTTATCACTGTTCAAATTCATTGTCACCATCATGAAGTACATTCTCACTGGGTTAGTCAGCATCTACTGCAAAAGTATTTATCTTTAAGAACTTAGAGTTGTATATTTTTCATTTCCAGTTAATTTTATGCTTGTACACTATTCCTTAGAAATAAAACGGCTAACAAGAATATGAAAATAATCTGGAACACAAAACTGAGTTGCTTATAAAAAAATTGAGAAGCAGTACTTGTACCACCGAGTCATCCCAATGTTATATGAATTCTGAGAAACGCTTACTGCATATTAAGAAAGAAAAGGCAGGTAAGAAATAAAGAATGCCCATTCCAAGGATACTGAAAAAATAATTGATTACAGATAAATAGTTTTCCCTGGCTTTTTGATTTTCAAAACATAAGATGACTCTAGTCCACATGCTCCTCAATGAGTTAATGTACACAATAACCACTGATTTATTTTTGCAGGTGATGCTTTCTGTTTATGACTTTTGAATGTTGCAATGAGGGAGCCGCTCTCTCTCCGCTAAAAACTATATGCCAAAGCTTAAAACTTGACTTCAAATGATGGAAAATAAATATTAGTATGAGAAATATGTGCTCATTTTACTTAGTATCATATAAAAAACTAAATTTGAGAATGTTAATATTGCATATTCAAATAAGGTATAATACCTATGATATCTGTGTGGTGCTTCAATCCTTACATCACTCAAATTTATTCTGTATTTGTGAACTGTTTATTTTAATAAAAATGATTTTGAAAAAATATACAAAATCTGCTGTACAAATTCAGAAACTGATTTAATGAATGTAGCAATTAAAAATATTATGGGGATTTACAATTAAAAAAAGATGTTATTAATTCATCATAAATTTTATGACATTTATTGAGCTTTAAATAAAGTTAATTTCACTGACCCTCACCTGGATAAATGAAAAACATAAGCAACTCATGTTAAAGAAACTATGCAAATTACAAAAAGCCAAATTTAAATTGCATGCCAATTATTAGAAATTAAAAATTAAATGTTAATATTTTATGGGTCAATTATTTGCTATTTATTCGAGCCAATATATGTGTAGGCTAAAGTTGTTTACAAATAAAATTATTAGTTACCAAAAAAATTATGTTTATAAATAAAATTACAAACAACCTAATCTGTTTCATAGACATTAATATTTTTTGAGAATTTAATATTGAAATATTCATTGAATATATTGTGAATAAATACTAAGAGAACCTTTCTCTTCCAAATACCTCTCATCTTCAAAACTAATTTACTTTCAATTTTTAATAACCTAAGTAATAAAATGAGACTTATATCCATTCTTGAACTCCTTGGTGCTCTAATGACCTCACTTCTTCCCTCAATCAATCATCTCAGTTCATCTGAAACTCATCCTTCAGCATATTATCCTGTTCACATGAAAGTCTGTTATACAAATGTTCATCTCCCCCCCCCTCCACTTAAGGAGTTCTTTTGCCCCAGCTCTATTTTCAACTTCCAAAGTTCCCACAGTTACCATATTATAAACATCTGGGGAAAGTAATATGTGGGAAGAATTTTATGAAACATTTCCCTGGGAACAAAGAAATGTAAAAATTAATTTTAAAAAATTGCCATCATTGTTTATGTCATGTAATTTAATATATTTCCTTATAAAAATAATCGTAATGAGTTAACTTAGGTTTTAATTTTAAGGGAAAATATATAATTTAGAAATAAATCTCAATCATAAAACAACTGACCATCTATATTACAGAAATGCTTTGATTATTGATTGCAGATAGTTTTCCCAAGTTTGTTGATTTTCGAAGCATGGGGTGACAGTGCTTTACACAACAACTAGCGGGTTAAGATACTAACTCAGTGACATCCAGAAATCTTAATTAAGTTTTTAACAGTAATTTGAAACAAAAAGATATATGTAGAAAAAATATATATATGCATTCTTAAAATTAATTTAGTATCAAATACATCCAGGTTAAGAAATATATTTTAAATTAGAGTTATGTTTCTTGATACTCTCTCTCTGGAACTCTGTCGAAATAGTAAAATTATCCTTTAGCGTTACATACAGTTATAGTAAGGACTAGAAAGGTGAGCTGAAGCATGGCATTCCACCTTGTCACTAATACTCTGTTGTCTCAGTTATATTGTAAAATATTTTAATCTGTTACTAAACATAATTAAGAATCCTGTTATATGGAAATGCACTTTGTTTTTAAATGAATTTAAACATTAATTTTATTTTTCATTTATTTAATTAAAAGCATATAAATTTCATTTGTTTATGAGAACTTTTATAAATATGAACTAAATCTTTACTTCTGAAAATTGCAATAAAGAAGCTGTTGTTACTAAAACATTAATATTTCATAAAAAAAGATAAAAATAAATGAAATATTTATATTCAATAATGTGTTCTATTTGCAATTGTGTTATAGGCTGAAAAGAAAGTTTTCTTTAGTTCTGAGAATGTATAATTTAATTTTGAAAATTACCAAAACCCTAGTTTTTGTTAGTGTTAATGTCTAGAACCAATTTTCACTTATTTACTTGAACTTTAAAATGAAATTGTTTATTTCTTATGCATAATAGGAAAATTTTTATTTAATATAGTAATTTTGTTTCTTTAAAATTCTTATATTCAATTTTCTCTTCCAAAAGGATTAAATACAAATATATAGCATGTTTTTATCTTCCAGTATTGTTTTAAAAAAATTTTTTCGTATTGTTTCAATTTTTTTCCTTTCTGAAAAAGCTTTTTATTCAGCGTTAGTAAGAATAATTTATAAAAAATAAGAAGTATGTGAGGATCTTGATATGTAAATGATGCATAGAAAGAATTATTTTGTCAATTCAATCAGGATATCCAATCTATAACTTTATTAACAATGTGCAACCAAAAACTATTTAATGAAAAATATCAATAAAATTTTAAGCATGCATACTTACTATGGATTGATATATTTTTGGGGACATTTATCTCAATTTGTAAACAGTATTTCAAATGTTATGTTCAACAGTATCAATTTTTTGGGAATGAAGAATTGTTTAAGCTCAACAATCCACTGAGCTTTCTTTTTTTTTCACCAAATGTAGAATATATGTAGATTATATGTAGATTGCTTAGCTATATAATCTTATACAAACCAAAAATTATGTTCATAAAAATTGATAAATAAATATCTGTTAAATATGCAAACAATTTCTCTTATAAGTTTTAGTTATCTATTTTTTTTATAAATAAATCCATAAAAACTGAAGAAAAATTTTATTGAAGTTTCAAAAATGATGTATGAGTTAATTGTTTTTTTTTTACAGTAAATTTAATTATAAACTGCAAACAAAATTAAAAAAGTACAATCAATGCAAAACATATTTTGAAGTTAAAAATTTCTTTTTAATTTTCACATGAAAAATTATCTTGTATAGACAATTAATATATTTATTTTTAAGTTTGCATAATGATTTAAGATAATGTTTACAACAATAAACTTACATAATGCCAAAGGAACATACATAATATATAAAAGTTCCTTTTCAAGAATATAATCTTTACAAGTAAACATATATATTTAGCTGCAGTTTTTAAAAGTATTTTGCAAAATTACATTCCTCTTAAATTTTTGGTAAAA
This sequence comes from Latrodectus hesperus, assembly GCA_037975125.1. Classification (NCBI taxonomy): domain Eukaryota; kingdom Metazoa; phylum Arthropoda; class Arachnida; order Araneae; family Theridiidae; genus Latrodectus; species Latrodectus hesperus. Next base: position 11,379,983 of record CM075854.1, on the reverse strand, counting down.
AATGCAGATAATACAAATTGATAATAGTATATTCCTGAACTTTATATCAAAGTTAACCATCTAAAAATATCTTTGTAATTTTATAAGCTAAATTAAGTTTAACACAATTATGAAAATAAAAGAATATATGTTTCAATACTCTGAATAAAATAAACATTATTTTCTTAAATACTTTATAATTAAAAAAAATGTTAAGAAGTATTTGTTAGTTCTTTTTGTATTAATTTACATTAATAAATCTCTCATTACATGTATAAAAAATTTAAAAATAATAAAAAAAAAATATTTTAGAATCTAAAATATGGTTAGCAATTCTTGAACACTGAAATATTTTCTGTAAATTAAAATTTTGTTTATATAAAAACATTTTTTTTAAAAAATATTGCCTAAAACTTTTAACGTAAAGTCATATTTTAAAGTCTAACCAATGAATTTAATTTTCAGTGTTGTTAGAAGATCGCATAATTTGTTTTCTTTTTTGGGCCTTTTTTGATGGTAATCTTCGCTGTATTTCAAATTTTTTATGACTTTTTGAATCGCATTACAGATATTAATAGTGTATTGGCAGCTTGCGATTTATAATAGTAGAATTTTTAATTTAAAAGATAGACTATCTACACATTAAATAAATAAAAAAGATTTTTATTTTGCAGTTTTTATTTAAAGCTTGTTAAAATTACATTCTCATGTATGCAAAAAAATAATTTTTAATAAAACATGACACAAATTTTAATTAAATTAAAAAAGAACAACTTGAGCTAATAAATTTATAATTAAAAAAACTACTTGAAATAATGAAACCAGACATTTGTCATGTAAGCATGGTAAAGAGACAAATAATCAGTATTTTGTTTGATATATTTAGTGAAAAAAATGTATTTAATTTCACCCCCAACTTTTTTACATACATTTTATTCCCATTTATATGTTTCTAATATCTTTATTGAAATACAAAAATCAGAAGGAAATGTGATACTGAGTGTCTTTTATTCATATAAATGAGAAAATTTATAAATATTCCCATTTTTAAAAAATAAACTGTTTTTCAAATAGATGAGATGTATTCTTAAATTGAACTACAGATGTTCAATATTTGCAACTTGTGATTTATCTTATTTAAAGCTTTTAATTTAAAAAATAGACAATGTAGACACAAAATAGCAAAATATTTTTATTCTGCTGTGTTTTTATTGAAATTTATATTACATACAAAAAGTTTATTAAAACAAATCGTGTGCAAAAAATTCTTTAAACAATTTTTATTTTGAATTGACAGACATTTTAAATTTGGCTTTGGAAAAAAAAAACTTGAGGTGTTAATTTATAATTAAAGCATGATAAAGTGTCAAAAACAATTTAGTCAAATTAATTTTGTCATGGCAATACAGAAATCAGAAGGAAATGTGATAATGCAATTCACACTTCTTTGTAACTTTCATATCCCATCCACCGTATCTGCGAAAAAAAAAAGTCTTCAGCACCATATAAAATACAAATAAAGTTGTTATCTATTTCTATTTTAAATATGGTGCTAAGATATAAACAAACTATTCCGCTTTTCTTTCATATTTCGAAAAAATATTAAAATTTGCAAACATAAATAAACCAATCGACTGACACGAACCTCGTTTCAAATTAAACCGGGGAATAAGAAAACATAGGGTTACTAATATTAAGTCTGAACAATAGTCACATTTTATAACGCCAAATTAATGCAACTACTCTCTTCAAGTGCGCACGCGCTAGAATTCCCATTTGGAGCCGACGTTCCGGGCCCGGTTTCGAGACGCTATAGTCTAAACTCCTAGCTCTATGAGTTAACTAATGTCAGAATTGATACGAAAAAATTTTATTTGAGCAGGTGATATAATTAAGGAAGCGTAGTTACACAAAATAAATTATTTTAAGTACAGTAAAAGCTCTTTATTCACGGGGTATATGTTCCATAAATAGCCACGAATACAGAAACCGTTAATACGGCATGGTAATTTATAGGGGATGCGTTCCTAGGTGACAAAATAAAAAAAATGCATAAAAAATTCATTTAATTGAAGTTTTTGAACATATTAATTATCTTACGGCTTAGGCAATGTGAAGACTTTTGTAATTTTCTCTTGCTTGGCAGTTTTTAAAAGCTCCTTCAATTCAGACTGATACGAAGCAGTCGCATTAGCAATTTGCCTCACTAAAATAAGACTTCGTTCCATGGACGGATCAATGTTCACGAAGAAATCGCAAAGCCCATTTGCCATTCTTAAACCTTCACTAAGATTTTTTCGAATTAAATGTCACGTTTCCAGTATTTGTTGAAGCCACTTCTTCAATGGGCTGTGAATTTATTATTTCCACCAAGTCGGTTTTAGTCAAATCTTCATCTTGCGATTCAAGCAATTCCTGAATGTCACTTGATTCTATCTGTTCGGACCCATCTCGTCCTATTCGCGATTTCAGCCATGTTTGTAATCAAAGTTTTAACTCGCACTGATTCTTCGTCATTTTCCGCAGTCAGATCAGGCCCCAGTTTTTTCCAGCATAAATTCAATGTGTGTGGCTTCAGCTCTTCCAATGATTCTTTTATGTTTACGATATAATTTGCTGTCAAATTTCTTCTAGCATTCCATAACATTCATATCAGGATTACATTCCATATTATCCAATATGATTTTGAAGGTTCGATTATATATATATAATGTGTAATAGAGCCGAGCTGGCAGCTGAATGGTTAGCGCTCTTGCCTTCGGTTCAACAGTTTGTGGGTTCGAATCCCACCTTCGGCATGGATGTTTGTAGTGGCTTGGAATCCACTTTAAACCGTAGGTCCCGGTCTGATTAGCCCTCGTGTGCAAAAAATGACCGTTGAGCGACAAACAAAATTATTTCTTGGTCCATAAGTTGAAGCAAAGCCGTGTAAAAATGTCACTTTTATATTTGGATGCATAATTTCAAGTTCGCGAGGATGACCCGGTGCATTGTCCAAAACTAGAAGTGCTTTAAAGTCTAAATTCTGTTTTTTTAAAATAAGTTTCAACTTCAGAAACAAAACAATTCCGGAACCAGTCACAAAAAATAGCACTTGTAACCCATGCATTAGTACGCCAAAACACTAGCAGGTTGTCCTTGTTTTGATTTTTTTTAAGCCCGAGGATTAAACGATCTGTAAAGCATCAGCGGCTTAATGACACTATCTCCAGATGTATTAGAACATAGCAGCAGTGTAACTCTATCCTTTGCTGCCTTAAATCCAGGAGCAGACTTTTCGCTTTTAAAAATGAATGTTTTGTTTGGCATTCACTATATATATATACCAAAACAGTGCAGTTTCGTCTGCATTAAATACTTGCTTAAGTTTGCATCGTACATTATAGCAACTAGGTTTGCAAATTCTTCTGGATATCGTTCTGCTGTAGCAGTGTCTGCAGATGCTGCTTCTCCAGTGATTTTAATGTTATATGTTTGTCTCATCTTAAATTTATTGACCAGCCTTCCGATGCTTGAAATCCTCCATCTGTACATTCACCATTACAAATACCATCTGGTTCTTTAAAATAAGCGTAAAGACGCTTTGCCTTCTCCCGGACCATTCAGGGACACCCTTTTTTGGTTGCGGTCTTCGATCCATATAAGGACAAAGCCACTTCCATTTTTCTATTGCTCGATCACGAACAATTTTCGCTGACAGTGAAGTTGAAGCTACAGACGACCTTATTTTATCTTCGGATTTTTTTATCGATCGTACAGATGATTCGTTGACATTGAATGATCGTGATATGGATGCAAATGACTCTCCAAGGCGTAAACGATCAAGCATTTCTATTTTTAAGCTTAACACAGATTTTTTTCGTGTTGAAACTCGTTTCTCATTTTTTTTAGTTGATATAAATTAGAAAAAGAGGGGTAGAGACGTGTTACTCGATCACAATTTTTGTGACGAATGTGAAAGACGAAACAATAAAACACGCAAAGCGGCTTTTACCATAGAACGGAACAACAACATTTAAAAATATACTTTATTCACACTGAGTAATAAGGCTACTTTCATTCTGTTTGTTTACATTCTCAAAAACACAGATCGCGGCGTAGCGTGACCTTATTCTCGAAGGTCACGGTTATGTCAGTCCTCGGCGATATCATTTAACAACATACTTTGGGCAAAGTTGTAATAAGATCTATTTTGCTTTTTTTATTGTCCATTTGATGGCGTTTATAAAGGATATTGGGTTGGATACCTATTGGAATCCTTTTATTATTATGGATTAGATCCGAGAATATAGAAATTCGGTCGCATTTTTTTAATCCGAGAATATTGAAAACGCGAATAAGCAGCTTTTACTGTACTCTAAATTATAAGGTTATTTTATTAAAAATATAAATCTGATGGGTATAAAAGTATCCGAATTTTATATCCAAAGTAGTGGTAATATGACAGAAACAGTTTTGGAGCTTTATGATAGTAGGCTTATAGCTCATATTGAGTAGGATTGAGTTTTTTCACAAAATTCATCAAAAATTTAGAATACCATTTTGGAAGATTTATGAGAACATTTGTATGTTTATATCCAAAGGTAACACAAATGTTTTATAATAGTTTTCTGTAATAAAGTATGTAGTATTATATATCATACCTGCCAACCTCGGAGAAAAACAAATCAGTAAATTTTACTGATTTTGAAGGAAAATATCAGGAGGCATTTTTGCTTGATAGATTATACATTCTGAGAATGATTTATGTTAAACATATGTGTTAATCTTAATATATTAATAACATATTCATCAGCCTCATACAGGAACTAACAAAAAAATATTCTACATGTAATATAGCATTTATGTAGAATATTTATTTTATAGGGCAACTTTTATTACACTAATGCAATTCATAATGGCTTAATCCTAGTATATGTAACGCGATGGACTTGGCTACTTTAAGATTCAGATTCAATATTTATGTAATTACATTTTGAGATACATAATATTTTCATTATGAAACGCTCACGTTTGTTGATGGTTATGAAACGCATCGATTTCGCCGTTGACGACATTTTTTAAAACCACAACAAACATATATATACTAGGATTTTACCAATACTTTTATAAGATATAGAAATTATCAAATACTTTGTCTATAAAAAAACATAACATTCCAAATTCAAATAACTCATGTAAATTAATTTTTTTCATACGTTGCTGACTTGACAATAAAAATGAATTGGTGAACTGCTGTTCAAAACATTTTTTCTCATTTTGAGAATATTTAGCTATTTTTAAAATTTCTAACAGATTTTTTTTTCAGCAGAAAGTAAAGATTTGGCTCTTTTTAAGTTTTTCACTGAAAATGCGAAAAATCAGAAGTTTCCCGATAAAATCAGTTGAGCCCTGGCAGCTATATGCAGAAAAATAATCTCCAAATTTAATGTAGCAAATTTTCTTATAACTGAAATATTACAAATAATAAATTTAATAGCTGATGAATATCACAGTAATGTTCGCTTTTTCAAAAAATAATCAAATGAAATACAATTTATTCAAACAAAATTTATATACTTACGATCATTCAAAATTAAGTCTGCAAATGAAATTGTAAAATTAATTTCTTGAACATATGTGAAATACAGTTAATACGTAATCAAAAATAACTCATGAGGCAGATTAAAAATTAATTTGTATTTCCCTTTAAAAATTAAATTATTTGTGAATAAAATATAGAATTATTTAAGCAATTTATTTTATATATAAGCAAAAGAGAATAAACTAAGTAATATAAAGTCTATATACACATACATTTTGTATATGATAAACTTTTAACTTTTCAGATTTCAATAATTTTTTTCAACATATTTTTGCTTGCACCTTCATTTTATAATTTAGATTTCGAATGTCAATTGATCTAGGATAACGAGAATAAATTATATTTCTGCCAAAAAGCAGTTAACATAAAAAAAATTTAATTAAGCTTTTTCATTTGTCTCTCAAATGATATCTTTAAAAGTTTGTTTAAAAGACTTAATGTTAAATTAACAGAGGTTTCTTTCACATATATTTAGTTGCTGTTGAATTTCGTAATAAAATGTATGGTTTTTATATATACTACAGTCTCCAAAAATTGAATACAGATTTTTCTATACTAATTCCCTGCGATGTATATTCCGACTTGTATATGAGCATTTTATTTCAACAATGGACTCTGCCAATTATTCTATCTGACGTGATAGCTAAATGAAACAAACTTTTATCAATAAATATTGTGCCTGGTACTATTATCTGACCGATTTCTTTTTCTAAATTGAGAATGGTAGTTTTCTTGTGTATTTACCCTTACAAAGTTGCTTCCTTATTTTACATTCTAAATGAACCCTTTCAATGAAAGAGTTAAACTAGTTAATAATTTCGATTTTTTCTTCGTTATAGTAATCGTGGTAAATATAGCTTCTCAACGGCAAGACCATTATTTTCGTTGAGACCACGAAATGTTTACCAAGTTCCTAGATTTTGGTTTGTTTTTTGCTTTAATTTATTTTTTAACTACTTGCAATATTTTCATCGGCTATTTTTGTTAAGTGCTTTGTGCATTTCAATGTACATTGTGCCCGACACTGAAAATGCATCACCAAGAAGGAATGGCCACAAAATTATGCAACTTTTAGGGTAGTCGCACCTTATTGAGTTATGCAAATAATGTGAAATGCGCAGCTCTCCAATGCACGTAGGATAAGATATAAGGTGAGGAATCGGCAGAGTGAGCAATATTCGGGCCGTTATAGCTGCTTGGAAAATAATCATTGAAAATTTGTTTTTGTCGCAAAGGACACTTGTAATTGCAGAGAATGCCAGGTCATCTTCAACGGAGTCAGTTCCAGCAAACAAACGAGTTTACGAAGGGCATTGTGAGAAGGGCAAGTTTGTCCTTAAGCCCAATCACACATGACAGACACCTGGACGTATCCGCAGTGCAATGGCTGTGGCGAAGATGATTGGAACTGTGGAACGTTTGCGGGGTGCCGGTGTAGCCAGAGTGACATCATGACGCGTCCGACGGGAGATCGTGCCATCCCCGCAAAGCTCATCTACTGAAATTCTGCAGCATGTGCAAGACACCTGGAGATTTGCCCAAGACATGTGCAAGACACCTGGAGATAGCATTCATGTCTTGCATGTGCAAGACATGAATGCTCCCATATCAAACAGAACCGTTTGTCGTGGATTGGTTGCTAGTGGCTTGTGCTCATGGCGTCCGTTAAGAAAACTGCTATTGACCCCACAACATAGACGCCAACATCTGGAATGGTGCCGGATTACAGCGATATGGACGACGGAGTATCACAAGATCGTCTTCTCAGATAAGTCACACTTCGGTTTTTTCAGTGATAGTCGCCAAGTAGGAGTCTGCTGTTGACGATGAGACAGGTCCAATCCTGCAGAAATCGTGGAACACCCACTGCGCGACAACGCAGCATCGTGGTTTAGGGCGCCATTGCTTACGATTCCAAGTCATCTGTAGTCGTATTCACGGCACTATGACAGCTTAACGTTATGTGGATAAAGTGCAGCTGCCGGTGATACTCCCCTACTTTCAGGGTGTGCACAGTGCCTTTTGTCAGCAGAATAACGGCCGACCTCACATTGCTCGCATCAGCCAACGTGCCGTGCAAGGTGTACAGCTGCTTCCCTCACCACCGTGCTTGACAGATCTCTCATTAATTGAACACGTTCATTATAAGATTGGACGCCATTCGCAAATCGTACCACTGCCTCCTTTAAAACACGCATTTTGGCAAATGTTTGACACGGAATATAGATCCATTCCTCAGGATGCCATCCGTACTCCCATTGATTCTGTGCCTAGACGTGTTGCTTCGCCATCCACGATGGTCCTACAACCTACTGATCTGAACTTGTTCTCGCTCTGTGTTAGGCATATCATTTCGAAATACAAATGAATTATTGTTCGTTGCTGTCTCTCTCTGTTTGCCAAGTTTCATCATTATCTGGCAACTCCTTCTTGGAGTTGCATTTTCAATGTTAAGCAGCCATATATATATATATATATATATATATATATATATATATATATATATATATATATATATATATATATATATATACACTCACTTACAAAAGTTAAGCAGAAAGATGTAAAATGCAAAAAAATCAACAGATACTTTGATTGACACAAAATTCGGCAGGAAAGTAGTATATATATTTATGCATAAAATAAAATCAATAATTATATGCAGAAATGAAAACAATATTTAAACAGAATTATGTATAAAGTGAAAATAAACAGCATAAAATGAAAAAAGGTCATTAGTAGGGTATGTGATCGCCTACATCTTTATACAAAGCTTACATCTTGTGTCCATGCTTTCAATTAGGTGGTCAACCACCGCAGAATTAAGCAATAGCCATTCTTCTTGTAGAGCAGTTTCCAGCTCATTAAGAGTGGATGGAGGTGGGAAAGGTGAAGATACAGCATGGCCGAGAGCATCCCAAAGATTTTCAATGGGATTAATGTCGGGCGAATATTCTGGCCACGCGATACCCGCAATCCCTTCACTCTCCTGGTAGTCATCCACGTTGTCATCTCTATGGGAACGTGCGTTATCGTCCATTCAAACAAAATTAGGTCCAACTGCGGCAGCATACAATATCAAAATTGATTCTATGACTTCATATCGATACAGGACAGCCATCACAGAACCCCGTTTAAAGATGAGCAGGTCGGTGTGGTATCCTAATGAAATCTGCCCACACCATAATGCTTCCGCCTCGGAATGTGTGATGTTCGATGATGTTTTGGGGCTGATTGCTTGTTCCTTGTTCCCGCCATATCCTTATACGCTTGCTATCTGGCTCCAGATCAAATCTTGACTTATCAGTAAACATGACATTGCCCCAGTCAGACACAGGCCAATTGACATGTTCCCGGCACCACTCTAGTCGTGCCCCTCTTGATTGCATGGAAAACAAACTCGAGGTATCCGGGCGTACAGTCCACTCATATGTAATCTTCGGCGTACAGTAGCTGCAGATATCACCTTACCAATGGAAGCTGTAACCATAGATGTCACACGTGTGGAGGTCGCTCTGCGATTCCGCTTGGCTAAAATCGCAATAAATCGATCTTCCGCGGGGTTGTAACCCTTGGGAAACCGGCTACGGGTCTTTGGACAACTGTCTGTGTGGTTTGGAATTGTTTCCATAATCGTGAAATTACAGAATGATGAACGCCGATGAAAAAAGCAACATCTGAGATCGATTGTCCTTCTTCAATGAGCCACACAGCACGCCATAGCTTAGAATCTTCCATTCGTCTTCTGGAAGTCATAGAAACACGTATGTCTTGAAAACAAATTGCACGAAAGTTTTAAGCACCTTCTCTATCAGCACTTACACAATCAACTTATGTAATCCTTCATAAATATGGTATCTTAGAAGACTGCCCTTTTTGCATATTTCTTGACATGAAAGCGCGATTGGCTGTTACCTAACATATTTGCATACTTCCATATGGAAGCAGCCTACATCTGTAGCGATTTGCACGATTTGCATTCTCTCCAATTCTGATTGGCTTCCGGAAATTAGCCTTTTCATCTCCGTGTGTGTGTGTGTGTGTGTGTGCGTGTGTGTGTGTGTATGTAAAAAATCAGGTGTTCCAGAAAGTTCTGTCCATTTTTGGAATAAAATAAAATACAAATTTTCCGTAACGTCAGTTCTTTATTAAATAATATATATATAATTGCTCTTCTTACTTATGATTTCTTGCCAACGTGAGGGCAATTTGTATACCACGTTTTTGAAAAATGTTTCATCATTTCATGCGAAAAATAACAGTTCTTGATTGATATATTCATCATTTTTGGATTTTTTGCCCTTCAAAAAATTCTGGGAGGACAAAACATGGGATTATTGGAGGGTGATAAATCCGGAGAATATGGTGTATGGGTTAGAATTTCCCGCTCTTGTTCTGCAATTTTTGTCCAACTTTTGTTCTTTGAACATTGCCGGTCTCTTTTTTTAGCCTGCTCTCTTTAAATTATCCAGTTGCTGACAGTTCTTTTCCGCGAATTGAGCTTTTCATTCAATTTTTAATGCTCATAATGTATTGGTCCTCAAATATCCCACCATGATCACATTTTCTTATTCAAAGTCAAATCGTTTTTTAGGGTAGGAAGAACTAGGTTTTCTACACAATATACTCTTTTCATTATGATGTTTTCGTAGGCAATCCACATTTCATACCCAGTTATGATTCGGCATCAGAAAGGCTTGATTTTGTTCCGCTGAGTTAGGCATATGATGACTTGATCATCAAAATTGTCCTGACTTAATTCATGTAACACACATTTTGAATATTTCTCCACACCAATCCTATCTTCCAAATATGGTTTGATGAGCTGAGTTAAACTTTCTACGATCTCCGATGTTGTCAGAAAAAGATCTTGCTCTAATACGGTTTTAACAACATCGTCATCGATCAACGGACAGAATTTTCTGGTTAAATTTTTATTTCTGGATCTCTCTCTCTCTCTCTCTCTCTCTCTCTCTATATATATATATATATATATATATATATATATATATATATATATATATATATATATATATATATATATATAGTATATATATACACTACTGGCCATTAAAATTGCTACACCAAGAAGGAATGCAAATAACCGAACGATATTTAATGGACACATACATTATTGTGGAAAGAACAAGTGATTAGATTTACAGGACATTAGGATGTATAGATCTTGAGAAATCAGTACCCAGAGCAGCCACCTCTGGCTGCAATAACAGCATTTATCCGCCTAGGCATGGAGTCAAACAGAGATTGTATGGCATGTAGGGGATCTCAGTCCATGTCGCTTCAACACTATGCCACAGTTCATCGACAGTAGTGGATGGTGAGTGATGGCGTGCCAATCGCTCGGCAACCATTGACCACACGTTCTCAATTGATGACAGATCAGGAGAACGTGCTGACCAGGGTAACAGTCGAACCTGTTCTGTATCAAGGAAGTTCAGAACAGTACGGGCAACATGCGGTCGTGCATTATCCTGTTGAAACAAAGCATTAGGAAGGCCTCGAAGATAGGGCAGAGCCACAGGCCTTAACACATCGGAAATGTAACGGTTGCTGCTCAAAGTGCCGGTAATGCGAACAAGAAGTGAACGAGACGTGTATCCAATGGCACCCCATACCATCACTCCAGCAGATGAGCCAGTATGGCGATGTCGAATGCAAGCTGGCAATGCGCGTTCTCCACGATGCCTCCAAACACGGATGCGGCCATTATGGTCCTGTATACAGAACTGAGATTCATCCGTAAAGATTACGTGATGCCATTCCCGCGTCCAGGTTCGTCGCTGATCACACCATTGAAGGCGCTCCTGTCTGTGACGCAGTGTCAATGGTAGCCGAAGCCATGGTCGCCGTGCAGACAATCCATGCTGCTACAAACGTCGTCGAACTGTTCGAGCAGAAACTTGTTGCCTTGCAAATGACTCCATTTCTCGACTCAGGGTTCGTGACGTGGCTGTACGATCCCTTGTGACCATGCGGATAAGATGTCTGTCTTCTCTGCTGTTAGTGATGGGGGTCGCTGAGATGCTGCATGACGTTCCGTATGATTGTCCTGAACCCATCGATTCTATATTCTGCTAACAGTCATGGGGTCTCGACTGACGCGAGCAGCAATATTGCGGTACGATAAACCGCAATCCCGGTAGGCTATAATCCTTCCTCGATCAAAGTCAGACACGTGCTGATAGGCGCATTTCTTCTTCTTACACGAGGCATTACAACAACTTTCTTTGCCGAAAACAACGTTGAAACGGAAATTGAGTATGAGAAAACTGCTGTCAAATCTCTGGTTTTATACACATTGTAGATGTCGCCTGCTTTGTATGAATGCGCTGAAAATCTAATCATTTGCATATCACAGCAAGTTCTACCTGTCGTGCAAATTTCACGTGTGTGGTGTGCCGCTTTCCTGGTGTAGCAATTTTAATGGCCAGTAGTGTATTATTTGCTTATAAACGAAAACTTAAGAGTTAAACTAGCGACGTTTGGGAAATAAAGGTATATATTAACCCTATAAACGGTAACAAGAAAAAAGTAACTAAATTTATGTATTTTCCCAGAATTTGGAGGTAATTACTTTTTTATTCCCTCAGGCGTGTACCCTACTTCGATTTCAGGAAGAGTGTTTCTTAACCTGGAAGTTGCAGAGCTTTTTTGAGCAATTCCTCCTTTCTTCCTTTGGCGGTCAGTTTGTTGATGGTCTTAAATATTTTTGGATAAAGTGCACCGTTAATGAGAAACACTTTAGCGGGAATTTTCTCACGAATATCAGGCTACTCAAGACCACGGGGATACAAAAGAGAGTTTGAGATAAAAACATAGAACCTTCCTTTATTTTGAGTAGAGGCACAATAATTACACAGAGGTTTTCTTTAATCTCAATAACAACTAATATTAATATATCACTGTTTGATATTAAAAGTGAAACTATGATTTCTATCATGATAACACATTTAAATAATTTTTAGGAAATTAAATTGACATGGAAACTGAGATATTTTTTAGTAATTTGATCAGTTTTGACATTTTTTCTTCTCTTATCAAGTCCATTCTTTGTTTGGTAAGAAAGGGACTCACAAATATAATTAAATTAGTCACCTAATGAAAAATTTTTAAGTCGAAATCATTAGGATTTTTATACATTATTTTTTCTCTTAAAATGAAGGTTTCTAGATTTTTGACTCACTGTTATCCACAGACTAATTTAGATTTTCTGAACCCCTAACTCTATTGAATGTAATTATATATTAAATAACTAATTGTAACCTTATACTTATATTTTCTAGGATTGTATTGAATATTTACTATATATGGTAGTTAAGGAAGCTAATATTCTAGGTGTTTCTCAAAAGGGTAAAATCTGAGATAAAACTTTATCTATCTGACAAAAGTCACGATGATAAAATTTTGTTCTCATATTTCTATGTTGTCTTACAGAAATTTCAGTGAGTATAATATAATATAACTTATATATTTATAACAGTAATTATAAAAGTAAGTAAGAAATGGGACATGAAATACTTTACAAATGCAAATCGACACATTCATTCATATTATTCGAAACGAAATATTTTGTATGGCACAGACGTTTCTCCTAATGATTATTAAGGATTCAAATTTTAAAAACCTCTTAAGAGAAATTTTTATTTGTGTTTTAATTATATTCTGACAAGTTTCTCTTAGTGATATTTCAGTTCTATGGAATTTCCTTTCTTGGAGAGATTTTTCTATATTTATTTTAGTCACACACACAAAATAAGATTAAAATTTCACACATTATTTTATTTATAAAATAAAACATAAAATATTAAGAATATATTGCTTGTTAAATAAAATTAATTAATCTCTCATAAGATAGTTAATATAATGTCAAATAATATTTCGGTGCTACAAAAATTTTTTTTCTTTTTTTTGAATAATTACATTTTCAGAGAGGTCCTAATAATAAATATATTAGCTGAGTTAACATTAGTTTCAGAATTATTAGAGTCAATAACTGGTAAGGGGTGGGAAATGCCAGATTAGAAGCAGCATAGCTACTTGAACTGGTTGGCTAGTCAGTTTCTCTGAAGGTGTCTGTGGATGTTTCATTAATAGCCTAGCATAGGGTGATTTGGCTGTACATACGCTGCATGACAGCAATGGCTCCTGAGACTTCAACAAACGCAGGAGTCCCTCTAGTCTTTTCCATAGTTTGTTCCGCTTGTTCGATAGCTTGCTTTAACATTGAAGCCTGATTCTGCCAAAAATCCATGTCCAAGTCCAAAGTCATATTTTAAAAATCTTATGAGGCCAATTGATAGCAGCGAAAACTGCTGTTGTTTCCCGTAGGCAGATATGCTACTGTGAACCGCTCGCTATCTGGTTCTGGCTGGTTTCGAGAGAGTGGAGAGGCACGTCTTTTCATGGCTGAAACCAAGTCCCGAGTGATAATGTTATCACATAACTTAGTTTTTTAAACTGAAAACATAAGAAGATTTAGTAATAAAAGTTTTCTTGTTTTGAAATAAGGAAAATTAATTTTATAGTATCATGGCAGATACACCTTCATGCTTCACAGTTGGAAGACAGTCACGATAATATGCCAGTGCAAGTGTACTCCAAATGGGCACCCATCCTGTAATAGGGAATGGCGTGAAAGTCGATTCGTCAGATCATATTACATTCTCCTAGCTGTCAATCGACCAAGTTTTGAGTGACACCTCTGTAGATAAGGTTTGGCATTGACACCTGTTACACGTGGGTTAAGAACTGCTGCTCTGCAGTAAATGTTGTTTATGAAGGTCTTCTGATACTAAATAATTGAGGTGAACTCTGCTGTCACTTTTGATGCTGTTGTTCGCTTTTTAGACATTACAATTGCCTTCAATACCCGTCGGTCTTTCAATGAACTTCTTTCTAGCCACTATTTTGCTTTGCTGTATAAGGTATCATGACTTTAAAAAGTTTACCTCTAGAGATGCCTAAAAGTTAGGTTGTTTCGAGTACGCTTGCTCTAGATAGATGGGCTCTTATAATTTAGCCCCATGGAAAATCTGACACTTTTAAAAAAATTTTACACTTTTGAAAAATAATCCACGAATTACAGAACGTCAATAAAACAACCACATACAATAATATATACATACCTATTCATAAAAACTGGTGGCTATTATTATATTTTAATGCTTACGAAGCGCATTCAAAGACGTCACTTTTATTCACAGGTGTTTCTATTATTTTGATAAACACCTGTAGATAATATGCCCAATAACTTATTTCTGCACATTGCATATTTATACAAAACTAACTGCAATTTGCTTTACCGGTATTCAAAGAATTATCATGATATCAAAGATTGTGGATGAAAGATGAATAGGATTTACCAAATAACAAGTAATTGATTATAACATTTACTTGTAAAAGATTTATACGTATCCTGTTAACTAGAGGGAAATAAAACATGCGAGCCGCCCAACTTGTCTAGTGGTCAGCGTGCCTGATTGCGGATAAGGAGGTCCTAGATTCGAATCCCGTTTCGGGCATGGATGTACTTTCTCTATCTATCCTGTCTTTGTCCTTTCCTTGTATGAATGAGGTGTGATTGGTTGCCTACCTTATAAACGGGTACCTATGGCATGTGTGTAGAGCAAAGTCGTACTTTCACCTTCATGGTGCTCTGATTAAAACGAAAGACGCTCCCAATTGACTTAAATTCGCATAGCGAGCTTGGCTTGTCCAAGTGTCATTTTAGTAACTACACAATATGCGAATTTGACCAGAATATATTTTAAATTGGAAAAACAATACTAGAATAATATATTTTGGGGAATTTATTGAGGTATAGTGTTTTCTTACTTAAGTATTCAGAAAAGTCAACATTTTTACTAAAAATAAAATGCAGATAGACATCCAGGATTTATTGAGCCTTGGAATGCACGTAAAAGAAACTACGAATTATAAATTGAGGATATTACAAAGCAAACATTATTTATTTATAGATAAACTTTTTTATTATTACACTACCTTTAAGAAATGAAATGTGACTTAACTTCAATAACATAGTTTTTGAAAAAAACCTTTTCGAGTTTTTAATTATTGAAATAATACTTAAATACCATATTTTTTCTGAAAGAAAATTTATTTGGTGTAAAATTCTTTTATATATATATAGCTTATCAAAATAAATATTAACATCAGATATTCCAACTAATTATGCAAAGCTTGTTGTATATAATCGTGTTATTTAAATTTTAAAGTGTTTCTGTAATGAGAAAATAATTGTACACAAAGCATAGATTATTCTTTTTATAGAATTGTTTATGCTCAGAGAATGTTAACATTGTAAAAAGAAAATGTTCAATATGCTTTTCATTCCACAATGATAAAAAAAGCTATTTCTTCAGTATTTATTTTTAAAAAAGATTCTTTGCAGGAAAAAGTATCGACAAATGACTGAAACATGTAGGAAGCGCTTTAGGGGTTACCTGTAATGAAAACTTTTTCTAATTACATTTTTGTTTCAGTAGTGAGTGATCGGTTAACGAACATAATGCGTTACAAAACTATGTTCGCTATACGAATTGTTCGTTAACCGATCATTGATTTACCATAGATTTCTTAGAGAAATCAATTAATTCGTTCTGGAGACCCTAAAATTAAATTAAAAAAAGATGCATAATTTCGTTGTAAGTTTATTAAAAAAATAATACACACGTATTATTTTTTAATAAACTTACTACGAAATATTAAATTGCATATTAATCAGTCATTTTCATTTTTTGTTTATAGGGCATTCAAGAACATGCCCAATGTCGATTGCTTTTATCTTTTTTTAGATTTTCCGGAAGTGATTAATAGCATTTTTATTGTAAAGATCTCTAACCTTACTGATACAGCTTGGTTTGGGTGCCATTCTAAGAACATAGCTCTGACATCCTCCTACTTCAACAAACGAACAAGGAGGAGGGAGGGGCTCGAAATGACGGTTTTGATGGTATAATTTGACTATAAATAATCTATAGGAAGAAAAATATTTCCAGTATAGAACTTTGAAATTTAATAGGCAAGCAACATATTTCAAAAGAGATGAAAAATGATTTTTGGTCCGTTGGGTTTGGCAACCCAGCACATATGAGAGTCGAGAAGTGTTGTGAGTTTATAATATGAGAGTTTAGAATTAGTTATCCGAATATGTATTCACTGACCGAACACAAAAATCTCTCGTGAAAGTGTTCGTTGTCCGATTTGTTCGCAGTAACTGCTCGTTAAGCGATCCACCCACTGTATATCAATTTCCTATAAAATATGCAAGGAAAATATTCCACAATCCTAGAAATTAATGTAGAATTTGACTATATTGTTATAAATTAAATATATTAAACTGAATATATGTGATGAGTTAAAAGGAAATAAGTAAAATATACTGATGAATGAAAATCAAAATATAAGACTTAATTGAAAAAATATTTATTTCTTATTCATTTTATAACTTTCTCTGTCATAAAAGCAAATTAAAACATAATAAAACATTTAATTATCATAAAAATAATATAAATAAAAAAGTTCATTGTATCAAATATTAACTTTTTGTATAGTTAAGATAATGAGAAATAGTGTTATGCTGTATCCAAATAACTCAAATCATAAACTGGCCTCCAAAAGTTAAGGAACATGTTTTTCGAAGTTCACCATAAAAAAATGACACTAACAAAACAATTTATAGTTTATATAAATGATAAAAACGAACTTTATGCAAATTTATGCAAAAACGGTTTTCTTTTATAGATAAGAATAGCTATATATAGAGAGAAAAATATGAAAATATAAGCCTTTCGTAATTACGCGTGTAACTTTTGATTTACAACTTTTGTTAGCAGTTTCCTTGACAATAGGCAGTGGGGTCCCGCAATGTCTGAGAGAAGCCGTTTGCCCGATTCGTTAAGGTGGCGGGCGGTCGGATGGATGGAAATGGGGTTATCACAGGCTGATGCTGCTAGACGCCTTAATGTGTCTCTCAATGTGGTCCACCGACTCTGGATTCAATATCAAACTGAAGCTTCTGTATCCAGAAGACATCTTCCAGGCCGACCACGAGTCACAACACCTGCAGAAGACCGTTTTATAGCTCTTTCGGTTCGAAGGAGAAGAATTTCTGTTCCACAACTTGTTGCAGACCTCTCTGTAGCATCGGGGAGAAGAATATCCGCTAGTACGGTACGAAGGCGTCTTCACCATGCAGGTCTCTATGCAAGGCGACCAGTTGTGTGTGTCCCCCTCACCGGACGACAAAGAAGGGCTCGCTTATCTTGGGCAAGAGAACACGTTTCCTGGACCAGACAGCAATGGGCTTCTGTACTCTTCACAGACGAGTCCAGATTCACATTGGAGAGCGATTCAGGACGTCTTCTGATCTGGAGGGAACAAAACACCAGATACCACCAATCCAACATTGTGGAAAGAGACAGTTACGGCGGTGGTGGAATAATTGTCTCGGCAGGGATCTCAGTCGGTGGTCACACTGACCTGCATCTGTTCCAAGGAGGAACTGTGAGTAGCGCGAGATATCGGGATGAAATCCTTGATCCATATGTCTGCCCATATGCCGGTGCAATTGGCAATGATTTCATTCTGATGGATGATAACGCACGAGTTCACAGAGCTGTAGTTGTTGAGTAATATCTTGAGGATCTTGGTTTGGAGCGAATGGAATGGCCAGCTCGATCTCCAGACCTGAATCCAATAGAACATGTGTGGGACTATCTTGGTGGACAGGTTGCTGCTTTAAATCCTCCTCCAAGGTCTTTAGGAGAGCTGGAACAAAGCTTACTACGTGTCTGGTCTTCGCTTCCCATTTCGGTAACCGACAACTTAATTGACAGCATGGAAAGTCGATGCCGCAAATGCATGCAAGTTAGGGGTGGGCATATCCCTTATTAAAACTCATTTTTGTTATGCTTCTATTACTTTTTACCACATAAAACTGTGATTATTCTTTTTCCAAGAATGGATTTTTCCAGCGAGATTCCATTTTTTGTAGTAAATCTTTTTTGCTTTTTTCTTATGTAAACTTCTATGTTGCAGTCAATAAATACCTGTTTTCTACACGTCATCCAAATTTGGTGTTTCTACATTCTCATTTGCAAATTAGGCACAAAAAACCGGTTGTTCCTTAACTTTTGGAGGCCAGGGTATTTTAATAAAAGGCATTTCAATGTAAAAGTAAAGGCTGCAATCACAGCAATATCATTTCAGTAAGATGCAGTTGTGTATATATATATATATTATTTCTGATCATGTTATAAATTGTCAAAGGAAATTGTGTGCATACAGATATAAATATATATAAGGTTCTTCTTGTATATTGGATATGACAATCAAGGAAAATCCATGCTAAAAAACTTTGTACCAAAAAAGCTCCAACACTAACATAATGTACCTCTATTAGGTTCGATCACTTTGTTTATGAAGTTAGAAAGGCCCTTTATGTAGCTGAGGTGGTTCTTTAGTATCAAGAATACCTAAAATAGTCAATTGAGTAAGGTTATGGCCATCACATTTATATACAATATGATGTGCTATTTTATCACTTACAGCAGTTTTTTTACACACAGGGTTTTATTGAAAAGTCCTATCGTATATGCAATTGTTTTCTCTTTATCATATCTAGCAAGGCAACCATGCTACTAATAGCTCCTTGCTCTATACTAGATGAAAATGAGCTGGTGGTCTTTCTACTTCTGGAAACAAAGGAGTCATTTCTACTCCTTCAGTTGATTTACTGATCTAGTAAAAACAGATCTACCTCAAAAGATTTACTTGCGTGAACCGTGGCTTTAAATCTCAGGATCTAAGGTCACCCAGCAATGCCTAAGTTATCGAGTAAGGCAAGATATTATAGCAGTTTGACAAGTACACTAGAGGCTTCGTTAGGACCCTATATCCACAGAGCCATTCACATAAGTCACAGGTTGCATAACTCCAACGTTGCGGGAGGGGTTTCAGAGTTTACGAAGATGTCCTTTAAAAAAACGAGAAAGGACGTTCAGATATCCACCACTTGCTAACAGGCCCAATAGCAACTCAGGTCACAGAGAAAAATATAAGGTTTGTTATATTCTGAAATAAAGGAAATTCATGTTTAAATTATGACCCTATTCATGTAACTGTTTATTTTTTACTACACTCAAGTGTATCAAAAACCATTTATCATTTCAATACAACAAATATAAATTAATGAATAGGATTTATAAGTGTAAAAGGAGAAATTAGTTATAATTAAAATAATAAATGAGGTTGAATAAATCTAATAAAGACTAATCTCAAGGGGCATTACACCAGTTAAAATTTAACTAGTTATACACCAAAATATGCATTGCATTTTATTAGCAATAAAAATTTTTATAAGAACAAATTTATATGATAAATGGAGAGAAATGCTAGTTATCATCATAAATAAAGAGTAAGTTCTAACTTTAACAGAAATCGAAAACATGCAACATTTTGGGTCATTTAAGACCACATAGAATATTAGACATTTTTATTATTAATCCAAAAATATGCCTCTCAACAGCAGTAAATGCTATTATTGTATTAAATGATAGAATATCGTAGTTTTAAGGAAAAAAGCCACTACTACAATTTTAAATATCATTAACAAACTATACTGCCAAAAATATGAAAACAAAATTTTAAAAAAATGATTGCATATAGTATATCATTATATTGACGAATTTAAAATTAGTGAAATTCAACAGATTGAACTCAAATGAAAACAAAAAATTTTTTTAGATTAATCAAAAAAAAAGTATTTAATAAAAAACAATATTTTTCCACACCATGTAGTCAAGAATTTAGTATTATCTCTATACTTCAAACGAATGTTAAAAGAGTAGGAAGATTTTAGTTTGACAGCATTTAATACTTCATATCTATAGAATATTTAGACTAAGTAATTTAGCTCGTTTCTCCTCTCTTAATTTTTAATATTGCACAGTGAAAACATATTTGTTTCTGACTCTGTGTGTGAATATCCCCTTTTGTAATAACTCTACAATTTCAGAATTAAATTTTGATTTTATTCAGCAGTGATGATTCTAAAATAACTAAACAAATCTTAATATTTTGTTTTTAATTTTGGTAAGTATTTTATGATTACACATAGCAATCAGCTGTCATTAAAAATTAGCATATTTCCCTGTAGGTATATTTAAAATAGTGTGACAATGTATACATACACATTTTTATAGTAGACATATTTTGGAATTTCAAATATCCTATTTTGTGACATTTCATTCTAACAGCAAAATAGTAATAATCGATTATGTTTCATAAAATGTAAGGATTCTTAATACTGTAACGAAATCCACAAATATTAAATGTTGTCACATGAAAGAATCCATTCAGCAGCAATAATGTATATTTAGCAAATGATTTGATAGTAACCAAGCATGTAAAATTAATTACTTTTAAAATGGTCATAAATGTGGAAAATAATGCCTCAAATTAAAGAAGTTTTCAAAAAATTATATACAGAAAGACAGAAAAAAATAATAAAATTCTAAAATTAAAAAGTTTATTAAAATGGTAATGTTAAAAGAAGGAAAACATAAGGTATTTATGATATTTTAATGTATAGAAGAAAATGAGCACAATACAATTAAAAATTTTATTAAATTATATACATATCTTTGCTTCTTTATGCATGCAAAATAAAATCGGCATTAAATTATGCATAAGCTCATACTCTTAGCAAACATAAGGCATCAGTGAGAACATTTAATACAAATATATTTTTCTTTATTCTGAAACTAAGTACACAAAGACAGTTGGTAATATAAATTTTTAAAACAGAAAATATCAGTCAAGTTTAATAATTAAAAATAGTAAACAGAGATTTCCTAGTTATTTACACAAAAAGGTTTTTTTTTGGTTAAATTAATTACATTATATTATTATAACAGTGCACACTTCAATACTTAATTTGAAATGGTTTAACCAAGCTCTAGAACATAACAATACTTACTAGTTTTATTAACAATCGTCAAACAAAAGTTTTCATAAATAATGCTTATGAATATAAATAATATACAAAACACACAACTAAAACAAATTTTAATCATACATGAACAAGAATAATCGATAATTACTACATATTATTTTTCTTTCATACTTTTTATAAAGTATAAAGTTCTTCAAATAAGCTCTCATGAAAATAAAACTATTTTTTTCACTTTTAACAAATTGTATAAGTTACTTTACATTTCACTACATATATTATACTGCATTTAGAATTACTTTAATGATTTTCATAAAATATATCCAGTAGACATAATTTAATTCTCCATTAATTTTAGAGTTAAATATTAAAATGATAATTACATATTTAATTACAGGAATGCATTTTTTAATCACTACACTCATTGGTAATGTTTTGTATCAAACAGAAAATTCACGGAAGTTTAGAGGCAAATAAATGCCCCTTTCCTTTTCCTTTTTTAGGGATTGAGGGTAAATGTCTTAACATCACCATAGCAGCTTAAATTTAAACAATGTAGAAGAAAATCTATTACTTATTATTGCTGTAATACCTATGCTTTGAAATACGTCAAGTAGCACTGGAAGTATATTTTACTGTAAAATAATCGCATGTATATTGAACAGAGCTGAAGATCATTGCAAACTTCAAGAAGGATAACAACAAAATGAAAAATAAAGATTTGACAAGCATTTAAAATGTTTAGTATTCATTTTGAAATAACAATTTCAAAATATATCTTTGTAGACTTGAATTAATTGGAATATAGATTCCTCAAGAATAACTATCAGATCGTAAAGTTTTCGAAAAAATGTTTAAGAGAAGAATTTAAACAATAAAAAACTGATGACTATATGGATGCAAAAAAGATTACCATTAGTTAGAGAATATAAATTTATACTTTAGTTTTCCGTTGTTGAAGTGTTAGACACTAGAGCTTTCTAAAAATTTCAATCAATATTAATATTTTTATTTCCTTATTTTAACCTTTGTATTTTAAGGTTTTGGTTTTGATAACATGAAAATATGTTCAATGTAATCAAAAACATTTGTAGCCTAATTTAATAATGAACCATTAGATTTTTAACAGATTTTAACGAAACCTATTTCTTCAAATATAAAAAAATAACAGAACAGCGAATACAGTGTCTATATAACAAATTTAAAAATTTGTATATAAAACAGTCCAAATAGTTTCATCAAAATCTATTAAAGTACTTAAATATTAAAAAACACTGAATGCATAGTTTCATAAAATTTAAAACTGTAACTAAAATGTAATTAAAATATAAAATAAATCTTGCAATGTTTTAAACTTAACAAATACATAAAATTTAAAAATCAAGTTTTCTAAAATAGAGAACATAAAAAGTAAAATTAAAAAAATCTTTGGAATACTTAACAAAAGTATATTTCTCAGACTAGCTATTTAACAAAAAAACAAACTTTAACATTTATGAGTATTTTATATAATATTTATAATTTTAACTTAAAACTTAACTGTACATTCAATTTAAAGTGTTATATTGAAAAATAAAACACAGTTTAACTTTACCATGATGTAGGACTTACAGCATTTAAGTCAAAATTAGAAATCATCAGCTTAATACCATTGTTTTTCGATTCTAAAATCTGTTCCTTGGGTTTAGCAGCATTGATTGAGCATTGGTCTTCCACTTTAGTTTCAATTTCTGTTTTTTTTGTTACTAAACTATGTTCTTTTAAATTATGTTGAAGTTTATTTATCTTTCCAAGATAAAACCATCTACCAGGGTTAGTGATAACAGTATCTGATGGATTGCTCATTTTTCGACGAACCACAGGTGAAGGTTGAGGAGTAGAACATGGTGTACTGTCTGGTGATGAAAATATTTCTTCATTTTTGAGGGAATCCAATAAGGAATTATGTAAAGGTGAATTATTACAGGAATTTATTATTTTGGATGATTGGTTTTCTATTCCAAGTTGACCTGAATTTATATTTTTTGAACTCACATCAGGGGTTGACTTTGGTTCAGCTGTGAAAAAAAAAAAAAAAAAAACTTAATTATACAGAATAATGTGCACTAAGATAAAATTACACAAATGATACAATGAGATACTATAAGATATGCCACACTAAGACTAGATTACATTAAGATGAAATTTCAAAATGTGAAGAAATTTAGAAATTTCATTTGATATTTAAAATTATGCATCAAAACAACGGGAGAACTTTTGATTTAAATAATTGTGTACTTAATAGTTAATTTGTTTCAAAAAAAAAAAAAAAAAACAAAAAAAAAACTCCAGTTTGTGTTAATAACAGAGCTTGATAAATATCAATCTCAAAATCTCGGCTTCTAGATCACTATATCATAGTTTCTTTATTTTAAGCAAATATATGTAAAGATCTTATCAAACAGAAAATCCCTGGACTTGATTTTATAAAAACTCAAGCAATAATTGGTTAATGGCCCCAGTAATTGCTTTGACAGTTGTGTATGTGCATATAAATTATTGTGCTAAATCTACAATACTACATAATTTTAAACATGCAGAAAAACAAGAATCCTTTATATTACTAATTGGTTAGGAAAACATGAAAATACTTGGTTACTCAAATTTTACTATTTATGTAATTTGTCCTTTTTAAAGTCAGGATTAGAATTTCATTACTTTGCAATAAAAGCTGCCACTGTAATGCAAATGAAAAAATATTTTACATCTAAATTCAATGCATTACTAATATTAATATTATATTTTGAAAGTGGACACAGTTTATCAACAAATAATTGTAAGTTTTAGGTAATTACAATTTCACATAAAAAATTAATTACTTTTAATTGCAGAAAGTTTTTCCCAATAAAGCACTCTAACAATCTCATTCAATATATCATACATTATAAAGATTGTAATGTGATATATTTGATACCCAACCTATTATTATGTGTAATCTATTTGAATAAATTAGGAATAATTAAGTTTTAAACAAAAATTTTTAGTGATTTTAAAACTTTTCAGCTAATATATATATATATATACTGAGCATTTCCCTTTTCAGAATTGAAAGAAACATAATTTAATAATTGCTTACATTAGGAACTGTGTTTAACATATCATCAAAACTATGTCATAAAATTTAGATGTAGTTAAGTATTTTAAAACTTAATTTTTTTCAGTAAACATTTTGGTAATCTTGTCTACTTGAAAATCGTTGAAAAATATTTTTCAACGATTTTCAAGAAGACAAGATTACCAAGTATCAAGACAAGATATTCAAGTAGACAAGATAAAAAAAAATTGAAAAATATTTTTCAATTTTTATTTAAATATATTTAAGAACTTTTGTAACAAAAAATTTATTATGAAGCATTTTACTGTTTAAATAATTCACTTTGATTTCACCAGCACTATTTTTATCCTTTTTGTAATAAAACCTAATTTATTACAATGAGTTAAATTGTAATAATTATTATAATACATTTCATTAGCACTATACCATATAAATTATATATATTACTTGCTAGTTTAACACCATGTTTATTTTAAATGTAGAATTTGCAAAATAATTATCACATAAGATTGATACTGTGAATTGATTGGATAGAATGTGCAGGGATCATATTTAAGAAATTTGGTACTTACATTTTTTGTGATAAAAGTATTTAGCAAAATCTATTTACACTTACACACATATATATATGTGCGTGTGTGTGATAACTAGATTTTGTTAAGTATTGGTAGCTATAATAAACATCACTCTAATTCATTTTATATATATATGCATATATATATATATATATATACATACACAAATTAAGACAAAAACAACACACCAAAAAGTAATAAAAATTGGAAACAAATTGATAAGAATACATGTTTCAATGGAAATAAAGTTAGGTGACAAATAAACATATGATGCTGCGTATTTTAACTACGTAACAGGGAGGATATTAGAGAGGAAAATTTTTGATTCCAGGTCATAAATTATAAGTGAATTTCACTCTGTGCCCTCAAATATAGTAATTTATGCTTCACACATAGGTGTGTGAGCAATAAGCATAGATGTCAACATTTGAGAAAAGAATTGTTGTGCTCAAAGCAGCTGGTTAATCTAATCAGCAAATCACTAAGCATAAGGTAGGAGCAATGTCACTATTAGAGATGTTGGCAGGAATCATTGAATTATATATATGGCCAAACACAGAGTCAAGAAAGAAGTGGTTATTTTAGGGAAGACAACATGAGGATCAAACACTTTCAGAGTGGTCTTCACAGCCCCAGATTCATCATTATCATTGATTTGACATTCAATTGGTGCTTCGGTGACTACAAGGACTATTAATAGGCAGTTTAGAGAAAAGTGGCTGAACTCCCATAGCTCCTTTGCACAGACTACCATTGACCTCTATACACTGACAAGCCTATCTGACATGGGATGCTACTGACTTGAGTAATATTTTCATCAGTTTTGTTTGTTTGTTTGTCGCTCAACGGTCATGTTTTGCACACGAGGGCTAATTAGACCGGGACTTATAGCTTAAAGTGGAATCCGAACCACTACAAACATCCATGCCCAAGGTGGGATTCGAACCCACGAACTGTTGAACCGAAGGCAAGAGCGCTAACCATTCGGCTGCCAGCTCGGCATTTTCATCAGTGATGAGTTCTGCTTTGAAGTATATCTTGATGACCATGAAAGACACGTTTGGGCTTGAAATTGCTGCAGATTTCACTTTTTTCTGTTACTCAGCAAAAAGCTCTTGCAGATAATATGCCACAACAGATTATATACAGGAAAATATGGTATTTATATAAATTTTCATTGAATCATAATAGAACAATTTAAAATATTTGTGGCATGATAAATATCTTTATTACTTCGGTATTCAAAGCATTACTTTGATGATATTTCTAGCCAATGAGTTTAAACAGGAATTTACTGATAAGTTTTCAAATTCGGAATATCTAAACTTTAAATACATTAATAAGCATACTTTTAAGAATGCTATGAAGCAAAAATTACTTCGAAATTTTCAAAAAATTACATTCAATGACAGCATTACAATACAAATGTATTTTTTAACATTACATAAATATTATTAACTATGAAAGTTTTTAAATTCCTAAATCATCATTAATTGTAGACAGTGTTATACTTTTTTTTCAGACTTTAAAGTATATATTTTACAACAGTCAAGTATATTTCATGTTTACAAATCCTATATTCTGCAATATGCTTTTAAAATAAAATTTTAAAAGGAAGAACAATTCCTCAATACCTTATTTTTGAATAGAAGTAAATAAACAGATACAATAAAAACTTAAGAAAATTCATGACTAAAAACCATTAATTTAACTGGCCAAAATTATTTTACTTAAAGGACAGTAAGCTTCAGAAATGTGCAAATTTTCATGGCCCACTTTATAATCTGCAAGAAATCCCTCACTTTCTGGAGGACTACTTGCATATTGCTCAAAATCGGTGACAAAATTTAATCTTTCAATATTGTTAAACATCCAGTCTGGTAACCCAAATTTTCTTCGTTGCACAGCATTATCCAAATCAGGAGGTTCTTTACTGCCCATGATAAGCTACAGAAATCTAGAAGAAAATAATTTACCAAATTAACATTGGAAATAAAAACTGGGAATAAAACTTTAAAAAAATGTTGAGCAAGAGAACTGAGTCTTAAATTTAAAAATACACAATCCAACAAAATAATTCAATAACTTTTTTCATCTTTTACATTGAATAGATTAAGAATTAAATTTAAAATTTACATTTACAAGGGTCATTAGTTAGATCCTACCTGAACCCAAAACATTGCCAAGAGAATGAAATGTGTTGGCTATAAATCAGCAGATTACAATAGTAATCTTTTAATAATGAATTCTATAAAAGTTAACTGATATCTATTCTATGACAATTTCCAATGAGCCCAGAAGTTGATTGCAGTTCTGACAATCTTGTATCTCATGGAACATAATTCATTAGTATTAATGTTAAGTTTTTACAAGTTAACATTAAGATAAAATGATAATTTGTTGGTTTAAAATTGTCAGTTTGAAATTTGAATTTACTGTTAGTTTGAAATGAGAAATGTTTAAAATAAGTACTTATTTGCAATTTTGAGTCGTATGAAAGTAAAAAAATTGGATTTAAATATTTTAATTTGGAGGTGGATGGAACTTATAAACATGAGAATCTAAATTTCTTAATAAATTACTTTCATAATCATTACTAAAAACATAATTGTATGAGTTATGTCATTTTACTTGCCTTCAATTTCTATTAGCCAACACAAAAATGAGAATTGAATGATTGTATCATGAATTTCGTCAACTAAATAAGTTATCTCTGAATTCACTCTTTTGAGTTATACCTAGATTATATATTTTAAATTACACAAAATATTTAAATTTTAATATTAATTAAATTATCAGATAACATTTAAAATTATCATATAGTTTTACATGTAAGTCATTAGTTAGGCAATTCTAAGGAAACTGATTTTAATTTAATGCTTCATCATCACTTTATTGGCATACTTGTCAACTAATGGCAGAGATCCCCAAGGTTGGTAAAGGATATAAAAATTAGTACATAGTACATGTTCAATACACAATCTTAGAAAAAATTTTATAAGGTACAAATATAGGTATTTAAATACATGATTACTTTCAATAGTTAGAGCTTCAATACATATAAATGAAAGTGAATCAAAAATTTGGAAATCTTTATTTTATGGAAAAAATAAATATGTCATAAAAATTCTAATGATTTTGCTGTTAATTCTTCTAGTATCTCTTTAAATTAATTATAATTGAGTGTACCTTTTCTACTTTGAGCAAAGAAGAAACCTAATAAGAATGAGGAAAATAAAAATTTTATTATAGATCAAATTATTTAAAATTTTAATGTTCATATTTATTTCCTTTCCTAAAAATCATTTAAATATGTTGATAGTATAAAAAAAATCACAGATTCACTTTTAATATCAAGTAATGTAATAGATGACATCTGAAAGTCTGGAACTATTTTTTAAATTACTACTGGATGCATGAAAAACAGTTTAATTTCCTGTACTATGAGTTACTCTCAAAATCTTTTAGGAAAGTGCAAGAATCAACTTTGGAGTAAAATTGCAATTTTATAGAAAAATTTTGTTTATATGAGTAAAACAAAACTTTTCTCAAAAATATAAATAATTAATTTAAGTAAGCTTTTCGCTGAAGGATAAATAAGACTTCAACTAATCCTAATACACACCCAATTTCAAAATAACACCTTATGAAAAGTTTTGGCTAAACTGAGTATTACGGTCTAACCTCTAAAGCACAGAAAGTCGCCACGGTCTCAGCGAAAAGTCGCCAAATCTGTTACAATTTGGCAATTCTTTTTTGTCGCCAAATTTTTTGCCAAAAAATCGCCAAAAACGATTAGTCGCCAAATGTTTCACCAAATATATTGTTGGAATGTCTCGTCGCCGCACATCCCGGAAACGTTAGCCATTTTTATTTTAGATTTTTTTATCGGATGTAAAGCGCGGCAATTTAAATCTTGTTTTTTGATATTTATATTTTATTTTACTTCGGATGTAGCGCGGAATATAAATATTCACAATTTTATTTCGGTTTGGATATGGAGCCGGAATTTCAATCCTATCTATTTGTTTTGTATTTCGCTGTGGATATAGTGCCGGAATTTCAATACTGTCTTTTATATTCACTTTGTATTTCGCTGTGAATATAGCGCAGGAATTTCAATCCTGTCTTTTATATTTGTTTTGTATTTCGCTGTGGATATAGCGCCCGATTTTCAATACCGTCTTTTATATTCATTTTTGATTTTGCTGTGCATGTACAGCACCGGAAGAATAAATAAAGGTAAGAATTTTATTTTATTTTTGCAGGAATAGAACTCCTAGAATTGTATGTTAAGTATTTAAATTTTACAATAATAATAGAAATTATAGAATCTATTTTTTAAATTTATTCTAGAATTGTTTCCTTTTTTATGTAGTGAGATGATTTGTAACATATCTTAAATAACTCAAATTCATTATTTTATTAATTTTTAACTAGATGTTATTATAATTGTCTGCTTCTCTATTTCCTTTAATTCTCTAAAAAATTTTCTAAAATATTTTTAAATAGAATCTTTAATCAATTCTTTTTACTATTACTGTTTTCTTGCATGCGGTTAGGCTTAGCAATTCAAAATATGGGGGAAACCCCACTTGATTTGCATGGTTGTTTTCGTATTTGGTGTTAAGGGGGAGGGAAATTTCAAGTCGGGTGAAACTCCCACCGTTTTTTTCAGGCCAATTCCTCCCCGATTGGCACTCTTTTTGGGTTACCAATCAATTTCCAAAACGCTTGTCTCATGTGCTTGGCGAAAAAAATTTCGCCAAATTCGCCAAAGTCAGACCGTAATGCTCAGTTTTACCAAAAGTTTTTCTATAGTAAACATTTCAATTTAGTTTTTAAATACCAAATAAATTCACTTATTTTGCTATAAAACAATTTAAAGTGTAACAATTCTAGAATTAGTATTATTTATTTCAAAGAATAGGATAAATATCAATGGCATGTGAAATGTCAGTGATAGAATAAGAAATATTTTCCATAATATTGTTTTTATATGTAATATACAATAAAATTTACATTTAGTACAAGAAAATAAGTGAAAGTTCTAGAATAAAATGAGATTCACAGCAGAGTAATGTCAATAATATAATAATTCTGTTTTTCTTCCAATATGCAAAAACTTTTAAACTGGAGACACATTTAAAAAATAAAAGTAACATACTAATGTCAATATTAATTTGTAATAAATATTTATGCCCATCATAATTGTAAAGCAACAAATAGTTAAACTATCTCAGTTAACAACTTTTCAATTTATTTTAAAATTTTTAAACAGATTTTTTATGTATATATACATATAAATATCAAAACGTCTTAATAAGTTAAAATTTTTAATTATATTTACATATTGCAATATTGGACGAGTCAGATTTTAACTTCTTCAAATATTCTTTAATGGTATTATTGAATTAAAAAATTATGAAATATCAAAAAATAATAAATAAAGACAAAATGAATCTTTACATTAAAAAGCTGTGAAAAGACAATTAACTTTTACAGCCAATATTCTATCCACAAAATATTCCTATAATTATAGTGAATGTAAACACACCAGAAATTTCTAATTTTTTTTATATTTTATCTTCCTATTATGTAGAAAAGTACTTCCTTTGAGAAACATACTTTTATATATATATGGGCATCCAATAATTTCTTAATTTAAATTTTAATTTTCAAGATCTATTTTACAGATAATATATTAAGTTAATTTTATTATTTACTTCTAGTATGAAATCCAGAAACTGTACTGAAATGAACATCACACTAAAACAAAATCAACAATGCATTTAGACTTTATTTACGATAATCAGAAATGTAATGGTTTTTTCACAAATGATATAGAGTTTTCACTTTTACAAGTAAAGGATGCATGTCAATTAATAAGAAATAGAAGAGATGAAAGATAAAATTTAAAGAATTAAATAAGATTAAAATTAAAAGTGAAAAATAAATACATATAATATTATATTATATTAATATATATATAATAATACTAATATTATATTAATACAATAAATTCATTAATATAATATTATTTATTCAATTTCGTTATTATATTAGAAATTGATAAATGAATTTCAATCAAAATCAAAATTTGAAATTAAAGAAATAAATATAATTAAATAAGATTTTGAAAATAAAAAAGAAGGTTTTAATACTTTAAAAATCTTATTTATTTTTTCATAAGCTGATAATTCAAAGAAAGAGAGTTTTTAATGAATTAAATAACATTTAGTTGAAATTAAAGAGAATTATAATCAAATAAATAATAATTTAAAAAAAATGAAGTTTAAAAATATTAAAAAAATTATCTTACTTATTTTTTTATTACACTATTGTATTAGAAATCGATATATGAATTTTAATTAAATAAATAATAATTTAAAAAATAAAATTTTGAATTATTAAGAAAAGCAAATGAATAAGTACTCCAGAGCTTGCTGCCCAACTTGTCTAGTGGTCAGCCTGTCTGACTGCAGATAGGGAGGTCCTGGGTTCGAATCTCGGTTCGGGCATAGATGTACTTTCTCCCTCTATCTATCCTGTCTTTGTCCTTTCCTTGTATGAATGAGGAGTGAATGGTTGCCTACCCTATAAACGGGTACCTATGGCATGTGTGTACTGAGGAAGTCGGACTCCACACCAAAATATGGTTCATTTGGAAAAGTGGAGCAACGCACCCCATATTGCCAGTCTCTGGCTGGCGGCTGGCACACGACAACAACTCCAGAGCTTAGGCGTAAAACAACAGGGATCAAATACTATGGCGATCGCCAGCAGCGATAAAGACCTACATATAATCACCTGGATAGACAAACCACGTGATTATGACGTTATAAAAAAGCATTCCTCTAGTAATGTCACAAGTAACCAAATTTGAATCATTATCGCTGCTTGGCAATCAAGCTTGGCGACAGATCTCGCCTTACATCGATATACGAATATTTCCCATTATTCAACTGAAAACGTATTCAGTGTAGTAAAAGTAATCTTGGTAGTACTATTTTACAATAGTTACCTGGCCTAGATCCAGCACGCGTTCTCACGAATATAGTTTAAGTGCGCCGCTCCCCGGGTTAGACTAAAACTCACGTTTGAAACATATATTGACGATCACACGTTCGCCGTACACAACAATCGTAATATCCCCACACAAACTATTGTAGGAAATGTGTTTTAAAATCTTACCAGATCTACCAAATGAGACATAATTTCATCCCTTTGATGTCTTCACTTGATCAAAATCACAATTCAATCATAAAAATGATACCACATAGTTAGTATCACATCTGGAGAAGAATCATATCAGTAAAACCAGTAATTTATTCACAAGAAAAATATAATGAAATATTTTGTACTATTGATACAGTTTAAATTTATAAAGTTTAAATACATATTTTATTAATTAAGAAACAATATATACATGGTGCTTTCAAAGAAATATTAAAAGTTTAAAAAAAAAACTTTGAAATGTGTTTAAAAATATACGGATAACATCCTAAAAATGAACAATAAAAATTAATTTCAACACGTATACATTAAAAAATTGCATTATCATCCGGAAAGAAATATTGAAATACTCACCTAAGCACTTAAAGCAGATGGAACATATCTCAACATGTTAACAGATCTCAGAATTTTCAAGTGTTTTAGAATGTCAATAAAAACATCTACAACAATAACAAACCAAGCATTGCGTCACTTACACCTCCCAAGGATAAACTTTACGCAATCAAATGGCTGACAGAGCCGATTATGGATAAATGTTGCCATATTCATTTTGAAGAATGGAATCAAGATAAAGTATCGTTTAATTAAACGCATCGGTCTTACGTCACATTTCCCTAGCTTGAAAGTAGCTCTTGCAGCAGGACGTCACACAGCTGTTTGAAAACCTCAAAAATTCACGACTTTGACAACAAAGTTGATAGTTCAGGCACTTCCGCTAATGATAGGAAAGAAAATCTGATAAACTTCCTTTACTATGCTTGTAAGAATATCATAAGCAAAGCTATTAGTAAAACGTATATAAATGCTGATAAGATTAAATAAGTTTCAAAGTAAGGAATCAAGCTTATATATTTTATAACATAAGCTTGATGCCTTACTTTGAAACTTATCAAAGTAAGGCATCAACTTTTATCAAACAATTACGTTTGATTACGCAAATGATTTTACCATTTCTGAGCTGAAAATGTTCATCTCAGGATTTGAGTAAACAGAAAGACAATTGAGACTTAAATTAATATTTTATTTTTGTTTGTTTTGTTAGAGGATTAATATGTATTTTATAAAATTAAGTGCAAAAACTATTTCCAGTAAGATTAGAGTTGTAATTAGCAACTAATTACAGTGACTAATTAGATGCTAATTATTAATATTTAGCTGAACAGCACAGTAAATATATATAAATGGAAATATTCTAAAAACTGAATGTAAGCTATCATTTTTGGAAATATATAACATTTCAGGTTATTAAATTATATAAATTTGACAGAATTTTAAATATACAATATTTATCAAATAAACAAGTATTTTCAGTTCAAGGGAAAAAACTTTTATTAATTGTGTTCCAAAATCTAAAGACTTTCTTTTAACCTATAATTTCAATCAGAATTATATTCAGATATCACTTATTTGATAAAAGTTCGCTTACTGTTTATACTTATAAAAATGAGGACTATAGTATATAATGTTTACAAAAGAGAGTTAATTAAAGTATATCTTTAAGAGAAATAAAATGTTGAATTAAATATTCTTTTGAAAAAATATTTAAATTAATGTTTGACCATGTTAACCCAACCCTAATAGTAATTCAACGCTGGAACGATGATTGGGTTAACATCTTTGAATGATGAAAACCAGGCGAGCCCTGTGCGCCACTAGAATATGGAACAGTGCACAATTTGTCACCTCGGCCAGAGAGCGGCTGCGCCATCACTGTCCGATGAGTTGAAGTGCACGAGGCACTGAGTTTGCGGCAAATCACCTGATGAGTCTTTTTTATTTAATGTAAATGGAGTGGGGTCTGTGATGATATTATGCCATGCAATTTTACATCCTACTCGTATGGCAATGCCGTTTACTGGTTTACATAGCAAAAATACACTATCGTTTAAAAATAATTTAACGATAGTGTATTTTTGCTAAATAAGTCTGAAACAAATCATATAACCAATAATGAGAATGTTTTCGATCAAGATTTTTGCTATCTATTATCTGGTGCCCTGGTTCAAAACTCAAAATCCAGAAATACGTTTGCTCATATTTATTATAAAACAACACATACAAACATAAAATTAGACTGAAAATTACAGGAGCAATCGAGAAGTGCTCCTTCGAGAAGGGATAATACAAAGACAAGTCGAAGACTATTTATACAGATTCGAACGACGGCAGCTGTGGCTCCGCCTCCAAGAAAATAGTTCTTAACAAAGTCAGACAATATTGAGGAAAACCCATTTTAAATATGCATATATTTATAGGTTTTTTCATAAATTAGGCCTAGTATTTCTTCCAATGAA
This sequence comes from Latrodectus hesperus, assembly GCA_037975125.1. Lineage (NCBI taxonomy): Eukaryota > Metazoa > Arthropoda > Arachnida > Araneae > Theridiidae > Latrodectus > Latrodectus hesperus. The sequence continues at coordinate 11,345,227 of CM075854.1, read as the reverse complement.
GAGTCGTAACATAATTCATAATCTTTGCATTTCATTTAAGATTAAAGTACATATCTTTTCCAAATTGCTCAAAGTTTTGCAATATTTTTTCCATCAGTAACAATACATCTTTTAGAATTCCAGACATGCAGCTTATAACATTACATTTATTGCTTTCCAACCACAAGATATATCCTGAAATCTAATGAATAAAATCTATCAGAAATTGATTGTAGCTTTGAATCTATCAGAGATTGACTTTCCCAGATGGAGTTACCGGAATAAGCAGTTCTAGAGAAAATCAATAGTTGAGGTCTGAGGTAAAGTTTAACCACAAAAAGGATTCGAAAAGATGTGCATTTAGTTCTTAACCACAAATATAATTTATTTATATAAAACTGGAACCACCTATCGAGTGACTAACTGTATCTTCGATAAGGGCTACTTACAATGAGCTTCAAAGAAGTTCTCTCTCCCTTGATTATTTTAATGAGGGTTGTGACTCTTTAATGAAATTTTAATTACTTCCGAATGCAGCATACCTTTGATCACCACATATAGTTTTGAAGTGGATGATTGAGCTTGATGTTCATAAGTGACTTCAGACGAACATGTGAGAAGTTTCTAGAGTTTTCTGTTCACGGGCAGGGAGAATGATATAAATAAAGGAGCCGGTGTGAGACCAGTTGTAGTCTGCCAGGGACCGCAAAAATACCTCAGCTTTCAACTCTTTCTAAATAATTGGAAAATTAAAAATAACGTGTATAAGTCTGTTGCAATTCTCTTTCACAGAAGACATTCCCCTTCATCCCTTTCAGCTGAAAGAGCTTCGACGAGCCTATTATTTTGGAAAAAGATTTCAAATATCTAGGAGTAACGTTAGACAAAAGCCTAAAATTTACCAAACGTGCAAATGGGGCATTAAAACAAGCTAATGAAGCAAATAAAGTACTCTTTTGTTTCATTGGTCTCAAAAGTTGTCTAATATTTAAAGTTAAGACTCTGACTTACATTTCGATTATTAGACCCACTTTAATATTTTTACTTACGACATTACAGCTTATTGTCAAATAACCAGGACAAAAAGAATATCCAAACCTTTATAAGCAGAATCTACAGAGCCTCCTTGTACATCAGAAATGAAATTATTCATAGCAACTTAAAAAAAAATCCCACAGTACTAGATTTCACTAAAAATTTTTAAAAAACATGCATCATAAAATTTCTTAAATAAATAACATAGTAATTTCTGACATACCGATATACGACCCATGTTCAAACCCCTCCCTTAAAAGACCAAGGGACTTTACTGTAAACTTTAAAGTAAAAGATAAAGGATTAATTTCACAGAGTACATTTTCCCTATTAATACATTTGACTAATTCATCGAAATGTTGATTTCCTTAATTATTGCTTAATTCCCAAATATTTATCTTTTATACCTGGTTATTTACATTGTTTGTTTACAACCATTGAAAAATAAAATTAAATGGCTTGAATACTTTCCTCAATCAATATTAAGGAATTTTCCCTTTCCTGTTCCTTTGACCAATACCTTCATTTTCCCCAGCCCCTGTGATCTCTTTGCGACTGCTGCCCATGGTTTGAAACCTCGCGTGTTTAATTCTCACAGAAATTATTGTATAATACTTTTAATTTAATTTAGATTATATTTTAACTTTACTTCTAAAATCAACTATAATTTTTTAAAATCAAATTCAAGTACCTTATTGTCTTACTAAATTATTAATGTTATTCGAACTCATAATTTTAATTTACTAATTTAATTATCAGTTAGCATACTCTTACAACTAAACTCAAATAAATTTATATTTATTTTAATTTTTTATGATTCTAACTTCGTCTCAAAAATTTCCCTAGATGACGATCAAGATCTCTAACCACGCTCCAGCTCAGGCAGATCGATGAATGAGAGGCGAAAGTTACCCAAGTGGAACATGTCTCCACTCTTCAGATAAAACATTATCAAATTAAGTAAAAAATAACGGCTGAATAATTTTATAACTAAGATCGGAGGAAAGATGGTATCTGCCATATTATCTGTTAACAATTAACGTTAAATTAAAATGACACTTGAAATTTGTTTCACAAATAGAAAACATTAAAAAGTACACAAGAGTTGAAAAAAAAAAAAAAAAAAAAGAGTTGAGGGCCTAGAGGCAGATTTTCGCCTCGTTTACTTCTCATGAAGTTGGTGGTGAATACCGTTTCAGCTTTGACACGGGGTTTCGTTCGTACTTAGCGGTCGAGGTTGACGGTGAATACGGCCATTAGCAATTGAGTGAACTTCGGTGATATTACTGTAAGGGTCATATGTACTTTTTATAATAAGTACTAAATTTAACTATGACCATGAACATTTGTAGAATATAATTATATAAGGTGCACTCACCTGCATATCTCAGAATGTGTGTGGCAGGTAAATGGCCGAATTGGTCGCTGTTATTATTTAATTTGTCTAGTTTTAATTTTAAAATGTTTTTATATAAATAAATGTTATTTTCCTGCATAAAAGATGTGTGTGTTAGATTTCTTTAAAAAATATTATTTCTGCATACATCTATCTAATTCAACTGAGTTTATATTCTGTATGTTTTCTCACAAACGAAACTGAGAGAATCTGGAGAAGGCATCGGTTGAGTCGTCCTGAGTGACTCATCGACGATACTTGAGGAAAACCTTTGCTTGTCACAGTTCTAAATTTATTGCTCCGAATAGCCATTACTCTCTTGAGAGGATTGTTGGGCATTCTCGTGATTCGAATGCTATTTCATTTGAATCCGACGACAGCTGAACTTCTTGGGTTTTGCCGCGTACTGTTCAAATCATCTGAATCCTGGAGTGAATGGACTTAATGAAACTTTCCCGAGTGAGGAACGACTTCAGTTTATGCAAAGCTGATTAACCTGTATTTTCAGCGAAACGTTCCTTGGATTTGTAGAATTCTCAGTTTTCCTGGATCCAACAAGTTGTTAGAAGATATTTTATAAACAATCAGTATCGACGTTGTAAATATCCATCATAATTTCTAATAGATTGATAATAAATATTCAATCTAAATTTAACAATTAAAGTGAACCTGATTGGTTTACTGATCGAGCCTATCTTTTGTATCAGTCATATCCATTTGGGTACGCTATTCTTTAAAAATAGTATATGACATAATTTCAGTAATTTTTACTGCAATAAGTTTTTTAAGAGAAATAATTCCAGAAACAAAGTTTGACATTTTATCTTTTCCAAAATTCATCTCCTGAATGGATGTATTACATTCATGCTTTTTTTTTCATATAAATTTCCAAGCAGATTAATCTTTAGTATGAACAGCCAGGGAAAGTCTCGTTGGAAAAATCAGTTAAGGTCTCTATATATGAGGGACCAAGTAAACAGGCATTAATATGGTTAAGGACATAGATATAAGAAGGCAATAAAGGGGGGAATCTCACGACATAATATCTTAACATTTTTTCTAGATCTCTGTTGACATTATTATAAGTAGGTTATTAGTGAATGTATTTTGTGTGGAAGAGCGGACAAAGTAAATTATGTAACATTTCTGAACTTCAGATATCATATTATAGATAAGAATGGTATGTGATTGCATTTGAACTGTATGAATTCAAAATAATATAAATAGTAATATAGTACATTATCAGAACGTTAATGCATTCAAATGTAGAAATTTAGTGATATATAAGTTCCGTTTAATCTAAATTCTTAATTTACAGAATCATAATCATTGTAACAAATCCTAAGAACATTGTTTCCTTCATTTGTATGGGATGTGTGATTGTTATAATTTTTATTTAGTTTACTCTAATTCTGGGAAAGCCATGAAATTTTATATGCCCTTGTTTAAATAATGTAAAATTTTTCCAATTTATATTTTGTCTTATATATATATATAATATAGCTTATAATCAGGAAAATTTATTTGAAAAATTTGCTGTTTTTCATACTCTTTGCCTATGCATTTTTAACACTATTTTACTTCCAGATTAACGTATTGATTGGAGTATATAGAAAGTTTTTAATTTTTCTTTCGAAATTTAAATTTTGTCAGCTTTAAATTTTATTAATTTGATTTGTATTATATAACAATGTAAAGATTTAATATATTTTGTGTGTGTGTGTGTGTATGTATATAAGTAACAATAAAAACATTTGAAATGTTATTTTTACAGTCTACAGTAGGGGTGAAAAAGCTCTTTGATTGTCTGAGTCATTTTTCAAAATTTGAAATTTTTCGCGAGCTGCAATTTAATACGTATTTAAAAAGTATGCAAAAAAGGTATAAAATTTTTTTACAGAAATTTTTTTACAATGTGTAACACTTTTCATAACATCAAGATATTTTAAATATTTTGTAATGAGATTTTCTAGGTGAATTATGCAGTGAATCAGTATGAATTGTGGAATTTGAGAATCATCTCTTGAAAGCCAAAGAAAACTGATTTTTTACCCAGCATTGCCGGAGCTCCATTAGTTGCAATGCTTACAAGTTTATTAAGAGGCACACCCCAAAAGTTTTTATTATGGAATCTTTGCATTTTTAATATCGGCACCGCGTGGAAGATCTTGGAGTGCTACTAAATCTAAAAATTCTTCTTTAACAACGAAGTCAAGTGTAAAAAAATGCATGAAAACTGCCAATTGTGGAAGATCTGTGATATAGATATATTCGTTAAGGGCTAAGCTGAATGCAATACAGAATTCTTCACAAATTATTTTTTAAATTATATTCAAAAGATACATTAACTGCAGTTGTGCGTCGTTCGGTTATGTGTCTTGAGATGGAACAACTTTGTGTAAAATGCATTATTTGGATCTTAAGTACATCCTCCAAGTTTTTTAAAAAAATAATTTTTTTAATTTTTTTTATTATAATTAATTTTTTTTATACGGGCGTTTTGTACGAGCAATATTAAAAGAAATAACAAAACTGGCTTCAGCCACATTATTAGCTTGATTGCTAAGGGTCATCAAAATTGACAGTTGTATATTTAAATTTGATTTTAAAGCAGCAAGTTTATCTGGTCCTAATTTGGAATTTGGTGGATACTGATTAGAAAACTGAAGATGATTGGTTTCAAAATGTTGACGTATGTTGCTAGTTCTATAATTTTTGACCGTAGAGTTACAGATAACACATAATGCTTTTCCGTTAGTTTCAATAAAAAAGAAATTCTCCTCCCACTCATTATTAAAATTTCTATTTTTTTGCCCGTATTTTCATTTTATTTTCACTCTCATTTACACGTCATATTTTTAAAAGAACTGGAAATAAATAAAAAATTTAGAAAATACAAGTTTTACGATATTAAAACAATAACAGTACGTGTTACATACTACAAAACAAATAATAGTTAACTTACCAAATATTCCAAATTACAAACTATTTCCGTAGCAAGAGTGATACAACTTGTTTCCTCCAGAGCATAATGTCAACTGTCCGTTGCAATGAAAGTTTTACAAATTCAAAATCGGACTGGCGTTGGTTGATTTCGGATGATTACGCCACTGTGTATGTTCCATTTTCGCTCAGTTTTCAATGAGTCATCATTCTTAACTTTTACGGAAATAAAATTTGCTTCAACGTTGCATTTTGTCTTTCATACTTGTTGTAAGTAATTTAAAAGACATTTTGAAATACGTACGGAATGATAATAATTTTTTAAAATATAATAACACATAAATGAAAAGGGAACTCGGGTGCATTTATCAAGAGTCACAAATAATACTTCAAAGTGGCTTACGAGCTGCAGGTTGCCCCAACCCCTGGTCTATAGGTTGCATTGTTAACGTAGACAAAAGTTTTTTTTCTACATTTTATTTGTAACTGCTATTCGTCACCATGATTACCCAATAACAGATTCAGCAATGTCAAAAAATGGCTGGAGTCTGCTCCTGATGTAGATGATGGATGTTTGAAAAGAACTTTGGAAAAAATGCATTCTAATGTACTTAATATGCAACAAAAATTAAATTAATAAGTAATTTTAATACAAGTATTTTCCGTTACTGTTAAAATTTATAAACATCTTAGTTGAAAATTTTTGTAAATTTGTAAACGAAGTTAAAAAATGATGAAAAAGAGAAACATGTTATTATTAGAGAATATATTTTA